>CM059203.1:15750236-16458158 GCA_030323885.1 Branchipolynoe longqiensis
TCGTGACCGACAGCATGATGATGATGCCAATGCTGTACGAGCGGGTTTGGTGGTGGTGGAAATCGTCTATTGTGGATAGTGCTGGTGGAATTGATCGCCGTAATGGGAAGCACTCAGGAACATTCGTTGCACAAGACGAGCGCGGGGGGAATCGTGTGTGTAGGGTGGAGGTGGAGGTGGAGGCACACTAGGGAGGATGGGAAGGATGATGGCAAGTCGGTGTGTGTTGGGGGGGGGGGGGGGGGAGGTAGGCCTGGGAGGAGGGGAGTTCCAGCTAGGTATGATCCAGCGCTTAGATCCACTTTTCCAAACAAATCATCCAGTTATTCTCACCGAAAAAAAAGAAGTACGTTATGCCTGGTACACACCTCCCGTTTACGATTCACGCACTAAAACTGACTGCGCATCACGACCCCGACCTGTGATGTATACGATCTAAAACTGCCCGATTTGTTTTTCGAATCCCTTGCGATTTCAGTTTTAACCCCTAAAACTGAGTTTTAAGTCGCGAATCACAAGGCTCTGGTGTGCTAGGGGGTCGCACACCTAAGGACTAAAACTCAAACTTATGCGCGAAACGGGCAGTTTTAGATCGTATACGGGAGGTGTGTACCAGGCATTAAGTAGCGGATATGCTCGCCTTGAAATGTGACGGCGAAACTGGGGCGACACCTGGTGGGAATTTGTTGCAAATGGTTAGCTGTGGTGTGTTGTCCTTCCTCTCAGAGTGGGCTTTTATTATTGACTGTAAATTATCTCTTTAGAATGTACTGTAATTCCACGAAACAGCACCCTGTCAGCGTAGTTTGGTTGTTGTGGTTTTGCGTCCTAGCAACATATATGGTCATATCAGCACAGGTACCGACTTGTGACTGGGTACACTCATGGTGACTTTATAGTGCTGCCGCACTGGGTGACCAGGTTACCAGCCGGGCCACCCGGTATATTACCCCTACAGCTGGTGGGGGTGGGGGTGGGGGTGGGGGTGGGGATGGGAGTGGGGGTGGGTGCACTCCACCACGGCACCTATGGAGGAATATAGTGAGAAGTATATGTTCCCCTAGCATTTATACTTGTATAATGCGGTATACATCACATATACCCAGGCTTACATGCTATGGACAGAATAAATACAGCCTCAATAAAAAATTAAAAAATATATATGGGGCGTTTAATATATTGATTATGTAGTATCTCGCTTACCATAAAACCCCCAAATTGACACCTATTTAATATTGGTGCTAATTTCCGAAATTACGGTATTTACTGCCAGCAAAAATATTTCCGAAATATGTCGAAAGTATAGTCTGCAGGCACTAATAAAGGTAGCCTACGTCACTATAGACCTACGCTATACAGCATGAACTGCTCCCCCCTCGTATTGTTTCGAAGTGGAATGTGCTGCACCGAATACAGCACATTCCACTTCCACATCACCGTGTACAAACCCAAATGTGATCAGCTCAACGGCTGGAAGACCAGTGTGTCGGTGCTGACAAAATATGCTCAGATAAATCAAATATTTACCCCCCACCGAAAAACAAGAAATGTCGCTTAATTCACTAATTTCACATCCGGCGCTTGCTCTATCAGACTATGTGCTATTTACTCGTGCTATTCACACGGAAAGTGTTACCATTTCAACAATAAATAATTATATCCAGTGACAGCAGACGACAATTGGCTGGAACAGTAAACATTGCTGGTGGCGAATCAGTTGTGGCG
Source organism: Branchipolynoe longqiensis (assembly GCA_030323885.1). Lineage (NCBI taxonomy): Eukaryota > Metazoa > Annelida > Polychaeta > Phyllodocida > Polynoidae > Branchipolynoe > Branchipolynoe longqiensis. Next base: position 15,751,962 of record CM059203.1, read on the forward strand.
GTAAAACGCGGGCGAGTTGCACGTGTGCAGGCCGGTACAGGAGGATGACTCAGAGCCCCCTGGTGGCAACGGCGCGTATCACCACCGATATAAACACGCGTCCGTTTGGCACCAAAATAAAGTGAAATGGAATGTTTATCGCTAAACAGCGCGCATCTAATCTAATTATATCAAACAACTGCTTGTTTAAATCGCCATTGTTTTGTTCTAATTTGGTTCTTGGCACTATAATTGAGTCTCATTTGCATGTATGGTGATGTGTGTTTCTGAGAGTGAAAGACTGGTAAAGCTGGATTAACCCCCCCCCCCTCACCGCTCATCTCCCCACCCCCCACCCACCCCACGTGACCTGATAGCGGAAGGCCGAGTAGCGGTGTATCAAGTTAGTGCTGCAGCGCTTCTTCTTCTCTGAGTGATCGGGCTGTCCTACCTCACCTCATGTTTGTGTATGGGTCAGCCAACCCCCCTCCACACCACCTCCATCCCACTCTCCCACCCCCTCCACCATCAACAAACACACACACACATTCAACTTGCAATATCAAACAATGTGAAAGTATGATGACAAACCTTTTTCTTTTCACTGAACTAACTTTCACCAGAAAACTCGATCACCCCCCAAAAAAAACCCACATTATTCGGGGGGGGGGGGGGCTTTGCGTTCTAGCAACATCTAAGATCATATCATGACGGGGACTGACTTGTGACAGTGCGCACTCATGGTGACTTTATTGTGCTGCCCCACTAGGAGACCAGGCAGTCGGCACCATGACCCGATTTCCCACTCAGTCACATTATCCTGATACTAAGCTAACCAGTCATTGCCCTATCATAGTTACGCCGAGCGCCGGTGTAGTAAATTCAAAACACTACCCCACAACAACACTATGGTAGTGTTTTCAACTTAGGTTCAAAACACTACGGTCGTGTTTTCAACTTAGTTAAGGGTAGGTTCAAAACACTACCGTGGCCACGCTCAAAACACTATCCTTAAGTTCAAAACACTCCCTTTAAGTTCAAAACACTACTCTCATGGTGCTGGCAGCCTGGTCTCCCAGTGGGTTTGTTTGTTTCTTGTTGTTTTACGTCCTAGCAACATCTAAGGTCATATCAGGACGGGTACCGACTTGTGACAGTGCACACTCATGGCAACTTTATAGTGCTGTCCCACTGGGAAATCAGGCCGCTGGCACCATGACCTGGTATCCCACTCAGTCACATTATCCTGACACTGAGCAAACCAGTCCTTGCCTTATCCTAATAATGCCGAGCGCCAGGCTAGGAAGCGACAAGTATACATTTTAAAGTCATTAGTTTGACTCAACCAGGGTTCGAACCCATGACCCCATGATCTACCAGCACGGGAGACGGACACTCTAACTCATTCGGCCATCTCGTCTGGTCCTCCCAGTGGGACATCACTATAAAGTCGCCATGAGTGTACACTGTCACAAGTCAGTACCCGTTCTGAGATGACCATAGATGTAGCTAGGACGTAAAACAACAACAAACAAACAATCAAATACTGCAGCACCATCAGCATAGTCTAACAGTAATACTTGGTGCAGTTGCCGCAGCACCATCAGCGTAGTCTAATACATGGCGCAGATGACGCAGCACCATCAGCGTATACTAATACGTGGTGCAGACGCCGCAGTGCTTTCAGCGTATAATACTAATATGTGACAAAATCGCCCCAGCGCCATCAGCGTATACTAAGTAATACATGGTGCAGTACCGCAGCACCATCAGCATATACTAATATGTGGTGCAGATGCCGCAGTGCTATCAGCGTATACTAGTAGTATGTGTGTCCTGATATGACCTTAGATGTTCCCAGGACGTAAAACTCCCGATAACCAAACTAGGTTTCATTTTGCGACATTACACTTACAGCTCCAACTGCCGCGTTATGATAGTGTTTTGAACTTGGGTAGTGTTTTGGATGTATGTAGGGGTAGTGTTTTGAACTTAACAGTAGTGTTTTGAACTTAAGAAGTTGAAAGCACTACCATAGTGTTTTGAACTTAGGTTGAAAACACTACCGTAGTGTTTTCGACAGGGTAGTGTTTTGAACGTCCTACACCGGACTAGGAAGCGATTAATTGCTGATACCCCCCCCCCCCCACTTGTTTCTCGGTGTGAACAGGGCCTTATTAGTAGTATATAACGTCATGAAACATCGCTCTGATGGTGATGAAGAAGAGAAAACGGAGAGAGAAGAAAAGACACCTTGGATTTGTGTGTCGTTGTCTTACGTTCTAGCAACATCTAAGGTCATATCAGGACGGGTACCGACTTGTGACAGCGCGCACCCATGGCGACTTTATAGTGCTGCCCCACTGGGAAATCCAGCTGCTGGCATCATGATTCGATATCCCACTCAGTCACATTATCGGGACACTGAGCTAACCAGTCCTTGCCCTATCCTATTGATGCCGAGTGGCAGGCTAGGAACCGACAAGTATCAATTTTAAAGTCATTGGTCTGACTCGACCAGGAACCGAACTCCCGACCTTTCACACGCGAGGCCCGCGCTCTATCGATTAGGCCACCGCGCCCGGTAGTCACTTTGGATGAAATCTGATCGCCAGGATGTAGAATAGTATTATTATTAGTAGCGCCTGAGGGAAGGAAGATCAACTCCGCACACATTCTAGTACATTTTCGCCAATTTCCTGTTTTGCATAGACACCGCCTTATTCTCACACAAATCATGAGACTCAGATTCTCTTTTTTTAAATATCTTAATTCTGGGCTTTTCTCAACTTGGGATTTACTTCTGTTATATAATTCACCGCAGTGTAGCGATGAGAGCAGCCATGTGTGACGTAATACGTTCTTATTTGTAGATATGGTGTAAAATCTCGGGACACACCTCTTGATTCGGGATTGCAGGATGGCCGAATGAGTTGAGCATCCGTCTCCCACTTTGGTAGATCCTGGGATTTGAACGCTGGTCGAGTCAAACCGATGACTGAAAAATGTATACTTGTCACTACATAGCCAGATGCTCGGCATTAAGATAGTGCAAGGACTGGCTGGCTCAGTGTCTGGATAATGTAACCGAGTGGGATATCAGGTCATGGTGCTGGTGGCATGGTCTCCCACTGGGGCAACACTATAAAGTCACCATGAGTGCGCACTATCACAAGTTGGTACCCGTTCTGATATGACCTTAGATGTTGCCAGGACGTAAAGCTCCAACAACGAATCTTGATTCGGAGCACACACATACGCTAGTGGCTGAGTGGACACCAACTCTGATATCTTGGAAGTGATGTATTGTCAGGGTACATTCAATTATTGGTTCAGCGAGCAAAGCCATGGACAAGGTCCCCAATTTATTTTCAGAGTCATCAGCAAGTTGGGGTGTTATTGATGTGTGTGTACTTTTTTTTTTTTCTTCTTTTTTTTCTTTTTATTGAGGCTGTATTTATACTGTCCATAGCATGTAAGCCCGGGTACCCAGGCTTGTTTTCAATGCTGGCCAGCTGTAGTTTTGGTGTTGTCTTACCAAGCAGTAGCTGCTGATAAGTTATTTGATTGTCTGCATTTCAGTAGCAGATAGATAGTCTGTTGGTACGTTTAGTAGTCTATGTTAGTTTTTTTGGGGCCCTCTTGGCATTGTATCTTTGTTCTATTCTTATTACTATGTTAGTTGCTTTCTTAAGGTTCTATGTTAGTGTTTTGGGGTTTTCTTGGGAAGAGTTTTCCGCTTTTTTTCTACTTAATTCTATACTAGCCTATTTTATTTACATGTCCATAGGCCTGTATGTAATAGGTGGTTGAGTTATGTTTGTTTGAATTTGATTTGATTTATATTGTTGTTGGATATATTATCTGGCTTTTATATTTCCGGTTATCCCGCCCTGGGCTGTCCAGTTGGGGGCCGTGACATATCACCTGCCCCCTTGTGGTGTAGTTCAGTTGGGGTTTCCAGTTTTTATTTTGCACAGATATTTTTTGTATGTTTTTAGGTCAGGAATTTGTCTTTCTTTCACCGTTTGGGCATTCCATGCCTTGGTGGCCATTTCCAGTGTGCTCCTTTCATGGGCTTTGATTCGGCTTCTGATCTGCCTTAGTAGTGGTGCCTTGCTTGCTCTGGTGTCCCTTAGTGGTTGGGTTAGACGCTTAATGTCTTGGCTATATCCATATGCTAATGTTTTTAGGTGGATTTGTTGCTTTTATTTCATATTTTATATAGGAATGAGCGATTAACTGTGAATACACTAAACAATTATTGATCGCTTTGCACGCTATGCAATTGGACACACATTGCGGGATCTAGTCTTAAATTCTTAAATTGATCTCAAATTGATCACGCTGTAATTTGTCTGTGCTGGCCTTCTCAGCCAAGGATTCACACCGACAGATGGAAGCCTTGGTGACCTAATGGTTTGTTTGTTTGTCTTTTGCGTCCTGGGCTTTTTGGTTGTTGTTTAAACCAAACACATCTTCTTAAGAAGTTAAGGCCCTGTTACACTATGACGTATGGCGGCGGCGTTTGCAAAACATGTCAAAATAATTTGACAAATAAAAATAGGTCGCGATACGGCGACCTACACCGACCTATGCCGAGCATACTCGACCTATGCCCAACCTATACGTAACCTATGATGCCGTATGCCGACGTGTTGGTCAAAATTTGCATAGGTCGGCATACGCTAAAGCCATACCTCGTAGTGTGACAGACAGTCAACACGCTGGGCATACGCTCTCCGTACGCTCACAATATGCTAGGGGTATGGCAGCACACGCTAGAGGTATGTTAGACGTAAGCTAGGCATACGCTATATACGCCAGAGATATGCGGAGGACGCAGGTTCAATGTACTGCTAACCTATGCCGTCCTACCCCTAACTTATGCGTAACCTATGCCGGTGTACGTCCAGCGTACATCCAGCATATGAGAAACGTATGAGCCACACGCTGGCATAGGTTAACAATTTTGAACATACAAAAAGATTGTTTGGCGGCTCGACCTACGCCGACCTATGATGACCTATGAAAAGCGTATACGACATATGCCCAACCTATGCATAACCTATGCCGGCCTATGCCGATGTGTTGGTCGAAAAGCGCATACGTCGGCATAGGTCATACTGTGACAGCCCCTTTAGATAGGACATTGCTAAACAGAAATTAATTGCTTACATGTGCCTCGTTTCTGTGGATTTTTCTGCAGCAATTACAGCTCAGTTGAACCTAGATAAAAGATTCACCCCATACTGTTACGGTAGCCACAGGAGGGGTGAAGAACAACCCTATATAAAAGCTGATAATAGATTTTGACATGAAATGTGCAGATAAATTCTTAATTTATGAAGAAAAATATATTCTTTACATATATCTTAATGTCTACCCGCTACTTTTGATTTGAAAAAATATAATAAAACATGTAGTTTAATGGACTTTAACAGTGAAATCGACAGCATTCTATGATCGACATCTTGTCTTTTTGCATTCTCTCCCATTTCACCAACTCTGTGGCGATATAAGTAGCCATTTGATACTGGAACCAGGGATTCTACTTCCTGTTCCATACTAAAGCTATTTTCGCCCGTATTTAGACTACGTTGACGTTCGACCAGACAGGATGGTCGAATGAGTTAGAGCGTCCTTCTCCTGTGTTGGTAGACCATGGGATCATGGGTTCGAATCCTGATCGAGTCAAACCAATGACTTAAAAATTGATACTTGTTGCTTCCTAGCCAGGCGCTCAGCATTATTAGGATAGGGCAGGGACTGGTTGGCTCAGTGTCAGGATAATGTGACTGAGTCGGATAGCAGGTCATGGTGCTGGTGGTCTGGTCTCCGAGTGGGGCAGCACTATAAAGTCGCCATGAGTGCGTACTGTCACAAGTCGGTACCCGTCCTGATATGACCTTAGATGTTGCTAGGAGGTAAAACAAGAACAACAAACAAACAAAAAACGTTGACGTTCACCCCTACTGTATGTAGCGGGTGAATCTTTTATCTATGTTCAACAGCGCGTGTTCGGTGATGCTGACTGACACTGCCAGTCCACTTTGTACCGGAAGTGGCACCTTTGTGCAGCTCGAGCTGTCCGCATTGTTTCCGGCGAGATATCCAGGTCGCTGAGAATTAATCATCAGCAGCTATTCACAAACCCAACCCCCAGATGACCACAGAAAGGTTCAAACTGGAGCGCCAGAACCGCAGACATTATAACGTACCGCGCAGATTGCATCAGTGTATTATTTGTGCAACTACTATTATTACTCTTGTTATTACTGCCGCCATTGTTATTGCCTTTATTTGTTTATTCTCATGAAAACTATTACTAGTTTTATCAGTATTACAGCTATTATACCTAATAGTATTGCCATTACTTTCTATTTTCATCACTACTATGTTAACAACTGCTATGACTAGTACTATGAGTGATGTTACTGTGACTATTTTCACTCATTGTATTGCCATTATTTCTTTCCCATCATTAATATTACTAGTAGTACTTTTAGTATTACAACTATTATACCGAATAGTAAGTATTAGCATTATTTTGTTTACTTTCATGAATATTACGTCAACTACTATCATAACTACTACTCTGAGTGATGATACTATGCATACTACTTTTTTCACTACTATTACTAGGACTTTTTTTATTTTTTTATTGACAAAGTATTTATTCTGCCCATAACGTATAAGCTACCGCGAGGGTGCTTGTTTTCAACGCTTATGACTACTATTAGTATGACTACTATTATAACTAATAGTATTGCCACTATTATGACTACGATTAGCCCGGTGTGGCGGTTTCAGCGTGTTCCCATGCTCAGACGTGTACCTCGCTTCTGCGCATGCGTCAGAATCTAAAAACCATGGCCGTAATCGATTAACACTACCCAGGCGACTCGGGTCATCCCAGTCGTCAGAATTTCAAATAGAACACGGCGAGTGGAGTCGACAAATACACGTGCCGTGTGCAAAAAAAGAATAACTTAGATTAATTAAATGGAAATATAGGTAAACTAGGCCATCATAAAATACTTTAAATCCTATTTTGCTGTAGTTTTATCGGTTATTTAAAAAAAAAGAAAAAATTGTTCACCCGAGCGCAGAGAAGCGTATTCGATTATTCGACCCGAGTTTGTAGGATGTGCGCATGCGCCATTAAGTGTCTCGGGTGACCCGAGTTGATGCGAAATCCGCGCATGCGCAGAAGCAACGGGACACGTCTGAGCACGGGAACACGCTGAAACCGCCACACCGGGCCTAGACGACGTTATACCGCGAAGCGCACACGTCCCATCCCCGGCTTTACCAACGATTCCTCGTCACCATCCACAAAACCTCTCGCCAATTTAAACAATCATCTTTAACACACACGCTGCTATTCCACAACCATGACACAAATAAATACCCCACCATCCTCAGTTGTAATGCACCGATACGTGTACAGTTAAATAGACCATTGAAGGTGTTCAGTTATATTTGGTTGGAATTCTTCTTTTTAAAGAAAGAATACAGTTAATAGTAAAACCCCCGTCGTCCGTCAACAAATACACAGAACCCGAAGCACGTTGGTTGATATGGGGCCGCGCAGAGGCTTCGTCCCGACTTCACTAGTTCTTCACTGACCAGATTCGAGAAAAAATGCATAACCAGCGAAAATACTTAAGTTTGCCGGAGGTGGCTGGTAAAATAAGGATTCAAATTGACTACCGAGCTTCATACCTACCTACATAAGCATTAATGAGCACTGCGCTTTGAGCTTGAGTATGCAAGTTGTTTGCTTGTTATATATATAACTATATATAGAAAAAGCATGGGCTTATGATCCAGGGAGAGTTGACCCCTTATTCACCACATGCTACTAATTATTCCTTGTGTTGCAGATTTACTTGCACTCAAGCAAAAATGAGAGACAAATATGTGTTCACACTTCCTGTCTACCATTCACTATCTCACTATTTCCGAGCAAGTGGCGTGTAGCGCCCCGAGCATGGGGCCGGCGAGGAGGAGCCGGACCTCTCCCCCCCCCCCCCCCCCCCCCACCACGTGAGTGTGTGTGTGTGGGGGGGGGGGGGGGGGACTCCAGAGCTTATTACATGCGATAATGGGATTATCACTATCCATATATATTGTGGTGTTCTCTGTGGCGGAGTGGTTAGAGTGTCTGACTTTTTTTCTAGGTCAGACTCCTAATCTGAAGCTCAGTGGTTCGATTCCCTGAGCCCCCACCTCTGCCAATTTGGATTTCCACTGCTGTGTATACCTTACAAGGTCATCAAAGGGCCAGTTGCTCTCATACCATGTCTATGTAGTGTGGGAGGTTAAAAATCCCTTGGGTCGGTAAAAGTGGAGGCTTGGGCTTTCTATCAACAAACTGTCTAATGGTGAAACACAAGTCTATTCAGACTTATCCATGATAGGCAGTATAAATCTTCAAGAGAAAAATAAATAAAAATTGTATAGATTATATACATTATACATATAGTATATACATTATACATATACTATACACATTATACATATACTATATACATTCTATATATTATATAAAATTATTATACAATAGATATAATTGTTACATAATTATGTATATTATTATAATATATATATATATAATTATTATACATTCTGTATAGTATATAATTATTATATCATATATAAAATTATATATAATAATTATAACATGTGTAAGCAAACGGAGGCAATAGTCAATCAAGCATAAGGGCGATATCAGTTTATTCCACTTGCACAAGCATAATGAAGACATGATAACCAAACAGCCTTGCATGAATATCAGCGATGAACAACTAGCATCGGTAACTTGCATCAAATAATAACAATGTCGATAATCTCAAACACATAGTTGAAGTGATAATGATATCTGGCTGAGCCAACTGCCCTACCGTGAGAAAAATAAATAAAAAAATAAAAAATCAGTAGTTGCGTTGGGTGAGTCCAGTGCACCTTGGTCAGCAACAGGGCGCCTGCGAGTGCAGCGCCAAGAGCACCCCTGGTATCGAACCCGGGAACCACAATGGTGTCAACAGTGGCAAAGTAGTCCTTCTTGCCTTACAGCCGCATACAGTCCCGTATACGAGTTATATAATTATTATACATTCTATATATTATATACAATTATTATATATATATAATTATGTATAATTGTTATAATATATATAATTATTATACATTCTATATATTATATACAGTTATTATATAATATATATAATTATTATAAAATTGGTTGGTTGTGGAGTTTTACGTCCTGGTGACATATAAGGTCATATCAGGACGGGTTATAAAATTGTATATATATAATTATATCTAATGATATATATAGTCAGTACAGTTAAATATGCATAATTACAAACACAATTATTTATATTTAAGTAGATTATATTCATTTATATATACATAATATGTATATATGGGTCGTTCTCAGGAACTGTGTACCACTACAAGTAGTCTACTAGAAATGCATATTTCAAAGAAACCCTTTATTGGAGTGTCAATATTTAGATTTCATCAGTTAGCCAAATAATGTGGGAGATAGTTTAGATCAAAAGTAAATGTTAATATTGTGTATTATGTATCTTATTGGGATGGATGTAGCTAAATACATAGAAAATTACATCACTAATTTGTGACATTGTCAACAGCATTGAAAATAAAGTGTCACAAACTTAATGAAAACCTCTGAACAACAGCTCATTTCACTTCAAATGGTCATATACAATGTCTTCATTAAGTTGAAGACATTTATTTCTAAAAAAAAATTTTAATTATGAAATAGTTAACATTTTCTGGAGTCATTAACATCGTAACATTTCGTTTCCACTTGCAAGTACTATGAAACTCTGTATCAAACACTGAGTACAGATACAGTACAGGAACTATTTTCACCATTTGACACTATGCATGGACCCAGTTATGGTATAGTAAAAGATAAATCCTGAAATTGCCCCTAAACATTGAAATTTGAGCCGAACATTTGTGTAAAATTGTTGTTTCCACTTTGTTACTCTGCTAATCTGTTACTCTGCTAATATTTTCTTGCTTTTCTCTTTAATATTCACAAATAAGACAAAACCATAGCAATGAGGTTTCAAATTATTATTACTACTGTTTATAAAGCAAGTGGCATGTGAAATGTCCTAAAAATGTCAAGTTTTGTGTGGAAAATATTTGATTTTGGAGTCAGATTGGTTTCCATGCTATACTGCTATTTATTGGGTGTGAGCATCATTTGACCTACTTAAAAATGCCAGAATATGTTTATTTTCAATTATTCAGATGCAAAAGGACATAAACATTGAGGAAACTTGTTTATAGGACTTTGGCAGCAGTTTGATTTTGTGGTACTGATGTCACACTATTGGTACACAACTTCTGAGAACGACCCATATATATCAATATAATATACACAAAATATACATATAGATACATTTCATACATAAATATATCAATGTAAATAATTTTTAAATAATAATATATAATATATAGCAACATTTATATATATATAAGCGAATGATGATTTGGGGGCCGATCAGCAGGCCCGCAGCAAATATTATGCAGCACCGCCTATTTATATACATATAATACTTATGTTTCACTTAAATATATATATATAAATATATATATAAATATATATTATATATATATCTGTCGCTTATTTATTAGAGCGCCACGCCCGCTGAGGCTGCTGGGTGTTGTCATAGTAACACAATATCGACGCGACGTGACGTCACGTCTTCCATATAAACAGCCCACACAAAGAGTCTATTCAGTCGTGCCTCGGTCCGATGCAGTCGGCCCGTGGCTTATCTCGGACATAAACCCCCCAAAAAGGTGGCTCAAACTCCTAATTCGCTGCCCAGATTAGTCTCCACTTTCTCCTCATCCTTTATAGATTTTGTTTGTTTGTCGTTGTTTTACGTCCTAGCAACATCCAACTTCTAAGGTCATATCAGGATGGGTACCGACTTGTGACAGTACGCACTCATGCTGTTATTATAGTGCTGCCCCACTGGGAAATCAGGCTGCCAGCACCATGACCCGATATCCCACTCAGTCACATTATCCTGACGGCGAGCTAACCAGTCCTTTCCCTATCCTAATAATGCCGAGTACTAGGCTAGGAAGCGAGAAGTATAAATTTTTACGTCATTGGTTTGACTCGACCGAAACCAAACTGGGGAACTCCCGACAGGGAACCAAATTCGCAAACTCCCGATCTTCCGCATGCGAGGCCTGTGCTCTACTGATTCGGCCACAGCGTCATTTATGGCACTCACAAAGTCTTTCACCAAACGCAGTGGTCGTTAGAGCACATGCCTCCCATGCGAAAGGTCAGGAGTTCATTTCCCTTCGAGTCAAACCGATGACTTACAAAATTTATACTTATGGCTTCCTAGCCAGGTGCTCGGCATTATTAGAATAGGGCAAGGACTGGTTGGATTGGTGTCTGGGTAATGTGATTGAGTGGGATATCAGGTCATGGTGCTGGCAGCCTGGTATCCCAGTGAGGAAGCACTATAAAGTTGTCACGACAGCCCACTGTCACAAGTCGGTACCCGTCCTGATATGACTTGAGATGTTGCCAGGACGTAAAACTGCAACAACCAACCAACTACAAAGTCTTTAGGAAGGGGAGGGTGGGGGTGAAATCCAACATGCACATTCTAGAGGTTTTGTTGTTGTGTGGTCTGTCAAATATAAATCTGCTTCAAGCAGAAAACACCAGACGGGATGACCGAATGAGTTAGAGTATCCGTCTCCTGGGTTGGTGGATTGTGGGGTTGTGGGTTCGAACCCGGGTCGATTTAAACCAATGACTTAAAAATAGATAACTTGTTGCATCCTAGCCTGGTGCTCAGCATTATTAGGATAGGACAAGGACTGGTTGGCTCAGTGTCAGGATAATGTGACTGAGTGGGATATCAGGTCATGGTGCTGGCAGCCTGGTCTTCCGGTGGGGCAGCACTATTAAGTCACCATGAGTGCGCACTGTCACAAGTCGGTACCCGTCCTGATATGACCTTAGATGTTGCTAGGACGTAAAACAACAACAAACATCAAGCAGAAAGCTGCATTGTATGTAGTTACCCCCACGGCCATGTGTATCTTCTTATGGGGCTGCTACACAACCTTATGGAAAAAGTGTCGGGAGGCTAGGTTATGGACATAACCACATGCATTCGCAATCGAATATGCTAAATCTGTTCATCAAATACTTATCCATCCTAACCTACTACTTTTGGAAGGAGGAATTGATTAAATCATGTAAATTAATAGACTTTTAACTCAATTGGAGAGCATCCACTTGCTACCATTTTGGTCCCCCCCCCCCACCCACCATACACACATTTTCTCCCAGTTCATCAACTCTACACCAATATAGATACCCACTGCATGCTGTAACCAGGCCCTACCCACCTTGTTTATACTTGTCTCATTTAATGAAATGTTGATTAGATGTTGAAATGTACTTTGTAGAAGTAGGGTCAAGGATTTTATATATAAGGATAGCAAAGCAAGGCTGTTGGAGGCTCCCCCAGTGTACAATCCTAAAATATGCCACCATATTGGAAGAGTGATAATGAGCGATGATAGGGGCAACATAAAATCCTCGCTAGTACAACCACTACTAGTACTAGTAGTTGGGATTCAAACTTTATTTGCCTTGTTTAGATTCATTCCAAAGTTAAGAGGTGAGTATGCAGGATAACCCTACAGAACAGCCATAATTCTATATCACAAGACGGTGGACTATATCTGTAAACGCCAGTATACTTGCTACTGGGCTATAGCATATGAATGACATGGTCAATTATCACACTTTCAAAATGGTCAATTATTACGCTTTCATGACGTCACTTAACCATCTATCTCTGCTATCTCTGGTAGGGTCTGGAAAAGTAGTACCCTTTATAGCGATATAGCGAACGGTAGACAGGAAGTGGGAACACTTATTTGTCTCTCTTTTTTTTTTTTTTTTGGTACATAAGTTGTTCCAAGGAGGGGAAATCCCAGTCACAGACGACTGGTCTTCCCCACTCCACTGCTGGTCAATAGAAAGCCCGAGCCTACACTTTTACCGATCCAAGGGATTTTTAACCTCCCACACCACATAGACATGGTATGAGAGCAACCGGCCTTTGATGACGCTGTGAGTTACACACAGTGGTGGAAATCCAAATTGGCAGAGCTGGGGGCATGGGGAATCGAACTGCCGACCCTCAGATTAGGAGTCTGACCTAGAAAAAAGTCAGACACTCTAACCACTCCGCCACAGAGAACGCCACCGCCTTTGTCTTTGTAAGATGATAAATATACTTTGGACGACCCCTAAAAGGAAGTGGGTTGCAGCGTCTGTTAAATTAGGCAGCTATTGCCCAGTATGCATGACCTTTTTACTCAAGTAAAACAAGAAAAAATGTTAGCCTTTTTGAGGGCTGCTGGTGTGTACCACCTCATATAGTTGACTAGATAAATTACTCAAAGGAGTCAGTTGAGATTACTCAGGGGACCCATGTGGGATTACCCAGGTGATCAAATTGGGATTACTCAGCAGATCTAGTTAGGATTACTCCCAAGACTCAGTTGGGATTACTCAGAGGACCTTGTTGTGATTACCCCGATGACTCAGTTGGAATTACTCAGAGGACTCAATTGGGCTTACTTAGATGACTCAGTTGCGATTATTCAGAGTACTAAATTGGGATTACTCAGAGGTTCCAGTTGTGATTACTCAGAGGACTCAGCTGGGATTACACAGCATACTCGGTTGTGATTACTCAGAGGACTCAGTTGAGATTACACAGGATACTTGGTTGCGATTACTCACGTGACTCAGTTGGTATTACTCAGAGGAGCTGGTTGGGATTACTCAACTAACTCAGATTGGATTACTTAGATGACTCAGTTAGGATTACTTGAAGGATCTGGTTGGGATTACTGAGATGACTCAGTTGGGATCACTCAGAGGACTCAATTGGGATTACTGAGATGACTCAGTTGCGATTATTCAGAGTACCCAATTGGGATTACTCAGATGTGAATATTGGAACTGTATCATCATGGAGCAGTGTGAGGATTATAATTGAATATCTGGTGAACTGAATGGAATAGTTGTTGACGTGTTAGATATCTTGTCGCACACAAAGTGATTAGAGCAAAGACTATGCCATATCGTGTATATGTATGTATATACACGATATGGCAGGTATTGCAGGTATTGCAGGTATAGTAATACCTCAGGGAGTTTGACGCCCCTGCCTTGCAGAGTTGTAAACCACTGCCTTGTGGTACAGGTTCTTGACAGAACCGAAGGCTAAGGGAGCAAACCCTAAACAGAAAACCATGTCACTGTGGCATCATTAAGGGCGGTTGATGTATGGAACTCCCAACATCTCCCGACCAGCCACTGCAGGGACAAATAGTTTTGTGCGCCTGTCTTGACATGTTTCTTGCCGGTGTGAAACCTCTATTTGCTCCCCGAGAGAGTGCCGCTAGTAACTTGCAAAAGCCAGCAGCACTTCAACACTTTTGCAGGCAGCTTTCATGAAATGTACAACCGCACATAGAGCGGCAGTCAAGTAATGAAAGCAGTCTTTGTCGCATCGCGACCGACAGCATGATGATGATGATGACCTTTATAACTGTTTCATCAGCAGAGGTTGACATTTGAATGTACAGTGAAACCTCGTTATAACGCACCCCGATTCACCGCCAATCCAGATATAAGGCGATGACTCATTGGACCCAGAATTAATTAATTCAAAGGTAATTCAGTAAATTGAACCCCAATTTAACACGACCCCACTGGTTTCATGATGACGTTGCATGGACCACCCACTACTTTCATATATAATCTTTTTATTAAATAGCATTTCTTTCAAACTTTGTTTGCATCTAATGTCACAAAATATGTGAGACTGTCTCTCAAAAGGTGGTAAGCAATATGGGACAAACTTTGTCCATTGTAACGATCAAGATACTATCTGCTTATGCATTTGCTCAGGATAAACTGATTTGTTTTTTACATAGTGTTTCATAATCCCAATAGAATACATATTGATTTGAAGCAAAGCCTTGTGTTTTCGGTTTCTGTGCTGCTTTGTGTCAATCATTACAATGGACAAAAAATAACGAAGAGTTATCACCTTTTAAGACAGGCTCATCTACACATATCTATAAGAATAAGATAACGTATATTAAAACACAAGAAACCAGAAACATAAATTATTACTAAACCTAAATTCAAAAGATTTGAATCAAATTGGATTAGTGCTGGCCAGCGGTGAAAACGATTGTTAACATTTCATCCACAAAAAAAACCCACAAATTAATTACAGAACGTAACACACAAGAAAGACATGGGTTTTATATTTGGGACATAAAGCTTTATTTACAATGCAAATCAGCGCCGATAAATACTGGTAAATCATTTGTACATTCTGTCTCATCATCATGGTCAACAACACTTGGAGAATATATATTTATATATGTATAATATCATAGTCACTACATTCTCTCACTATTCCTCAACGCTTCTGTTGTATATATATACAAACTTCCACTCGTATTAATCTGCATTGTCATCAGCATTTCCATGGCAACCGCAACACTCATCTCCCAAGCCAATGATATATTCATGTCATTTTCATTTACAAAGAATTTGTGAAATACCAATTAACTTTAGATATGCTACCGTCTTGTGAAATAATTAATAGTTCGCTCTGATTCTGAATTAATCCGGTGGGCAAAGCTTAAAATGGTCCCATTTTCACCATACTATATATATAAATAATCTCCTGTGGCAAATTACTTAATTTGTAAAATTTAAAGTTGCATAGTCCGACGGCTTTGAGTTTCTGCCCTTTTTCTGAGATTGAAGTCTCTGTTATAATCCATCTTACCTTAGTTTGAAGTAACTTTTATTTTAAATGGCTAACATTTGAGATATTTGAAGTGTAAACATTAAAAATTAGCCCTGGTAACCACGCCAAAACTCTGACACCATGGGCCTCTGTAGCAACAGGTTCTATTAAATTGGCTCAGTATTCCCATCTATGTGGCGACAAATCACCAGTATCTAAGTTAGATATGTAGAATGAAATCTAGATAATTGTCTTGGTTTTGAAATTTTGATGCTTCATCGGACTATGCAGCTTTAAAAACACGCAAAATATGATGATGACAAAATTAGCATATTATTGTAACGGATATTGAGATTTAATAATGGGTGCTCTATGTGTACCCATTATTAAATCTCAATATCTGTTACAATACTATGCTAATTTTGTCATCATCGTATTTTGCGTGTTTTTAAAGCTGCATAGTCCGATGAAGCATCAAAATTTCAAAAACCAAGACAATTATCTAGATTTCATTCTACATTACCACTGTAAGCACTGGTGCTGATGACCTAGTTAATTTGGCTATAAGTTGGGAGTCATTGCATTTACTCAGGACTCATTTAGTTTGTCCACACTACGCAAGCAAACCAGCTAGGGCATTCTGAGAACTGTCTATATGCGCAGTTTATAACATTGTGCTGGAGGGAACATTCTTCAAATGCGACAAGGACCACAATTGACAAGGACCACAGTTAAGACTTGACTCACCATTCACAAGGAGTGCAATGTCAAGCGATACCTGGGCATAACCTCCAACAACAGACTGGAATAGACCCAGGTTCGATCCCCATGAGAACTAAACCAGAATGCAAAAGACCCAGGTTCGATCCTCATGAGAACTAAACTATTAAAGGCATATGTTTCTATAACTATATAGTTAGATGTACACCTGTCTATCTGTCTCGGTCTGTGTGTGTGTCTCTCTCTCTGCCTCTCTCTCTGTGCCTCTCTCTCTCTGCTCCCTCTCTCTCTCTCTCCCTCTCTCTCGATATCTCAGGTCCTGCTTAACAAACTAGTGGCCAGATCCATTCATTGGGAACCTATCTCACACGCTGTAGAGGTGAACTTTGTGAATGGGCAAAGTGCTGATTGGTCCTTGTCATTTGGGTCACGTCTACACTCATTCACTCACTCCAACACAATCATTTACAGTCTATACATTAGAGCAAGTCAATTCGCATGCAATGATGCATCCACTTACATGCCACGGGCTGCAACTGACACAAATATGTACAATACAATCCTTATATTATATAATATACAGTTCCTGAAATGGGGTTTCGCATTGTATAAAATCAACACAAATACAGTCATTTTCATCTGGGCTATGACGATGAAACAGCAAAAGTGATGCATCATGGTTTTCTTTCTTTCTAATTTCTGTTCAGATGATACATGGATGAAAGTGGTCTCCAGCAAAAATCGCGGAAATTAAGCCGACCGCGAATTTCCATGAAAATGCGGATTTTCCCTTATAAGATTAGCACTGCCAGGGAATTGTGGTAAAATGCCGAAAGTCAGGTTTTAACTATCCTTGTTGTACCTATATTATCGCCCATATCTAACTGGTTCTTGCTTGGGTTTTCTCTTCTACCAACATCTGAGGTCATATAATGACAGAATTTTAACCGAATTGTTTACATATGCATCCAGATTCCCTGGCCTTTTGCTTAATGCTAATCGGTAAATATAAAAAATGGTGGAAATCCACGAAATCGCAGAGATCTTTCATCCCTGATGATAAAATTGATAAACATTGATAACCGAGATTTGTTCACGTGAAACTTCCATGAATCCAACTGCTACATTCCATTCTTTAGTTTCATGAATATTATTTTTCCCGAAGCCATGGCTTAAACATTAAACTTTGCACAGGTACAGAAGGAATATTTGAAAAATGTTACTAATTACCCTTTCCCTTCAAAGTTTTTCACCCCAAAATGCAATTTCTTGGACAATATTCTTTTACTTCTTTATATTTCTAAGACGAAAAGAAACCCAACACAACAAAAAAACATGGAGTAGATAATAATGTGAAAACAACATGACCCAGTGCAATGATCTACAATACACAAAAGAATCATATTCACATGACGTCACTCTGATGAATATTAAATAGGTCATTGATCAGAATGGCAGTAATGTACATTTCTCCACAAAATAACTAATCTAGCTTCTCCCAAAATATCCTTCCATCAATTACTCACATAACGTCAGTTACTCATACTTTGGCAACTTTAGAGCATTGTATGTACCGTATGCTTGCGGGTTAACGCCCACATGTGGGTTAAAGCCCACCCCCCACTTGGTCACTATTTCGTAACTGCCCACCCCTTAAACGCCCATGTCTGGGTAAACACCCATCCCCCACTTCACTGATTTGGCAATTCAAATCCCCAGGGTGTTAACCCGCAAGAATATGGTATTATATATATATATATATATATATATATATATATATATATATATATAGATAAAGTTCAATATTAAATATAAATCTTGTCTCAGCCCTGTACAAACTTGGTGTCGTCCTACTAGTATGTTACAAAGTACAGCATCTATTTCTGTTGAAACATTATATTATAACATGCTAAGTTGGAATACAATGGCCTTGCAATGTAAGTCAGTATCATTTGTGAATTTGATTTATCCAGCCAATCAACACACGTGTGCCAAATGACTGTTGGCACATCGGATTGATAGCCAAAAAAATCAGGTTCGTTCCGAGTTTTAAATATCTCCAATGTTACAACATTGCAGTTGGTACAAAGTCAATGTGAATAGCATTCAGGAAATTATAATATGTTATATATATATAAATGTAAATATTATATATATATTACAATATATACATTATAATATGTATATAATAAAACAATATATATAATATATAATACATATATTATAATATATATATAATAAAAACAATATATATAATATATATAATAAATATATTATAATATATTAATATATATATATAATATTTTAATATATTATACAGTGAAACCTCCCTAACCGACCACCTCCACAGATCGACCACTCTCCTATATCGATCGCTTTTTTTGGGTCCCAAACGATCCCCCCATACAATACCATTGTACCATTATTCTAATTCTAAACCGACCACCTCCCTAAATCGACCACTTAAAGTCGGTCCCATGGTCGGTCGATTTAAAAAAGTTTTACTGTATATATATATATAATAAATCATATATATAAAATAAATATAATATATTATATATGTAATATATTATATATAATAAATGTATATATTTTTTTAACCCAGCAGATTTCTGAGTTAAATGCCCATTTGTACGGGTAAGAGGAGGTTGAAAACATAAACACGCCGATACACCATGAACCTGTTTGTTGTTCTTAATTAAAAACAAAGGTGTCTGGAAACCAATGGTAGCTCTACCACTTCAAGTTTTTTTGCACAAAAGAGAGAAAAGTGCAAAGCTATGCCACGTGCAGAACGATGAGGATGGGGAAGGGTTAATTGGGGTTTTACTCCCTAGAACCCCACATGCAGAAATATAAGGCTGTGGAAGGGTCCATTTGGGATTTTACTCCCTAGAACCAACTACGGGTGCATCATGACGGGCATCAGCTTCTGAAATTGCGCACTCGTGGCGACTTTATACTTATAGTGCTGCCACTGTCTGATACCACACTGCCAGCACCCTGACCCAATATCCAACACAGTCACATCTGGCCCCCTGAATAAATCAGCCCTTGCCCTATCCTAGAAATGCCGAGTGCCAGGCATGGTATAGATTGTGCAATTTGACTCAGCCAGTCTTTGATCCCACGATGAGTGCTTTAACCGCTTGCCCACCCTGTCCGGTGGTAGGCTAGCAGGAGGCGCTGTCGGGTCCGTTCCCATATGAAGATTTGGAATTCAAGGCTATTTCAAGGCTTTTCAGGCTGTTTTTGATAGGAATTCAATTTATGACTATTTTAATTTGGATTTCAGGTGGGGGGAACGATGGCGAATAGTGATTTCAGAATAATTTAGATCAGTGGGGACAGTTTAATGAAAGTCAAAACTTGTTAAGACTAATTACCCAAAGTAGGTCCAATTCAACGCTTTTTGGCACATTGAAATGGGCCAAATGAAGTTCCAAGACTTTTCAAGAATTTCCAGGCCATGCATGGACCTTGCAAGTGTCAGGCATGGTACAAATTGTGCAATTTGCCTCAGCCGGGGTTTGATCCCATGACCTGTTGCACGGGAGTCTATGACAGTGTCGTCACAACAGGTTTGTTCAACCTCAGAATAGACAGCAACACCAGAGGCCAGCAGTGTAATATCTTCAAGGAGAGGTCTGTAATGTGGAAGAAAATATGACAAGGCCCAGATTTGAGGTCAGGAAACACTCATTTATCTTTTGAGTGACAGATCCATGGAACGTCTTCCAGATCAAGTGGCTGAAGCACCAACGGTAGAAGCATTTGAGAGAAGACCGGATAGACATTGGAGAGGACACCCACAATTATGCCAATATTATTTAGGCTGCAGTGTCACATACCTCAAACCAGACAGGATGACCGAATGAGTTAGAGCGTCCGTCTCCCGTGCTGGTAGATTGTGGGGTCGTGGGGTCGAGTCCCGGTCGAGTCAAACCAATGACTTTAAAATTGATACTTGTCGCTTCCTAGCCAGGCACTCGGCATTATTAGGATACGGCAAGGACTGGTGAGCTCAGTGTCAGGATAATGTGACTGAGTGGGATACCAGGTCATGGTGCCGGCGGCCTGGTTTCCCAGTGGGACAGCACTATAAAGTCGCCATGAGTGCGCACTGTCACAAGTCGGTACCCGTCCTGATATGACCTTAGATGTTGCTAGGACGTAAACAACAACAAACAAACAAACAAATACATACCTCAACACTGCTATTTTGCTCTATGTTCTTCCTATGTGTCTTTGTTGGTAGTTGTTTACCATTGCTTAGGTGCTGGTTTAGGCGTTGCTGAGTGACCTGGACACCTGCTTAATTGCACGCATGCAGGCCGACTTTATTCTCGGACTGGCCACATGTGGATGTAGACTGCTGTAACCACCTCTTTTCATTCAAAATGTTTGACTTAATAAATGATTGGTAAGCCTTTTCGTGGGTCCAGCCAGAGGATTTCTCACTCCAAACCATACTCAATGTGGTTGTCCTTGACGGAAGAATAATAAATATGACGTGAAGGCTGTCCTTCTCCATATGTGTGCAAAAACAACAGCTTTTTAAAAAACCATAACGAGCTGGCAATAGAGGCCTAATAGGACTTAAATCATCCAGAAGATGATTAGTAAATTAACTTAAAGCTGCATAGTCCGATGCTTTTGAGATTTTGCTATTTTCTTAGATAAATATATTATACTAATCGTTATAATCTACTTTACTTTAGTTTGAAGTAACTTTAATTTTAAATAGCTAAGTTTGGAGATATTTGACGTCAAAACATGCCAACATAATTTTGGCAAGCACACCAAAACTTTGACACCATATACTTCAATAGTAACGGTTTGTATTAATTGCCCTTCTATGCAGCAACAAATGCTTAATAAGGGCACCAGTGTCTAAGTTGAAGATGTAGGATCAAATCTAGATAAGTGTTTTGGTTTTGAAAATTTGATGTTTGCATCGACTATGCAACTTCAAGGAAACGCCTGCTCTAGCCGTTGGCCAACCCCGTCCTGTGAGAGTCCAGTATTTAGGAAGACTAGTATGACTGGACTGCTGACTGTGTCCACACTGCGGCCTATTGACGCACTAACAATTAGTAAATCGGGACGCTACTCGCAGTGCCTGAGGGCCCCGTCTAACCAACCATTCACCACACCAATACAAGGCAGCAGAGCAGCCAGAAATAACAAAATAAAAATTGTAAGTAGAAAATTGTTCGCATGTGCATACGGGAAATTGCAAAAGTGGAAGCACAATTTTTTAAAAAAAGAAGCATATTATAAAACAATTTAGTATGGGGGAAAAAAGCATAACATTGATTACAGGTAATTACTAAATTGTAAGCACAATATTAAAAGTGCATATTATAACAGATTTAGTATGAAAAAAGACACATTATTTGCTGCATATGCTTAAAGGAAATAAACAAAATTGTAAGCACAACATTTAAAAAGTGCATGCTATGAACCAAAATTAGTATGGGGAAAAGCACACATTTGTTCGCTGTACATGATTACAGGAAATTACCAAATTGTAAGCACAATTTTTCGATAAAGTGCATATTACAAAAGATTTAGTCTGGAAGAAAATATGAAGCTCAAAGAAATTGTCCACATTCGCTTACACTAAATTTACAGTGTGACCATGAGTTATCTCAATGAAAAGTTTGCGCAGACACCCGACAATGGCAGAATAATGAGCTATTTCAAGCGGAACCATGGAAAGGCTGTGTTTGATTATGAAGAGCGATGTTTAGTGATATTGTGATATCGTAATATTGGTAGAAAGTGTCGGGGATGAGATTGTAAACCGGTCCATTGGTTGGCGTTGAGAATACATACCGGCGTCCACGGCTTGAGAGGCAATGACTGCACAACTTACGAGCAGTTTTGATCCCTGCATTCCTCGGGACATAGGAATGGAGATGGAGATGGAGAAGGAGTCGGCGGGGGAGTGAAGGGGGGAGGAGGGAGGGAGAGGCGGAGGAGAGGGGAAAAGGAGAAAGTGGGAGGAAGAGGGGAGGAGGAAGGAGAGCAGGGGAGGAGGGGTGGAGGAAGGGGGAAAGGGGGAGGAGTAGGTTATAAGGGGGAAGAAGGAGGAGGGGGAGGAGGAGGAGGAAGGAGGAAGGGGGAGGGGGAGGAGAAGGAAGGAGGAGGAAGGAGGAGGGGGAGAAGGAGGAGGGGAGGAATGAGGAGAAAGGAGGAGGAGGGGAAGGAGGAGGAGGAAGGGGAAGGAGGAGGGGAGGAAGGAGGAGAAAGGAGGAGGAGGGGAAGGAGGAGGAGGGGAAGGAGGAGGAGGCGGAGGAAGGAGGGGGGAGGAGGAGGGAAGGAAGGCGGAGGAGAGGGGACGAGGAGAAAGTGGGAGGAAGGTGAGAGGAGGAAGGAGGGGAGGGGAGGAGGGATGGAGGAAGAGGAGGGGGAGAGAAGGGGAGGGATAGGTGATAAGGAGGAAGGAGGAGGACGGACGAAGGGGGGAAGAAGGAGGAGGACGGTGGAGGAAGAAGGAGGAGGAGGAGAATGAGGGGGATGAGGAGAGGGGGAGAAGAGGAGGGAGGAGAATGGGAGGAAGGAGGAGGGGAGGAAGGAGAACGGGGGAGGAGGAAGGACGGAGGAAAAGGAGGGGGGACGGGGAGGAAGGAAAGGAGGGGAGGGGAGATGCGGAGGATGGCAGTGGAAGAAAGGAAAAAAAAGGAAAAAAGGGAAGAAGAAAAATGGGAAGGAGGAGGAGAAGAAGAAGAAGAAGAAGGGGGGGGGGCAAGAGAAGAGGAGGGAGACAATGCGGGGATCAGCAGCAGCAGACTGTGAGGAGAGAGACAACGGATTCAATTTTAAATGCTCTTCCATCAGTCAAAATGTACCCTCAGTTTGTGTTTGTGTTAGACTGTGGATGTGGAAGGGTGGGGGGTGGGGTGGGGGGTGTGGGGCAGGTCGGGAGGAGGTGTGGGTGGGGTGTGGGGGTGGGTGAGGGCACAAAGGCTTGTGTATTAAGCACACGCCGTCCCACCAACCCCGTAGTCGCGCTGGTACCCGACACTAAATAAACCCCACACACGGGGCACGCCGGGTACCAGCCGGGGTGAACTTGAGACGCGCACCTCCATATCCCACACCCTGACCCCTGGCGGGGGAACGCAGCACTGACAGTTCCGCGCTGGTGTCGTAAGTTCAAAACACTACCCCACAAAAACACTATGGTAGTATTTTCAACCTAGGTTCAAAACGCTACGGTAGTGTTTTCAACCTGGTTGAAGGTAAGTTCAAAACACTACTTTTAAGTTCAAAACAGTACTCTATTTTCTTAGGGTGGAGCAGTATGTAGTAATGTGGGTCAGTAGGGTTGATGGATGTTGTTTTACGTCCTAGCATCATCTGAGGTCATATCAGGACGGGTATCATTAGATACGTTACTCCATCGCTAGAAGTATGGCATAAACGTTAAATATGCTGGAGATACGACAAGCATACGTTCGAAGTACGTTAGGAGTACGTAATGCATCCATTGGCTGTACGCGGACTGCACGTTCCCATTGGCTGAACGTATGGCTAACGTGCAGCAACGTATTCCAACATATCCCTATTGTGCTCCTAACGTACGCCGATGTAACCTAGCGTACACCTAGTGAAGCACGCCGATGCAAGATGACCTATGACGCCGTGTCCCGACGTATACCAAACGTATATATATGTAACGTATGGCGCCGTACGCCGACGTGTTGGTCGAAAATCACATATGTCGGCATACGCTAAGGCCATACGTCGTCGGGTGACAGCCTCCTCAGGCTTATCAGAGGGAAAACACATAGTAGTCTAGTGCATAAATATTGAGATGTAATTTACAGTATTGAGGGTAATGTTGATATGCTTTTAACTTTTATTTTTCTATTTATTATTTCTATGGTATAAGCAAAGTATCTGTGTTATTTTTAAATGGGGAAAACACCTCATAAGTATTGTACTTCTGCTTTCTACTTTTTCATGTGAACAACTTACTGATATAAATATCAACTTGTGTGTACATTGATCATGTGGAAATAAATATATTATTATTATGTTGAGATATGTTAGACGTTCGTGGTGATGCGGTGTCATGGTGCTGCGGTGCACACACTGCAGCACCATCAGCGTATACTACTAATACGTGGTGCACACACCGCAGTGCTATCAGTGTATACTAATACCTGCTTCAAACGCCACAGCAGGGTCACCTTGTC
Organism: Branchipolynoe longqiensis; assembly: GCA_030323885.1. Classification (NCBI taxonomy): domain Eukaryota; kingdom Metazoa; phylum Annelida; class Polychaeta; order Phyllodocida; family Polynoidae; genus Branchipolynoe; species Branchipolynoe longqiensis. Next base: position 15,776,758 of record CM059203.1, read on the forward strand.
ATGATAGTGTTTTGAACTTGGGTAGTGTTTTGAACGTGCGTAGGGGTAGTGTTTTGAACTTAACAGTAGTGTTTTGAACATAAGTTGTCACTTCCGAGCTTGACACTCGGCATTATTAGGATAGGGCAAGGACTGGTTGGCTCAGGCCAGGATAATGTGACTGAGTGGGATATTAGGTCATGGTGCTGATGGACTGGTCTCCCAGTGGGGCAGCACTATAAAGTCGCCATGAGCGCACATTATCGCAAATCGGGACCCATCCTGATATTACCTTAGATGTAGCCAGGACACAAAACTCCAACAACCGACCAATCACTCTAAAAACAGTAGGCAAGACGTGCACTTGGCTCAACCTTACCAACTGTGTTTACACAATCCATTTGATCTAAAAAACAAACAAAAATACACATAAATCAACATTTATCTAATAAAGTTGGTGGTTTAATCAAAAGTAAACAAATATGATACGATAATTTCACCACATTTCTCACCAAGAATATCACCCCCTCCGCTTCCTACTTCAATCTATTCCAATAGGCTACTTACATAAAGTTGTTTGTATGCTTGTTTCTTTTTCTTTCTTTCTTTCGTTCTTTCTTTCTTTCTTTCTTTAACGCCCTAGCCCTCTATTATAAGTGCAAACAATTAAAGATCTACCCCGAAAGCGTACTCTATATTATATTTAGTTGGTTGTTGGAGTTTCACGTCCTGGCAACTTCTAAGGTCATATCAGGATGGGTACCGACTTGTGACTGCGCACTCATGGCGTCTTTATAGTGCTGCTCCACTGGGAAATCTGGCTGCTGGCACCATGCCCCGATATCCCACTCAGTCACATTATCATGATACTGGGCTAACCAATCTTTGCCCTATCCTATTAATACCGAGCACCTGTCTAGGAAGTGACAAGTATCAATTTCATAAGTCATTGGTTTGACTTGACCGAGAACCAAACTCTGGGGGAGCGGGACGTAGCTCAGGCAGTAGCGTGTCCACCTGTGAAGGTGTGGGTCATCAGTAGGCTGGCCGGCTCCAAACTTGCCCAGTGCACCCATTTGCAGTCTGGGCTATTTTCTGTTCCAACCAGTGGTCCACAACTGGTTCATCAAAGGTTGTGGTATGTGCTGTCCTGTCTGTGGGAAAGTGCATATAAAAGACCCCTTGCTGCTTATCGGAAAGAATAGCCTATGTGGCGGCAGCAGGTTTCCTCCATGAAGAAATATGTCATAATGACCATATGTTTGACGTCCAATAGCCGATGATAAAATCAATGTGCTCTAGAGGCATCGTTAAATATTTTTACAAATTAAAAAGAAAGGGAACCGAACTCTCGATCTCCCGCAAGCGCTCTACCAATTCGCACACTGCGTCTGGTATACTCTATATTTTAAATAGAATCCGCTGGATGGGAACCGGATGGAGAAACTGTGAAAAACGCTTAGGCAAACTGCACATGCGCCGTTGTGTTTCATCTCACACTCCTCTGCAAAGTACGATAATATCGCTGGCCAATGTGGCTGCCATCATAACAGTCAACGCCTGGTTATAAATAACCCCCCCCCCCCTCGCCCCCTCCTCTCTCCAGCAGCAGGTACTTCCACACAACTAAACGGGATGCACTTTCCCGGGCCGTAGCCAGGGACTTTTGTTTGTTTTTCAAATTTGTTTAAAAAAAGTAGTTTTCAAATCTGTTTGGAAGGGGAGGGGTTAAATAAATTCTTGGAAAGAACCGTTCCCAAGAGCGTCAGAGATTAGGGGAGTTTGGGGATATGACCACATACCCCAGAAAATTTGGGTTTTCAAAAAAGAAATTTGGGTTTTCAAAAAAGAAAGGGTAGGGATTACATTTTTTGGAAAGAACTAGTCCCAAATGCGCGAGACTTTTTAGGGGGGGATTCTGGAGATAATCCCTCTAACCCCAGGAAATTAAAAAAATCTAGATGCTCTGAAATGCAATTCCAGGGATACTACATACTGGTATTTTTGGGGGTTAGTTGATTGATTGATTAGTGATTGCTTTACGCCGTGTCGGAGGCATAGGCCATATTCACGGCGAGCATTTACAACAACAACAAATCCCACATCCCCATTAGCTAGGGTCCTGTATACTGCTTCAACTGTACACTGCTGAGATAACGCTTCGGTCATGATTAACATTGGCAGATTACAAGCCACTGCTAATCTATCTGCCCACTATGGTTCATGTAATGTACCACGGTTGACAAACTGTTACTGTGTTAGTAGCAGTGTAACTAATCACTGACAAAGCAAACCTTAAAAAAACCCACACAAAAAGTGCGTCCATAGATTAAAATCGCACCGTGACCAATTCCTGCCCACAGCTATATATTGACTGTACCGGACGTGTTGGCCGATTCGGTAAAGCGCCGCCTCGTGTGCGGGAGATCGGGAGTTCGGTTCCGGGTCGAGTCAAACCAATGTCTTATAAAATTGATACTTATCGCTTCCTAGCCAGGTGCTCAGCATTATTAGGATAGGGCAAGCACTGGTTGGCTCAGTGTAAGAATAATGTGACTACAAGTGGGATATTGGGTCATGGGACCAGCATCCTGATTTCCCAATGGTTATATAAAGTAATCCATGAGCGTGCACTGTCATAAGTATGTACCCGTCCTGACATGACCTTAAATGTTGTCAGGACATAAAACTCCACTAACCAACAATCTATCTCTCCGCCATGGTTTATGTAATGTACCACGCTTGACAAACTGTTAGTAGTAATGTATACAATCACTCACAAGATCAACCTAAAAAAAAAAAAAAGGACTCCTGAGTCTTCTTACCAAACAACAAAAACTGCGTCCATAGATTTAAATCCGCCCGCAACCAATCCTGCCCATTCACTGACCTAAAGTTCCGGAGGCGGCGCAAGCCCACTCCTGAAATTAGGACCCCCCCCCCTCTTCTAAATCCCCCCCCCCCTGCCCACCACCACCACCTCCGACGACCTTTTTGTGTGTCAATGTGGAGGTCGAGGATAGGGGCTGGCTGTGGGATAGCTAGCCTTAGGGCAGAGCACTGGACTCAAGACACCAAGACCTTTCTGGTCTCTTAAACACAGAGATAAGTAGAACCAGCACAGACCACACAATTTAAGCAACGAGGGTTTAAGTACAATTATAAACACCACAGGAACAAGACTAGATGCCCGAGTGGGTCCTGACTTGTGACACGGCACACTGCATGATAGCTTTATAGTGTTCCCTTGTTGGGATAACCAAACTGGCAGCACTATAAACAAATGCAACGCATTATCATAGCATCGAAACAACGATACTGCATTATCCCAACATTGAATCAAAAATACTGTAGTATCCGAAAAGCGAATCACCTAGTGTCAACAATGCCAGATGGTGACAACATAGGGCATTCACGTGACGTCACGAACCGGATGCGCGGCCATTGTGGCGATATCAACTTGTAAACATCCCATAGAGTTTGCCTGTACGCGCAGTGGAAAACGTCTATTTCATTCAAAATTAATAGAAATCCAGAACCCTAACCATATAAATTTAATATAATCTATTCATTGAATATGTTTTCTATATGTGTACCAAGCGATTTCTTTCTACGTGGTGTGGTTTTAGAGATATTTCACTTTTTCTGAATGAAGATTGCTCACGATCATTGGCAATGCATCGAGTTTGCTGGTAAACGCAATGCAAAACGTCAGTTTTATTAAAAATTAATAGAAATCCAGAATCCTAACCGTATCAATTTAATATAATATTTTTGGTAAACATGTTTTCTATGTGTATTCCAATCAGGTTGTTTCTAGGTGTTGTAGTTTTAGAGATATTTAACTTTTTCTGTCTGAAGATTGCTCACTGCCATTGACAATGCATTGACTCGATTGAGTATGCCGGTACGCGCAGTGCAAAACGCCAGTTTTTATTCAAATTTAATAGAAATCCATAACCCTAACCATATCAATTTAATATAATCTTTTTGGTAAACATGTTTTCTATGTGTATTCCAATCAGTTTGTTTCTAGGTGTTGTGGTTTTAGAGACATTTAACCTTTTCTGTAGGAAGATTGCTCATCGCCATTGAGTTTGCACTGTGACAGCCTTTATTATTGTGGTTACTATCGCCACAATGGCCGCACTTCCGCTTAGCGTGACATCGGTGCATACCCTATATACTGATTTTGCAAGAGCCGTAACAATTTTAATCAATGCTAGGTGATGACAAATACTAATTTTGTGTAAGTATTAAAAAGCATACATTAAAAAAAAGCAATTGAGGATCGATCCTATACAGGAAGCAGACGCTACAACCACTAGTCCACTCGGCATCTGCTTGGGTTAGACCTCTTGCTGCTTGTTGGAAAGAGCAGCCTATGTGCCGGCAGCGGGTTTCCTCCAAAGAAATGTGTCAGAATGACCATATGTTTGACGTCCAGTAGCCGATGATAAAAGTCCAATGTGCTCTAGAGGCATCGCTAAATAAAACAAGCTTTTACTATTTGGGTTACATACTAGTACTACCTTCTACGGGAGACAGTGTTGTCATGGTAATGTTCCGTTGGTACCCTACACTACCACCATAGCACAGCCGCCCCCCCCCCCCCCCCCCCCCTTTAAACCCAAGTCTCTAACTTCAAGGAGCATCAGGCATCTGGTGTGCGTTTACTCAGCTTTCTGGCAGGTGGCGCCGTCGTTGCCATGGCAACCCGCACGCCGGTGCAATTTAAACCCCCTGAAGGGCTGATTGGTTGACCTACTTGCGGAGGGGGGTGAGGGAGAGGGGAGGGGGAAGGGTGGAGGGGTGTTGGCAGCCAGACGCTGTCACACTCTCCAAGCGTGAGTCGCCTTACTGGGGAGACGGGGCCCTGCACTGCTGTACTCGGGGAGGAGAGTGGAGACTGACACTTTGACACTGACAGTTTATGCGGCGTCTCCGGAATTTGTAAAACCTCTAAATAAACCGAGTTGTGGAGTCAATGCTCAAGTAAGTCACAACACAAACAAGAGTTTATGCGATTTGGGTACGCACACGATGCACAAGTTGGTGTTGTTATAAATTAAACCAATTCAAGGCACGGAGTAAGTGAACGTTTTGAGAGCACTAGTTGGTTGTCTATTGCAATACGATTATATTAGATATTGCAGGGTTAGAAATTTACAAGTTGGCACTAGGTTGGGCGCATTCAACTGAAACAAATCTTGGCTGGCCTGGCTATGACTGCATACGCTAATTGGAGTTAATTGATTGGCTTAACAACTGTAATCTAACTGCTATTTACGCCACTTGCATACATTGGTTGAATATAACAAGTTCCTCAATGCTTTACCAATTTAAAGGAGGAGAAAATGGACCATCTCTCAAATGGGTTTAAGTTGCATAGTCCGATGTGTGAGTTTCGACAATTTTGTCAGATAAACCCATTAGATTAATGATTATAATATAATTTACTTTAGTCTAGAGTGAAGTAACTGACTAATTGGATTTTAAACAAAATTTAATGTTTTTTTTATAGATATTTGAAGTGAAAACACAAGAAATTAGTTTTGGCAAGCACGGCAGAATTCTGACACCAGAAGTTTCAACAGTAACAGGTTTGTTTAAATTGGCTTATATCCACTTCTATGCAGTAATACATGCTTAATCAGGGATGAAAGTGGTCTTCGGGAAAAAAAGCGGAAATGCTGATATTCACCCAAAGGTTTAGCATTGTCAGGGAATCGCGGAAAATTCCGGGAAGTTGGGTTACATATATATTGGTATACGCTGATAGTGTTGCACCATTTGAAGCATGGATTAGTAGTGTATGCTGATAGTGCTGCAGCGCTTGGAGCATTTATTAATATTAATAGTGTACACTGATAGTGCTGCAGTCTTAGCACCACATATTAGTATACACTGTTGGTGCTGCGGGATTGAAAAATCTCGGCAATCCGCTGAATCGCGGAGATCTTTCATCCCTGATTACTAAGTGCATCAGTATCGAAGTAGGATCAAATCTATATGAGTGTTTTGGGTTTGAAAATTTGATGCTTTCATTGGACTATGTAAATTTAAAGGAAATACATTTTCTTGTTCAGAAACAAGGCGCAAACTGATAGGTTTAATCTGCCCTGTCCCAGTTTGGCCTTTGCCACAATTCACGCAATCACAGCCATGAATTCTGAGCTTATCATCACTGGCGGGTTTTACGTCCTGTCAACATCTAAGGTCATATCAGGACGGGCTTGTCATTAAGCTGGGACCGACTACCAGTCGGCACTGCTGCTCAGACCGACCAGGCAGCTAGTCTCGGTGCTGGGTAATGGCCCTGTCACACTACGACGTAATGACGTCAGCGTAGGGAGAACCTGAAGAACGTTGAACTTCTGGGCGTAGTATGCAAATTTGGGCAGAAGTTGAACGTGGATGCAGCGTAGTGGACGAGAGCGTAACATCGGTAAAGCGTAGTGATACCGTCATTCAACGAGAGAGGAAAACGTCATTACGCTCACGGAACGTTATGAACGTTATTCCATCGCCAGAAGAACGTTACATGACGTTACCTACGTCATGAGACGTTGAACGTACGTTGAATGCACGTTCTCCTGACGTTCCCATTACACCACGTTGGCATTTGCACTCGGTTTAATGTGGGTCAACGTAGTGGAGCGTAGTTGAACGTAGTGAGCAGCATTGGAAAAACGTCCGTTTAACGTCATTGACGTTCACTGAACATGAACAGAACGTACGGCGAACGTAAACCCTTACGTTCGAGCTACGTCAAAATTTTTTAACATGTCCAAAACCTCGATGTAACACGACGTAATGTGACGTAGCTCGACGTCATTCTGACGTCATCATGACGTAACCCAACGTAATGACGAAAACTGACCACGTTAGGCTCACGTTGGCTCGTTACGTCGTAGTGTGACAGGGGTATAAAGTCGGACCGAAGTATCCCTGACTCACAAATACTCCGCAATCGACAGCCGGCCACCCTAGCGGAAATGTCCCCTTTTTCGTGCACCCTACGTGCCACTTATTACGGAGAATGCGAATCGCTGAACCACTCCAAACCGAACAAATGACAAAACCAGGTACGGCCGGATGGCTTGTGTTGTTTTGGCGTCCTTTTCTTGCCCCCTCCCAACGCCCTCATCCCAATTTTTTGTTGTCGGCGTCATTCTGCGCGTGCGTGGAAGCGCAGACTGTGGCTTTGCAGTAATTTGCACATGCCGGTTTGTTGTAGTTTTACATCCTGGCAACATCTAAGGTAATATCAGGACGGGCACTGACTTGTGACTTCATAGTGCTGCGCTACTGGGAGACCAGACCGCCAAGACCCTGATCTGATATCCCACTCAATCACATTATCCTGACACTGAGACAGAGACAACCAGTCCTTGTCATATCCTATGAATGCCGAGCGCCAGGTTAGGATTTGTTTGTTTGTTGTTGTTTTACGTCCTAGCAACATCTAAGGTCATATCAGGACGGGTACCAACTTGTGACAGTGCGCACTCATGGCAACTTTATAGTGCTGTCCCACTGGGAAACCAGGCCACCGGCACCATGACCTGGTATCCCACTCAGTCACATTATCCTGACACTGAGCACACCAGTCATTGCCCTATCCTAATAATGCCGAGCGCCTGGCTAGGAAGTGACAAGTATCAATTTTAAAGTCATTTGTTTGACTCGACCGGGACTCGAACCCACGACCTACCAGCACGGGAGACGGGCGCTCTAACTCATTCGGCCATTAGGAAGCAACAAGTATCAATTTGATACGTCATTGGTTTGACTCGACCGGGAACCAAACTGCCTATCTCTCGTACGCGAGGCCCGAGCTCTATCAATTCGGCCACCGCGCCCGGTCCATGACGGTTTGTGGTCAAGCTGAATAAGCACTAATGGCTGGGATCGTTATCGCCGCCCCCCCCCCCCCCCCCCCCTCCTGCCTCATTCAATGCGTCGAGTATACACCCCCCCCCCCCCCCACACACACACACACGTGTCATCCTATAAACTGCGAGGTAGAACGACGGGTGGTGCAGGGGGCAGGGTGTGTAAGCAAGCGGCAAGGGGTGCCACAGGGGCCGCTCTACTCATCTACCAACAGCTTAAGGTGGGGGCGACCTACCAACAAGTCACCGAGCAGGTCACAGCCCGGGCAAGATGCACTAACAGACCACCGACCAAAACCAACATTTTAATCTGAATTGATGGTGTTTGGCCACCTAGGGGTGCTCAGGGGGCGTTCTACTCAGCACTACCCACAGCTTAAATACAATTATAAACACCACACGAACAAGAATAGATGCCCTGACTTGTGACACGGCACACTGCATGATAGCTTCATAGTGTTCCCTCGTTGGGACCTGCTCAACTATAAGCGAGTTCAGCATCTCGCTGAACTCGCTTATAGTCATCGGGAAAAACAAACCCACGTGCATGACTATGCGCATTGAGTTTGCCGGTGACACCTGTCCGCGCAGTGCGAAACGTTAGTCTTATTCAAAATGAATAGAAATCCAGAACCCTAACCTCATCAATTTAATATAATCTTCTTGGTAAACATGTTTTCTATATGTGTACCAAGCAATTTGTTTCTAGGTGGTATGGTTTTAGAGATATTTCACTTTTTCTGTAAGAAGATTGCTCAAGGCCATTGAGTTTGCTGGTACTCGCAGTGCGGAACGTTAGTTTTATTAAAAATTTATAGAAATCCAGAACCCTAACCGTATCAATTTAATATAATCTTCTTGGTAAACATGTTTTCTATATGTGTACCAAGCGATTTGTTTCTAGGTGGTTTGGTTTTAGAGATATTTCACTTTTATTGTAAGAAGATTGCTCAATGCCATATGTGCAGTGCAAAACGTGGCTTTGTTTATCCCGACAGGGACGTCCGGAAGTCGGCCCCGCACATGCGCACGGACAATGCTGAACTCGCTTATTCGCCGAGCAGGTCGTTCTTGTGCATATCCCTACCAACCAAAAGCATCAGCGTCCTAGGAATGATGGTAAATTTATTAACACTTCGCCGATCAAGTTCACGCCAGTTGCTTAGCGACCCTAGATATCTGTGTTTATTAGTTCACCGATCAAACCGGTTGATTTGAGCCGCACACGCGCAAACAAGGCGTTTGCTCGCCACTAGGGCAATCTACCAACACATCACTGACCATCAGTACCTTCAATGTGAGAAACCAGCGAAATGGGGCTGATGCACAAACAGTTAATCCAACCAGTGGTCCACAACTGGTTCATCAAAGGCTGTGGCGTGTGCTGTCCTGTCTGTGGGAAGGTGCATATAAAAGACCCCTTGCTGCTTATCGGAAAGAGTATCCTATGTGGCGGCAATGGATTTCCACCAAAAGAAATATGTCAGAATGAGCATACGTTTGACATCCAATAGCCGATGATAAAAATCAATGTGCTCTAGATGCATTGTTAAATAAAACAAGCTTTACTTTTTTTCAAACAGTTAATTAACCATGTAAGCTCTTTCAGTACGGACTATGAAACTTTAACGGGCACCGCAGGAAACTACAGTAGCTGTGTTGTGTTTATATTTAAACATTCTTGAAGATTTATACTGCCTATTATGGATAAGTCTGAATAGACTTGTTTTCACCATTAGACAGTTTGTCGATAGAAAGCCCGAGTCTACACTTTTACCGACCCAAGGGATTTTTAACCTCCCACACCACATAGACATGGTATGAGAGCAACCGGCCTTTGATGACGCTGTAAGTTATACACAGCGGTGGAAATCCAAATTGGCAGAGCTGGGGGCACGGGGAATCGAACCACCAACCTTCAGATTAGGAGTTTGACCTAGAAAAAGTCAGACACTCTAACCACTCGGCCAGAGAACACCACACGGTCAGGGACATATCTGATTCTAGGTAAATATTTCAATTGATGATTTGTGGTAACAATGTACTTTGGATAAATATGAACTTTAATTTAATGTAACATTGGTTGCTCGACTCGAAGATCACCGTTTGGGGAAGCCATACCATGACCGTACTACATGCTTGTGGTTAAAGATTCATAGTGAAGATAGTCTGATGAAAACATCAAATTTTCAAAACGCAAATAATTATCTAGATTTGATTCTACACATCTAACTTAGATAACGGTGCATTTATTACAAATTTGTCGTCACATAGAATATTGAGCCAATTAATTTTTTTTTAAACACCTGTTACTGCAAAGTTTATGGTATCAGTTTTGGCATAATTCCTTAAATCAATTTAGCATGATTGCACTTAAAAAAATCTAACAAGTTAGCCATTTAAAATAAGTCACTTCCAACTAAAGTCAGGTAGATTATAACAATCAACCTGCTATATATTTACCTCAGAAAAAGACAGAAACTCAAATGCATCAAACTATGCAACTTGAAACTAAAACTCAACTCAAGTGCTGTGTAATTGCTTCGCAAGTTTGGGGCGCTTTTGTGACATGAAGTGTTGCTGATCAAGGCACTGTGAATCAGCAGAATGCAGGGTTTTTGGGTGTTTTTTTATTATTGAGGCTGTATTTATACTGTCCATAGCATGTAAGCAAGGGTACCCAGGCTTGTTTTCAATGCTGGCCAGCTGTAGTGTTGGTGTTGTCTTACCAAGCAGTAGATGCTGATAAGTTATTTGATTGTCTGCATTTCAGTAGCAGATAGAGTCTGTTGGTACGTTTAGTAGCCTATGTTAGTTTTTTTGGGCCCTCTTGGCATTGTATTTTTGTTCTATTCTGGTTACTATGTTAGTTGTTTTCTTAAGGTTCTATGTTAGTGTTTTGGGGTTTTCTTGGGAAAGGTTTTCCGCTTTTTTTCTACTTAATTCTATACTATCCTATTTCATTTACATGTCCATAGGCCTGTATGTAATAGGTGGTTGAGTTATGTTTGTTTGAATTTGATTTGATTTATATTGTTGTTGGATATGTTATCTGGCTTTTATATTTCCTTGGGGTTTTAACCCTTAAGAACAGCTAAGCTGACAAGCTTCAGTGACATGACCTAGTTAACACGGCAATGGCATTGAAACTGGTGTGAATACACTTCACGATTTCGCTTCAAAATACACAATATTCACAACACATGCAACATTTGACGGTGACAACAAATACTACGGTTATGGGACCGTTGCCACAGCGCATACAAAAGCTATGGTAATTACTAACTTTCAAATGCACGTATCTCAGTCAAATTTTGGGATATTTTGAAAATTCCAAAAGTATATTGCTTTTGGGTCATTGGAGCTTCGGACTATTTTGAAAATTTTAGGAGGGTACCAAACTCGTCAGTCACTATTAATACACAATATTCACAATGCATGCGACAGCTGAAGGCGACAACAAACAGTACGGTTGTGGGACCGTTGCCACAGTGCATGCGTGTGAATATTGTGTATTAGCCAGTTATCACAAATGTTCCTCCCAAGTAAAGTTAGGTCATAATGCTCAATGTTATATAATTAGTTAAGAAATGTGACCCAAAAAAAATCCCTCAAAACCAACAGATTATGTATCTAGAAAGGACATCTCAATGGAAAGTCATGTATGTATAACCACCATCGATGATTATTTTGCCCTCAAAACCAACAGATTATGTAACTAGAGCGGAGAGACCGTCTCGATGGAAATTCATGTATGTATCACCATGATCGATGATTATTTTGCCCTCAAAAACAACAGATTATGTAACTAGAGCGGAGAGACCGTCTCGATGGAAATTCATGTATGTATCACCATGATCGATGATTAAGCCTTGAAAACCAACAGATTATGTAACTAGAGCGGAGAGACCGTCTCGATGGAAATTCATGTATGTATCACCATGTTTATTAAGCCCTCAAAACAAACAGATGTAAGTAGAGCGGAGAGACCGTCTCAATGGAAAGTCATGTATCACCATGATCGATGATTATTATTTAGCCCTCGGAAATTTTTTTTTCAAGTATTATTCTATGGATTAAAGTGTGTTTTTTAAACAAAAAAACTTCTGAGCAAATAATAGGAAGCTATACATACATTCAATAATGTTAAAAAGGTTTAAACATTGACATGATTTTTTATTTGTTTTGTTGTTTGAGTTTTACGTCCTGGCAACATCTAAGGTCATATCAGGACGGGACATATACATGAAGCTATGCATTCAAATGAAAGAAAGAAAAAGAATAGACCCTACAAGTCCACTAACGGATATGATACAGTTCAAATAAGTCTTTGACGTCTCAAAACATGTGTGTGTGTTCTCCACTTATATCTGTCAATATGTGGACAAACATTTGTACTGCACTCCATTCTGTACAATTTGGCTTTCAATTTATTTGAAAGAAAAAGGCCGACAATAGTGTCAAGTATTGCATTAAAAAACGGTCATTTTCTTTTCCTGGTTGATTTTTAATATTCAAATTGGCGTCATGTGTTTTTACTTTTTTCTTTCTACCTGGACCTCGTTCAAACCGATGCAAATGAGCCAGACATCTCATGGCAAAGAACCTCTAAAATAATATTTTTTTAATCTGTGGGGAAAAAAATACTGGCAGCACTCAGACATAGGCTGTACATAGGATACGGGTCATGCACTGACGACAATTATATAACACACATTGTGTGGTAACCATAGAGACCAACCATGATGCGCCTGATTTCTCAACATCATAAGGGGCCCTATGCACGACACGGGCATTTCGAGACGTCATCAGAGGCCTCAATCGGCCATTGTATGACGTAAGGACTGTCAGCTGATGTCCAGAATAAGAACAGAACTTATACGACGTCGGGCTAGGCTACGTTAAAAAAATATAAATTGGTGATCGTCCTGGTGAAATAAAAATCTGGGTCAGGCAGGTGTTTTTTTATTTATATTTCTGAAGTAGACGTAATAGGTAACCAGACGCGATGGCTGAATCAGTTGAGAGCCCGATTCCCGTTCTGGTACGTCATGGGATTCGAACTCCTGGGTTAAAAATTGATACAAAAAGTGAATTGCTGCTAGCCCGACACATTTTTAACAGCTTTTAATAATACAAAGATTAATTCAGGGGCGGGCGATTTTTCAGGCACGGAGAGGGACAATCACCAATTTCTTTTTCATATTTGGCCATAGTTGTGCCATGTCATAAGTGTTACAGTAAGTCTTTGATTGCTGTAAGAACTGCCACGCCTTCCAATTAGGGCTTCAATTCAACATCAGAATGTTTACCCCACGTATTATTAGATATTTCATGTCACTCCCCCCCCCCCCACCCCGCGTGAAATAATCCTAGCCTAGAGGTGAATTCATGTCTTATTGGAATACATAAATCAATATATTTGCTATATGATTACAGAAAGCATATATATATACACAGATATATTGATTCACTAAAGCGGTAGTAGTATATAGTGCAATAAAAACATTACACTATTAAAACGCACATAGATTTCATCCTACACATCCATCTTAGATAAGATATTGGTGCGCTCATTTAGCATTTATTTCCTGCATTAAAGGAACATTAAATCAATTTAACAAACCCTGTTACTGCTGACGCCTATCTCTGACGTCACAGCTCAATATGCATGCCAACATTATTTAACAATTGCATGGTTTTACTTCCAATGTGTCTAAAGCTAAACCTTCAAATTAAAGTAAAATCATAGATGAGAATGGACTGACAAAACAAATATTTTATATAAAATTTTGGGACTTCTAAAGTGATGGGAGAAACAGGAATGGTCGCCAATTTTGACCATATCTGGTTTTTAAAAAATCGGCCAGATCAAAAACCTGGAATTCCGGATGAATCTAAAAGATTCTCACCTATGAAAGTAGATTATAATTATCAGAATAATATGGCTAAAAATCAGCTGATTAAGGAACTTTAAGTAAGCATATATTTGCGGTCAGGGTGACTAATTTAATACACCCCACCACGCCTGTTAAGCTAGTGACATCTATCAGCAGAACCTGGAACCACTCTATTCGAGTACTTTCCCTGAGTGGAAATCCGGATCGATGAAGCACCATCTAATATTATATGTACAGCGAATCCAGAAACAGAGGCCTCCACATTTGATTGATTGTATTCTCAAATTACTTGGAAAAAGGAGCTGCCAATCAATAATATGTCAGGTAAGATAAACTTGAAGACACTACATTATCATAAATAAGCTTACTTATTTGAAGGAATTATTTATATTTGTTGAGAATATCGGCATCGCCTGTTCAATGTGCAGCCAAATGAGTGGTTCCAGATTCTGCCGATAACTGGGGTGTTGAATATGGTGGGTACCTTTTCATGCTAGGATTGGTAGTTGATGAGAATGCTACAACACACAACTCACACAGCTGCATTCCTCATTTCGGTGGGTAAAAAAACAAAACGGGTTATTCAATTTCAAAAATAAAATCCGCTTTATTTGATTTCGTTACAATATCTGTACGGTGGTCTAGGACTATTGTCTCAAACCTATATATATTCTACATGAGTCATGAAAACCTGACTAATGTGTAATATAACTAATTCTAACATTCAGGCCATATTTGACAACGTAATTTGATCAAATTTCACAATATGACAATTCGCTTTAATAACATGTCCATAAAACAGTTACTAGCTGGGGACGTAGTGGTGCAATTTGGAAAAGAATAAAATCAAATAACCCCTCCCTTTCAAAAACACCCAGAAACATTGGATTGTCGATTTTCACATATTATCGAGGGCGAACGCCAATAAAAAAAAATGCAAGCCATAATCCCCCCCCCCCCCCCCATTACAGTCTGTTGGGGTTTTACGTCCTGGCAACATATAAGGTCATATCAGGACCCCCCTACAGAGAAAAAGAAACTACAGAAGAAAAAAAACCATGACAAAACTTATACTTATAGCTAGAATGGAACTTGACAGTACTGAGTAGTCAAGTGATGTTCACATAATATTGCCTAGACATCACACGATCAAAGTGAGTGAAACCTGCACTATTCTCACTAAAATCTATATACAAAGGGAAACATGGTGTAGGAGTCATATGAACCTCCTCGCACATAATTAATTAATAATTATCATAATATAGCATTTGCACCCATTGCCAAGATGGTAAACACCACCCTACTTTCTGCATAGTTTGGTTTACTATACAGGTTTACATAATTCTAATAATAATAATTAAAATTGCTGAAATCAGGAAACACACCTGTGATTTTTCAGCTTTATGTCACAGAATATTATCCAATATACCTTTCTCTGTCCTTGTTGCGTTTTCTGTTAAAAAGATGTCACAGTTTAAACCTCTTGGCACATAAGTAACCAGCACTGCTGAGATGAACCTTGTGTGTAACTATATATAATATAAATTCTCCACGCACGACACCATTATGGGGGCATGACGTCACACAAACACGCGTACTCATTACTAGTCATAGCATTTGTTCAAAGATTTGTCAACCACCTTCTCACGCCAGCCAACATACATCCAACTTTCTTTTCCTTTTTTTCTTCTTTAAAAAAATGTTAAAGTTCTCAAAGCAGATCAGTTCCACAGAGAAAGCGAGTAATCCTCACAGCTCGTCACAACTCACTCTTCCATTTATTATATTAAATATAAAATAATAAAAAAAGAAAAGGTTGGTGATTTCTTTACAAAATGTGGCGACCAGGTTGAGTTAGATCCAGACTGAATTGAAACAAAAGAGTAAGTAAGCTGATGAAGCAGCTCACAGAAGTGCAACACCATGTACAACTTTCTTCCACCATGGACCTGTGCTGATAAATCCACGACCACGCCCTCTGCTGACAGACAGAAAGGTTACCTATGCAAATCAATGCCCAACAGCCTGGACACCACCGGCCTTCCCTTTCACTTCCTGCCTGTACATCCTGCGCATGCGCACTGCCGCATAAGACTTTGGCCAGCCTCATCGCGTCCAACTCTCGCGGAGTTCTCGCACGGCGAGTTAACACCAGGGCTTTGTGGGCTTAGTTTTTCAGACTTAGACAAGAGTGCACAGTGTGGTCAGTGAGGCCTGCTAGTACCAGCATAGCAGCTACATCACCTGCATCCGGCCAGCTACCAGCTTCCGGTTGGTTCTCACCATCTCTAATTGTCCCTGGCACAAAGATGGCGGACCCACAACACGCACTCCAATTCCTAGTAGTGGCGTTGCATTTGTTGTTCATCATTGTCCAATGCACTCTCAAGCCTATTGTGTCAAACAACCGCCTCCTCCTTCCGCCCCGTGAACACCCGGACGTAGAAGTTAATCCATGAACCCAATGTCTTCCGCGACCAGATCCAGAAGCCGGATGTTATGCCAACTATTAGAGTCATTAAGTACTTAATCATGAAGACGGTAAACTCCGGCTTCAGCAGGGTCTTATGGTCCACCACCGGACATGGATAACGGAACTTTTTACAGATCTCCGAATGCCAGGTGAGCATCCACTGGTCTCTAAATGACTGCTCATAGAAGTAGCACCCGATGACGATGGTTGCCGGCACTGTGTAGAGAACAGAAAAGATGCCAATGCGCACCATCAGCTTCTCCAGTTTGTCCGTCTTGGTGCCGTCGCTCTTCATTATGGTACGGATACGGAACAGCGACACAAAGCCGGCCAGCAGGAAGGAGGTTCCGATGATGAGGTAAGCGAAGAGCGGGGCAAGAACAAAGCCCCGCATGGCGTCAATGTCTGAGATGCCGGTGAAGCAGACACCACTGATGGTGTCCCCGTCCACCTGCCCCATGGCCAGGATCGCGATCGTCTTGATGGCCGGGATGGCCCATGCAGCCAGGTGGAAGTACTGCGAGTTGGCTTCGATTGCCTCGTGTCCCCATTTCATGCCAGCGGCTAGGAACCAGGTCAGTGTGAGAATCACCCACCAGATGGAGCTCGCCATCGAGAAGAAATAGAGCATCATGAAGAGAATGGTGCAGCCTTCCATCTTGGTGCCCTGCGTTACTACACGCACTGTGAGGATCCCCTCTTCGTGTGAGGGGAAGGGACCAGTACAGGCCACCTTGTCCTTTATGACGAATCCCACCAAGTATGTGATGGCCACAACACAGTAACATCCACTGAGGAAGATTATGGGACGCTCTGGGTACCGGAAGCGCTGCATGTCGATGAGGAAGGTGATGACGGTGAACAGCGTTGAGAAGATGCACACAGCCGACCACACCCCGATCCAATACCAGGCGAACATCCGCTGACGCGGACCAAAGAAGATGTCGTTCTCCTTCCCACAGGGCAGACCGCAGTTCTTGGCGATGACGTCACCGACCTTGAGCTTGTAGCTGAAGCTGGACGGCACTTGCAGCTCCTTCGGGCAGATGAAGTCCCCAGGGATGCGGCCAAGCGGGAGGACCGGCGGCTGAGACGGGTAGTAGGTGGCCGGGGATTGGGTTGGGTCGACCGGGTCGGTCCGATTCTCCCCAACGCACAGCCCAGACACTGGGAACTTCTGGCAGTCGAGGCTGTCAGGCCATTGGAAGCCGAAGCGGTTCATCAACGTCTCACAACCAGTCCTGGCCTGAATGCAGAGTGAGCGGCAGGGAGGGATGGCCTCGTCGAGCATGGTGCAGACGGGGGCGTACATGGTGCACAGAAAGAACTTCAGGAAGGGACTACACTGCACTTTCACCAGCGGAAAGAACTGGTGCACTTCAAGACCCGCGTCATCCTGCTTCTGGTGATTGAGCAGGTTCGGCATGATGGTCTGGTTGTACTGGATGTCCTTACACAGTGGTATCGTGATGGGTTCACACTTCTCACTCTGCTGGTACCCATGGTCGGTGACTCGGGTCTGGTAGCCGCCCTTTAAGGCTGTACACACCCCAGTATGTTGGTGGAGAACCGTCAGTAGAACTACCACCAACACCCTGCAGCAACCCCAGCCAAACGGAGCTGCAAAGCTACCCGCAGCCATGTTTGCAACGCGCGTCAAACGGCTGCTTTTACTCCATGAACTATCCTCGTCCGGATCCCGTGTAGCGTATCCGGCAGATCTTGTTGAATCGGTGAGAAAATCCGGGTGGAAAGGACGCTGTTAGTGCGTGTGGAAGCAAGTGTCCAACATGGCGGCCCTTTGTGATATGACGAACGGAGCCCCCGGGTGCTGTCAGTGCGGTTTCGCGGCGCCCCCGGGTCGTGGTTGTAAGCGCCAGGCTAAACCTGGCATGACCCCGACCTACGCGGGGTGCCGCGACACAGCCCGACCTACTTCTCATAATAAATCAGCCGCGCGGTGGATGCTAGCCGCGCTGTGATTGGTTGGCTGTACCGGCTGTTCCAACGCCCACCCTCCGACTCCCGTTCTATCCGCCAACCTGCCTCCCTCACCCTCCCCGGCCTCCTCCTTCCCCGGCCCAAGCCCTCCTCTCCCCCCTCCACGCCCCCTTCCCCTCCGCCCTCCAACTCCTCTCCTCCCCCTCCCCTCCCATCTCGCCGTCCCCCGGTCCCCGGTCCCTCCCCCATCGCCGTCCCTCCCCTCCCCCTCCCTCCCCGGCCCCTCCTCCTCCCCTCCCCCACCCCCTCCCCCTTCCCCACTCCCTCCCCGGCCCCTTCCCCTCCCTCCTCCCTGGCCCCGGTCCCCGGCTCCCCCCCCCCTCACTCCCCCGCCCCTTCCATGCCCCCTCCCCGGCCCCTGCTCCGGCCCCCCCGCTGTTCTCCTGGTGGGAGTAGCTGCTCGCGGGTTGGCGTTAGGATGTGAATACAAACATTGGGGAGTCGGGGGAGGGCAGCTGGCACGTTGCCGAGAGATGCCAGCCCTGGTTTGGCATTTTACCAACAACCAGACCCCCAATATAACAAAGCCAGGACAGAACTCGGCAATCAAAGGATGTGGCACTGGCCAGATTTGACACATGTAGACTCTAAATAATACACGAATTGCAAACTGGGTGGTTGTTGGAGTTTTACGTCGCTCCAGTCAATTTGACAACAAATATATATATATATTCAATGCGTTTTGTTCATTAATTATATTTGAGGGAAAATATTCACCTGAGTGTTGGTATTTTGGCTTGGATTGTCACTTCTTACTAGTTCCTCCCCGATTCGGTTCACTTCATTTAATAAAACATGGAATGAAATTAAGATTAATTGTCTTAATTTTGTGCGATTGTTTTAAATGAGAATACAGAAGTTGAATGGTTGGTTGAATTTTCTAACACAGTGTGTTAGAGAAACTACTTTGTCTCTTTACTGCACAACCAGCAGGGATGGCCGAATGAGTTAAAGCGTCCGTCTCCCGTGTTGGTAGACCATAGGTTCGAATCCTGGTCGAGTCAAACCAATGACTTAAAAATGTATACTTGTCACTTTCTAGCCAGGTGATCAGCATTATTAGTTTGTTTGTAGTTATTAGGATAGGGCAAGGACTGGTTGGCTCAGTGTCAGGATAATGTGACTGAGTGGGATACCAGATCATGGTGCTGGTGGCCTGGTCTCCAAATGGGGCAGCACTATAAAAGTCGCCATGAGTGCACACTGTCACAAGTCGGTACCCATCCTGATATGACCTTAGATGTTGCTAGGACATAAAACAACAAACAAACAACTTTACTGCACATCTGTACTACATGTCCTTATTCACATAAGTAAAACCTCTCTAAATCGACAGACTTTAAGTGCTTCATTTAGGGAGGTGGTCGGTTTAGGGAGTTAGAATATCCTTACAATGCTATTGTTGGGACCCAAATAAAGCGATCGATACAGGGGAGTGGTCGATCTGTGGAGGGGTCGGTATAGAGAGATTTTACTGTATTATGGTAAGTATATATATAGTGCATATGCACAGTATATATACATATATATATATATTACATAACATGTTTCATTAAATGTATATAATCACTTCTTTCAATAAATGTATATATTTCAATGTATATAGTTCACTATAATTTATAAATGGAAACAAGAATATGTATTCTCACAAATTGGTATCTGTCCATATTTGACCTCGGGTGTTAATAGCATAGAACCCCCCCCCCCCCCCCCCCCCCCCCCCCAATGACTTGGAATCAGTTAGATTACCAACACGCCGCTGAGGGGGGTCAACATTAAAATTAAAATAAATGAAGAACACAATCCAGATTTATGACTTCAGATTTTTTTATAGCGTGAAAACCCCAATCACTCTTATTTATGTAAAAGGAGCGAGAACGGGATGTAGCTCAGGCGGTAGGTGTCCACCTGTGAGGGCGTCGATCACCTTACCAATGCTGCTTAGTGGACCCGTTTGTAGTTTGGGTTATTTTCCGTTCCAACCAGTATTCCACAACTGGTTCATCAAAGGCTGTGCTAAGTGCTGTCCTGTTTGTGGGAAAGTGCATATAAAAGACCCCTTGCTGCTTATTGGAAAGAGCCGCATATGTGGCGGCAGCGGGTTTCCTCCAAAGAAATATGTCAGAATGACCATATGTTTGATATTCAATAGCCGATGATACAAAAATCAATGCGCTCTAGAGGCGTCGTTAAATAAAACAAGATTTACAAAAAGGAGAAAACTGACGACGAACTGTTAATAAACGGGTGCCGCGAAAGTTGACATTCCAAGCTGGCAGGAGCGTCGTCAGGTCACTCACACGCCTGAGAAACTGAGGCGGGAACTTATCAGTATTCCACTCCCTCGGATCCAAACAACAGATGCAAACAAACAAAACACAATCAAATTTACCAAGCTCCAACAGACGTCAAGAAATGTGCTGCAATATCAATCAATGTCGAGAGAATCAGAATACAGAGGGTAACCTACTTCCATGTAGTTTCGTCGTTATCTGTCGGTTGCCATGTTGGTAAAACGGCCCAAGAGGTGTCACACGCAATGTTAGGGCAGCGAATATTTATTGAGGAGTTGGCTTGTTATGACTATACACACGGTCACGTACCCACACCGGGCGCGGTGGCCGAATCGGTAGAGCGCGGGAGATCGGGAGTTTGGTTTCCGGTCGAGTCAAACCAATGACTTATAAAATTGATACTTGTCGCTTCCTAGCCTGGCACTCGCCATTATTAGGATAGTGCAATGACTGGTTAGCACAGTCTCAGGATAATGTGACTGAATGGGATATCGGGTCATGGTCATGGCGGCCTAATTTCTTAGTTGGGCAGCACTATAAAGTCACCATGAATGCACACTTTTACAAGTCGGTACCCATCCTGATATGACCTTAGATGTTTCCAGGACGTGAAACTCCAACAACCAACCAACGGTCACGTACCCACAGCTCACAGACCGAGTCCTCCACGTCGAAGAATACGCGGGTATAATGCAATCTGTGTCTGTTGGTTGGTCGTTGAAGTTTTACATCCTGGCAACATCTAAGGTCATATCAGGATGGGTTCCGACTTGTGACACTGCACAGTCATGGCGACGTTATAGTGCTGCCCCACTGGGAAACCAGGCTGCCTGCACCATGACCTGATATCCCACTCAGGTCACATTATCCTGACACTGAGCCCTATCCTAGTAATGCAGAGCCCCAGGCTAGGTAGCGACAAGTATTAGTTTTGGAAGTCATTGGTTTGACTCGAACCGGGTCGGTAGCAATATGTATCAATTTGGTAAGTCACTGGTTTGACTCGGTCAGGATTCGAAACTCACAACCTTACAAGTTCCAGACAGGAAGCCAGGCAGCATTCGTGCCCGATCACAGCACATGACTACGGCACCATTACATGTCCTCAATGCAAGGACGTCTGTCATATTAGCCATTGCGTCTAAATTCTACATGGCAGCACCAATATGGGCAGTAACTCGCACCGTCCTGTTCCTGAGACACGACTGCTGAACAACCCATTAAAAAAAGTGTCAGAAGGCTGGGTAAAGTGCCTGTCACACCTTACCGGATTGACCAACAGACATAAACCGGACAAAGAATTTTCTAGTCCGGTGGTATTCGGTATCAAAATGAACCGAAATGTGTCGAAATGTTGCGCTATCGGGTCAAAGACCGCTGGATGAAACGAACGCTAAACGGACAAGGAAGTACATTAACGAATAGCCACCGGATGATAACCAGATGATAACCGGACAACACCGGATAATAACCGAATGTCAAACGGACACTTACCGGACTGTTAACGGACGGGCCGAAAAAAAACCAAAACCGACGGACCAAATTCCTGCAACGTCAACGGACTATGCAGGAAGCAAACCAGACATGTAACAGATGGGTACTGGACATGAAATTGACAAAATGGACTAAACAGACTTAAACCGGACACCAAACGTATACGTCAGTCCGGCGGTGTCCGGTACAAGTTTTGTGCATGTTCAAAACTTGCCACCATACACACCAGACACCACCGGACAGAGAACGGACACGCCGGATTTGTACCATATATAAGCCGGACATTGACATATTTCACTGGATAGTGTCCATTTTCTATCCGTTTCCCCAGCCCGGTAAGGTGTGACTGAGCCTCTAAGGACATGACCAGATAAAGTCTTAATCTAAGAACCTCAATATATTCTTCACATACCTCTTTATATTTACCCACTACTTTGGAACTATGGAATAGATTAAATCACATAGCTTAATATACTTTAAACCTTGAATAAAGAGCTTTCTGTGCCCGCCATCTTGTTTGTTGAAGTTGCATTTTGTCCTATATCTACTAGTAGTACTATGCTTCCACTCATGGGAGGGCTCTGCGACCCATGGTATAATTCAATTAAATTAAATTTAAGTTTAAAATTGTGCATAAATATCCCATTTTGATTTACCCCCCCCCCCCCCTCACCCCTCCCCTGTTCCGTTTCTCCCGTCCATGTCTGTGAAATCCACATTCTCTTCTGCACAGAGCCAGGGATGAAAGTGGGCTTTGGGAGGAAAAAAAGCGGAAATGCAGATATTCTCCCATAGGTTTAGCATTGTCAGGGAATCGCGGAAAAATTCCGGAAGTCGGTTTTCATATATATTGGAAAACGCTGATAGTGCTACGCTGTTTGAAGCATATATTAGTAGTATACGCTGATAGTGCTGCACTCTTTGGAGCATTTATTAGTGGTATATGCTGATAGTGCTGCGGTGTCTGCGCCACATATTAATACATGCTGATGGTGCTGTTGGATTTTAAAATCCCAGCAATCTGCGAAATGGCGGAGATCTTTCATCCCTGACAGACAGTTCCTGTACATATTGTTTTTGTGGGGTGGTTGCCCGTTGGAGGAGGACCTTGCGATGTAAATACTGTAGTCATCTGCACTGACCGCTCAGGCAAGTAACCACATAGACAGGTAGGCGTGGGTAGTGTGGTGATATCAGGGAGCCTAGGTGGTGTAATGGTTAGCACACTGGCCCGGAACTGGCCAGGAATGCAAAGAGATGTGGGTTTGAGTTCCGCTCTAGGGGCAATATTTCCCATTTTCATCACCCCCACGGCACTGGTTGCCATGACCATGATCCTGTACAGGCTACACACTGTATGGTTGTTGAACCTACACTGTGTATGTATGTGTTAGTGCATTACCTGTATGTATGTAATTGTAAGCATTGTGGCGTTCTCTGTGGCGGAGTGCTTAGAGTGTCTGACATTTTTCTATGTCAGACTCCTAATCTGAGGGTCGGCGGTTCAATTCCCCGTGCCCCCAGCTCTGCCAATTTGGATTTCCACCGCTGTGTAGAACTTACAGCGTCATCAAAGGCCGGTTGCTCTCATACCATGTCTATGTGGTGTGGGAGGTTAAAAATCCCTTGGGTCGGTAAAAGTGTAGGCTTGGGCTTTCTATTGACCAGCAGTGGAATGAGGAAGACCAGTCGTCTATGACTGAAATTTCCCCTGCTTAAACAACTAATGGACCCCAAAAAAGCATTAAAAGACTTACAATTCCAAGGGGACGAGTGTAGTGGTCTGCACTGACCTCTCAGGCAAGTAACCATATATACAGGTAGGCGTGGGTACTGTGGTGATATCAGGGAGCCTAGGTGGTTAGCACACTGGCGTGGAACTAGCCTGGAATGCAAAGAGATGTGGGTTCGAGTCCCGCTCTAGGCGCAATATTTCCCATTTTCATCACCACCATGACAATACCATTGCGCATTGCAACACTCGAAACATCTAAATCATATATTAGGGATTTCCTAAGGACATCCTTTTCTAAGAAGTATATTTAATTTGTGTACATGAGTATAATTTGTATAAAAAACCCTCCTCAGAATCCCCCCACCCAAGGTGCCCACTATTCAGCGCACACCCAGTGGAAGCATTGGGGTCTTCCATCTTAGCAACATCTATCTAGGTCATATTGACCAGACGGGATAGCCGAATGAGTTGAGCGTCCGTCTCCCGTTTTGGTAGATGGTGGGGTTCGAACCCATTCGAAACCTGGTCGAGTCAAACCAATGACGTCAAAACTGATACTTGTCGCTTCCTAGCGAGGCGTTCAATACTATTAGGATAGGACATGGTCTGGATAGCACAGTATCAGGATAATGAGACTGTGTGGGATATCAGGTCATGGTGCCAGCGGCCTGGTCTCCCAGTGGGGAAACGCTATGAAGTCGCCATGAGTGCACACCATCACAAGTCGATACCCATCATAATATGACCATAGATGTTGCCAGGACATAAAACCCAAGCAAACAAACAATAATCCATAGTCCCAGGCATGGTTGTGACAAGGTTCAATTTTGTGTCAGTCTTTTGTATAAGACTTTGGTTTAACTCGGGGACTTAATGTGCGACCTCTCGCAGGGGGAGTGAACACTCTTTCAAGTCAGCCGTCCCATCCCATTCCCCACAGAAGATGGTTGGAGTTTTATGTCCTGGTAACGTCTAAGGTCATATCAGGATAGGTAATGACTTGTGACAGTGCGCACCCATGGTGATTTATAGTGTTGCCCCACTTGAAAATTAGGCCGCTGGCACCATGACCAGATATCCCACTCAGTCACATTATCCTGACAATGAGCTAACCAGTCCTTGCCTTACTTTATTAATGCCGGGCGCCAAGCTAGGAAGCAACAAGTATCAATTTTATACGGCATTGGTTTGACTCGACCAGGGTTCAAACCAGTGGGTCACTTTTGTGTAAGTCTGTCTTTGGTTTAACTCGAATGGGGATTGAATACGTGATCTCTCGCAGGGGAAGTGAACACTCTTTCCGCTCGGCCATCTCGTCCCGTTTCCCATAGAAGAAGCATGACCACTACCTGCGTCCCTTCGGATAGTTTCTGCGCATGCCCACCCACCAGTCTGTCACTGGACACCGGATGTGCGTACGTCGGGATAATCACACCGAGACGAAGAGCATTTGCATATTCTGACGTAATCAGGTTGTCATGGCAACTGACGCGTGTCAGGCGTAACTGCAATTGCATTCATCGCCCACTTGTAATGTACATGTATAACGCTTCGTGTGCAAATTGGTGATATGGTATACTAGATAACCAATGTTCTTTTCAGGGTCCGTACACAGATATGGAATTTAAGGCTATTTAAACGTATTCAAGGCTTTTCAAGGCTGTTTTTGATAGGAATTAAAGAATATTTTCCATTTGGATTTCAGGAGAAAGAAACAACAATAGTGAATGGCAATTTCGGACTAATTTAGATCAGTGTGGACAGTTTAATAGAATTCAAAGTTTTTCAAGACTAATTACCCAAAATAGGTTAAATTCAAGGATTTTAAAGGCCTTGAAATGGGACAAATGAAGTTCAAGACTTTCCAGGCCCCGTACGGACTCTGTGTTTTGCATTATGTGTTGAGCTCGGTGAATAGATGGTGCAAAGGGCCCATTTATACTTAAAGTGTTATTTTTGTGCACAGAATTGATCCGGTAAATGGCAGTAATTAGTGTTTGCAACGGCCTTCAATTAATGTGACGTTATTGAACATACGCTCCAATTAGCAGAGTAATCATGCTAACTACATCGTGTACAATGTGTGTATTCATTGGGACCTGAACGGAGCAAATCATTCCCAGTTTGGTCATATATATATATATATATATATATATATATATATATATATATATATATATATATACAGGGAAACCTCTCTAACCGAGATCGACCACTCCCCTATATCGATCGCTTTATTTCGGTCCTAATAATACCATTGTAAGGATATTCTAACTTCCTAAACCGACCACCTCCCTAAATGCACCACTACAGTCGGTTCCAAGGTCGGTCGATTTAGGTTTTTACTGTACATATCAAACCTCCCTAATCGACCACCTCCACATAACGACTACTGCCCTATATCGATCGCTTTATCTGGGTCCCCACAATACCATTGTAACCATATTCTAACACCCTAAACGGACCACCTCCCTAAACCGACCACTTAAAGTCGGTCCCGAGGTCGGTCGATTTAGAGAGGTTTTATTGTATGTATATATATACACACTATTATGATATATATAGTATATATATATGTGAGGTGTGTGGTGTGCTTAGCCTATGTATGTATATATATATATGTGGTGTTCTCTGTGGCGGAGTGGTTAGAGTGTCTGACCTTTTTCTCGGTCAGACTCCTAATCTGAAGGTCGGTGCTTCGATTCCCCGTGCCCCCACCTCTGCCAATTTGGATTTCCACCGCTGGGGATAACTTACAGCGTCATCAAAGGCCAGTTGCTCTCACACCATGTCTATGTGGTGTGGGAGGTTAAAAATCCCTTGAGTCGGTAAAAGTGTAGGCTCGGGCTTTCTATTGACAAACTGTCTAATGGTGAAAACAAGTCTATTCAGGCTTATCCATAATAGGCAGTATAAATCTTCAAGAATATAATCCTATGCATCGCTCTCACAGCAGAAAGCTAAGTGGAGAGCGACAGTCAAGTAATGAAAGCAGTCTTTGTCGCATCGTGACCGACAGCATGACGATGATGATGATATATATATATACTGAGAGAGAGAGGGGGAGAGAGAGGGAGAGATAATTATGCATCGGGGAGCCGAGGTGGTGTAATGGTTAGCACACTAGCCCGGAATGCAAAGAGATGTGGGTTCGAGTCCCGCTCTAGGCGCAATATTTCTCATTTTCATTATCCCCCCATGGCACTGGTCGCCGTGACCAGGATCCTGTACAAGCCACGCGCTGTATGGTTGTTGAATCTACCCTGTGTATGTGTAAGTACATTGCCTGTATGTATGTAATTGTAAGCATTACAAGACTTACAATCCCAGATGTGGGTTCGAGTCCCGCTCTAGCCCCAATATTTCCCATTTTCATCACCCCCATGATAATATTATCATTTCGGCCAAGCATATCACTCACACATTATTATATAGTTTACATCATATATATATGTATATATATATAAATAATATGTATATACAGTAAAACCTCCCTAACCGACTCCTCCACAGATCGACCACACCCCTATATCGATCGCTTTATTTGGGTCTCAACAATACCATTGTAACCATATCGTAACTTCCTAAACCGACCACCTCCCTAAATCGACCACTTAAAGTCGGTCCCAAGTTTGGTTGATTTAGAGAGGTTTTACTGTATATATATATATATATATATATATATATATATATATATATATATATATATGTCTGTGTGTGTGTGACTGAGTGGGATATCAGGTCATGGTGCAGGCAGCCTGGTCTCCCTCTCCCAGTAAGACAGCACTATGAAGTCACCATGAGTGCGCACTGTCACAAGTAGGTACCCACCCCGATATGACCTTAGGTGTAGCCAGGACATAAACTCCAACAACCAACCTATTGTCAGCGGACCAGTCTCTCAGTACAAGCCCCACTAAACGACCATGATAGGTTCAAACAACTCACGATCACCCATGCAGTTGAAGCCAAACTACTTCTGGTTAAATCGGATGCAATCGGTTCCGTTGAAGCCATGCATTAACCCCAATTAATTGTAAAGTGTCTACTTGATGCAATACATTGTTACATATGAGTACGCTTCCAACTGGTATTTACCGGAGAGCAACCGTAACACGGAGGCTATAGACTATACTTTGTTTTGTAATGAGAGAATAAATCAAGCCCCTACTGTTCCCGCGTCAAATTTGGTGTTTGTCCTTTGTTTGTTTTTGCTTCGCGACCAGAGCGAACCTTGTCTGGGTGCAAAAGGAAATGACACACAAGTAGTAGTACATTTAAATTACGTCATATAATGTAAACATCATTTTACTCTTTTTTTAACGGATCAGGGTGAGTTGTTTGTTGGGGTTTTACATCCTAGCAACATCTAAGGTCATATCAGGATGGGTACTGACTTGTGACAGTGCACACTCATGGCGACTTAATAGTGCTGCCCCATGGCGAGACCATGCCACCAGCACTGTGACCCGATATCCCACACAGTCACATTATCCTGATACTGTGCTAACCAGTCCTCATCCTATCTTATCCTATTAATGCCGAATGCCAGGCTAGGTAGTGATTTTCACCCCCCCCCCCCCCCCCACTCTCAATGACAATATCATTTATGACAGCATTTCGTTCCTGACTAATTTCATTTGATATTTTGATGAATAATTTAGTGGCACGAAAATACAGTGATGTGATGAACATGTTGCATTCACAACTTTTGGGTGAAGCAATATTCGTGCATGGCTGGTTGGTTGTTGGAGTTTTACATCCTGGCAACATCTAAGGTCATATCAGGATGGGTACCGACTTGTGAGTGTGCACTCATGGCGATTTTATAGTGCTGCCCCACTTAGAAATCAAGCCACTGGCACCATGAACTGATATCCCATTCAGTCACATTATCTTGACACTGAGCTAACCAATCCTTGCTCTATCCTACTAATGCCGAGCACCAGGCTAGGAAACGACAAGTATCAATTTGATAAGTCATTGGTTTGACTCGAATGGGAGCCGAACTCCTGCATGCGTGGACCGCGTTCTACCGATCCGGCCACCACGCTCGTGCACGGGTCCCCACTGAATTCTTGTGGCGCCGAGAGAGCGTGTCTCCAAGACATCCGTGCATTAAGGCAGCAATTACGGAATGTTTGACAGCCTGCATGCAAAATTGATCAAAGAGAATTATTATTCGAAGGTTTAAAAAAAAAAAAACTTTCTGTGAATTAAGTCGAATATCCTATCCACATACCATATATCCTATCCATATTTTCATTTATATCAGCATACCATATCCACATACCCACATATCGTACCCACACACCCACATATCCTACCGACACACCCACATATCCTACCGACACACCCACATATCCTATCCACACACCCACATATCCTACCCACACACCCACATATCCTACCCACACACCCACATATCCTACCCACATACCCACATATCCTACCCACATACCCACATATCCTACCCACACACCCACATATCCTACCCACACACCCACATATCCTACCCACACACCCACATATCCTACCCACACACCCACATATCCTACCCACACACCCACATATCCTACCCACACACCCACATATCCTACCCACACACCCACATATCCTACCGACACACCCACATATCCTATCCACACACCCACATATCCTACCCACACACCCACATATCCTACCCACACACCCACATATCCTACCCACATACCCACATATCCTACCCACACACCCACATATCCTACACACACCCACATATCCTATCCACAGACCCACATATCCTACCCACACACCCACATATCCTATCCACACACCCACATACCCTATCCACACCCCCACATATCCTACCCACACACCCACATATCCTACACACACCCACATACCTACCACACACCCACATATCCTATCCACACACCCACATATCCTATCCACACACCCACATATCCTACCCACACACCCACATATCCTATCCACACACCCACATATCCTATCCACACACCCACATATCCTACCCACACACCCACATATCCTATCCACACACCCACATATCCTATCCACACACCCACATATCCTATCCACACACCCACATATCCTATCCCACACACCCACATATCCTATCCACACCCCCACATATCCTACCACACACCCACATATCCTACCACACACCCACATATCCTATCCACACACCCACATATCCTATCCACACCCCCACATATCCTACCCACACACCACATATCCTATCCACACACCCACATATCCTATCCACACACCCACATATCCTATCCACACACCCACATATCCTACCCACACACCCACATATCCTACACACACCCACATATCCTACACACACCCACATATCCTACCCACCCACAACCCTATCCACATACCCACATATCCTACCCACACACCCACATATCCTACCCACACACACCACACATCCCACCCACACCACCCACATATCCTACCCACACACCCCACATATCCTACCCACACACCCACATACTCCTATCCACACCACCCACATATCCTATCCACATACCCCACATATCCTACCCACACACCCACATACCCTATCCACATACCCACATATCCTATCCACACACCCACATATCCTATCCACACACCTACATATCCTATCCACATACCCACATATCCTATCCACACACCCACATATCCTACCCACACACCCACATATCCTATCCACATACCCACATATCCTATCCACACACCCACATATCCTATCCACACACCCACATATCCTATCCACACACCCACATATCCTATCCACATACCCACATATCCTACCCACACACCCACATACCCTATCCACATACCCACATATCCTACCCACACACCCACATATCCTATCCACACACCCACATATCCTATCCACACACCCACATATCCTATCCACACACCCACATATCCTACCCACACACCCACATATCCTACACACACCCACATATCCTACACACACCCACATACCCTATCCACACACCCACATATCCTACCCACACACCCACATATCCTATCCACACACCCACATATCCTACCCACACACCCACATATCCTATCCACACACCCACATATCCTACCCACACACCCACATATCCTACCCACACACCCACATATCCTATCCACATACCCACATGTCCTACCCACACACCCACATACCCTATCCACACACCCAGATATCCTACCCACACACACATATCCTACCCACACACCCACATATCCTACCCACACACCCACATATCCTATCCACACACCCACATATCCTATCCACACCCCCACATATCCTATCCACATCCCCACATATCCTACCCACACACCCACATATCCTATCCACATACCCACATATCCTATCCACACACCCACATATCCTACCCACACACCCACATATCCTATCCACACACCCACATATCCTATCCACACCCCCACATCCTACCCTCCACATCCTACCCACACCCACATATCTACCACACACCACATATCCTATCCACACACCCACATATCCTATCCACATCCCACATATCCTACCCACACACCCACATATCCTATCCACATACCCACATATCCTATCCACACACCCACATATCCTACACACACCCACATATCCTATCCACACACCCATATATCCTATCCACACCCCCACATATCCTATCCACATCCCCACATATCCTACCCACACACCCACATATCCTACACACACCCACATACCCTATCCACATACCCACATATCCTATCCACATCCCCACATATCCTACCCACACACCCACATATCCTACCCACAGACCCACATATCCTACCCACACACCCACATATCCTATCCACACACCCACATATCCTATCCACATCCCCACATATCCTACCCACACACCCACATATCCTATCCACATACCCACATATCCTATCCACACCCCCACATATCCTACCCACACACCCACATATCCTATCCACACACCCACATATCCTACCCACATACCCACATATCCTACCCACATACCCACATACCCACATACCCTATCCACACACCCACATATCCTATCCACTTACCCACATATCCTACCCACCCACCCACATATCCTACCCACACACCCACATATCCTATCCACACACCCACATATCCTATCCACACACCCACATATCCTACCCACCGACCCACATATCCTACCCACATACCCACATACCCTATCCACACCCCCACATATCCTAAACACACACCCACATATCCTACCCACATACCCACATACCCTATCCACACCCCCACATATCCTACTCACCCACCCACATATCCTATCCACACACCCACATATCCTGTCCACACACCCACATACCCTATCCACACACCCACATATCCTATCCACACACCCACATATCCTATCCACTTACCCACATATCCTACCCACAGACCACATATCCTATCCACTTACCCACATATCCTACCCACATATCTTCCAATGCGACTGAAACTTGTCAACATCCGGTGGAGTTGAGGACGGCAACTGATACAGTTAGGCCTTATGGAGTAGAACAACATGACAAGAATTCCCTTATGCACCTTTATACTTACATAATGCGTCATACATCACATATGTATACAGCAACATGTCACGACCAGACGGGATGGCCGAATGAGTTGAGCGTCCGTATCCCGTTTTGGTCGAGTCAAAATATGAATTAAAAATTGATACTTGTTGCTTCCTAGCTAGGCACTCGGCATTATTAGGACAGGGTAAGGACTGGTGTGCTCAGTGTCAGGATAAATTGACTGAGTGGGATATCAGGTCATGGTGCTGGTGGCCTCACCTCCCAGTGGGGCAGCACTATAAAGCCACCATGAGTGTGCACATCACAAGTTGGTACCCATGCTGATATGAACTCAGATGTTGCTAGGACGTAAAACAACAACACACAAACAACCAACCAACATGTCACAGTTACTCCCCCCCCCCCCTGTCACAGACACACCCAAGTGACACAATGTCATCATGACGCGCCCACACAAGCCGATCTCCCGCCGTGTCTGCCATCCCTCATTGTGATGACGTCACGGCTAAAGTCAGCTGCCCCATTGTGCCAACCCCCTTCCCCCCTCCCCCCACACACACCTGGACCCAGCTCACCTGTGTGCAGCCCAGCAGGATGCACCGCTGACCATTGTCCACATGACCCCCCCCCCCCCCCACCCCCCCATTGCTTCCCCCATATAACATTCAGTTGCCAACCATACTGTAACTAGTGTGAGGAAATGCACATGTTGACGTAGCTCACTAATCTGGGCTTAGTAAGGAGCTCTAATGTAATTAAGCTTACTTGTAAGCAATTAGGGCAGAACACTACACCGCAATGTGTGTGTGTGTGGATATATATATATATATATATATATATATATATATATATATATATATATATATACATATAGGCTGCATCAGCCATTATCCGAGTATAATAAACCGGAAGATCCATCTACTCCCCAGCCACTAAGTCATTGGATGGTCACCTCTACTCATTAAGTCATCTACTGGTACAACCTGACCTTCACAAGTGGCGCCACCTGCTCACCCATGACTCAGCGGTCGTTATGCTCACTCACTGTACCGCTGAAAATATATATTATAAGAAATACTATGGAACTATTGAAAAGATGCATTTAGTTTTTAATTTAATTGAAGTTGCATAGTCCGATGATTTTGAGTTTGTCATTTTTCTGAGATAAATATATTAAATTGATTGTCATAATCTACCTTACTTTAGTTTGAAATAATTTTTATTTTCAATGGCTAACTTTTGAAATATTTAAAATGCAAACATGTAAAATTAATTTAGGCAAACATGCCAAAACTCTGACACTATAGGCTTCTGCAGTAAGAGGTTCTATTAAGTTGCCTCAGTGTTCCCTTTTTTGTGGCTACAAGTACAAGTGCTTTAAAAATGTATCAGTATCTGAGTTTGATATGTATGTAGTAGTCTGTACATGAGCTCTAGTACCACGCGGTAGCAGCGGAGACTACGCCGTACACCAGCGCAGTACCACTATACTGCGCCAGGTGGCGGCATGGGTAGCCACCGGGCAGACCCCAACTGGGCTGCCCTCTACTGCAGGTGGCTGACCCCCCCTCCCCCCACCCCCCAACCTATAAAGTCGATGTGGGATCTGGCGAGTCAGGGGGAGGGTCAGACAACTACTGACGCCGCGGAGAGCAGATGGTTCAATAAACCAAGTTGAAGCGTACTCTGATTGAATCTTGGTGTTCTTCCGTGAGTAACCGAGTGAGTGAGAGTCGGAGGGCCGTGGGCCATTACATGTATAACAAAATTTATCGAACCTTTTACTACAGAAGCCTATTGTGTCAAGAGTTTTGGCAAGCATGCCAAAATTAATTTTGCATAGACTATTTAAACTTCAATTGTCTCAAAAGTCAGTCATCTAAAATAAAGGTTACTTCAAACTAAAGTAAAATAGATTACAATGAACAATCTAATATATTTATCTCAGAAAATAACCAACATCCAAAACCATCGGACTATGCAACTTTAAGAAAAGCAACTTCAAACTGAAGTAAATAAGATTATCATCATCATCATGCTGTCGGTCGCGATGCGACAAAGACTGCTTTCATTACTTGACTGCCGCTCTCCATTTAGCTCTCTGCTGTGAGAGTTGCGTCCATGAGTCGGTCTTAATGTCTCTCAGCTTCAGGTTTCTCTTGATGGTATCCTTGAACCGGAGACAAGGGCGCCCTCTCTTTCTGTAGCCAGAAGACAGTTGAGAATAGAGGATCTGCTTTGGTAGCCTGTCTGATGACATCCTCATGAGGTGTCCAGTCCACCGGAGATTCTTTTTGATCAGAAGATCTTCCATAGACGACCAAAAAATATATTTACTTTCAAAATTTGGTGGAAACTCAAAGCCATCAGATTATGAAACTTTGACTGAGAAACTGCTTCGCCCCAGTGATATCTATCCTCCCACTATGCCACCCCAGACGGACCACACGCAGCTGTTGGTTTAGTTCAATGGGGTTTACCACCACGAACATCTAAGGTCATATCAGTACGAAAACTAATCGCAACAGAGCGCATTCATGATGACTTTATAGTGTTGCCTCACGGGAGCATCTTGCTGCTTGCACTATGACCAGATACTCCACTCAGTCACATTATCCTGACACTACACCAACCAGTCCTTACTTTATCCTAGTAATGCCGATAACCAAGCAAGGTAGCAAAACATACAAATTTTGCAAGTGATTATTGACTCGGCCGAGGCTTGATCCCACGACTTCCTGCACAGGAAGCGGACACCCTACCCGCCCGGGACCACACACGGTATGCCCCAGGGTCATTTGGGACATTGTCTAACCATTGCGAAACAATGTATCAACAGAGACGTGTACGGCTAATGCAGATTATAATTACAGCCGTCTAAAATAGGACACCTGCCTGGCGCCTTAAAACGCACTTAATTACAATCGACCCCCGTTAAGCTGGCCGCTAACCAATCTGACAATCCGACAAGACGGCGCCTTACAGTTACAGCTTACCCACCGGGCGCGGTGGCTTAATCGTGCGAAAGGTCGGTAGTTCGGTTTCCGGTCGAGTCAAACCAATGACTTTAAGATAGATACTTGTCGCTTCCTAGCCTGGCACTCGGCATTATTAGGATAGGGCAAGGACTCAGTGTCAGGATAATGTGACTGAGTGGGATATCAGGTCATGGTGCTGGCGGCCTGGTCTTCCAGTGGGGCAGCACTATAAAGTCACCATGAATGCGCACTGTCACAAGTCGGTATCCGTCCTGATATGACCTTAGATTTGCTAGGACATAAAACAACAACAACCAAACGGGCCTCGTGAGCAGAAGGTAGGGATTTCGGTTCCTGGTCGAGTCAAACCAATGACTTTAAGATTGATATTTGTCGCTTCCTAGCGTCGTGCTCGGCATTAATAGGATAAGGCAAGGACTGGTTGGCTCAGTGTCAGGATAATGTGACTGAGTGGGTATATCGGGTCATGTTGCTGGCAGCCTGATATCCCAGTGGGGCAGCACTATAAAGTCACCATGTGTGTACACTGTCACAAGTCGGTACCTGTCCTGATATGAGTATTTGACCTTTTATGTTGCCAGGACATAAACTCCAACAACCAACCACAGTTTACCACGTCTATATTGTCGACATGGAATCGTATCTGACACAGGCTAAAGCTGCATAGTCCGATTAAAGCATCACATTTTCAAAAACAAAATACTGATCTCGATTTGAGCCTACATATCCAACTTCGATACTGTTGGACTTATTAAGCATTTCTTGCTGCATAGACTGGCATTATACTAAGTCAATTTACTAGAATCTGTTCTTGCTGAAGTGTATGGGATCAGAGTTTCGGCAAGCACACCAAAATTAATTTGGCATGTTTAGACTTCAAATATCTCCAAAGTTAGCCATTTTGGATCCAAATTACTTCAAGCTAATCTGAGATAGATTATAAAGACTAAACTAATATATTTATCTCACAAAATGACAGAAACTCAAAACCATCGGACTATACAACTTTCAGGGCCTGGTCATACCGCCTTAAAATAAAGATTAATTATCATATTCGTTGATTATGCAGGGGAATTTTAAAGTTGCCTACTCTGATGGTTTTGAGTTTCTGTCATTTTCTGAGATAAATATATTACGTTGATTGTTATAATCTACCTTACTTTAGTTTAAAGTAACTTTGATTTAAAACAACTAACTTAAGAGATATTTATAGTGTAAACATAAAAGATTGATGTTGGCATGCTTGTGAAAACTCGGATCCCATATCCTTCAACAGTAATAGGTTTTAGTAAATTTATTTAGATGCTCTTCTATTTAGCAACAAATGCTTAATAAATGCACCAGTATCTAATGCTAGGTACACACCTACCGTTTTTCCGCACCCACCTACCATATTCGATCTAAAATTGCCCAAAAGTCTTGAGGTGTGCACTCCCCTAGCACACCTACCGATTGCGATTCGCGACTTAAAACTCAATTTTAGGGCTAAAAGTGCCTCCTTACGATTGAGATTCGCGATTCGAAAAATGAATCGGCCCGTTTTCAGTTTTAAGCGGGTCGGGTCGGATCGCGAGTTTTAGTGCGCGAGTCGTAAATGGTAGGTGTGTGCCTAGCATTAAAGTGCTTCCTTACGATTGCGATTCGCGATTCGAAAAATGAATTGGCCCGTTTTCAGTTTTAAGCGGGTCGGGTCGGGTCATGAGTTTTAGTGCGCGAGTCATAAACGGTAGGTGTGTACCTAGCATAAGTTGACAGTTTGATGCTTGTATCGGACAATGCAACTTTAATCGCAGACCATTGGTCTTCGTCATTCCACTACTTCTTTTCCTAGCCAATTTGTTTGTTGGGGTTTTACATCCTAACAATATCTATGGTCATATCAGGACGGGCACCGACTTGTGACAGTGTGCACTTATGGTGACTTTATACTGTTGCCCCACTGGGAGATCAGGCTCCCGGCAACATGACCCTATTTCCCACTCAGTCATATTATTCTGATACCGAGCTAACCAGTCCTTGCCCTATCCTAGTAATGGCGAGCGCCAGGATAGGTAGCAACAAGTGTCAATTTTGTAAGTCATTGGTTTGAGCCGGCTGAGATTCGAACTCCCGACCTTCCAAACTGGAAGTCTACTCTCTACTGATTGGACCACTGAACCAGAGACCTATTACCCTAGTAATGCCAAGCAACAGGTTAGGTGGGAACAAGTATAAATTGCAGAGTTATTTGTTTGAATGAGCCGATTTTCTGATCCCACAACCTCCCACACGAGAAGCTGGTGCTCAGCACCTTCGGCCAGCTTCTGGGGTCTTTATTTCACCCTTTTCATGCCACTCACTGTCACCAGGTGGCGACTGACGAGCGCTCAAAGTCGCGTGAGATCAGGGTCCGTCTCGGAGGCGCCGCGGAGACGTCTCGGCGATGCTTTTTGGTCTATTTGCGTTCAGGGTGCGTCTCGGCGACGTCTCGGCGACGCCTCCCTTTTCAGACTGGAGATGAAAAGCGCCTCGAAAATGGACGCCGCATTCAGTGCTTTCAGCCAATGACAGCACAGTTTTACCATTGCAAATGGCCACCGCCTATGGAGGCCGCCATTTTCGAGGCGGCCAACAGCTAAAATCTGTTCAGACTAGCGTGATGTCAGGCCCGTCGCCGAGGCGCCTCCGAGACGGACCCTGAATGCGGCCCAGGCTATTTTTGTGGGATTGGTTTGCTGTTGGAGTTTTTCGTCCTGGCAACATCTAAGGTCATATCAGGACGGGTACCGACTTGTGACAGTGTGCACTCATGGTGACTTTACAATGCTGTCCCGCTGGGAGATCAGGCCACCAGCACCATGACCTGATATCCCACTCAGTCAAATTATCCGACACTAAGCCAACCAGTCCTTGCCCTATCCTAATAATGCTGACCGCCTGGCTATGAAGCGACAAGTATCAATTTTTAAGTCATTGGTTTTACTCGACCAGGGTTTGAATGGGTTCAAATCCACGATCTACCAAAACAGGAGACGGACGTTCAACTCATTTGGCCACTCCGTCTGCTCTCCATAAGGTAAGGCACTGACTTGTGTCAATGTGTACTCATAGCAGCTTATAGTGCTGACTCACTAGGGCACCATACCGCTAGCACCATGATGCAATATCCTTCTGAGTCACATTATCCGGACACTGAGTAACTTAATAACTACATCTGATCTCATTTGAGGACGAAAACTGACTTGTGACAGTACTCAATCATGGCAGTTTTATAGTGCTGCCATACGGAGATAACATGCTGTCACTGCCAGTATCATGACACAATATCTCACTGAATCAAATAGACTACATCACGGTTCCAGCGGCGCAGTGCATTGTGGGATGCATCAGAGCAAAACAGCCCCCCCAGAAGCACATGGCACATGCTAATACACTGGGTGCAGCTATGAAATGTGCTAGTTTCAGCTCATCTCAGCTCTTGTTTGAAACATAGAATACTAACTAAAAAATATATATAATAAATTAAGATATTAATCTTTTATCCAGCATTGCATTTACATCAATATAATCAGCACATCTTATGCCATGTGCATTTAGATTTAGAAAGATCTAGACACTCAGACTAGGGTTAGAGCCATAGCCAGAGTACTCAATGCATTGTCAATGGCAGTGAGCAGTCTCCATACAGAAAAAGTAAAATATTGATAAAACCACACCACCTCGAGACAAACTGCTTGGAACACACGTAGAAAACATGTTTAACAAAAAGATTACATTAAATTGATGAGGTTAGGGTTTTGGATTTCTATTAATTTTGAATATAACTAACGTTTTTCACTGCACGTATTGGCAAACTCAATGGTCGTACACCTTTGCTTTGCTCCCAATACCGTTTTCAGCGCATGCGCAGTCGGAACCGTGATGTAGTCTATTATCCCAAAACTGAAACAACCACTGCTTGTGCTTAGCGAGTAAATATCATGTGTAATAAATACCCCGGCCACATTACTCCTTGCAACCACTTTGTGACCACAAAAAAAGTGGTCACAAAATGGTTGTAAAATGGTCGCAAAGTGGTCGTCTGGTAATCGGTGGTCGCTGACCTCCTTGTAAGCATCTTGGTTGCAAGGAGGTGGCAGCTACTGCACAAAAATCGTCCTTGCTATCAAAATGGTCGCACAGAGATTGGCGACCATTGCTTTGGTCGCCAGGAAATCAGCGACTTTGGGTTCTTTGGTCCAAAGTAGTCACAAAATGGTCGCAAGCCATAATGTGAACGGGGCTTTTATGAAAGATAACAAGTATCAACTATGTACATCTGCCTTGACTTGCCTGGGAATCTTTTCCAAAACCTTCTGCACCGGAAGCACACACTCTAACCGCTAGGCCATCCTGTCCAGTTGGTAGGGCTGATTGGTGGATGTGGAGACTACGTTGGGTCAGATGGGTTCAGACATGCACGAGCGAGTCCCTGTGGCGGAACAAATAGATAATGTGGCTGTCTGTATTCATGTGTGGAAGATTATCGGGTCACGTGGGGCGTGGACGCGCATGCACATTTCCGGTTCCCCCCGGAAATCATGCATGACATGAAATACTGCATTGCACTGGTGGAGGTAAAAACAAATATCCTCCTCGAAGTCATGATTCTTTAATTTGTCTTCCATTTTTAAGAATAATATATTTTATATAGGAATATTCGTGTTCTCTGAAGGAAGATAAACATGTAAATCAAATATATACACCAATACAGCCAAGGTCATAGCCAAGAAAGTGTACTTTTCATATATAGATTTGTTTGTTTGTTGTTGTTTTACGTCCTAGCAACATCTAAGGTCATATCAGGACGGGTACCAACTTGTGACAGTATGCACTCATGGTGATTTTATAGTGCTGCCCCACTGGGAAATCAGGCCACCGGCACCATGACCCGATATCCCACTCAGTCAGTCAGTGGTAAGCCACATTGGGATAATGGAAAGTTGTCATAAGGTAAAACATGAAAAGACAGATCATAGCGAGGGGACATTACAGTGCAATGAGAGTTATCAGTAAAATATAACATCCTGAACACTCTGTAGCAAATGTACATGAAATGCGTATGTGTCATCACCGCTGTCCGTATTGTACATGAAAGGGGGATGTCATATATATCGGTATCGATGTACACACGAAGGAAAGACCAGCGGAAAGGCACATCGAGGTGAGTTGGGGTCGCCGATAATAAAACCACTCGTCAACCAGATCTCAAGCAGTTTGGACGTCCTTTACACATTATCCTGACACTGAGCTAACCAGTCCTTGCCCTATCCTAATAATGCCGAGCACCAGGCTAGGAAGAGACAAGTATCAATTTTTAAGTCATTGTGTAAAATCTTCCGATATTTAGACATTGGAGGATGGTGTGAAATAGTCTATAGTAATTACGATTGTTATATAAAAAGGTAAATGGTATATAAAGCCAGAGGCATTAAGGTATTATGTGGTGCTGGTGATCCTTTGCTGAGTTAATATAAACATTATGTAGTTATAGATAGTGTGAGAGGGGCACTACTTTTAGTGTGACAGAGCCTTGGGAGCTCTGCTCATATACCCCCTCCCCCCAATTGTTATTTACGGATCACTGCACACCCAGACACAACAGGGGACTGTTGCCATCAACAACCAAGGCTTGGATACAGGCAGGTTGGATGTTCATTGGTTGGTTGCAGAATGCCTCGTGCTGATTGGAGGAGCTGGTCAGGTGTGACAGCCATCTTGGATTCATGAGACTATAAAATAATAAACCTGAGGGTGTAAGCTCTCTTCTGTGCACTTTCTACTCTACCTTTGTCTTGCCTGTAGTGATTTCATATTTAGCCTACCTACACAACCACAACTGCCAGCCGTCGACTTTACAATTAGTTTGACTCGACCGGGAACCAAACTCGCGAATTCCAGATCTTTCGCACGCGAGGCCTGTGCTCTACCAATTCGGCCACTGTGCCCGGTTTCATATATAGATGCAAACCAGAAGGGATGGCCGAATGAGTTAGAGTGTCCGTCACCTCTCTACCGGCCTAGCACCTCCTTGATATGTCTGAAAAGAGTTCCAGGAGGGGGTGCGCGCCGGCATTTTCACTTTCTACTCTTACTCTGTCCGTGTCTATGGCTCGCTGGATGGTCACCGTAGGGCAAATAGACACGGTCCTTTGACTCAACTCTCCTCATTTCTCTTTCCTAGATTCTGCCCATTTTGATTTCTCCCAGGCACACTTCTTCCCCTGACCAGGGTTGTTATGTTCTTGGGTGGGGCCCTTCACCTATTACAATTTCTCTGTCTGGTTCTTGTTGCTGGAACGACCGCTGCTCCCACCTTTGCCCGCCTTCCTCAAACCCCTGCTGACCGGATTCAAGTGCTACACTACACTACACACACCTACAACTACACACCGGCACGGAGAGATTCGCTGCCACCGACGCCCCGCCGTCACTACGTTGTGGAAGATGTCCCCAGCTTTCACAACACTCCCTCTACGAAGACAAGTCTTCAACCACAGATTGGGCCGATTTATCGGAGCCTCTCTACCAATGTTGCAGTTCTGCAACCGGTAACCGTCGTAAGGTTACGAACACCCCAATTGATTGATTGAGCATCACCTTTGACTGAGCTGCCAGATACGCATTACGCATAACGTGTGTAAGGAATGATGGCATTCGCATACCGCATAACGCATGATGCATAACGCATTACGCATAACGCGTGTAAGGAATGCGACCTTTAGGCTACCATCCGAGCTCCTATGCTGAACTTTAGTAGACTCAATTAAACCTTTTTTTTGTTCTCTCGGCCCCTCTTCCTTTCCGGGTCCATATGCTTTACGGTTAAAGTTGCATAGTCCGATGGTTTTGAGTTTCTCTCATTTTCTGAGATAAACATATTAGGTTGTTAATTATAATCTACCATACTTTAGTGTGAAGTAACTTTTATTTTAAATCGCTAACTTTTGAGATATTTGAAATGGAAACATGCTAAATTAATTTTGGCAAGCTTGCCAAAACTCTATCACCTTAGGCTTCCGCAGTAACAGGTTCTATTAATTGACTCAGTATCCCCTTATCTGTGAAGACAAATGTTTAATAAGTGCACCAGCATCTAAGTTAGATATGGAGAATCAAATCTAGATAATGGTTTTGGTTTTGAAAATGTTATGTTTTCATCGGACTATGCAGCTTTAATCCGCTACTGCTCGCACATGGTCAGGCAACGCTGTAATTTAATTATCTGAAGTAAGTACTACTTCAGTCACGTGGTCTAATTCCTATTGTAACGTCGCAGAGAGTGAAAACACTCTGCAAGCGCCTGTGCTAATACTAGTAATAGGGGTATGAGAGAACATACACACACATATATATATACAGTAAAACCTCTCTAAATCGACCCACCATGGGATCGACCTTACGTGGTCCATTTAGGGAGGTTGTCGGCTTAGAGAGTTAGAATATCCTTACAATGGTATTGTTAGGACCCAAATAAAGCGATCGATATAGGGGAGTGATCAATCTGCGGAGGGGTCGGTATCAAGGGTTGTATATATATATACACACAGTAAAAAACTCTCTAAATCGACCACCCTTGGGACCGACATTAAGTGGTCGATTTAGGGAGGTGGTCGAATGTGTAGGTGGGAGGTTAAGGAGGTATATGTATTATGATATGTAATTTATTATGATATATAATTTATTATACACCCCGTGTTCGTTGTTCTATTTCATTCTAGCAGGCGTAAATATAAATATATATATATACATATATATATGTGTATATATATACAGTAAAACCTCTCTAACCGACCACCTCCATAGATCAACCCCTCCCTTATGTTGATCGCTTTATTTGGGTCCCAAATGATCGCCCATACAATACATACCATTGTAACGAAATGAAACCTCCCTAAGCGGACTACCTCCCTAAATGGACCATTTAAGGTCGGTCACATGTGCCGTCGATTTAGATTGGTTTTACTGTATAGATATATATAGTATAGTTATACAAATCTTACCTGGGTACAGATGATGGAGGTACTAGCCTCGGATAGTCGTGGATCAGGGAGAAGGAAGCACATCCAGGTCCAGCAATCTTTTACATACTTTATAGGATAAAAAATGCTCTTAGTATTATATGGATACTTTAGTGTTTTCGTTTTGGCACCAGCGAAACGTGATAGTTGTTGTAGGGTTGGGTGGGCGGGTGCTCGAGGTGCCTCTGCCTTACACCGCTTCGTAGCCATCGCTCAGAGTCTGTAAAACACCAAAAAAAAACAATCGGTAGGCATTATTCGGGCTGAATATCACACAGATAATTCGAGTATACTTATACTAGGTGTGTATCATCGTCAATCAATCAATAGTTCCGTCCTCTAGTCGAGGGTTGGATGCAATGGTTCTCCACTTGTCCCGATGGTGTGCTGTTCTGATAGACTGTGAATAATTCAAGCCTGTCCACTGTGAAATATTTGTAAACCATGATGTTCTTGGTCTCCCTCTCCCTCTGCTGCCATTCACCTTCCCTTCCAACAATGTACGGTATATTGAACTCTGACGAATGATGTGGCCAAAATAAATAAGTTTCTTTGTCTGTATAGTGGCAAACAAGCTTTTCTTATTTTTAATTTTTCTGAGAACTTCTTTGTTGGTGATCTTCTTTGTCCATGATATTTTCATCATCCTTCGATAAGTCCACATCTCAAATGCTGCTAAACGTTTGTACATTTTCTTAGAGATTGTCCATGTCTCAGCCCCATACATTAGAGTAGACCACACATAACACTGAAGAATACACTTCCTTGTTTGTATTAATATCTTACTTGATGTTAACACTCTATACATTTCGGGCTATTGTTATCCTTCTTTTAATTTCTTCCTCACATCTCCCATCATTTGTAATCTTTTGTCCGAGATATATGAACTCGGATACTTGTTCTATGTTTGTGCCATCTATGGTTATATTGATATTTGGT
Source organism: Branchipolynoe longqiensis (assembly GCA_030323885.1). Taxonomy (NCBI): domain Eukaryota; kingdom Metazoa; phylum Annelida; class Polychaeta; order Phyllodocida; family Polynoidae; genus Branchipolynoe; species Branchipolynoe longqiensis. The sequence goes on from CM059203.1 coordinate 15,821,062, forward strand.
TTATCTGTCTTTTTACTTATAACCATTGTTTTGGTCTTCCTGGCATTCATCTTCATGTTGAATAGTATTCCAGCTTTATTGATTCTATTCACTATATCTTGTAGGTTTTTCTCACTGTCTGCTAGTATTACACTGTCATCGGCATATCTAAGATTGTTGACGTTCATGCCACCTATTGTCACACCCTTGCAATCTTCAATGTGTCTGAAAATCATCTCTGTGTACAGGTTAAATAGACATGGTGACAATACACACCCCTGTCGAACTCCTCGTTTAATCATAACTTCATCCGATAGGCCCTGCTCCATTTTTATAAATGCACGTTGTGTCCAGTATGAGTTCACAATTAGTTTAATGTCCTTGCCATTGACACCAATATCTTGTAAGCATTTGATTAGCAGTTCATGATTGACTCGGTCGAAGGCCTTCTCATAGTCAATAAAGCAGGCATAAACATCCTGGTTCATTTCACATATTGAAAATCCCTTCACGTGTACCTCTTCCAGATATAAACCCACTTTGTACGTTACTGATTTGTTCTTCAATTTTCTGTCTGTTTCTCAGTAAAATTATTTTCAGGATCATCTTCAACATATGACTCATCAGGCTTAGTGTTCTGTCCTCAGTACACAATGTTGGTTTTAGCTTCTTTGGGAGTCGTACAAATATGGATTCATTCATATTCAATGGTATAAATCCAGTCTCATAGATGTCATTTACTAGCTTATGAATGATTTGAATCCCCACTTCATCTAGTCCATTTTATCATTTCTGATGTTATCTGGTCACTTCCAGGAGCCTTACCTGCCTTTAGATCATTGATAGCCTTCTCAACCTCTGATACTAATATAATATTCCCATCTTCTCTCTCAATTGTGGGTGGGTTCCCTCTGTCATCATTGTATAGTTTGTTTACATATTCTTCCCATCTGGACTTTATTTCATCTTCTTCAAAGAGCATTTTGCTGTCTTTGTTCTTGATACATTTACTGCTTCTCTGTCTGTATCCTTGACCTGTTATCTCTTTCACTTTCCTGTGCATCTCTCTTGAATGATGTTGAGACTCAAGTTGTTCCACTACTTCACACTTCTTATTCCACCATTCATCTTTAGCTTTTTTGCATTCATCTTCTATTTCATTCTTCAGGTGTTTGTATTTAAGTGGATCAGTGGTTTTCACTTTCTTCCTTTCTGCCATCGTTTCTAGTATGGTTTGCGTCATCCATGATTGATTTGTCTCTCATTTTTTATTTGGTAGCACCTCCTCTACTGACTTGACCATGCTTTCTCTGAGAGCTTCCCATTCCATTTCAATGTTGTTATACTCTCTCTGAGGAGTTTCTTCATTCATCAGTAATTACCATTGCTAACTATGGGTAAATACTTGGTAGGTTCCCCTTCCTTTCCAAGGTGACTGGCCACTTACTCATCTTTGTCAGAGTGTGCCCTGATGAGCCCCATCATCTTGCTGTATCATGGTATTAAAAATGGTTTTAATACCATTCTTTTAGTATCATGGTATTAAAACCGTATTTAAACCGTTTTTAACACAGGCGTGTGGTTAATAAGACAGTCATACGAAACGGTATGGACAACCAACTGAGGGGTAGGGACCAGTGTAGTGGTAACCTCCCACACTCTCTGTCCTATAAACTTCTCCCACCTGTGGCTTTCTTCACCAACAAGTTGAAGAAAATACTATAGGAATCGGAGGTACGCCTTATCGAATACTTAATTGGGGAATCTTAAAGAGACCCAGGAATAAATCCTATCGATGTAAATGGATCCTGCCAAACATCTCTCCATTCAGCAATGGGCGGCTTTATCAATAACAAACAATGGCTGCATTGTTCTAATGATCTTACATAATTCAATCGTAATTAAGCTGTAAAACAGTAATAACTTATGGAAAAGTTTCAAAACTTTTTGTATGTGAATGCTAACATGAACTGAACCAACGTATCCTGTTACTAAGATACTAACCTGGTTGGTTTTATAGTTAATGTAGAGAACGGCCGAGCTACTCACAAACATCCTCCCGTTGTGAGTTGATTAGCTTAATTTGCTAGACCCGGATGTGCTTCCTTCTCCCTGGACTACGAGTAGCAAGAGGGTAGTACCGAGGTAAAATATATATATATATATATATATATATATATATATATATATAGAGAGAGAGAGAGAGAGATAGTGTAAAAGCTCCCTAACCGACCACCTCCACAGATCGACCACTCCCCTATATCGATCGCTTTATTTGGGTCCCAAGAATACCATTGTAACCATAGTCTAACTCTGTAAACCCACCACCTCCCTGAATGGTCCCAAGGTCGGTCGATTTAGAGAGGTTTTACACACAATCTAAGTAAGACAGTGATGCCTATGAGAAAAGCCCCTATTATCACTCATTTATATATTACTATTAGTTTGCAAAAATGTTACACATATTATTTTATGCAATATAACACACAGCAGCATCCATAGATTAAGCTCTCAACATGCTACAGTATCTATTTCAATAGTCAAAAGTCACATCCCAAGTACAAGATGATGGTGAGTGTGAAATGACATATTGAGTTTTGAGAATATCCAATTTGCATCACAAATCACCCAATCATGCATGCCCTTACATCTTAGTTTGACAACATACTTTAACTTAATTCTACTACAACAATCATTCTTTGGCATATTCCCAGTAAGCTGAAATAGTACAGTACATGCTAAAACTCACGTCATATTAAAGCTGCATAGTCCGATGCAGCATCAAATTTTCAAAACCAAAACAAGTATCTCAATTTGATTCTATATATCTAACTTAAATACTGATGTACTTGTTAAACATTTGTCACCACATAGAAGGGAATAAATACTGAGGCAATTTAATAGAACCTATTACTGCAGAAACCTATGGTGTCAGAGTTTTGGCAAGCTTGCCAAAACTAATTTTACTTGTTTGCACTTCAAATATCTCAAAGGTAAGCAGCTATTTAAAATAAAAGTTACTTCAAGTGAAAGTAGCGTAGATTATAACGATCACCCTAATATGTTTATCTCAGAAAATGACAGAAACTCAAAACCCATCGGACGATGCAACTTTAATGTGCAGTTCTCAAAGTTTGGATGTTTCAGGCACATGTCCACAGAGACATTGTTTTGATTGTTTTCTGTGTGAACTGTTCAATGACCCATGATCACGTGTCGTCGCAGTGGCAGCTAACTACATGCGCGATGCTAACATTGTATATGGTTTGTACAATACACCTTTTTTCATTGGTGTTCTTTTTTTCATATCCTGTCGAATATGTGTAATAAACCTTCAGGAAAACACAGTAATAACCGCTCGAGCTTGATGGTCTCAGACCCTAGTCATGTGGCTCGATAAAAGCGGCTTGATTTAATTCACAAATCGGGAAGAGTCGCTGATTAATTTAGTAATTAATGATCTAATAATACTTTTAATAGGCTATAGCCTAGGCCTACTTTGTGTAACTAGATCAATAAGATCATTCCCTCTCTTCCATTCCCTCCCCTTCCATTCCCTCCTCTTCCATTCCCCCTCTCCCATTCCCCCTCTTCCATTCCCCCTCTTCCATTCCCTCCTCTTCCATTCCCCCTCTTCCATTCCTCCTCTTCCATTTCCCCTCTTCCATTCCCTCTCTTCCATTCCCCCGCTTCCATTCCCCCTCTTCCATTCCCCCTCTCCCATTCCCCCTCTTCCATTCCCTCCTCTTCCATTCCCCCTCTCCCATTCCCCCTCTTCCATTCCCTCCTCTTCCATTCCCCCTCTTCCATTCTTCCTCTTCCATTCCCTCCTCTCCCATTCCCCCTCTTGCATGGGGAATGGAAGAGGTGGAATGCAAGAGGACGGGAATGCAAGAAGGGGGAATGGAAGAGGGGGAAAGCAAGAGGGGGGAATGGGGGGAATGGAAAAAGGGGTAAGAGAATGGAACACTTGGATGGCCATCGGACGATGGGTATCACACATATACCGTATAAGATACGACTGACCACTCACATATACCGTTTCTCGAACGGCCCAATTCATTTTTCGAATCTTATAATAAGATTCCAGTTTTAAGCCCTAAAACTAAGTTTTATACGCGAATCGCAAGGCTCGGGTGTGTTAGGGGGTCACACACCTAAAGACTGAAACCGACTAAAACTCAAACGTAGTCGCGAAACGGGCAGTTTAGGTTTTATACGGGAGGTGTGTACCGGGCTTTAGACAGACAATTCAAAACAAGTAAAGGCCCTGTCACACTACGACGTATGGTGGCGGCGTATGCATAACGTGGCAAAATAATTTGAAAAACTTCATAGGTCGACGTAAGCCGACCTTTTTGCACTCCAGCGACGTATGAAACGTATGCGTAGCGTATACCTGGCATATGGCTACCGTATCCCCACCATATATCGACGTATGCAAAGCGTAACCCGACCTCTGCGCGGCGTACTGTGATGTGGTTTGACGGTTGTGATTGACAAGTTCAGCGTACGCCCAACCTATGCCGATGTACCCCTAACCTATGTGTAACATATGCCGGCATATGCATAGCGTATGTCTAGCGTATGAGCAGCATATGAGCCAAAAGCTGCCCATTTTGAGCATGCACAACATTTTTTGGACGGATGGGCGTAAAAGACGGCGTATGATGGCATATGACGAGCATATACGGCGTATGCCCAACCTATGCCTAACCTATGCATAGCGTATGATGGCATATGACGGCATATGGGTCGAAAACCCATACGCTACTGCCATACGCCGTAGTGTGACAGCCCCATTACAGAACATTGTGAGTATGCCAGAGACAACCTGAGGGTGTCGGTTTAACGTACGCCTAACCTATGCCAACATACCCCTAAACTATGCGTAACCTATGCCGGCGTATGCATAGTGTACGTCTAGCGTATGAGCCACACACTGCCATACGCTGTCCATTTTGAGCATGCACAAAAATTGTTGGACGGGCGTATACGCCGTATGCCCAACCTATGCGTAGCGTATGGGTCGAAAACCCATATGCTAACGCCATACGCCGTAGTGTATAAACACCCACTTCTGTCACTTCTACCTGCCTGTACACGCTCTCTGCCGGAGATAGCACCAGGGACCAGGTAACGACGTCTGGTGAGTACTGCAAGAACTAACGTACTCTATCGTGGCGCCATCTCTGCTGTAACAACGCAACTAATAGTGGCATTCTTTCGTGGTCTTTCAGTTGGTTGGCATTGGAAAAGGTGCTGGCTGGGAGGCGGCAGGGAGCTGAGTGAGGAGGGAGGCTGGCGGGCGGCCTTATAAGGGGGAAGGGAGGCGGCAGCAGGGGAGGTGCGAATGCTAGCGGCCGGGGAGGGTGCGGCGTGGCGAGCAGCTGGGTCGGTGAGGTGTGAGCGCCGCGGACAAAGGACGGGCGGGGGGAGGTGGCGGTGAGTGAGCGAGGTCGGCCGAGGTGTGGAGGCAGCGCGACACGCGGGGCGGGGGAGGGTCTCCTCCTTTCCTCGCATCGAACTACTGGTAGGCCTACATAGATTGGGAATGGTGGAAAAGATAGAATTAACGTTGAAAGATTTATCTACATTAGTACTGCAATTTAGATTGCAGTAGACGAACTACCTGCATTTGAAATACAATGAATAATATGTCATCTACATTCTTTTAATAATTTTGTTTGTTAAACATCCATCGCGTATCTACGACAGAAAACACAAAACTGCAATTTTTGTAATAAATAACCTTTATTATTAACACGTAGGCCTATACATGATCGAGGAACCTTTTCTTTAAAAGTAAAACATCCATCAAGATAGAGACATGGAATTGACTCGCTTATTCCTTAGAACTTATGACTATGTAGTTGGTAGGAATACATAATATATAATAATATATATCATGGTATAATACGTCTGGCAAATATATATTAATATGAATAAGCAATGCTTAGGACCGACCCAACCCCCTTGGTGGCCGTATTTGATAGTTTTTTTTAACTCCACTTGCGGTGTTCGATTTTAAATTCTCGCGGCTCGGCTGACCCGAGTCGCAGTCGTGATAATCGAATACGGTCATTGTTTCCGCGGAATAGACTATTAATATTGCATTTGTGCATCCATGTTTATGCCAAATTGTTCTTTATTTCTATTCATTTTGAATAAAATTGATGTTTTGCACTGTGTTACTAGTATATTATTAACCAATGGCTGTCGTCAAACCTCTTTGTGCGTAACGAAGTTCGACGATCTATTTCCGTTTCCTGCATTTTGATTATCCAACATGAGTATACAAATGGCAGCGCCCATATAGGGCTATTTCCGTTTCCGTTTGCTGGATTTTGGTTATTTTATTGTCCACCTCTATGAGTCTGGGTATTGTTATGTCTATATGTACACATGTTAGTCATTATGCCAAGTACACACCTACCGTATAGGATTCGCGCACTAAAACTGGCGACTCGACCCGACCCGCTTAAAACTGAAAACGGGGCGATTCATTTTTCGAATCGCGAATCGCAATCATATGCTAGGTACACACCTACCATTTTAGCCATACAAATTAGTTTTTAGTCGTGAATCGCAATCGGTAGGTGTGCTAGGGGAGTGCACACCTCACGACTTTTGGGCAGTTTTAGATCGTATACGGTAGGTGGGTGCGGAAAAACGGTAGGTGTGTACCTAGCATTTTGTCTCCCCCTTGGGGGGGGGGGGGCGGGTCGATATTATATATTTATACAATATATATTATATAACAATGAATGAGAAATAAGTGAACCACAGTATGATCCTAAGCACCATTTGGTAATTATGGAAGGATAATAGACTACATCACGGTTCCAGCAGCGCAGTGCATTGTGGGATGCATCAGAGCAAAACAAAGCCATGAGAAGCACATGGCACATGCTAATACACTGGGTGCAGCTATGAAATGTGCTCGTTTCAGCTCTTGTTTGAAACATAGAATACCAACTAAAAAAATATATATAATAAATTAAGATATTAATCTTTTATCCAGCATTGTATTTACATCAATATAACCAGCACATCTTATGCCATGTGCATTTAGATTTAGACAAAGTTAGGCACTCAGACTAGTGTTAGACTTAGAGCCATAACCAGAGTCAGTTTTATTTATTTTATTCATGTTTTTATTTATATTCTATGGTTAATGACATATGTAGAAATAGAAAATGAGTATGGTTAATCCGATATTGGTTATATATTTCTTTGAAACAAGTTTTTGTTGACACATTTGACATTTTAATATTTAGAACAAGAATTACTTTTGGCTAATCGACGGTGATGTAAACATCAGCCTGTAGAGTGACTGAAATTGTATGTTTCATAGCTCAAAATGCTTAATTATGGAGAATTGTGTCTTAAACATATTCATTATATTATTATATTGCAACCTTCTGCCCATGTTTATGCCAAATTGTTATGTATTTCTATTTATTTTGAATAAAATGCCAGTTTTGCCATATGCATATCGGCAAACTCAATGGGAGTACCCCTTTGCTTTGCTCCCAACGCCGTTTTCAGCGCATGCGCAGTCGGAACTGCGTTCTCTGTGGCGTTCTCTGTGGTGGAGTGGTTAGAGTGTCTGACTTTTTTCTAGGTCAGACTCCTAATCTGAGGGTCGGCGGTTTGATTCCCCGTGCACCCAGCTCTGCCAATTTGGATTTCCACCGCTGGGTATAACTTACAGCGTCATCAAAGGCCGGTTGCTCTCACACCATGTCTATGTGGTGTGGGAGGTTAAAAATCCCTTGGGTCGGTAAAAGTGTAGGCTCTGGCTTTCTATCGACCAGCAGTGGAATGAGTAAGACCAGTCGTCTATGACTGAAATTTCCCCTGCTTAATCAACTAATGGACCAAACAAAAAAAACAACCAAAAAAAACAATGTGATGTAGTCTATTATTTTGGGGAAAAGATATTGGAATAGGTACAATATAGTAAGTATTGACTGGGAAATTACTTTTACCCCTTCCTGAATAATCTATATCTTAGAGCGACATATGGGCACTCACTTCAAGGGATAGTGCTTTTATTAATGGTGTTTTTTGTTTGCCACAATCGAGTAATCAAGGTCAAGGTAAAGAGGAATGGTTTGAACTTGGCCACGTGTTACCAAAGAGCACACACTGCTGGAGTAGAAAAATTGTGAAAGAGATACGGTTGAAGTATAAACACACACTTAGGCAAAACAAAACCTAAAATTTGTAATCGTCCCTGCCCGTCCTGAAAAATCGACCGCCCCTGCTATTTTCAATCTTAATTTTTGTTTAAAACTGTTTAAAATGCGTCGGGCTAGCAGCAATTCAGCTTTCGTATCATTTTTTAAGTCATTGGTTTGACTTGGCTGGGGTTCGAACCAAGGAGGTCGAATTCGACGACCTACCAGAGCGGGAGGTGACAGCTCAACTCATTCGGCCATTGCATCTGCTTACATATTACATCTACGTCACATGACAGAAAAATTAAAAATATCAATAAAAGCTACCCGCCTGACCCTGATTTGTGTGATCAAAAGGACGATCACCACTTCCTTTAAAAAGAATTTGGCCTCATATATAGCATTTATATATGTTTATATATATGATGCTTATTTATATATGACACATCAGACGTGCCGAGATTTCATTTGAAGAAGAAAAAAAAAGATTTCGTGAAAATGATAATAGCCCATATCGTGTACATTTATCCACATTTGTTGATTTTAAATGTCTTCATGCACATTAGAGTGACACATGCAGACACAGAAAAAACCACAGGATAACATTATGCACATAATAATCCGTACTAAGGACAAAAGTACAAAATTTTAAGAATTACTAAAACATTGAAATCTTTGAAAAATATTTAAAAAATCGATTGTACATCAATTCTCTAAAACCACCATATCTACTACGACTAGATCAACAACAGGAGGGAAATATTCCGAATTTTGTCGAAAAATGTGCATTTTCACGGGATTGTCGAGATTATTCAGTGAATGGTGGAACCAGAGCCTGGACTTCAGAATAATTCCACGGAAATCGGAATGAATCGCAGATCTGATACATAAAAACTTACACGTGTATATATATATATATACATATATATATATATGCATAATATATATATATATGCTGCGGCACTTTCGGTATATATATGCATAACATATATATATATATATGCATAATATATATATAAATACATATATATATATATATATAAATCCATTATATATCAATTATACATAATTTATATATAGCGTATCTGTGCATATTGGTGCACGTCTATATGTCTATATACATGTAAATATATATTTATATATATATATATATACAGAACGATATATATATATATGCATCCATATATAATATCTGTATATATATTAAATAACGTTTATTAAGCACTGGCTGCCTAATGTAGGGTGAAAGCCAAACATGAAATATTTTTTGTTTTTCTATAGTCTGCACAAACACAGAGCCCATATGCAGTAATACCTCTCTAACCGACCACCTCCACCGATCGACCACTTCCCTATATCGATCGCTTTATTTGGGTCCCAACAATGCTATTGTAAGGATAAACCGACCACCTCCCTAAATGGATCACTTACAGTCGGTCCCATGGTCGGTCGATTTAGAGAGGTTTTACTGTATACATATGGATAGTAATAAGCCCGTTATCGCCTGTAATAAGCTCTGTAGTGCCTCCTTCTCCCCCCCCCCACCTATCTGGGGGTGGGGGGTACCGGCATGCACCGCTCCACCCCCTGCGCGGTGCTTGAAACTGCACTCGCTCACAAGTGATTTTTATCCTCCTCTTCTGGCTCTGGCTGATGGTGATGCATTGATTATTATATTCTTTTATTAGACTTTAGACATTTTGACCCAAATAAATACCAAAGTGAGTTCTGGAAACTGGTGTCCGGTCGATACTCTTGCCGAGAACAGCTGACAGTTATATGTGCAGACAACTTTGGGATGCCATCGTCCCACCGTTTTGTACAGTAACACTAACAGTAAAGTTACATATGTTTTCTTGACTAGAAACTCTTTCCATAGTTTTAAACAGTCCTTTAATAATTGTAAACCACCATAACGTAAAGTAAAGTAAAACCTATATTCTCTCCATCATCCCTAAAAAGGAATAATAAAGATTTGAATAATAAAGATACCTCTAATGAATAGCGATGGAACCGGGATAAATTAACAAAATATATCACAAGGGGAAAGAGGTATCACTTTAAGGTACACAGAAGAGGATTGTGACATGGCAAAAAAAAGGTGTGTAGAGAAGGGGGGGTATTGGGGGGGGGGGCTAGAAAGAACACCGGGGTCAAACCAATGACTTACAAATTGATCCTTGCCGCTACCTAGTCTGGTTCTTGGCATTACTAGGATAGGGCAAGGAGCAATGGAATGAGGAAAACAAATTTGTCCGCGATTGAAATTTTCGCTGCTTCATCAGCGAATATAACATAGGAAAGTCCAACACATTTTAAAAAAGAAATCAATTTTGATGTCAACAAAGACTCATAGCAAAGAATAATGAAGAAAAAGGAATGTAATACTGTCTATATTGTTCATACCATCTCATCATCTCATCCATAAATAGTTCCTATGCACCATAATTGCTAAGGCCGGAAGACCAGCACCTCAGGGCTGAAAAAAAGATATTATTCAAATTTGAACCAAAAGAAATAGTTAAAAACCCAACAAAAAAATACAAAACATATACAGTAAAACCTCTCTAACCGACCACCTCCACTGATCGACCACTCCCCTATATCGATCGTTTTATTTGGGTCCCCAAAATACCACAGTAACCATATTCTAACGCCTTAACTCGACCACCTCCCTAAACGGACCACTTAATGTCGGTCCCATGGTCGGTCGATTTAGAGAGGTTTTACTGTATATATATATATATATATATATACTTTTTAATAATTAATCTTTCACATGTGGTCCAGCTGTTCACTGTCTTGTATCGATAAGGGCCTGAAGCCCTGCTCAATGGGCGAATCCTCGACGCGGTGCTTGTGAGACACCTGCAGCTCCACACACTCGTCAGGCTGGTTCCCGGCGTCACCGCCCCACTACCGGCCCTCCCTGCCGCTGGTACCGGCCGGGGCCCGTGCTGGGGCCGTGTCGGGGGGGCTGGTCCCCGCCTCCCCGCCCGGGACGTGGGAACCACGCTGAGGAAGCTGCCGCACTTCCGGTAGTCGGTCTTTCAAAGTGCCCACCTCGGTCTCTGGGTTCTGAATGTTTAAATAAATAAACGCAACATGGGTTGGTTAAAAGCTGCATAGTCCGATGGAAGATTTCAATTTTCAAAAGCAAAACACTTATCTACATTTGAAGCTCCATAACTGGTGCATTTATTAAACATTTGTCGCCACATAGAAGGGGATACCAAGGCAATTTAACAGAACCTGTTACTGCTGAAGTCTATGGTGTCAGGCTTTTGGCGTGCTTGCCAAAACTAATTTGACATGTTTGCACTTCAAATATCTCAAACGTTCGCCATTTGAAATAAAAGTTACTTCAAACTAAAGTAAAGTAGATTATAATGATCAATGTAATATATATATATCTAAGAAAAATGACAGAAACTCTAAACCATCTGACTATGCAACTTTGAATAGATAACGCTACATGGGTTTGTTAAAAGCTGTAGACTTCGATGAAAGCATCCAATTTTCAAAAGCAAAACACTTTTCTACATTTGAAGCTTTAATAAATGCCCCAAAATTCCAATGAAGACATCAAAGTTTCAAAATGAAAACAATTATCTAGATTTGATTCTACATATCTAACTTAGATACTGATTGATGCCCTTATAAATACTGAGTCAATTTAATAGAACCTGTTACTGCAGAATCCTATAGTGTCAGACTGAGTGGGAAATCAGGCCATGGTGCTGGAGGCCTGGTATCCCAGTGGGGAAGCACTATAAAGTCACCATGAGTGCACACCGTCACAAGTGGGTACCCGTCCTGATATGACCTTGGATGTTGCCAGGATGTAAAACCCCAACAAACAATGAAACATGATTGGGTGGTCTACTTAAGACTTAAGTGTACTAACCATTACACTACCTATGCTGCCTGATGCAATCACCCTATCCGTGCACACCTGTCTATCTGGCTCCTTGCCTCAGAGGACAGTGCAGACTACTACAGTAGCAATCTTTTCGGATCCCGGCAAACAAATAAGGGAAATGTCTTTTCCACTTGATGCAGCTTGTGCTGTCCTATCTGTGGGAAAGTGCATATAAAAGACCCCTTGCTGCTCATCGGAAAGAGTAGCCTATGTGGTGGCAGTGGGTTTCCTCCAAAGAAATAATTCAGAATGACCATATGTTTGATGTCCAATAGCCGATGATACGAAAATCAATGTGCTCTAGAGGTGTCGTTAAATAAAACAAGCTTTACTTTTTTTTGCATAAATAACACAAAGAAGATGCGGTGTTCAAGTGGAACTTACCAAGAACTGTTTTTGCAAGCCTTCCATCTCAGCTCGGACACTGTCGCGTACCTCCACCAACAGGGCTTGTCGCATCTGCCAAAATCAATCATAATAATAATAATAATTAATCCTTTAATTAATAATTAATTCTTTAATCCCAGTGATACAAATATCTCTCACCAATATAAATAAAATAAACATTGTCACACAGCGCCTACATTGCGTTCACTAATATTTTAAATAAAATAAGCGAAAGAATAATGATTAGTATTAAAGGTGACATATCATTAGCGAGAAATATCTTAAATATGAAATTGATAGAAAATTGGTAAAACTTTTGTAAAATAAAAGATAATGGATACATCATGTTAACTTTACACCATGTCCGTAACAGCTGTCTCATTCATGGCGAGGAAAAGAAAATCTTGAGTGAAAGCTATTGATCTTTGAGGAATTTAGAAATCCATCTGTTACTAAAACAAATAATTCTTTAAGTATTCTTTATTCGTAACTTTTTTAATTAAAAAAAAGAAAGTTTTCTCAACAATAATATTTATCTGTTAATGTCACAGCGAATGAAATATAGATCTCTGTCCAAGAATAGAAAAAACCCTGTATGATTCTTCAATCTACTTAATCTTTTCTGCTACTATTGTACTAAAAAAATCCCTTTCTGGTTGGTCGTTGGAGTTTCACATCCTGGCAACATCTAAGGTCATATCAGGATGGGTACTGACTTGTGACAGTGTGCACTCATGATGACTTTATAGTGCTGCCCCACTGCGAAATCAGGCCACCAGCACATGACCCGATATCCCACTCAGTCACATTATCCTGACATAGAGCTAACCAGTCCTTGCCCTATCCTATTAATGCCAAGTGCCAAGCTACGAAGTGACAAGTATCAATTTTGTAAGTCATTGGTTTGACTCGACTGGGAATCGAACTCCCGATCTCCCGCATGGTACCCTTGCACTCTACCGATTCAGCCACTACGTCCGGTCTTTAAAAAATGCTTAACATTTTTATATATATTTTTTTTAAGTAACTAGTTCTGAGCCTTCTTAAATTTTGTTTTCCAAAACAATAATATTAATTTGTTACGGCGTATGCGTAGCGTATAGTAGCGTATACGTAGCGTATGACGGTGTATGTGACGCAAACCGTTACGCCGGCATACGCTTACGCCATACGCCGTAGTGTGACAGCCCCATAAATGACACAGCTGGTGCACAGTGCACTCGGGCGTGACTGACCTGCTCCATGGTGGCTCCCAGTTGTGCTGCCATCCGTGTCCGGTGTTCCTCCAGGGCGTCCTGCAGCACGGCCAGGTGCTGCAGGACGGCGGGTGGCGGGGCAGCCTCGGCCGGGCCACCACGGCCGGGCGCCGGGGAGGCAGCTTCGGGGGACGCCGGGGAGGTCCCGGGGGACGCCGGGCGGGAGGCCGGGTTGAATGCGAGCGGGGAGGCGGGGTCAGCTGTACCCGGGGCGGCCCGCAGTTCGCTCAGCCCGTGTACTACACTAGTATGGTACACCTGCTCCTCCAGTAGGTCGATAGTCTGAAATGTGGTAATGTACTTGAACAGCCATACTGTGTATTGTTTGTGTGTTGTTTGTGCGTTGTTTGTGTGTTGTTTGTGTGTTGTTTGTGTGTTGTTTGTGTGTTGTTTGTGTGTTGTTTGTGTTGTTTGTGTGTTGTTTGTGTGTTGTTTGTGTGTTGTTTGTGTGTTGTTTGTGTGTTGTTTGTGTGTTGTTTGTGTGTTGTTTGTGCAGTGTTTGTGCATTGTTTGCATATTGTTTGCATCTTGTTTGAGTATTGTTTGTGTATTGTTTTGTATTGTTTGTGTATTGTTTGTGTACTATTTGTGCATTGTGTGTTGTTTGTGTATTATTGGTGTATTGTTTGCATAGTGTTTGCATGTTATTTGCATATTGTTTGTGTAGTGCTTGTGTAGTATTTGTGCTGTTTCTGGGGCGTTAGTGGGGTGTCTGTAGTGTGTTTGTGATGTGTTTGTGGTGTTCCTGGTGTACTAATAGGTTTGTGATGCACTTGTGTGTTTGTGATGCACTTGTGCGTTGGAAGAGTGCATTTGTGTTTGAATAAGCTTTGTACTAATGAGCGGAAGCTCACATTCCCTACAAAATAAAAAGTGGAGAATATGACTGAACTGCACATGATCAAAGCGAAAGCTAATACGGTAAAGCACAGCTTGTCTATCCAGAAGAGTTCATCGATGAAAGTGGTCTCAGGCAAAAAACGTGGAAATCAAGCCAAGATAATGACACCGACGGCAAATTTCTGCAAAAATGCAGATTTCCCCCCATAGGATTAGCACTGTCAGGGAATCGCGGAAAAATGCCGGAAGTCAGGTTTAAACTATCGCTGTTTTGCCTACGTTATCGCCCATATCAGATTCCTTATTGTTAGAGTTAAATTTTCTAGCAACATCTAAGGTTTTATAAGAATGGGATTCTCTGTGGTGGAGTGGTTAGAGTCTCAGACTTTTTTGTAGGTCAGACTCCTAATCTGAGGGTCGGTGGTTCGATTCCCCGTGCCCCCAGCTCTGCCAATTTGGATTTCCACCGCTGTGTATAACTTACAGCGTCATCAAAGGCCGGTTGCTCTCATACCATGTCTATGTCGTGTGGGAGGTTAAAAATCCCTTGGGTCGGTAAAAGTGTAGGCTCGGGGTTTCTATCGACCAGCAGTGGAATGAGGAAGACCAGTAGTCTATGACTGAAATTTCCCCTGCATAAACAACTAATGGACCAAAAAAAACAAAAAAAAACTAACCAATTGTCATATTCATCCTCATCTTGCATTACATTAATCAGTAAATATAAAAAATCGCGGAAATCCGCGAAAATGTGGAGATCTTTCATCCCTGAGAGTTGAGCAGCATGACATTCCATTAACCCTATTTTGTCTATCGTGAAATAAAAGAATGCGCAAGTTATTGTTCTTAGCTGACCTACCTGGCGTACAGTGGTGAGGCTGGCCAGGTCACCTGCGAACAGAGCTGCATCCTCACTGAATAGGGTTCCCAGCCGGTCACCCAGGTGGCGCTCCAGTTCTTTTATCTCCTGCTGGATTTGAGACCGGAGCTTTCCCAGGGCGGCCATCTCAGATCTGAAGTAGAATCAAAATAGAATGAAATGAAGACAAAATCCCCCTCCAACTCCCCCCCCCCCCGAAAAAGGACTTGGCTGTATTTATACAAAACTGTATTCCTAGAACACACACAACTTGCTTCTCAGTCACGTTATCCTGACACAGAGCTAATAAGACTATTTTCATTTGGATTTCAGGAAAACACAACCATGTCGAATGGCGATTTTGGACTAATTTCAATCAGTGGGGACAGTTTAATGGAATTCAGGCTTTTCAAGACTAATTACCCAAAATAGGTTAATTTCAAGGCTTTTCAAGGCCTTGAAATAGGGCAAATGAAGTTCAACACTTTTCAAAACTTTCCAGGCCCCGTACGGACCCTGACACATACCCACTGTCACAGTGTCAGGCGCTGTCTTGTCAGGTAACCGGCTTGGTTAAAATCCAGCATTGTAAAACTAACATAGCAATATAGCATAGATCTACCTTTGTCCCGGATTGAGCGATTCTGGGCTCTGAGCATAGATGGCCTTTGTCCGAAGGTCAAGGACGCGGAATTCGACCTTGAACTTGGTGATGGCATGCTGGATTAGCTTGACTTCGTCAAAGCGGTTCTGAAGAAAAGAACATGTACAGAGGTGGAATGCAACGCAACAATGGGAAACCTCATTTAAGACTTTTAATAACTCCAATACAAATGGCAGCAATCTACAAGCGTCAGAGGAATTTGCTAAATTTGTGTCTATTAAATATCTACTGATATTATTACTACAAGTGAGAATAGGTTGTCACTTCTGAGATACCAATGTTGGTGTCTACCTAACCACTAGTCAGGCCCCTGGCCCTGCTAAGGTAGGGTTGAAGCACACTGCTACACTTCCATACATCCATCCATCCATACATGCATCCATACATACATACATCAGGCATGTGATTGGGTGCAGGAGAAAAAAACCTGACATTTCTTTTAGGTTACCGTGGGGGCACACAGCATCCCACTGAGTTGCGAGAGGGATGCAAATAGTGTATTTCAGAGGTGTTTCGGCGGCCAGAAAAAAAACGGAATTAAAACAAACCCGGAATTCCGGTTTCGGCGGCCAGAAAAAAACACGGAATTCTGTTTAAAAGCAGAGAAATCACATGCCTGTACACATACATAATCCATCCATGGGCCATTCTCTAAAACTGGCCACCATATATTTGGCTTCCACATTACAATGCTGATAACTAATTCTCTCTTTTATTGATAGTTAATCAAATAATCAGTTTGGCCTGAGTGTATTAAGTATGTTATCAATAGGTACTCCAAAGTGGGCATGTACGGTGTCCGCAGCGCGAAATTTGACATATTTTAACCCTTTTAAAAACACTCCAATCTTCACTAATTCTGCTTGGTTTAAAATAAAACTTATATAAAATTAAAGCTCGTTCTTTTGTCTTTTAGGGTATCTGATTTTTAATTATTATTATGAAATAAATTACAGTCAATGGACACTTGTTGGGGGGTACCATCGGCAGCTCTGAGCATGCTCGCCGAGTTTGTTTTCATCCAGTCTGATCTACTCCCTTCCCTAAAATTGATACCTTGGTGAGTACAGTGACCTGAGCTAAAAATACCCACCAATGAAAGACAGAGAAGAAACTAGGCTTCATTAGCATATCAAGCATGGGTGTTTTTGAGTAGGAAATTTGATTGAACTGAAGGAGTGAAAACATTAAGACATTAATCCTCCTTGAAAATTGATCAGGATCGTTTTGAAAATTATATCATCAGAAAGCTTAAGTCTTCCTCTACCTAACCAGAACAATATTTGGTTGAGATTTATATCATGCGCATCAAGGTTGGTCTGAGAAGTGACTGCTGCAAGAATGTGGCTATTGTCAGCTTGCGATGCCTAAAAGTGAATGTTGTCTTTCTTTCTCTGATCAGTTAGAAAATGATGTCATCATGTAGAGCTTTTAATTCTGGTTATTTTGGTATAAAGATTGCTGTGATAGGACAATTAGAACGATGCTATTTCTTATTTGTCAGCTCGCGAGCCTAAAAGGAAGTTGGCTTTCTCTGATCGTTAGAAATTGTCTCATGTAGCTTTTTTCTGTTATTTGTAAGCTGAAGCATTAGTATTATTTTACTGAATTTATTATTGGTGGTTGCTGGAAATTAAGGAATTTACCAAGTTTGACATGAAATTTCAGAAAGAATACTAACAGTGATGGTCTGTAAAAAAATTGAGCTTCTTATTTCTACTATACAGAATGAGATTGTTTAATATTGGACAGATCATATGCAAAATAGCTTCCAGGTGGGACACTAAAAACCAAGATTTGCCTAATTTGGAAATGTGCACAAATCGGGGTAAAAAAATCAATCTTTAAACACTCATAACTTTGCAGCTATTCAATCGATCTAAATGATTTTTATATCCCTGAGATCCAATTTAAAAGATCTGTACAGATATAACTTGTAATACTTACCTGTTGAAAATAGAAATCACTTTGGAGTACCTATTATCAATGCTATGTAATCTATCCCACAAAAGATATAAAAAATATACTTGTATAAATTTGTGCTAAAGTGAAAATGTGAAGATTTACACATTGATACCATGCATGTACCCAAACTTTTTTCAACTTTTCTCTTGTAAGACATAATCTTGATTGCTTAACTGTAATACAAGAAATATTGTATGAATATATTATGTACACTAAAATGATGTTATGGATATGTGTTTGGTTTCCAAGTTACACAAGTGATATTAATGTATTGCTCAGTTTGTATAAGATCAAAATCAAAAAGTGAAATAGATTTTTTTCAACTCTGATAAAAGTTCATGAAACCTTCATATAGACATGGATTCTCCTATTATTTGAAATGTTTTCTGCTATTATTTGGAAGATTTTCACTTTTGGTCTCCTGTCACACTTTAGTGCCTACGTTCAGAGAATGATCCGTCTATCAACTATAATTCCCTGAGCCAAATTCTTGTTGGCTGTCCATGTAGTGTTCAGATCCTTTCAGAGAACTAGATATAACAAATAATAGACCTTTTCCGCAGAGTATGTGCAGTGAACCGCTACCCACAACATTATGTAAAAATATACGGATTTTCGGTTAAGAATTATATATTGGCAGAGAGCATTATTATTCTTGGATGCTGGAGTGGGACTGATAGTATGTAAACTAAAAGTAAACTAAAGTCAACAAAAGTCCACTCCCATTGTACATGATACTGAGTGAGGTAAACTATATGTTATCTACTAAGAGTGGAGTTGATGGAAATGTACATGATGCTGAATAGAGTAAACTATCTGTTATATATGATGTTTGGAGTTAATGAAAAGAGTTCCTTTGTAAGAACCAGTACATGATGGTTGAAATGTTCTCTTGGTGTTCATAAAGAATACAAAAGAGGAAAAGAAAGATTTTACTATATATAAATCTGTAACTGTTGCAACATCCTGTCCACCCAAGACCACCGACTGACCCACCAGCCTCATTAGCATATGTATAGAGTGCACCACCTGCAGATGGCTTGAGTGACAGCCCCTAATGGGGTGGTCACCCACCCAGTCTGTGGGGAGGTGTCTCATTGGCTGGTTGGGGAAGGTCTGGTCACCTGACTCTCTTGGCCTATCCTGACCCACACACTAGTCTCAGCTAATTGATTATTCATGAGTTTGCTTCAGACACACTGAAGGAAAATCACTCTCATCCTGGCTCTTGAGTGAGACAGACCAACTTCTGAGCAGGACCCCAGACACTCTGTCTGATGCTATCAAAATTCAGCTATTCTAATTGAGTGTATCCACAGCCATAGGACTCCTGTCCCATGGGTTGTGGGCACTGGTTCAACATACAGGCTAAAAGACTATGAGACATAGTGTGGGCAGTATAGGAGGAGTACAGGTGCTAGGTCACATGACTGGGGGATGACAGGAGTTGCTGCCAATAAAGCACAACTTATTCACTGTTCATCCTTGTGACTAGTTTTCCTTCCTCTTTATAGACATGGTTAAATTGATCAGGCTAATTGCATCACAGGTGAAATGAAGGGGGAGAGTATTGTAATCACATAGGGTTCTCACAGCGGCAGAGACCCGTGTTTTTATAATTAGTTCTTGTCACCGCCATCAGAGAGGAGGGAGGTTTGATTGATTGAGTGATTGATCTGTGATTTCTTTACGCCATGTCGGCAGCATAGGCCATATTCACGGCGAGAATTGTTTGTTTTTTATTCAACCATCGCTTTTACATATAATATAAAAGCATACAATCAATTATGTGTCAATAGACACTCATGAATTTAAAAAGCTCAGAATAATATAATTTGTGGTCAAGGTAAATAACATTCTAGATGAGGGATGTGACAGTGGGGTTGGTGATGGAAGGTGGAATACACCACCGAAATTGCGGCACAGTGATCTGCGACGTACATTGGTTCTTCCAACATTCCAACAAGGGTGTAAATCATCTATTGTCTGAGAACGCCATGTTAAAATAGCCATACCTCCTGATCCTGTCTCCGTGAAGCCGCAGCACTCCCAGCGTTCCACAAACTACACTGTCGGCTTGTCTCAGCATCAGGCTAGGTAGGAAAACAGGAAATCCATTCTATTTTCAGTCAGGCGACTTTCTCAGGAAATACTCATACACCTCCTCCCCCTCCGATTCTTCTGAGCTATTTAAAATTTTAAAACCTTTTTCGATTCCTAAATAGATTTGTTTATTTGTTGGAGTTTTACATCCGAAAAACATGTTATGACCATATCAGGACCGATTTGCGACAATGGGCATGCATGCTGACTTTATAGTGCCGCCTCACTGGAGACCAGGCCGCTGGCACCATGACTCGATATCCCACTGTCACATTATCCTGATACTGAGCGAACCAGATCTAGGAGGCGACAAGTATACATTCTTTAGGTCATCGTTTTGACTTGGCCAGGATTCGAATTCCCGACCTTCCGCACGGGAAGCCTACGCTCTGCCGATTGGACCACGGTATGCAGTCCCTAAATAGAGTTGAGAGCACATTCTCTATGGTGATGACCATTGCATAGTCCCATGAAAACATCACATTTTTAAAACCCAAACACTTACATACATTTGATCCTACATATCCAACTTAGATACTGGTGTCCTCATTAAATATTAATTGCGGTGTGGCACTCTAGGGCTACACTATGCTCGAAAATGAATAAACAAGCATTCTGGAGAGTGCACCAACATTTATTTTGTTTGTTTTTGCTTCGAATATACCGAAAGCTAACACTTTAAAGGGACCCGGTATAGGGCGCTGAAATTGGAACTGTACTCTGACAAATGCTCTCCTAGCAGACCTTTTCAGTTTGTGTAACTGAATATGTGGAGGGAGAGTGTCACAGTGGCTAATGTGCAGGTATCTAAAGGGGTTGGTTCTCTGGTGTTCCCCGGTCTGTGGGGAACCATAATTGATCATGTGATAAGGGAATCCCACCCATGACGTCATTAACATATTACATAGTTTGTTTGTCATCTCAGAGGACTATACAAGGTAACTTTAAAATAGAAGTTACTTCAAATTAAAGCAAAGTTCAGTAAAAACCTCTCTAACCGACCACCTCCACAGATTGACCACTCCCCTATATCAATCGCTTTCTTTGGGTCCCAAACAATCGCACATACAATACCATTGTAACGATAAAAAAACTCCCTAAACCGATCACCTCCCTAAATGGACGATTTAAAGGCGGTCCCATGGTCGGTCGATTTAGAGAGGTTTTACTGTATGCGATTCGATTAACCTAATAGATTCATCTATAATACATGGCAACATGGCAGAGTTTTGAAACATGAAGGAAATGAGGCTATATTTACCGCCCAGGCAATGGAGGGATGGTTTAACATGGTGCAGAGTACTTGATGTTGAGACACATCCAATGGCGGTGAGCCTGCTGTTCTGCCAGAAAACTGTGGCAGAGTGAAGTCACCCTTATCGACTGGCCTTATTTGAAAATCTCCCTGCTTTTGTGACACGGAAAGGTGCAGATACGACACTGCCGTCTTCCGCTGCACACTGCCAGGCCTCTTCTCCATTGGCAATGCACGTGCATTCTCAATGTCCTTGATGTGCCCTTGTTCGATCATCAATTTGACCTCCATTTTGCTGTTCAAGGTGACCTCAGGAGCAACAGGCGGATCAATGTACATTCGCGAGACCCATTGTGAAGGTGGAGCAATTACTGTTTGCTTTTGCTGTCTTCGCGAAGAGCGCATCAGGGTTCTTGTACTGGAAGAAGAGGTCACTGACTCTGCCAAGCGCTCAGGTTTCCGTGGTGTTTGGGCTCCGACGAAGAAACCTTTATGTGTGATTGAGTGGCCATTATTAATGATAGCACAGCGCTTTTTCTTAGCGTCTGAATCTGACTTGGGTTTGTGGTCTTTGTCATTGAGATCGCCAGATTGCTCAGTAATTGTGGAATTGATCAAACCCATGGTGTGTGGTGGTAGGTCCTGATGTACCAGACTCTGCTCCTGAGGAATGTGAGCTGTGGGAGGTGCAGGTCTATCCGACAGGCTTACGCTGCTGCCGAGGGACGGGATCTGCGCAATACACAAATATTAAAACTAAATTAGCTGGACAACTAGAATAATAAGATTGTTTTATTTAGCGACGCCTCTAGAACACATTGATTTTTATCATCGGCTATTGCATGTCAAACATATGGTCATTCTGACATATTTCTTTGGAGGAAACCTGCTGCCGCCACATAGGCTACTCTTTCCGATAAGCAGCAATGGGTTGTTTATATGCACTTTCCCACAGCACAGGACAGCCTTTGATGAACCAGTTGTTGACCACTGGTTTGGAACGGAAAATAGCCCAAACTGCAAATGGGTCCACTGAGCAGGATGGATCGGATGATCCACACCTTCACAGGTGAATATTCTACCGCCTGAGGTATGACCCGCTCCCGACAACTGTAGAAACACACAAATAAAGGAATGTTAGGATGGAACAATGAATGTTAGAATGAGATACGTTTTGATCCTTGTTGAAGCTATTAAATCAAGGCAATTAAATCATGAATGATCTGCGACTGATTTGGTAGGCTTCAGGTCTGTATCGTTATGTCAATAGCATCCTCATGTTCCCTGCTGGTCATCCATCTAAGTACTGATGAGGCACACCATTGCTAACTTCAGCCACCAAGAACCAGTGTTTCCAATGAGGTATTGGCTGTATTTATGCTATAATCTTTCCCCATACCAGGTTTTATTCATATTATATACATATGCGATGTATGACGCATTATTCGAGTATAAATGGAAGGGTAACATGTACATGTATCCTATATTTCCTCTGTGCGCATTGGTGGAGTGCCCGCCCCCTCCCAGCTGTGGGGTAAATTGCCGGGCGGGTGCCCCCCTCGCATCACACTGGAGGAATATATATATATACAGTAAAACCTCTCTAACCGACCACCTCCACAGATCGACCACTCGCCTATATCGATTGCTTTAGTTGGGTCCCAAATGATCGCCCATACAATACCATTGTAATGATAAAAAAAACCTCCCTAAACCGACCACCTCCCTAAATGGACCATTCAAAGTCGGTCCCATTATCGATAGATTTAGAGCAGTTTTACTGTAGATGGAGAAAAAAACAGAGGATTAGATTACTTGTTTATTGATGTTTTATGACCAGGATATTTTAGAAATAACACAAATCGCAGATTTAACCAATAAGATCTGTGAAATCGCAGAGATCTTTCACCCCTGAATATTGAATTTGTTTGGGGTGAGAAGCAGAGAGCTCTACTTGAGTTAGGAATGGTTTGTAGGGTTACTGAAGGCAAGTTGTGGATACTAGAGGGACAGTGTGGGGTAGGTATTGAGTACCAGTGGCGGTGGTCGAATCGGTTGAGCGCGGGCCTCGTCTGTGGGTTTATGGTCGAGTCAAATGAATGACTTATTAAATTAATACTTGTCGCTTCCTAGCCTGGCGCTCGGCATTAATAGGACAGGGCAAGGGCTGGTTAGCTCAGTGTTAGGATAATGTTACTGAGTGGGATATCCGGTCATGGTGCCAGTGGCCTGATTTCCCAGTGGGGCAGCACTATAAAGTCACCATGAGTGTACACTTTCACAAGTCAGTACCCATCCTGATATGACCTTAGATGTTGCCAGGACTTAAAACCCCAACAACCAACCAGGTATTGATTAGAACGCAGCTTAGTGCAACATTATTACATGGTGCTGGTAGGAGTGCGCATGCCCGCAGTAGGACAGGTGACGTCACTGTGATACTAACCTCAGGGTCAAGGTCACACAGTCCACACTACAACCAATAACTGAGTCCGCTCTGATAAAAGTTGCATAGTGCGATAAAAACAACAAATTTTCAAAACCAAAACACTTATTTAAACTTAATTCTACATATTCAACTCGATACTGGTGCACTTATTAAGCATTTCGAAATAAGTCAATTTAATAGAACTAATGAAGTCTACAGTACCAGAGTTTTAGCGTGCTTGCCAAAATTAATTTGGCATGTTTTGTTATCAAATATCTTCAAAGTTAAAGGGTACTTCAAACTAAACTAAGGTAGACTATAATGATTAGCATAACGTATTTATCTCAGAAAATGGCAGAAATTCAGCTGTACTAGTAACTGTGTACAAGCCCAGTCCAATAAAAATATCATACATTCAGTGAATATGTATTGCATGGTTCTAGAATTGTCTTTAAACACTTTTTTCCTTCTTTCCTTTTTTTGTAAAGAAATATATCAAAAATATATATCATGATCACGAGGTCATGGGATCGGCACGACAAACGATGGCCAATTGTAGGGTAAGTTTTGTGCGACGTGCGATGCCGACTCTGGAAGTTGTCGGCGTCGCGATCGCGCGATCGCATACTTATAGTTTAGCATTGACAGAGGTGTTGCAAAGTCCTTAAATTTATCCTGAATGTAAAGGTAGAGAAAATACAACAACCTTATTTGTTTCTAGGATAATTTAATATAAAACAAAGGAATGCACTACACTTTAAGAATTGCGACGCTGACATCATAAATAAACCACCAATTGGCCCATTTTCGTGAGGCTGACTCGTACCTATTTTCAAATACATACACAGTATGTATATGCAAATCAGTGGATCAAATCACAATTAATATGCTGGTATCTAGTAAATGGGTCGTTCTCAGAAACTGTGTACCACTTGAGGTAGTCTACTTGAAATGCATATTTCAAAGAAACCCATTATTGGAATGTCAATATTTAGATTCCATCACTTAGCCCAATAATGTGGGAGATATTTTAGATCAAAAGTAAATGTTAATATTGTGTATTATGTATCTTATTGGGATGGATGTAGCTAAATACATAGAAAATTACATCACTAATTTGTGACATTGTCAACAGCATTGAAAATAAAGTGTCACAAACTTAATGAAAACCTCTGAACAACAGCTCATTTCACTTCAAATGGTCATATACAATGTCTTCATTAAGTTGAAGACATTTATTTCTAAAAGAAATTAAAGAAATTATGAAATAGTTAACCTTTTCTGGAGTCATTAACATCGTAACATTTCGTTTCCACTTGCAAGTACTATGAAACTCTGTATCAAACACTGAGTACAGATACAGTACAGGAACTATTTTCACCATTTGACACTCTATGCATGGACCCAGTTATGGCATAGTAAAAGATAAATCCTGAAATTGCCCCTAAACATTGAAATTTGAGCCGAACATTTGTGTACAATTGTTGTTTCCACTTTGACTGTTACCTTGCTAATATTCTTTTGCTTTTCTCTTTAATATTCACAAATAAGACAAAACCATAGCAATGAGGTTTCAAATTATTATTACTACTGTTTATAAAGCAAGTGGCATATGAAATGTCCTAAAAATGTCATTTTTTTGTGTGGAAAATATTTGATTTTGGAGTCAGATTGGTTTCCATGCTATACTGCTATTTATTGGGTGTGAGCATCATTTGACCTACTTAAAAATGCCCAGTAAATAATGTTTATGTTTGAATTAGTTCAGTATGCAAACAGGACATACACATTTTATATGCGACTGGTAATTGGGTGGGTCAATTTCAAGCAAAACTGTATTAGGTACTGAGGTAATGTAATGGGCAATGACGTTGCCAAAAACTAATTGGGATGATAGTTTGGACTTTGGGTATCTCAAAACTTAGCCATTTAAAATAGGGGTTATTTCAAACAAAAGTGGGGTATATTATGACAATAAATTTAATCTATTTATATCATAAAAAAATGACTAAATCCGAAAACCATCTGATTCTGCAACTTTAAAGAAAAAGAAACAGAAGAAGAAAAAAGAACCAAAAAAAGGGTGACCCACCTGGCATTGAGCAGCCTCTGCAGCCCTACCCAGCAGAAATGTGGAACTCTCCTCCGGAAATACCCATGAAGCTCAGTCACTGTGCTGATAGGGGCGAGTGGAATGGGGGGGGGGGGGGGGTGTCCGGGGAAAGGAGATAGCGGGGAAGGGAAAGGTGTGTGTGTGTGTGGGGGGGGGGGGTTAGGCGGTGGGCAAGTCGGGCAAGGAGGGCTGGCTGGGAAGTGAAACTAGAAGAGCATAATGTTCACAGTTGAACAGTGGGTGGTGAGAGAATGAGAGGATGGAGATGGTGGTGGTGGTGGTGGTGGTGGTGATGGTGGTGGTGGAGGAGGAGGAGGAGGGGTGCTGGTAGTGGAGGGAGGGGTGGTCGTAGTGGTGGGGTGGTCGTAGTGAGAGGGTGGGGATTAGGGCGGTGGTGGTGGTGGTGGTGGTGGAGGTGGTGGTGGTGGTGGAGGTGGTAGTGGTGTGGTGGTGGTGGTGGTGGTGTAGTGATGGTAGTGGTGTGGTGGTGGTGGTGGTGGTGTGGTGATGGTAGTGGTGAGGTGGTGGTGGTGGTGGTAAAGGGGTAGTGGTGGAGTGGTGGTTGGTTGTTGCAGTTTTACGTCCTGGCAACATCTAAGGTCATATCAGGATGGGTACTAACTTGTGACAGTGTGCACTCATGGTGACTTTATAGTGCTGCCCCACTGGGAGACCAGGCCACGAGCAACATGACATGATATCCCACTCAGTCACTTTATCCTGCATCTGGGCCAACCAGTCCTTGCCCTATCGTAATATTGCCGAGCACCTGGCTAGGAAGCGACAAGTATTAGTTTTTAAGTCATTGGTTTGACTAAATCAGGGTTCGAACCTTCGGGTTCAAATACCACGATCTACCAAAACGGGAGACGGACGCTCAACTCATTCGGCCATCCCGTCTGGTCGGTGGTGGTGGTGGTGGTGGTGGTGGTGGAGGGGGGGGGTGGTGGTAGAGAGGTGGTGGTGGTGGTGGTGGTGATAGTGAACGCATGGTGGTGGTGGTGGTGGTGGTGGTAGAGTGGTGGTGATAGTGAACGCATGGTGGTGTTGCTGGTGGTGATAGTGAACGCATGGTGGTGGTGGTGGTGGAGGTAGAGAGGTGGTGGTAGAGTGGTGGTGATAGTGAACGCATGGTGGTAGTGTTGGTGGTGGTGGAGAGAGGTGGTGGTGGTGGTGGTGGTGGAGAGGGTGGTGGTGGTGGAGGTGGTGGTGGTGGTGGAGGAGGTGGTGGTGGAGGAGGTGGTCGTGGTGGTGGAGGTGATGTTGGAGGTGGTGGTGGTGGTGGTGGTGGAGGTGGTGGTGGAGAGGGTGATGAGTGGTGGTGGTGGTGGTGGAGAGGGTGGAGGTGGTGGTGGTGGTGGTGGTGGTGGTGGAGGTGGTGGTGGTGGTGATGGTGGTGGAGAGGGTGGTGGTGGTGGTGGAGGTGGTGGTGGTGGAGATGGTGGTGGAGGTGGTGGTGGTGGTGGTGGTGGTGGAGGTGGAGGTGGTGGTGGTGGTGACGGGGGAGTAGTGGAGAGTGGGTGGGGTTTGCGGATGGTACTACTGGTGATGGGGGGGGGGGGGAGGGGTGGTTGGTGGTGGTGTGTGGCCCTACAGTGAACTGCACACAACATGAGGGCACGTGTCTGCTGGGGTGTACGTGCGTGTGTGTACATACATCTATACAGTGAACCCCCGTTACAACGCAATCATCGGGGTGCACACAACGTCATCGCAAAAACAGCGGGATCACGTTAAATCGGGATTCAGCTTACTGAATTACCTTTGAATTAAGTATTCTCGGTCCAATGAATCATCGCGTTATATCCGAATTGACGTTAGATTGGGGCGCGTTATAATGGGGGTTCACTTGTATATCATACTATATGACATATACGCACATATATGCATATACATTATACTACATAGTGAGGTTGTTTAGCTAACAATCCAAAGTTGATCACAATTGCTGAAAGCTGTATTCAATTAGAGTAGTTAGTACCTGTCTACAACGGACAACTGCTTCCACCCCAATGTTGTCCTCACATAGTAGGTGTCCTGTCATCGGAGGGACAGTCAAATGAAACATAGACAGTTTGTGAATTGAAACATTGTCGACAAATGGAAGATGTCCGCCGATCACAAAGGACGTTGAAGACAGGTACTACTGTAATTCAACTGCACACGAATATTTCATTGGAAATACAGTACAACCTCTCTAAATCGACCGACCTTGGGATCGACTTTAAGTGGTTCAGTTAGGGAGGTGGTCGGTTTATGGAGTTAGAATATGGTTACAACGGTATTGTTGGGACCCCAATAAAGCGATCGATATATGGGAGTGGTCGATCTGTGGAGATGGTCGGTTAGAGAGGTTTCACTGTACTGGTTCTCATCCGATCAACGATGCTACGCGAGATTGAGCCTCGTCAGTACTTGCATGAATGGCCACCTGGAAACACAAGGTGCTGTAGACATCCTGATACAGGCTTATAACTTTAACCAGGTCAGTCGCGGATTAAAGAACTGGTTAGCTCATGCATTCGTTTTTACTTCCTTTCTATTCAATTTGTCGGCTAATATTAGGTCAAACATGGTCATTGGAATGTTTTTGTTTGTTTGTTGTTTTACGTCCTAGCAACATCTAAGGTCATATCAGGACAGGTACCGACTTGTCACAGTGCGCACTCATGGCAACTTTATAGTACTGTCCCACTGGGAAACCAGGCCACCGGCACTATGACCTGATATCCCACTCAGTCACATTATCCTGACACTGAGCCAACCAGTCCCTGCCCTGTCCTATTTATGCTGAGCGCCTGACTAGGAAGTGACAAGTATAAATTTTTAAGTCACTGGTTTGACTCGACCAAGGTTCGAAACCACGACCCCACAATCTACCAGCCCGGGAGACGGACGCTCTAACTCATTCGGCCATCCCATCTGGTCCATTGGAATATGGCGTTAATAATACCTAACCACCCCGTAATGTAAAGGTCTAATCAATACACATGTATGTATCAAGTGTGTAGGAATACAACATATAACTGCTAATTTTGTATGTGAATTGTCAAACTATACCATATGTAAGTCTTTGAATGTTTGATATTGTTATTTCAGCTGATTTGGGCTAGCTGCATATATTGTAAATAACTGTATTGTCACATGGCTGGAAGACCAGTGCCACGGCTCTGACAAAAGACTTTATTCAATGAATAAACTATATTTACAAAAAAAAAAAAAAATAGATACCGTCTTATATTCACCTGGCACTACATATTAATCCCTCCCGTCCTGATATGAGCTTAGATGTTGCTAGGACATAAACCAACAACAAACATATTAATCCCAGAGTACAAGTTTGGTGTGACTGGGCGCGGTGGGGGAATCGGTAGAGCACAGACCTCACATACGGGACATCGGGAGTTCGGTTTCTGGTCAACTCAAACCAATGACTTATAAAATTGATACTTGTTGCTTCCTAGCCTGGCGCTTGGCATTAATAAGATAGGGTAAGGACTGGTTGGCTCAGTGTCAGGATAATGTGACTGAGTGGGATATCGGGTCATGGTGCCAGTGGTGCAGCACTATAAAATCACCATGAGTGCACACTGTCACGAGTCGGTACCCATCCTGATATGACCTTAGATGTTCCCAGGAAGAAAAACTTCAACACCCAACTTTGGTGTGAAAGTTGTGGTTGAATAATTCGGCTAAACATTCACTGGGGAATTACAAAACAAACTGCAGATGCTCGACATATGAGGGCATCAGCAGTTCCCGGATGTAGAGTTTCCGAACACTCCCCGTACCTGCGCACGCGCATCCCGCCCACCCCGTATTGCTCGACAGAACAGTTAGTGAAATGGGCAGTTTCATCAAAAGTTAACATCCCATTTCAAGTTAAATTTCAATTGCCTTTACTTAAATACAGCAATCTAGAAAGTAAGCATTTTTGCATAGCTCGTATGTATCAAGCAATAGTAGTATATAATATATTAGTTGTTAGGGATTTACATCCTGGCAACATCTAAGGTCATATCAGGACAGATACCGACTTGTGACAGTGCACACTCATGGTGACTTTATAGTGCTGCCCTACTTGGAAATCAGGCTGCTGGCACCATGACCCTATATCCCACTCAGTCACATTATCCTGACACTGATCAAACCAGTCCTTGCCCTATTCTATTACTGTCAAGCGACAGGCTAGGAAACGACAAGTATACAAATTTTTAAGTCATTCATTTGACTCTACCGGGAACCAAACTCCCGATCTCCCACAAGCAAGGCCCACTCTACCGATTCGGCCACCGTGTCCGGTAACATATATATACAGTAAAACCTCTCTATACCGACCCCTCCACAGATCGACCACTCCCCTATATCGATTGCTTTATCTGGGTCCCAACAATACCATTGTAAGGATATTCTAACTCCCTAAACAGACTACCTCCTGAAATTGACCACTTAAAATCGGTTCCATTGTAGGTCGATTTAGAGAGGTTTTACTGTATATATATATATGGATAGTAATAAGCCAGTTATCGCCTGTAATAAGCTCTGTAGTGCCTCCTCCCCCCCCCACCTATCCTTTGGTGGGGGGGTGGGGGTTGGGGGGTTGGGGGGGTACCGGCATGCACCGCTCCACCCCCTGCGCGGTGCTTGAAACTGCACTCGCTCACAAGTGATCTTTATCCTCCTCTTCTGGCTATGGCTGATGGTGATGCATTGATTATTATACTCTTTTATTAGACTTTAGACATTTTGACCCAATTAAATACCAAAGTGAGTTCCGGAAACTGGTGTACAGTCGATACTCTTGCCGAGAACAGCTGACAGTTATATGTGCAGACAACTTTATATTGGGATGCCATCGTCCTACCGTTTTGTACGGTAACACTGACAGTAACTACATCTGTTTTCTTGACTAGAAACTCTTTCCATAGTTTTAAACAGTCCTTTAATAATTGTAAACCACCATAACGTAAAATAAAGTAAAACCTGTATTCTCTCAAGCATCCCTAAGAAGGAATAATAAAGATTTGAATAATAAAGATACCACTAATGAATAGAGACGGAACCAGGATAAATTAAAAAAAAATATCACAAGGGGTAAGAGGTATCATTTTAAGGTACACAGAAGAGGATTGTGACATTGCAAAAAAAAGGTGGTGTGCAGAGAGGGGGGGGGGGGTAGAAAGAACACCGGGGTGTTATATATATACACATATATATAGTATATATATATGTATATATATAACATATATATGAATAGATATAACATATAAATGTATATATATATAACATATGTGCATATGCACACACCAAAATACACTACATTTACCCTTTAAAAAGTATGGCAGAAAGTACTCTGTGGCAAAATTTATACTTAGAACAAAAATATTGTTCTGTTTTCTCCTGAAAGAGTCCAGCATAAATATGTTGATTGTGGGAAAGTATAAGAAAGATGGCTCAATAGTTTCAGAATTTTGAAGTGATTCGGTCGTAAGGCTCGCATTGCGGTTGATTCGTGGTGAGGGAGGAGGACCCCCCCCCTCCCTTCTCCCCCTGCCGCCGCTCTGACGCAACCCCCCCCCCTCCTTCTCCGGCCCTTATAACCGGCCGCCTAGCTGCTCTCAGCCACTCGCCTCTCATCACTCTCCTGGAGCACTCTCTCTTTTTCTTTGGCTCTCCTCCTCCACGCCTCCCCGACGCCTCGCGCCTCCACGACTTCACCTCCACATCAACATGCCTGCCGCAGCATGAGGACGAGGCCGCCCCGTCGGCCGCCGCGGGGCGCGCCAGGGGAGGAGCGCATCCACCACCTCACACGATGCCGCCTCTGCGACATCAGCCGCCCCCAGCCTCCAGTTCGAGGCCACCTCCTGGGCCACCTCGGTCGACGCCCGCATGGATGCCCAGGCCGCCGCCATGGAGGCGCAGACAGCCTCCATGGACCGCCTCACCGCCCTCGTACAGTCCATGGCCGTCGCCCCTCCTCGGGCGACCCCCGCGGCCCCCTCCGTGGTGGATCGCCTCGCCGACCTCCTCCAGGACCTTACCTCTGGGACGACGGGGGTGGCCTGCCTCCTCCCCGCCCCCGGACACCCACCTCACGACATGCACCCCACCTACTGCCGCTACAGCAGACAGAGCATCTACTCTATCCAGCAGGCCGCTTCCGCAGCCCGCCTCCCCGCCGCCCCTCGCGCTGCCCTTGACCACACTCCCACCTCAGCCGCCGAAGCGGTCCGTGACATCCTGGAGTCGGCCGAGGCGCAGAACACGGGGCGACGAAAAGGTATACCTTCGGGATATATATTCCCCAACGACCTCATAGAGAGGGGGGCCGAGGGGAAGGCAGTGAAAAGGGGCGAGGCGACCATGGAGGAATACAACCTCGCCCTCCGGATGCTTGAGTCGCATCCGGCCTTCCCCTCGGACTCCCTCCCCGGACTACTTCACCATAACCTCACCGTACTGAGGGACTGTGTCACCCATCCGTGGCCGACCGTACGGCGGTACTCTGAGAGCATATTCGCTTGGATTGCCGACGGACGGCTACCGGATGGGTGGCTCGACCCAGTCGCCATCAACACCCTCCGGATGGACGTCATTACCACCCCCGCGAGCGCTCCCGGGGGAGTCAGAGGAATAGCCCCCCGGGCCGCAGCCCGATCAGCCGCCCCCCAGCCCAGAGCCGCCCAATCAGCCAACCCCCGCACCCCCTATACCCGCGAAGCATACACGACCTCCTGCCCAGCCTGGAACAGGAATCCCGCCTCATGCGACCTCGCCCCTGCTGGCGAGGCGCACGGAGACCATGGGGGACGGAAGAGGCACGCATGCGCCTACTGCACGAATGTGCGCCGTATTCTTACGGCCCACAGTAAGGCTGTATGCTTCACCAAGCGCACCCGGGAGCGGGCCTCAGGCGCCCCCGCGATCACCTCGCCGGATTTTTAGTCCGGCGGCGGCGACTCACCCCTCGGCCACCCCCGCCCCCCCACCCCTGCCACTCAAGGAACCCGCCCGGCCCGGACCCCCCCCGCCACCAGACTCGCCGCCACTCTGATGATATCATCAGAGACACCGCCCCCCGCCACACAACACCCATCACCCACGTCGCCAACCGCCGCGCACCGGACACTCCCCGGAGGAGACCGGAAGCCGCCGGCCACAACTTCCGCCGCCCCGCCAGCTCACACCCCCGAAACCCTAACCACGCCAACAGCCCCCCTCACATCTTACCGCCCCCCCCGCAGCCCCCGCCCCCGCAAGCGGCCGACACATCTTTGCCGCAGCCCGCACCCCAGGACACCCCCGCCGCACCCCTCAGAACTATGCCGCCACCACCCCTCACATCCAGGCCGCCAGCGCCGCCACCACTCCTCACATCCAAGCCGCCAGCGCCCCTCACGCTAACAGCCTCACACCTCACGCTAACAGCCTCACACCCCCCGCCAGGGCCCACCGCTCCACCAACTGCCCCCACTGCCACCGCCCCCAGCGATACCGCATATATCCACCACCTCCCCGACTTCGATGCCGACCCCTGTCCCCACCCCCCCACCACCACCCACCGCCACCTCGACTCACCCACCACCCCCTCTCCCTGAGACTTTGACCTCCCCCTTTCCCGCACACACAGAACCTCCTCCCCCGCCCCCACAGCACCCCACAGGGATGCACCCTCCCCCCCCCCCCCGCCCGCACCCTACCCCCCCACCCGGCGACCTCGGAGAACCTATCGCCGAGGTCATCAGCCCTGCCCTCCAGGACACCCTCCCCGCCACGCCCTCCTGCGGCCCCACCCCCCACGCATACCGTCCCACCCTCCTCTCCATATGGCCCCACCTATCAGGCACGGCCTGGAGCTCCCACCCCACCTTCTCCCGGGCTACGGGACTCCGTGCTGCGGGCCTCCCCAACTTTTTGGCTGCCCGCATCCCCCTCACCTCAGCCCTCCACATTCCCACCTGGCGAAGCCGCCTCCGGAGTACCACGATAAGGACCTTGTGGACCTCCTGGAGTTCGGTTTCCCGGCGAACTACTCCGCTGGCACCCCTCCCCGCCCCACTTACACAAAACACCGTGAAGCGCCGGAGCACCTAGTTCACCTCCGGGACTTCATAGCCACAGAGCTCGCCCACGCCGCCCTCGCGGGCCCCTTCCTAGCCCCCCCATTCACCCCCTGGACACAGGTCTCCCCGATGATGACCCGCCCCAAATCCGACCCGGGCAAGAGGCGGGTCATCGTCGATCTCTCCTACCCTCCCGGAGGCAGTGTCAATGCGTAGATAACCCGCCGTGAGTACCTCGGGAAGCCCCACGCCTACAGGCTCCCATCTGTCGCCGACGTGGGGCGCCGCCTCATTCAGGAGGGCACGGGGGCATATACCTGGATGGCCGATATCTCCAGGGCCTACCGCCAGCTGCGCGCCGACCCTCTCTCCTGCCCTCTCTTCGGGGTCACCTTCGAGGGGGCCACATATGTCGACCTCGCCCTCCCCTTCGGATGCCGATCCTCGGGCGCCGCCTGCGTGAGGGTTACCGCGGCGGTGGCCTGGATCCTCCGTCGAAAGGGCTACCACGCCCTCATCTACGTGGATGATTTTGTCGGGTGTGAGTTACCTGAGGGCCCGCCAGGCCTTCGACGGCTTCATCGCCCTCGTTGGCGCCCTCGGCCTGGAGGTTGCCTCAGGAAAATGCCACCCTCCGGCGGTGCGGGTCTCCTGGCTCGGCTTCGCCATCGACAGCGAGGCCATGACGATCCGCATCGCCACCGACAAGGTAGATGAGCTCGTGGCCGACTGTGAGGCCCGAGTCGCGTGCCCCACCCTCGGGCGCCAGGCCCTTCAAAGCATCCTCGGCCGCCTCAACCACGTCGGCAGCTGCATCCTCCCCGCGAGGAAGTTCATGGCCCGCCTCCTCGCGGCCCTGCGCAGCTGCCACGGGTTCGCCACCATCACCCTTGGGGATGACGCCCTCCGGGACCTCGCCTGGTTCGTGGCCTATGGACGCGCATCCAACGGCCTCCACCTCCTCCGCGCGCCGGCCACCCGGAGGGTCGTCATAGAGTGCGACTCCTGCCTCACCGGCGGGGGCGCATACTCTTCATCCCTGTGCTACGCCCGAGGGTATTCCGAGGCTTTCCGCGCTCGCTTCCCCAGCATTCATGAGCTCGAGGCGGTCAACCTCGTCGTCGCCCTCCGCGCCCTCCTGCCCGCCGACGTCGCCGGAGCCAATGTGATCATCAATACGGATAACATGGCCTCCGCCACCGCCCTCGAGTCCGGCAGGGCGCGCGACCCTACCCTCGGGAGCTCTGGCTTATAGCGGCCGAGGCTTGCTTCGAACTTACCATCGTTCACAAGCCCGGCACCGACCTCGTCCTCGCTAACGCCCTCAGCCGCGCCCACCTGCCGGGGCGCTGGGCTGCTGTGGCCCGAGACGAGGTCGCCCGCCTCGGGCTTGCCTACACATAGGCAAACCATGATGAGTTCCCCTATAATCCCGGACTCTAACCACAGGGTACACCGACACCGAGGTCGACGCCGTGGACGGACTCCGCATCGCCTCCCTCGCCCCGTCCACCTGGAGGAACCGCCGCCGCCAGGCCGGAGGATACGTGGAGTTCGCCTCGGGCCACCACTGGGACCCTCTGGCTCCCACCGCCTACACCGCCTCGCTCTATGCCCGGCGCGTCGCCCCGGCCTCCTCGGGTACTCCATCTCCGGGGCGCCCGAGACGTCTGCCGAGGGGGCGAGCGGGCCTCCGGCCACGTCCCCCGCCCCTTCTCATGCCTGCCTGCCTCGCCACCATTGCCGCACATCTCGCCCTTGCCGGGCCCTCGGGCGTCGTCCCTCGTGCCGCCCTGCTCCTCGGGTACTACGGGATGCTGAGGTAGTCCAGGCTCCTCTCCCCGTCCCCCGAGGCGTGGGGCGGACCACACACCATCACCCGAGCCGACGTCGTCCCCGCCCCCGGGGGCCTCCGAGTCACCCTCCGGAGCTCGAAGACCATCAGACTTCCCTCGAGGGCGGTGGCTCTCTTCATCCCAGCCTCGCCCGGCCACCCACTCTGACCCGTGGCTGCGTGGGCCGCCTCGACCGCCCTTGTGCCAGTCCTCGATGGTGACATCGCCTTCATCCTGCCCTCGGGCCGCCCTCTCGACCCGCGGACCCTGACATCCATACACCGCAGTGCCCTCCGAGCCCTCGGGGTGGCCTCCCCGGATGGCTACACCCTGCACAGCCTTTGCCGGGGAGCCGCCCAGGCCTGCCACCGCGCCGGGGTGCCCCTGGAGGACATAATGGCCCAGGGCACCTGGACGTCCGACGCCGTGCACGCCTACGTCCCTCGGATCGCCGCCTCGGGCGCCCCTCGAGCCCTCTCCTCCGTTTTGGTGGAGGGCTCTTCGGGGTCCCTCCCCCCATGACTAACACTGACCTCATGTCCTTACTGACTTTGATATCTTTACCGCATTATACCTCATATTACTATTGTTCATTATCCTGATTGCTATTGATTAATTATCCTGATGACATTGACTCAACATTGTCCTATATCCACTTGTCATAATTCTCTCCTTTACTTGTCATGCACTTGACCTTCTGATGAATAAAGTGTTTTATTCCAACTACTGCCTTCCTCTCCTCCCTCGCCACGTATCGGTCGTAATGCTCGCATTGCGGTTGATTCGTGGTGAGGGAGGAGGACCCCCCCCCCTCCCTCCTCCCCCTTCCGTCGCTCTGATGTAACCCCCCCCCCCCCTCCTTCTCCTGCCCTTATAACCGGCCGCCTAGCTGCTCTCAGCCACTCGCCTCTCATCACTCTCCTGGAGCGCTCTCTCTTTTTCTCCACCCACTAACCATACTCTATCACCCTCTACATACGGTGGAGGGCTCTTCGGGGTCCCTCCCCCCATGACTGACACTGACCTCATGTCCTTACTGACTTTGATATCTTTGCCGCATTATACCTCATATTACTATTGTTCATTATCCTGATTGCTATTGATTAATTATCCTGATGACATTGACTTAACATTGTCCTATATCCACTTGTCATAATTCTCTATACGTAGACGTCATATCTAAAGGACGTAGGAACGTTTGTGGTAAGTATGTTTGATTCAAAACTAGCCATTTTTCATCAAAACTACTCCGGACTAATGATCAGTTTGGTATACTTATCTAACCATTCAACTATAAGTATTGCGTGCTTTGAAGTGCCGGAAATTACGCAAAAGGATATTCATATGAAGAACTAGCTTTTATCTAGAAATTTACCTGGGCTCATTTTACTTGTGTAATTGTGAGCTTTTAACATCAAAAGTGTCTTTTGACCGATAGTTGATTGTGCTTTCACATGACCCTCTTGGCATTTGCTTACAAGAAACATATATAAAGGCTACTGATCAGGTCTCCCTAAAACACTACAATATGTATCACTGTTGTGTGCCGGATGGGGAAGGAGCCACTGGTGGCTCGTCCGTTACAGTCTGGTGCGTGAAGACGTGACACATGCCCCCATAACCTTAAATAAAAATCTTCAAAGGCATGGTACTCCCTAGATAAAAGATTCACCCGGTACTTGTAGTCGAAATACGGGTGAAAATAGCGTTAGTATGGAACAACAAGTAGAGTGTCAAATGGTTACTTATATCGGCAAAGAGTTGGGAGAGAATGCAAAAAGACAAGATGGCGGCCGCAGAACGCCGTCGATTTCACTTTTAAATCTTATTAAACTAGATATTATATATTTTTCAACTCAAAGCTAGCGGGCTAATAATAAGACATATGTAAAGAATAATTGTTGCTTCTTACATTCTGAAATTAGGCTCTCATTTCATGATTGACCCGCATTTTCGACCGTTTTTATAGAGGGTTGGTATTCACCCGTGTACTGAGTACCGGGTGAATCCTTTATCTAGGTACTCCCCTACTTTGATTGATTGATTGATTGGTGGTTGCTTTAAGGTATGCAGGTATTGCAGGTATAGCAATGCCTTGCAGAGTTGTAAACCACTGCCTTGTGGTACAGGTCCTTGACAGAACCGAAGGCTAAGGGAGCAAACCCTAAACAGAAAACCATGTCACTGTGGCAGCATTAAGGGCAGTTGATGTATGGAACTCCCAACATCTCCCGACCAGCCACTGCAGGGACAAATAGTTTTGCGCCTGTCTTGACATGTTCTTGCCGGTGTGAAACCTCTATTTGCTCCCCAAGAGAGTGCCGCTGGTAACTTGCAAAAGCCAGCAGCACTTCAACACTTTTGCAGGCAGCTTTCATGAAATGTCAAGTAATGAAAGCAGTCTTTGTCGCATCGCGATCGACAGCATGATGATGATGATGACTTGTCATGCACTTGACCTTCTGATGAATAAAGTGTTTTATTCCAACTACTGCCTTCCTCTCCTCCCTCGCCACGTATCAGTGGTAAAACGCGCCGTTATAGTTGATAAGCTTCCCGCAACAACAAACTGGTACGATCCTTCATAAATATATTGTTGTTCTCCTATTAAAGCTGCATAGTCCGATGAAAACATCAAATTTTCAAAACCAAAGCAATTATCTAAATTTGTTTCTACATATCTAACTTAGATACTGGTGCACTTATTAAACATTTGTCACTGCGCAGAAGGGAATACTGAGGTAATTTAATAGAACCTGTTACTGCAGAAGGCTATGGTGTCAGAGTTTTGGCAAGCTTGCCAAAATTAATTGTGCATGGTTGCACTTCAAATATCTCAAAAGTTAATCATTTAAAATAAAAGTTACTTCAAGCTAAAGTAAGGTCAGCCTAATGTATTTATCTCAGAAAATGTCATAAACTCAAAATCATCGGACTATGCAACTTTAAATAAGATGTTTTTACTGACAAGGCATGTTCTATTTCTATTATTATTATTATTATTATTATTATTATTATTACACCATTTTCCATTATTTTCTACTTTTATTTTCAAGTGGGAAAGGTGAGTTTCATTGCTTTTTTCGAAGTCCATTTTTGGTTAGTTGATTGTTGTTTGTTGAAATTTTACGTCCTGGCAATATCTAAGGTTATATCAGGACAGGTACCGACTTGTGACAGTGCATACTCATGGCGACTTTATAGAGCTGTCCCACTGGGAAATCAGGCCACCAGCACCATGACCCAATATCCTACTCAGTCATATTATCCTGACACTGAGCCAACCACTCCTTGCCCTATCCTATTAATGCTGAAAGTCAGGCTAGGAAGCGACAAGTATAAATTTTCAAAGTCATTGATTTGACGCGACCGAAAGTCACTCTTGATCTCCCGTATGGGAAGCCTGCGCTCTACCGATTCGGCCACCGCGTCCAGTCCATTTGTGGTAAAATACACATTTGTGGAGACATAATTAACAGACATAAAAAAGCAAACTAACACACAGAGTCCACACTTGCATAGTTCACTGCAAAACAGCCCTATATTTTGTATTTCTTACATTCGCAGGGGAAATTTCAATCGCGAACAACTAATCTTCCTCACACCACTGCTCCTTGCCCTATTCTAGTAATGCCGAGCAGCAGGCTAGGTTATGACCAAGTATACATTTTTAAGTAGGCCGGGTTTCAAACTGAAGTTCTGAGTCCCACGACCTACGACACAGAAAGCAGGCGCTCAGCTCATTTAGCCATCCCGTCTAATTTGATCTCGGTTACCACGGAATAGATCACCCGCCATTGGACAATTAATTGCTTAGACCCACAGATGACCGGTGAGACGCCAGGTCTGATGAAGCTGATTCAAGGGAAGTCGGCGGCGCTAGTGTGTCCCCCAAAGTACCTTAAAGTCACGCGCGTCACAGTCGGCGAACTCCATCTCCACATAGCCGCTGCTGTCTGATTGGCCGCTCAAACCTCGGGTGATGCGTCGCACATAAGTCACGTGGTCTGTAAGTAGACGCAGGCATCACATAAGGTGTCACAACACTGAATCTTAACAGCAGTACTTTTAGCACACTCTGACCAGATGGGATGGCCGAATAAGTTTAGAGTCCATCTCCCGTTTTGGTAGATCGTGGGATTCGAACCCATGGGTTCGAACCCTTGTCGACTCAAACCAATGACATAACAATTTATACTTGTCACTTCCCAGCCAGGTGCTTGGCATTATTAGGATAGGGCAAGGACTGGTTGGCTCAGTGTCAGGATAATGTGACCGAGTGGGATATCAGGTCATGGTGCTGGTGGACTCCCAGTGGGGCAGCACTATGAAGTTGGCTTGAGTGTGCACTGTCACAAGTGGGTAAACTCTAAGAACCAATCTAGCACATTAATGCATCCATCCTCACGCCCTGCCCCACACCCTTACCCCATTGGGAACATAAGGCTCAACTCTACAATGAATGCTTGGGGTCTTACATCCTTGCACCATTTGAGGTCATATCAGGACAGGTGTGACCTTCTGACAGCGCACATAAATGGTGGCTTTATATTGCTGCACAACAGGGATACAGAGCCACCGGTACCATGACATGACATGACAGTCAACCAGTCCTTGCCCTCTCTCCTAATAATGCTGAGTGTTAGATAGTTTAGCGACAAGTATTGATGTTCGTTAAGTCTGTGGTTTTTGACTCGGCTAGGGATTGAACTTAGCAGCAAGCAGCAAACACTTTACCCATTTGACCATCTCTAGTTCTACAAGACGCGTTAAAAATCCCTGCCCTTCGATAAAAGATCTGATGAATCCCACGATCACCCTTTCAGCGACTATGTCACCACTAGAAAGATAATCAGTTATGCCCCACCCCCTACTAATGCTTACCATACTAGTCTAACATATTTACCTCTCCATGTGTTTCTTTTTTCTCTTATCTTGTTCGTAATATGTCCTTCGTGTACCAATGTTTTGCTTATTTCCCTGTAATTGTCTATCTAGATTGTTGTAGATTTGGGTCATTCTCCAAAACTGGGCACCACATATTTGGTCTCCATGTTACGATGCTGATAATTAAGTCTTTGTTTTATTGATAGCAAGTCAAATAATTAGTGTAGCCCCTGTCTATTAGGTATGCTAGCAGTTCTACATGTATTGAATTTATCCCACTAAATATATCAAAATTAAAATTGTATAATCTTGCGCTAGAGTGAAAATGTGAAAATTTACACATTGACACGATACATGTAGCCAAACTTTTTTTCAACTTATTTTTCAACTTTTTTCTTGTAAGTCATAACCATGTCTGCTTAACAGTAATCAATAAAATCTTGTTTGATTAGGTTGTATATGTTAAAATGAAGTTCTGGATGTGTCTTTGATTTTCATTTTACACAAGTGATATTAATGTATTGCTCAATTTGTATAAGATCTAATTCAAAAAGTGAAACTATTTTTTTTTCTACTCTGACATATGCACAACATGCAAACCTTCATAGGACATTGGATTTGGCTATTATTTGGAAGGATGTTTGCTATTATTTGGAAGGTTTTCACTTATGGTTTCCATGTCACACTTTTGTGCCCAGTTTTAAAGAATGACCCATTTGTTTACTGTGTAGAGGCAATTGTCATTAGGCCTGGAAGACCAGTGCATTAGCAAGGACAACATTTTATTCAGAGGAATAACAACACTTGAAAAAAACGCATAAAAAAACCATAATGCTAACCTAGATTAATTTTGATTCCACCAACTGGCGCACTCATGTTATATGGAAGGAATACCAAGTCAATGTAATAGACGCTGTATTTGTTGAAGCTGATAACTCCAATGTTAACCCTTCAAAGTAAAAGTTACTCCAACTCAAAACTTTGCAACTCTAATAAACAGTATTTAAAGCAGCATCAAATTAAAAAAAAGAA
Organism: Branchipolynoe longqiensis; assembly: GCA_030323885.1. Classification (NCBI taxonomy): domain Eukaryota; kingdom Metazoa; phylum Annelida; class Polychaeta; order Phyllodocida; family Polynoidae; genus Branchipolynoe; species Branchipolynoe longqiensis. The sequence continues at coordinate 15,862,839 of CM059203.1, forward strand.
AAAGTTATCACTCTTTGATTTTACATATCTAACTTAGATTTTGGTGCAATTATTACACATTTGTCACCACATAGAAGTGAACATGAGGGAATCTAATAGAACCTGTTACTGCACAAGCCTATGGTGTTAGAGTTTTGCCTAGATAAAAGATTCACCCGATACTTGTAGTACACGGGTGAACGACAACATAGTCTAAATACGGGCGAAAATAGCTTTAGTATGGAACATGAAGTAGAAACTGTGGTTCCATGATCAAATGGCTACATATATTGGCACAGATTTGGTGAAATGGGAGAGAATGCAAAAAGACAAGATGGCGGCCAGAGAACGCCATCGATTTTTTTAGTTTTTGTTTGTTTGTTGGTCCATTAGTTGTTTAAGCAGGGGAAATTTCAGTCATGGACGACTGGTCTTCCTCATTCCACTTGCTTGAGATTTCACTTTTCAATTGCATTAAAATATATGTTTTATTATATTTTCCAACTCAAAAGGAGCGGGTAAATATGAAGACATCTACAAAGAATAAATGTTGCTTCTTAGATTGTGAAATTAGGCTCTCATTTCATTAACCCGCTTTTTTTACCATTTTTTATATAGGGTTGGTATTCACCCGTGTACTGCGAGTATGGGGCGAATACTTTATCTAAGTTTTGCCATGCTTGCCAAAACTAACTTAGCATATTTTTCACTTCAAATATCTCAAAAGTTTACCATTTAAAATGTACCTCAAATGAGATAGACTATAATGACTATATATTAGAAAAGGAAATAAACTCAAAACCATCGACTATGCAACTTTAACTAAGATTCTATTCACTAGTAATTTGTTACCTTTATTGTGTGGTTTGTCCTTGTTTGAACTTGACTGTGAAGGTTGATGGAAGTCTTCACTCGATATCTGTAAGAACACAATTACTGTAATTATTGCTGTCTATAGGTGCTACCTAATGAGCATATCTGGGAAGGACCCCTTGGAATAAAGTATCATCACACACCACACGCTAGTATTAGTTAGTGAACCATCACAAACAGCTTACCTGTCCATATGAACTAACCAATGGGAGCTCAATAGACAATGAAGCTAGTCCGACTAAACAAAGGCATCAAGGTTATCCTTTCCCACAATGTACACCAAGCACAAAATGAACCCCCGCCCTAGATGTTTGGTAAACTTGTTTGTTTGTTGTTGTTTTACGACCTAGCAACATCAAAGGTCATATCAAGACGGGTACTGACTTGTGACAGTGTGCACTCATTGTGACTTTATAGTGCTGCCCCACTGGGAAACCAGGCGACCAGCACCATGACCTGATATCCCACTCAGTTACATTATCCTGACACTGAGCCAACCAGTCCTTGCCCTATCCTAATAATGCCGAGCGCCAGGCGAGGAAGCGACAAGTATCAATTTTTAAGTCATCGGTTTGATTCGACCAGGACTCGAACCCACAAACTCATGGGTTCGGATCTCCCGATCTCCCAAAACAGGAGACTGACGCTCTACTCATTCGGCCATCCCGCCTGATGTGTTTGGTAAACAGAGTTAGTCATTGGTCATTATCCAAACTGCTAACAAAAGTTCCCAGATTTTACTTCAGTCAATTTATGCATCATAAACTGATGAAGATACTTCAAAATAAGTTAGATGTAACTATTCAAATAAAAAGTAACAAAAGATGCAATGAGTAAACCAGCAAATGACATTTTAAAAAAAGGGAAAGAAATGCACTTGAGTGAAAGTAGCGGATTTGCTGCATTAGAAAATGTGCAGACCTGTTTTGGCACTCTCCAGGCACATATTTGCTTATATAAACCAGAGCTTTTGCAAACCTGTGCTAGAGTCTAGAGAGCAGTGTAGTTCTGGTCCCACTCCTCCATACCATAGAATTTGAATAATTACTGCATTTAAATACATCAGTGGTTCCAAATCTAAGAAACTAATTAATCTCAATTCAGAAAAAAAAAGCTAGATCAAATTTAATACTGTATCTTACCTCTTCAAGGTCAAACGAGTATTGGATAGGTTCTCGCAGTTTCTTCGCTGAAGCCACATTACCGCACAAGTCATCACTACACATGACGTCAGGACCAGCGCCACCTTCGGAATCCATGTCAGTGGCACCCGTCCCTGCAGTGTCATTGATATACATGTCCATAATCACACCCTCACTTTGCTGTGAATTGGTTACAACTAGGCAGTGTGTCTCTTCAGGACTTGCGGATGTAAATCCATTCTCGAGTGGCGCATCACTTACAATATCCCAGCATGGACCTTTCGAGTGAGACAAATGGGTAGACAGTTGATCTGCAGTGTGCGTCGCATGGCTAGGTCTCATTTCCTGCTCTTTCATACATCGTTGATTTTTCTCAATTTGTTCAAGGAGATCTGAGAAGTATGACTGGTCACTCAGTGAAGGATCAAGAACATTGTCATCGATAAGTTGCTCCTGGTATATACCTTCTTGTTCTTGTTGATCATGATAATCATGATGATGATCATGATGATCTTCATAGTGATCCACATTTCCATCGTGGATGCTACTATCATCGCTGTTCCTTTCCATAAAATCCAAACAACGATTAGACTCAAGAGCAACTTCATTCTTCTGCTGGTCCCGTTCACAGAAGGTTTTCCCAAGAAATTTGTTAGCCAGAGGCCATGTTACTAGTGATGACAAATTCTGTTCTGCTGCAATATATGGCTCACATGGTGGGTACTCTGTTGGAAGGCTCACATCTGAATTGCAAGTTACCGGTAACTCTGTAGTTACGCTTGAGGTGATAAAGGATTCTTGTCGCGGGAGCCCTGATTCCGCAGTCTCTTCCAACACTGGGCTTAATTGTGTCCTCATGACAGAATCCATTATATTGTCAATTGAAAGCTTAGTGTTTCGAATGGGTAGCTTTTGTGGTCGGCAGGCTGGTACTAGAGCTACCACCATTGCTGAACTAAGTCCCGGCACAATGGAACCTTCCTCCAATCCTAAGTTTGTTTGTTGAGAGGAACTCATGACAGTTTCCTGTAGCTCTGAACGTCCTACGGGGGTCACAGCCTCACACTGCTGACAATCAGCTTTCACCATTTCACTCGTCTCTTTTGTTAGCAACTCTAATTGGGGTTGAAGGGGGACATCATCTGGCTTTGAAGCCAGGACAAGTGCTCTGTCTGTGCACACACTTGATGATGATAACGCAGATGATGCACATTCAGTATCCATTTCTACTACTGTACTTGTTTGCTGTGATGTGGCCGTCACCACTGATACCAAATCGTCCGCCACGCTGAAGTCCGAACTTAGTTTAAGTATTTCATCTAAATCATCTGATTGAACATGCTTTTGTAGTGAAAGTGAAAATCTTTTTCGCTTTTCACTTGTTGTCTTTCGGTCAGATTTGCTGTCGTCCAATCTTGCTTGCTGACTTTCATAATATTCAGCTGTCGGTTCCTCATTACTATTATTTTCTACGGTAAGATTTTCAACATCAACTTTCATTTGATCTTGGCATTTTAATGGCGTGATTTGGGATGAATTTTCTGCTTGTGTGACTTCTGTGACATCAACGTTTGCTATTCCCTTTTCAATGCATTCCTGTCTTTTTAATCTATTTCGCTGGCTGTTTGATTCATTTCTTGCGATACCATTCACTAGATCGTCTACACTCTCACAACATTCTTTCGTTAGTTCATCATCCGATGACGGAAGAAGCATCTCCGCCTTTGGCTGAGTATCGGAGACCTCCCTGGCATCAAGATTATCAGCAACATGATTCAATTTAATACGCTTCGCATATCCATGATAATGCTCCGAATGTTGGTTCTGATGACCAGGTAGGCATACAGAGAGCTCCCTTTTTGTGCATTGTGTAGCGGAGGATTCCTCAGTGAAGCCAGAGTTCATGACCGAGTCTGTGTGGTGCAGGAAGAAGCGCCTTGGAATGTCGGGATATTGTGAAAGGCACGAGATGTTGATCATGCTTTTCATTTCCAACAATTCATTTCCAGCATCATGTAGACTGGGTGATGTCGGCGTCATTTTCACTCGTTCAACTTCACTCTTCTGAATATTGGTGGGCTCTCGATTCACACTCATATCCTGTGTATCATTTGGAACCACACTTTGTGAGTCTGGATATGAGAATCTAGACGGGATCTTGTTAATCTGAGAAATTGGGGGTGAGATAAACGCCTCTCCTTGAATCTCCTTGTTTGGTGGTGACATGTTACTACAAGTAAGCGGCTCATCGATAATAGCCTGATTTGAAGTGCAGGAAAGCGCACTGATATCATCCCCACAGCGTTGTTCGGCAGCACGCGCAGCGCTTTGCTCATTTTCTTCAATCGAGTTTTGTGTCTCCGCCATCTGTTTCCTAGTTCGTCCAGGTTCAAAGTACCGGATTAGCATAACTGTCTTGACGAAGTCAGCCATAGATTTGTGGGTACGTAGGCTTTGTGAAGACGCTCTTTGAAATTTAGTAGCACCTGTGAAGTAGACAACTATGAATAACTTATTTATTCCTTTTATTATTAAACACACACACATATATGTTTGATTAAAGTTGCATAATCTGATGATTTTGAGGGATAAATATATTAGATCGATCGCTATAATCGACCTTACTTTATTTTGAAGCAACTTTGCTGTAAAACGATTAACTTAGGAGATATTTGAATAAAGTAAAATGCTAAATTAATTTTGGCATGCTTGTCAAAGACCACATAGCCTTCAGCAGTAACAGCCTCCATTAAATTGATTTGGCATGCCCTTCTATGTGGCAACATATACTTAATATGTTCACCAGTATCTAAGTTGGATATCTAGGATCAAATCTAGATAAGTGTTTTGCTTTTGAAACATTGATACTGTCGTGGGGGTGATGAAAATGGGAAATATTGCGCCTAGAGCGGGACTCGACCCACATCTCTTTGCATTCCGGGCCAGTGTGCTAACCATTACACCACCTAGGCTCCCTGATATCAACACACTACCCACGCCTACCTGTCTATGCGGCTCCTTGCCTGAGAGGTCAGTGCAGACCGCTACAATACTTTTATCAGACTATGCAACTTTAGAGTAAGCATTCACACCGAGAATTTATGATTTAAATAAATTTACATTTACGATATCTAAAAGATTAACGCAGAGAATTAATTTGTAGGGCAGGCGCACCATAGAAGTACTCATGCAAACATATTAATCTGTATTAATCAACATACAATACTGCATTAATCAAAATACAACATATACTGTTGAATATACATGCAATACGGATATATTGAAAAATTAAACAATGAAAATGACTTTCACACAAAACACGTCTACCTAAAGACAAAACAATGAAAATAGACTTCATACAATGGACATCTATCTGAAAAATAAACAAGGAAAACAAACTTTTGTAAAAACAAAACAATGAAAATAAACCTTCATACAATACACATCTATCTAAAACCCAAACAATGAACATAGACTCCAATCACAAATAGAATATTAACATATGATTAAGCAAACATAATTCAAAACCCACAATCAGAAACAATAATAATGACATGAAAAATGATATTAAATACCACATATATATTTACATTCACAGAAATACCTTACTGCACACGCCATATGCATAAGAGCAGTTTATAGGTAAGGTTACCGTAATTGGATTTCTCAGAGAACAAAGAGAAAGGTTGTAATGGGCAGAATTAAAACATTAAAAACGGCGGAGGAACAATATCCATTCTCACCTCCCCACAAAGTAAAGCTTGTTTTATTCAACGATGCCTCTAGAACACATTAATTTTTATCATCGGCGATTGGACGTCAAACATATGATCATTCTGACATATTTCTTTGGAGGAAACCCGCTGCCGCCACATAGGCTACTCTTTCCGATAAGCAGTAAGGGGTCTTTTATATGCATTTTCCTACAGATAGGACAGCACATACCACATCCTTTGATGAACCAGTTGTGGACCACTGGTTGGAACGGAAAATAGCCCGAACTGCAAATGGGTCCACTGAGCAGGATTGATAGGATGACCGACACCTTCACAGGTGGACACTACCGACTGAGCTACGTCCCGCTCCCTGCCTCCTCCCCCAAAGACGAGGACAAAGTTCAATGCTTCAACACCGGAATCGATAATAGCAGTGTGGTCCCAAATGATTCAAATGATTTTACTTTAAGACAGTAAAAGTACCTCGCTAAATTCATATATTCAGCCAAATATCAAAGTTGTGGAACCCCTCCTTCCACCCGTTCTGAAATGACCTTAGATGACCCAACCGACTGTCTATTTGAATATACATGTGTAGTAGGCTGCACTGACCTCTCAGGCAAGTAACCACATAGACAGGTAGGCATGGGTGTATTGTGTTGATATCAGGGAGCATAGGTGGTGTAATGGTTAGCACACTGGCCCGGAATGCAAAGATATGTGGGTTCGAGTCCCGCTCCAGGCGCAATATTTCCCATTTTCATGTCATGTCATATGCAAATAAGAATGTCACAATATGTGTGTTCCAAGTTCTGCTGGTTCCTCAAGAAGCCGTGGCCTAGCATGTCAGGTTACACAGCGGAAGTTGGGGTTTGTGCTTTGCCATCCCTACTCTTCACTATAGACCTAACCGTGAATATTGCACCTATAACCACATGCCTGATGACAACCAAACTTGGTAGGAATTTTGCCATACATTCGTTTTCAATGTAGATTTCAATGAAATTGCGCTCTCACATATTTTACACGAGGTAAAAAACTACTTTTTGTAACATGATGTATTTTATTCACCACCTCCTCCACCTTCTGCCACACGGTGTAAGGTGAAGCTATGACCCGGCATGCTGGACCAGCTTCAGACCTCAGTGAGGGACCAGCGGAACTCGGGATTCCTGTATTACAACGTAATGCTGAATATAAACTTTGAGTCTGTTTGTCAATGGATGACGTCACAACATATGCGGCTCTTATTTCTAAAAAATATGTCTAAATACTGAATAAAACAATAAATACAGCTACGTACAAGCCTATGATATGTAAATAGGAGTAGGCTAGTCTAGTAATAAGAGTAGAAAAATAAAAACATATATACCAAGAAAATCCAAAAAAACTAACATAGGCTACTAACCATACCAACCAATTATCTATCTGCTACTGAAATGCAGGCAATCAAATACCTTATCAGCAGCCACTGTGTGGTAAGATAACACCAACACTACAACTGGCCAGCATTGAAAACAAGCCTGGGTACCCGGGCTTATATGCTATGGACAGTATAAATACAGCCTCAATAAAAAAAATGGTTAAAGTATGCAAATACAGTCGAAGTGCTTCCCTCTAGTGGTTAGAATATGCAAATATAGTCAGAGAAGTGCTTCCCTCTAGTGGTTAGAGTATGAAAATAGAGTCAGAGAAGTGGTTCCCTCTAGTGGTTAGAGTGTGCAAATACTCGGAAAAGTGCTTCCCTCTAGAGTATGTAAATACTATCAGAGAAGTGCTTCCCTCTAGTGGTTAGAATATGCAAATACAAGCAGAGAAGTGCTTCCCTCTAGTGGTTAGAATATGCAAATACAAGCAGAGAAGTGCTTCCCTCTAGTGGTTAGAATATGCAAATACAAGCAGAGAAGTGCTTCCCTCTAGTGGTTATAGTATGTAAATACACTCAGGAAAGTGCTTCCCTCTAGTGGTTAGAGTGTGCAAATACACTCAGAGAAGTGCTTCCCGCTGGTGGTTAGAGTATGCAAATATAGTTGGAGAAGTGCTTCCCTCTAGTGGTTAGAATGCGCAAATAAAGTCACAAAGTGCTTCCCTCTAGTGGTTAGAGTGTGCAAATACACAATTTCAACCGATCCCTTTCCAAACCATGAGTAAACTGTACATGGCATAATGCGACTGTGTGGGATATCAGGTTATGGTGCTGGTGGCCTGGTCTCCCAGTGGGGCAGCACTATAAAGTTGCCATGAATGCACAGTCACAAGTCGGTACCCATCCTGATATGACCTTAGATGTTGCTAGGATGTAAAACAACAATAAACAAGCAAACATCAAAGGCTGTGGTATGTGCTGTTCTGTCTATGGGAAAGTGCATATAAAAGATCTATTGCTGATTATTGGAAAAAGTAGCCTATGTGGCGGCAGTGGGTTTCCTCAAAAGAAATATGTCAGAATGATCATACATTTGACCTCCAATAGCCGATGATAAAAATCAATATGCGCTAGAGGCGTCGTTAAATAAAACAAACTTTCCTTTTCAAAGCGCAACATGGAGGGTAATCGTCGACCTCCTCTGCGCATAGGCTCCAATTGAATGCATAACAAAGAAGACAAAAGCATTAGAATAGAAGACAGCAAATTTAAGGAAAGCAATGTTTAACAAGCAGTTTTCTATTGAAATAAAAGTGGAAATACATGGAGCACAAGAAGAGACGGTTGTACCGAAACACATGAACATGTATTATTCATTTTGAACAACACACATACACATAAGAAATATAACAAACAGAGACACTCAACCATGCAAATTTATGTGTATGAATCTCACCATGGTAACCATAATTGCCCCATTGTTCGGGCTTATAACCAACGCACAAGGCAAGCAACTTATACCAGATGGCTTATGGCAAAATTTAGAAATATCAGAACTTTGACGTAGCAGTTTAAAAGTACACAGCACAGCCGACATCTGATACTCTACACTGCGCTTTGTCTTGGACATAAACTTTGAGCCACGTATGTGACCCATAGCACCATACACAATTACAAGTCAGAGGTTAAGCACACAATTCAAATTAACAATTATGGTGTAGAGCGAGCATCTAAGTTGTCTAGAACAAGGCTCCCTCATACCCAGAATTACTTCCCAAATGAGAAAATTCTATTTTGAAATATATAAGAAAAATAATTTCTTCTAGACTATGAATACCCAATCTTAAACTTAAACTACCAGTCGGGATGGCCGAATGAGTTAGAGCGTCCATCTCCCGTGTTGGTAGATCGTTTGATCTTGGGTTCGAATCCTGGTCGAGTCAAACCAATGACTTCAAAATTGATACTTGTCGCTTCCTAGCCAGACGCTCAGCATTATTAGGATAGGGCAAGGAGCAGTGGAATGAGGAAGACCAGTCGTCTGCGACTGAAATTTCCCCTGCTTAAAAAACTAAAGTACAAAAAAAATAATAAAAATATTGCAAGGTTTTACTGTTAGTTTGTTAATACCTGCTTACAAACTTGGGACAGGAAAGGGATTAACACAATACAATCACTCTAAATCAAACATGAATAAAACCCAAACAATACTCAATGAATGCAAGTCAATGCCATACAACATTTACGTTTCATTATTAAATGAAAACTCACCTTCTGTCATCCAGTGTCTAACTCTAAGGCAGCAGATTTGTTCTCTAAGGGAATAACAGCATATGCCTCCAGAATCCTAGGCTGGACTAGTCTGACTGATGACTATAGTTGCAGTGACTAGTTTATTGTCTTCTTTTTTTCATTATCAATAACTTTTCTTTTTAAATGAGATTTTCTAGGGACTCATAGAATGTGTGACCGATGACTATAGTTACAGTGGCTAGTTTTTTTTCCGTTATCAATCTTTTTTTAATGAGACCTTCTGTGGACTCATAACATGTCTGACTGATGACTATAGTCTAAGTGGCTGTTATTTTGTTCTTGGTTTATTTTTCATTATCAAAAACATTTTTTTAATGAGAGCTTCTATGGAATCATAGAATGTCTGACTGATGACTATAGTTGCAGTGGCTAGTTTATCTTCTTGTTTTTCATTATCAAAAACAATTATTTTTAAATGAGAGCTTCTATGGACTCATAGAATGTGTCATATATGATCTATAAACATACACATATGATATATTATACATAATAAACACAAGATACCAAACTAAAGTATAACAATGAAGTAACTTCCTAATTGACCTGATTTACTCCATCTTTAATGCAACACAACGTGTGTTTAATAATTACTCAGGCTCTAATGGCGCCACATAATGAAGAAACTGGGACTTACTCTTTAAATCAACGAGACAAGGAATGTGTTTTTCTTATTAGGGTTAGTACTTAGATATATTGCCAAGAGCTAATTTAAGTCCCAGCTCTTCTTAGCTCAGTAGCTTACAGTCTTCATCACTAAGAAGTGTCCACACTAGACCACTTTCTATGACGTCACTTCCGTCCTATATCCGGGCTACTTTAGCAAACTTCCCGTTCCCTCAACTCTTACACTTACATTAAAATTTGCCTTCATAATGACAGGGTCCATACATATGTGAAGATATGGAATTCATGGTTATTTCAACGCTTTTCAATGCTGTTCTTGATAGGAATTCAAGACTATTTTCATTTGGATTTAAGGAAAAAACAACAATGGCAAATACTAATAGCGATTTTTGGACTAATTTAGATCAGTGGGGATAGTTTAATGGAATTCAAAGCTTTTCAAGATGAATTACCCATAATAGGTTAAATTCAAGGCTTTTCAAGGCCTTGAAATGGGGCAAACGAAGTTCAAGACTTTTCAAGACTTTCCAGGCACAGTATGAACCCTGCAATCAAAGGTTTCTGGAGGTTCTTTTTATATTTATTAATATTTGTTTAAACGAGGAGAACATACTGCGCACCAGCTATTTAACCCCTATATTCGCTCCTTTCCACTCTGCACAGAAATTTCACTTAAATGAAACATGAAGTTCCTGGCTTTTATCGCCCTCAGCTTATAGAACTGACCTACCTTTCTCTTATCTCCTACTGATAAGAAACTATTCACAAATGCCCAAAGACACTGATGTTTGTGGTATTCAATGAATAAATCTGTGAACATGACAAGTCCTGATTACTGGACATATGGTCAGAGGGGCAAGTTTGATCTGTTGTCCAGTGATTGCTGAAGAGATTAAATTACAACAGATTAAATTACAAATCAAATACACTCGCCACTAAACTTTACTTTTCCAATGAAAGTTGGATAGTCCAATGAAAATATCAAATTTTCAAAACCAAAACAATTATCTAGATTCGATTGTACATCTAACTTTGATACTGGTGCACTTATTAAACATTTGTTGCCACATAGAAGGGAACACTGAGGCAACTTAATAGAATCTGTTACTGTAGAAGCTGAGACGTGTTTGCCCAAATTAATTTTGCATGTTTGTACTTCAAATACCCCAAAAGTTAGCCACTTAAAATAAAAGCTACTTCCAACTAAAATAAGAACGATTACAGCAATAAACCTAATATATTTATCTCAGAAAATGACAGAAACTCAAAACCAACGGACTATGCAACTTGAAATAATAGGAAAGCAAATCATTCAGGTATATATGTTCCTTCAGAAATAACAATGGAAAAGAAAGGTGAAAATCGATTTAAAAGAACCCAACCAAACTGAAAAACAAACTAAACAGCGAGAACAATTCATCACTTCAGTTGCAATACAAACCTTGCTTGGGTTTATTCGCTAAAGGACACTTTCATCGTCACACTGACAATTACAAAGTTGAGGTGCGCATGCGCAATGACGTGATTAAGAAAGAAGCCTACCGAGTAGATTTAGCAGTAGGAAGTACTCAACGATAACCCAAAATTACTTCGGATTCCCTGTCCAGCATCCGGTTTACAAGCGGTTAAAGCTGGTCAAGTGCGGTGAAGTGAGTTTCATTAGGTCAGGCTAGATCAACATTCGCTTGCCTTCGATTCAAATTAGGTCACACATTTTAAAACTCTACCTCATCTAAGTCGCAAGTGGTATTAACAGACCAGCACACGAGGCCCCAGTGGCAATACTAGAAATAGTCATAGTAACACCTCAAAATAGGCGCATTAAATACTTGTCAACGCAGTGAAACCATAGTTACAGCTCACAATAACAGTGGGTAACCATGGCAACCAATTCCTTAGGAAGTCTTAGTTTCAACAATAATGATCAATCGAAAAAAACTAACTCCATTTAAATAGTCGTCTTCAAACAGTCATGTATAGAAGGGTGGCCGGTGTAATATATGACGTCACGTGGTGAGGGAATCCCACCTGTGACGTCATTCATCAAGCAGATTCCCATCCTTGACAGTGCAAACAATGTTTGCAGAATCGTAAACAATTTTAGATTGTTATAACTTGTAAACAGATTTTCATAATCTGATCCAATGTAAACAATAATCCACTGTTATACAATAAGCACCGATTGTACAAATCATTGCCTAACTCTCAAACGATAACCCCCCCCCTAAAAAAACAACCCAAAACAGATAAATCTAATCGGTATCTTAAAGCTGCATAGTCCGATGAAATCATCAAATCTTTAAACCAAAACACATACCTAGATTTAACCCTACATATCCAACTTAAGCCCCAATCACACAATGGCGTGCAACTACTTTGCGACCACTTTGTGACTACTTTGCAACAAGAAGGTTTAATGGCCGCCAACTGGTCGCAAGTGCTGAAAATGGTCGGTGACCTTTAGGTGACTGTTTTGGTCGCTAGTTGGTTTTTGTTACAGCACCTGCAATGTCCCTGCGCCCAAGATGGTTGCATGGAGGTTACCGAGTGGTCAATGACTGATCGCTGACCAATCGCTGACCATTGTTTTTCCCACTTTTTTTCATTTTCCTTTGGTCGCAAGGTCACCAGCTTTTGATCGCAATGAGGTCACCGGCTTTTGTCGCAAAGTGGTCGCAAGCCATAGTGTGACTGAGACCTTTGATACTAGCGCACTCATTAAACATGTATTCTCACATATAAATAATACTAATTCAATTAAATAGAACCTGGTACTGCTGAATACAATGATGTCCAACATTTTGACATACATATCAAAATCAATTTGCATGTTTTCACTTCAAATATTTATTTCAAACTAAAGCAAAGTAAGTCCTAAGGATAAACATCAATCTAAAAGGTTTGTCAGAAACTCAAATCAATCGGATTATGCACCTTTGAGAAACATTAGTTACATTGTTGACTGAAGAATAGAAATATTTACCCACACAAATAAAATCCAATGATGATTGGGTACATCTTTGCTGTTTAAGCACAATGTGTACCAATACAACAAATGACAATGATCTACACAAACCTTGTACTCATATGAGAGATCGCCATGTGTGCATATCGTCCAAGCTTTTCATATTCTTTTTTTAATTTAAATTCTTTTTTTTTATTGAGGCTGAATTGATACTGTCCATAGCATATAAGCCTGGGTATTCAGGCCCCACAGGATATGCATAATCAAATATGAAATGCAGATAGCGAAGCAGATTAACACCAAAGTTCAACAATGATCAACATCCAACAGGTCAGCCTGCAATAATGTGGTAAGAAAGGCAATGTTCAACTCCCCTAAGACATTAACGCATGACACAGCTCGCAATGTTTCTTAGCTTGCGGTGCTAGGTACGATTCTTTTATTAGGCGTACATAAGACAACTTAAGCTAAGATTCCATATACACGGTATGCGGCATGCGAATGCGAATGTGGTATATGTGGAATAGATATATGCCAACCCCCAATAGCCGATGTTTACTTTTTGTGCTGGGGGATGGTTAAACAAAAAAAAACACCAAAATAGTTACCCATGACATTTTTGGGTGTTTTTCCTCCAAATTTGTGAAGGAAGATCAAAGTTACTATTGTTTTCTATGGCAAACGCAGCAGTATTCGCATTTGCATTCGCACCGATCGGTCCATGAGTAAATCCATTTGCCTCATTTGCATTCGCATTCGCGTTCGCATTCGGACGGATAGAAGCACCACTATTCATTTACATGCTTTTCGATTTTTTGCCGTATTCGCATACCGCGTATGTGAAATCTTAGCTTTAGTGTCTGGAAATGTTTGATTTTGTCACAAGGTATCGGCCATGAAATTAACAGCTGTACACTGTATATGTCCGTGACTTTCAAGTGGTGTATGCTGTAGAATGTGTCGCATGCACAGTCCTATGCCCAACCAAAACTCCAAAGGCAAAGGTTCAAAATTTGTCACATGCACTAAGTGTAGGGAGGTTCATTATAATTACTGTGTCACGCGTTGTTTTATGAACGAAGCTAACTGTAACATGATGATTCATGACTCCAATACTCAGTTTGGGAGTTATTTCTTAAGAACCTTTCACAGTATTTTACTAACTTGATTTTCAAGTAACAGTTGCCAAGCTAGTTTATTTTCAAGCTAATTAAATAACCAACCCACTAAAGGCATCATGATGTAAATACACCAGTTAAGAAGTGTTTCCACAGTAGATATAGTTGTACATTCTAATTTGTTTATTTTCTTATTATTTAGGTGAATTATTTAAGTAGGTCACTACTTATGCATTAAATATAGTGCCATTATATCAAGTTTAAATAAATGCCATACCTACTTCTATACATCTTCATGCTCCAAGTGTCGAATAGTCAGCAACAGGGCAAGGACTAAAGAATTACCAAGAGCTGACTAAGTGGTTATGACGTCACACAATGTTAGTTGGCGTTCTGACCATATTAGGTAACATTTTCGCCATCTTGCACCAGCCCTCATCTGGGAGTCTGTTGATTTCATACTCCATGCATTTCTACAGGAGATCACTTCTCAGGAGCCAATTATATATCTCACTCCAAATAGGGTTTTCCTTGGAAAATCAAACAAATTATATAAATAATAAATTGAGCATACTCTACACATTCTGTGGGAGTGTAATGTCTTTTATGGTTTATTGTTAATAACAATCAGATTTGTTAAAATACAAGTAAAAACCCTGCAAATACTGAAGGAGATTCATTATAGATGTTACAGGAAGACAGTTATAGATGCAGAATGATAAGTAAGCTCTGGTTGATCAGGGACACACTGACCATTATCAATCAAATATAACTATCGGAGTGAAGATTATAAAATAGCAAAGCAAAAACACAAACAAACAAAAACAACAGTGAATGGGTGATTGTAAACTAAACATATCCATGATAGAAAGAAAATATTATGAATGTTCAGAAATTGCACCTTCGAAGTCATAATAAAAAGAAAATGTTATGAATGTTCAGAAATTGCGCCTTCGAACAGTCATGATAAACATTTTTTTAAACGAATGTTCAGAAATTGCACCTTCGAACGGTCATGATAAAAACAAATGTTACGAATGTTCAGAAATTGCACCTTCGAACACTCCTTGAAAATGTTACGAATGTTCAGAAAGTGCACCTTCGAACACTCATTGAAAATGTTACGAATGTTCAGAAAGTGCACCTTCGAACAGTCATGATAAAAAGAAAATGTTACGAATGTTCAGAAATTGCACCTTCGAACAGTCATCAAGCGACTAAGTATGATCACTGACAGGATACAACAAAAGCCTGAACAGCATTGACAATGGGCTGATGCTATGGATTATCTTGCTTTATGGAAGGTTTCAAAATCAAGCTGATTTAAAAAAAGAAAAACCTCAGCTTACTGGAATTCCATTTAAAAATAGGAAAGGTGAGTCATACTTTCATATTGGTACATTGGTGCTGTGACCAGAAACGTACACATTGGCCAGCTACTTCTTTGGTGCTAATATAAATGGCACTTATCGCTTACGATACCGTGAGGAGCTATGCTACGTAAGGGGCCATCCAAAGTTGTCAACATTTTCAAGGTAATACAAAGAGTACCACTTTTCAAGACCCGCAACCTCATCTCCAAAGCAGTACACATCAACATTTTACCACAGACCCAGACGGGGTGGCCGAATGGCTGCCTCTCGTTTTCGTAGGTAATGGGATTCAAACTCCCAGGTTTGAACACTCGTCGAGTCGAAGCAATAACTTAAAAATTGATACTTGTTACGTAGCCTGGCATTCAGCATCAACTAGGATAGGGCAAGGAGCAGTGAAATAAAGACCAATTGTCGACAACTGAAAAGTCCCCATCTTTAATCAGCTATATGAGTCATTCTCCAAAACTGGGCACCACATATTTGGTCTCCACATTACGATGCTGATAATTAATTCCTTGTTTTATTGATAGCAAGTCAAATAATTACTGTAGCCTCTGTCTATTAGGTAGGTTAACAGTTCTCCATGTTTTGAATTTATCCCACAAAAGATATCAACATTATAATTGTATGATTTTGCACTAGAGTGAAAATGTGAAAATTTACACATTGACACCATACATGTAGCCAAACTTTTGTTCAACTTAATTTTCAACTTTTTTCTTGTAAGTCATAACCTTGTTTGCTTAACAGTAATCAATAAAATCTTGTTTGACTATGTTGTGTATGTTAAAATGAGGTTCTGGATGTGTCTTTGATTTTCATGTTACACAAGTGATATTAATGTTTTGCTCAATTTGTATGAGATCGAATTAAAAAAGTGAAACTCATTTTTTTCAACTCTGACATATGCACAATATGTAAACCTTCATAGGACATTGGATTAGGCTATTATTTGGAAGGATGTTTGCTATTATTTGAAAGGTTTTCACTTTTGGTTTCCATGTCACACTTTTGTGCCCAGTTTTAGAGAAAGACCCATATACAAACAAACAAATAAATAAATAAAAATCGCCGGAATATATCAACATTTTATTAGATGATGAAAGTGACACTTTACTGTCAGCCCTCCTCACCTCCCTGTTGTATGCTGCGTATGACCCTATAAATGCTGACAACTTTGGACGGCCTTTAAAGCAAGTGTTGAATATATGACGCGACACACCTACACAGACGCTGCTTAGTTTCAAGAAGATGTCAATCGCGACAACAAGAAAAGCACCATCAAGTTACCTTCAGACACAATCTTTGGCTCCATACATATTATGTAAAGATGTGATAAGTCCTGAAGATGGCAATAAAGCTATCTTTTAACTGGGACAGATTAAATGTCATGTCTCATGGAAGAGATCAATCAAGAGAAGACTGAACTGGCACATCACCAAATGCAATTTACCCATAGGGCCACTGCAGATGGGAGTAACTCAGCAAAAGTAGGGCACCTAGAATTCCTTGCAACTGCCAGAAATCACACGGAACCTGGGAGTAGGAATGGCACTACACAGAATACCAGCATTTGAATAGCATGTCAGTATCTATCAGGGATAAAAGTGGTCTCCGGCAAAAAACGCGGAAATCAAACCAAGACAGCGAATTTCCCCGAAAACGCAGATTACCCCCCTCTCCTAGGATTAGCATTGTCAGGGAATCGCGGGAAAATGTTGGAAGTCAGGTTTCAACTATCCTTGTGCCTATATTATCGCCCATACCTAACTCATCCTTGTTGGGGTTTAATGTTCTAGCAACATCTAGATCATAAGAACGGGATTTGAGCTACCAGATTCCTTGGCATTTTGTTTAACATTAATCGGTAAATATACAAAATCGCAGAAATCTTCGAAATCGCAGAGATCTTTATCCCTGATCTATGGCTAGTGAGAGTTGGGTCTGTACACATTCACAAGAAGTGAATTAGATTAATGCAGTTGGTATTTGGCGAAGTGCCGAGATAACTCAGTTTTACGGATATGAACCGGTCAAAAGTGCATCACAAACACTGACTGCCCTCTATCGGGGACGGAGGTAACTAACACAAACTGGTTACGAGGTTAAGAGCACTAAAAAATAGGTAGCAGCCAGTCTAAATATGAGTAATATTTCTAACATACTACACTTCAACTGATTAGGGATAAAGTCGGAGCCCGAACAATTACCCAAATTAGCCATATAGGATCGTCTGAGTAGAGAACTAGTCCGAAAAACTATATTTTTAATGCAACTGAAACATTATATAAAAAGAAAGAAATAATGGGGTTTCCATATTTTACTATTATAACTATAATTATCTATTACTCTATTCTCACAGGTTAACACGATGGGTGTTTAAATTGGCAAATCACTGAAGTGGGGGATGAGCGTTTACCCACAAATGGATGTTTAAGGGGTGGGCATTTACGAAATATTGGCCAAGAGGAGGGTGGGCGTTAACACACGGGAATGCGCAATATATTTATAATGTTATAAACCCTTCATTTTTCAAGTATTTTGATTGTTTAAAATTTTGACTAGAATGAATCCGTAAAGCTGCATAGTCCGATGAAGCATTACATTTTTAAAATCAAAACATTCAGCTAGATTTGATTCTATATATCAAACTTTGATACTGCTGCACTTATTAAGAATTGGTTGTCACATTGAAAGACATACTGAGTCAATTTAATAGAACCTGTTACTGCTGAATCCTATGGTGTCAGAGCTTTGGCGTGCTTGCCAAAATTAATTTGATATGTTTGTACTTAAAATATCTCAAAAGTTAGCTATTCAAAATAAAAATAACTTCATACTAAGGTAGGGTACATTATTATAATAATCAAGTTAATATATTTATCTCAGAGAAATGAGTGTAGCTCGAACCTATCGAACTATTCAACTTTAACATTGAAATAGACTCACATTCTGGGAGGTTTAACAAAACTATAGAAATAAATTCGCTTTTAATTTGAATGAAAACATTTAATGAATACATTCAGATTAATTTACTCAAATCCTACCGTAATTCTGTAATGCCGGAAGACCAGTGCTATGGCACTGAGAAATGACATATGAATAAAATTCATTTTTTTTAAAGAAGGAAAAAATCAATTAGTTTGACTATATCCTGGGGAATAGTTCTACACAACTGTATTGAGATCAATATAGTGTAGGATTGTTTATATAATAGTATCTACATCAATATTCTACTGTCTAAGGCTGTGTGTCCATAGTCTGTTCCCTTGTGGCATGTTCCTTTGTACCATGTTAGCTTGTGACCTTGTGACATGTCACACAGACAATAAACCTGTGTTTTGCTGAGTGGCCATTCCAATAGGTTGGACCCACGGACCGTATGGCATTTTGACGTACTGACCAGGAACATAGAGAATGAACATGTTCATTGTCTGTGTGGTGCATCACAAGGTCACAAGTGAAGATGGAACAAGGGAACACGCTACAACCTTAAGCCCGGTACACACCTCCCGTATAAAACCTAAAACTGCCCGTTTCGTGACAAAGTTTGAGTTTTAGTCGGTTTCAGTCTTTAGGTGTGTGACCCCCTATCACACCAGAGCCTTCCGATTCGCGACTTCAAACTCAGTTTTAGGTCTTTATGGGAGGTGTGTACCGGGTTTTATAAGATTCGAAAAATGAATCGGGCAGTTTTAGTCGGGAAATGGGACGGGTCGGATTGTAACGGGTACCGTCAAAGCAGTCAGTTTTAGCGCGTGAATCGTATACTGGAGGTGTGTACCAGACTTTCGACATCCTACGATCAATAACAACATTTTTTTTTTTTTTTAAAGGTGGTTCCCTACACAGGATTTTAGTCCAAAGCCAAACAATATCAGGTGGTAAACAGGAACAGGTCTAGACAGGCTCAGGTTCTAAGAGTAGTACCCTGAATATTATTGGAGATGACATGTCAAAGCTATTTAAATAAATCATTTAGATGAGTTTGTGAATCACATTATTAGTAATATTGGTGTTCTCTGTGGCAGAGGGGTTAGAGTGTTCGACTTTTTTCTAGGTCAGTCTGTGGCAGAGGGGTTAGAGTGTCTGACTTTTTTCTAGGTCAGACTCCTAATCTGAAGGTAGGTGGTTCAATTCCCCATGCTATCACGTCTGCCAATTTGGATTACTTACAGCGTCATCAAAGGCCAGTTGCTCTCATACCGTCTCTATGTGATGTGGGAGATTAAAAATCCCTTGAGTCAGTGAAAGTGTAGGCTCGGGCTTTCTATCGTCAAACTGTCTAATGGTGAAAACAAGTATATTCAGACTTATACATGATAGGCAGTATAAATCTTCAAGAAAGAAACAAATAAGTATTGTGTAATAACGCATTAATTTAACGCCTAAATACACACACAGTGCATGGCTACATCAGTTTACACACATATTCGCGCAAAAAAAACCCCAACAAACTGTTATATTAAAGCTGCATAGACCAATAAAGTTAAAAGTTCCAAAACCAGAACAATTATTTAGATTTGATTCTACATATATAACTTAGATGATAAAGCACTTATTGAGCATGTATTGCCACATAGAAGGGAATACTGAGTCAATTTAACAGAACCTGTTGCTGGAGAAACCTATGGTGTTAAGAGTTTTGGCGTGCTTGCCAAAAGTAATTTTACATCTTTATACTTCAAATATCTCAAAAGTTAGCCATTTAAAATAAAAGTTAATTTAAACTAAAGTAAGGTAGGTCATAACAACCAGTTAAATATAGTCATCTCAGAAAAATGACAGAAACTCAAAACCATCGGACTATGCAACTTTAACTGACCAACCGGTGTGTGTTTATGTAATTAAGTATTCCTACACGAATACGTGTAAAATACAAAAACAATGCGCGTCAAGTTACCTATCACAATGGCAGGAAGTGGAAATATACAACGGCGATATTACCAATAACAAAACTATAAACTAGTTACTTCCACTTCGATATATAATATCAATAGTAGGTTCGGAACACTTTGGGTTATTCTAGTCAGTGGAATATATATATATATATATATATATATACATATATATGCAACTATATATACATATATATATATGTATCCATTGCATCCTAACATTTATCACTTGGACTACATGGTACATATGAAGATATATGATATATCTATACTACATAATATATATATTATGTAGAATATACATGATATACATGTACATAGATATATAATATATATATTATACATAATATACATGCTATATATATAATATATATAAATTTGTTTATGTCCAACAGCCGATGACAAAAATCAATGTGCTCTAGAGGCTTAGTTAAATAAAAACAAGCTAAACAAATAATCTATATATATATTATATACAATGTAAATAATATATATAATATATATTGTCATGGGGGTGATGAAAATGGGAAATATTGCGCCTAGAGCGGGACTTGAACCCACATCTCTTTGCATTCCGGGCCAGTGTGCTAACCATTACACCACCTAGGCTCCCTGATATCAACACACTACCCATGCCTACCTGTCTATGCGGCTCCTTGCCTGAGAGGTCAGTGCAGACCACTACAATATTATGTATATAATATATATATATCATATATGTATGTACATCATGTAGTCCAATATACATAATAAATATAATATACAATAAATATAATATATATTGCAGTTATAATACATATCAAGTAGTTAAAATGATGAGTGTTACAAGATGCAACTTGACACCCAATTGGGTCAATAGGTCAGACTAGACATCAACTCAACATTGTCGCTAAACTGCACACATGCTGTTAGCAAAACACATATTTCTCACCGTGCGCCTTAGCCGACTAGACCATGCTGAGCACTCGATCTATCACTGGTTATCTCCACACCGTTTCTAAATAGCATTGCTCCACCAGCGGCCATCTTGGGTGATGACTACAGTGCACAACAGGGCCACATTCAAGGTACACCTCGGAGAAATTCCAGACGTCGTGCTATTCTGAACAACTTTAGCTGTCAGGTGCTTCGAAAACGGTGGCCTCCATAGGGGGTAGCCATTTTGAATTGAAAAGAACAGCTCTGATTGGCTGAAACCACTGAATCCGGCAGCCATTTTCGAGGCGCTTTTTGCCTTCTACCTGAAAAGCGAGATGTCTCCGAGGCGACTCTGAGGCGCACCCTGAACGCAAATAGCCCAAAAAGGTGTCATGGATTTGACCCGGAGTCGACTCAAAGGCATACCCTCAACACGGCCCAGGGAACCAGCGGCGGCAGAACCATAACTTCCGGTTCAGAAATTAACTGGATGTTTACATTTTGTGCTGGGGGTGGGGGGTGGAGATTGTTAAACAAACACAAATAAAGCTACATTGTGGGGATTGCTAAAGATATTCGCCGTGAAAATTAAAATGATCAACTCGGCTACGTCTCCAGTCAAGAAACATCACAACCGGAAGTCTGCATTTATATATTGTGGGTGAAACCGGAAGTCTTAGATTAAGATAGATGGCCTGTAAAGGTATGTAGAATCAACCTAAATAAAGCAAGTAGGCCTATACCGGATAAAGTATATATATGTTCATAACAATGCTGCACACTAGATTGAGCTTTGGATGCGTCATTTGAGAACGAAACATATTATACACGCATAATATATTTTATATGCATATGGTTTTAAATAACTGAACATAGATTCATTTGTAGCCTGAGTAAAATCAAAGTTAGCTAAAAAAAAAAAATGGGAAAAAAATGGGAAAAGAAATTATAACTAAAAAAACTTTTAGTGCATAATCTAAGGGCGACTAGCAGTAATGACCAGCGAAAACGGAATGAGCTGGAAGGTTTCATGTAAATAATACAGACACAGTTTGGAAGATAATTAATTACCTTGAAGGGAGCAAGTAATCTAAGTTCGCATAAAAGATTCACCCCATACTTGCAGTAGGGGTGAAGAACAACCCATTAGAAAAAGTGCCGAAATGCTGGGTAAATGAAATGAGCAGATAAATTCTCAATTTACGAAGCAAAATATATTCTCCACATATATCTCAATATTTACCCGCTACCTTTGATTTGAAAAATATAATATAATAGTTTAATAGACTTTAATTTAGTTTAAAAGTCAAATCGACTGCATTCTATGGTCGCCATCTTGTCTTATTGCATTCTCTCCCATTTCACCAACTGTGTGCCGATAAGTAGCCATTAGATACTGGAACCAGGAATTCCACTTCCTGTTCCATACTAAAGCAATTTTCGCCCATATTTAACCTACGTTATCATTCACCCCTACTGCAAGTACGGGGTGAATCCTTTATCTACATGACTAACGGATTCTGAGATGGTACACCCGCTAAGCAGGATGTGCATCACAGTGAGGTCTGACAATGTCTGTAGCCTGAGCCTGCATGGCAATAAGGATGCATTGTGAGCAAGTTTAAGACTAGCAATGAAGCAAAATCACTAACGGTCATTGTAAGATCACAATGCTAGTTTACTATGCTCAAATTAGCCAGAGTTCTATATATAGTATATATATCATGTTATACATTGCGAAACAAAATAAGTGAGAATGAGCATATCAGTGTAGTCATTGTGGTAACCATGACCATTCACAAATCGGTGTTACCTGACAAGCCAGTCGATGAGGCAGTTAGTGCGAACATCGATCGATATCTGGGCAGGTGTAGAACATGGTGGTTCGAACAACTCCGCAGCTACGGCTAATTTATTGACTGCCCTAAATTCATGAGTATCTTCACACAATTATATTAAGACAAAAGTCAATTAACACATTTATATGTACATAGGTCACACTAAGGTTTCATAGGGTGAAAAATGGGCATTAGCATAGTGGTGATAGAAAGTGCGTGTGGTAGGCGTTATGGTGGAATCCGAAGACCAACTCAGACCATCATCTTCCCAAGGCATAAGGTTCAGCGAATCAGGACGCTCCGGTGTTCTAAGAGGTGGCTCGTGATTGGTCAGATCCCCATTACAATCTTCAAATGCTTTGCCTGATTGGTGCTCCATCTCAGTTGCATCCTGATGATGCGCACCAGCGTTGTTGTCAGCGTTGTTGTCATAGATGGCGTTAGCTGTGTTAATTTTCCTATTTGATTCCTGTTCGCCACCTGCAGCGCCACCTGGATTTACATGCGGAGAACTGTCGTTAGTATGATTTATGTTAGTTCCTACCCTACCGCCTGAATGAGAATTCTGTTTCGCGAAGCCCGAGCGACTCACCTTAGGCGAGTCGCATGCAGCCTCATCAGCGAGTTTCTGACACTCGCTGGCCAGTCTTGCGGCCTCCTTTTGAGCCTGCAGCGATGTGATTGGCTGAGGGGGCACATCAACAAATAGGTCCTTAAACATTTCCGGACATGACCCATAGAATCGAACTGGTACATTAGAGTCCAGTAGATAACTCATCAACTCGTGAACTGAACCAAACTGTGACTGACCTGAAACAAGACTTGTTGTTGATGGTTCGGACAGCGAACGTGTGAGCGCCACATACTCTTTCAAGTCCGGATTGCTGTTGATGAATTTCTCTACGGACACTCCGCTGGCGACCGACTGATGTCGAAGGAAGCGATCAGGGATGCGAGTCGGAAGGGACTCGTTGGACTCTTGGCTTTGGAAGCCGAGGTTATTGAGGATCTCCTCTGGGTCTGTGGAGCGTTCATTGATCAGCTGGTCGATACTGCAAATAAATTATTTTTTGGGGTAAATGAATTAAATTCATATTTATCATTTGTCAGTGCCGTAGCACTGGTGTCCCGACTCTAAGTGTTACAGGTATATAGATATTCACACAAATCTTTTACATGGTTTATATAGTAAATGGAAGTGTGAAGTAAATTGTGAAATTAAAGTGTACACGATGCAATAAGTAATGAGTATGAGGTACATTAAATCATTTTACATTTATATGCAAGGTTTTACTTGTTTGTTTCAATCAATCAATAGTTCCGTCCTCTAGTCGAGGGTTGGATGCAATGGTTCTCCACTTGTCCCGATGGTGTGCTGTTCTGATAGACTGTGAATAATTCAAGCCTGTCCACTGTGAAATATTTGTAAACCATGATGTTCTTGGTCTCCCTCTCCCTCTGCTGCCATTCACCTTCCCTTCCAACAATGTATGGTATATTGAACACTTGTTTGTTTAGGATTTCCAATTCAATAGATACTAATATTAATACAGTAAAACTCATGGGTTCGGATCTCCCGATGTCCCAAAACAGGAGGCGGACGCTGTACTCATTCGGCCACCCCGTCTGGTCCCAGAATTAGAACTTTGGATGACCTCTTACCTGTCCCATGTCCTGTAAGAGTGGGTAGAGCCCTCTGAGTTGAAGCTTTCTGTCTTGATACTTGAAAACATTTCCCTCCACGCGCTTTGACGACTGCGGCCAGAGGCGGCACCAACCTCAGCCAGCCGGCTGCAGGCAACAAGAAAGTCATTAAAGTAGCATTCACCTTCATTAAAGGTGCACTCTGATGAAAAGTGGCAAATTTACTTTAAACCAAAATACTTAAATCTGCAAAATATCAAAATTTCAAAACCAAAGCAATTAACTAAACTTGATTCTACATATCCAAATTAGATCGATACTGGTGCACTTATTAAACATTTGTCACCACACAAAAAGGGAATACTGAGGCGCTTGAATATAACTTGTACTACAGAAGGCTATAGGGTCAGAGTTTTGACGTGCTTGCCATAATTAATTTTGCATGGTTGCACTTCAAATATCTTAAAATTTAGCCATTTAAAATAAAGGTGACTTCGAGCTAAAGTAAGATACGTAATAATGATCTACCTAATGTATTTATCTCAGAAAATGTCAGAAACTCAAAACCATCGGACTATGCAACTTTAATGCTATATTTGATCCTACATATATCCAACTTAGATATTTGAACACTTATTATTAAACATTTGTTGCTGCATAGAAAGAAATCAACTTAATCATACATATCCAACTAAAATATTTGAACACTTATTATTAAACATTTGTTGCTGCATAGAAAGAAATCAAATTAACCATACATATCCAACTAAAATATTGGAACACATATTATTAAACATTTCTTACTGCATAGAAAGAAATCAAATTGATCATACATATCCAACTAAAATATTGGAACACTTATTAACCATTTGTTCCTGCATAGAAGGAAATAAAATTATGACTAATTCAATGTAATAGAAACTGTTACTGCTGAGGCCTTTGGGGTCCAGCATTTCGGTGTGCACACCAAAGGTAATCTTGTATGCTTGCATTTAACATATAGCTATAATCTATTGATCAAAAAAGAAAATCTACATGGTTTGTGCCCGGACAATAAATACGTCACTGAGCAAGGGTTAATTTGAAAAAACTATTTATTTCCGTAATTCCAGTTTATGCAAAGGAGATATTATTTTTTTCTTTTTTTTTCTTTAAAAATTAAAAAGAAGTAATTTTATTCTCCAAATAATGTATTTCGTGAGTGCCGGAGCAGTGGGTGCTGGGAAGGCACACAGCTTTGGAATAAGGAAGGTATTTAATTAATTTACCTTTTCGTCGTTCGGGACAGCACATCTTTAGCGGGCGTCATCAATTTGGCTGGAAATACAATCAGAATTGTCAACAGTTAGTTAGTTGTTGGAGTTTTACATCCTGGCAATATCTAAGGTCATATAAGGATGGGTACTGAATTGCGACTGCGTGCTCATGGCGACTTTATAGTGCTGTCTCACTGGGAGATCAAGCTGCCAGCACCATGACCTGATATCCCACTCAGGCACATTATCCTGACACTGAGCCAGCCAGTCCTTACCCTATCATAATAATGCCGAGAACCTGGCTAGGAAGCGACAAGTATACATTTTTAAGTCTTCGCGAATCACCAACAGCATGTTCGAAATGCACACACAAATACCTGCCACGATCTATTAGCTTTCATCAGACAACCTCCTGGGCACGGCAGGTCCTACTTCATCTTGGTATGATGTCACGTTGCCATTGTTACATTTGGGCCGCGTTCAGGGTATGCTTCAGAGGCGACTCCGAGACGTCTCACTTTTCAGGTAGGAGGAAAAAAGTGCCTCCAAAATGGCCATTGGATTCAGTGATTTCAGCCAATCAGAGCTGTGCTTTCAATTGCAAATGGCTGCACCCTGTGGAGGTCACCATTTTCAAGACAACCAGCGTTCAGACCAGCGCAATGTCTAGAATTTCTCTGAAGCACCTACAAGGCGCACCCTGAACGCGGCCCAGCTTAATGCAAAGTCTAGTATAGCGCTGGTCTGAGCGCTTGGAGAACTGAGATTGCTCCACAAAGTACCTTGACTCATCCCAAAGTATTTTTTTCAGGGGTACATTAGTTGTTTAAGCGGGGGAAATTTCAATCGTGGACGCTTGGTCTTCCTCATTACTGCTCCTTGCCCTATCCTAATAATGGCGAGCGCCAGGCTAGGAAGTGACAAGTATACATTTTTAAGTCATTGGTTTCACTCGACGAGAATTTAAAGTTGCCTAGTCCGATGGCTTTTGAATTTTTTTTACTTATTTGTTTAGATAAATATATCAAACTGATCATATTAACCTACTAATCATTAGTCTTCAGTAATTTTTATGAAAACTTTCTATTTTCGGAGCAATTAAAGCTGAAATAACCCAAAATCATTTCGGCAAGCTTCCCAAAAGTACTGTAGCTATGACACAGATTACCATCTCATGATGGCCACGTAATGTGAGTTGACATATATCGTGTATGTCTTAGAACCTGACTAAAGCCATATATGGTATTGGGAATGAAGGCAGGACACATCAGGTCACGAGATCGACCTCGTGTGTGGCCTCCCTGCTTCATGGCTTCCTCAAAGTAAGAGTCCAATGGGATGAGGTAGTAAATTCACTGATTATTCTGTTATGCTGTCCCAAACTACTAGTTAATGCACCGAAATATCTAAGTTGGGTATAATGAATCAAATATAGATAAGTATTTTCATTTTGAAAAATATATATTTCATCGGTCCATGCAACTTAATGCCTGGTACACACCTACTGTATACGATTCGCGCACTAAAACTGGCTGCCCGACGCAACTCATCACGACCCGATCCATCCCGTTTGCAACTTAAAACTGATGACCAGGGGTGCGCACATATACCGACTGGGGCGCGCACATATACCGTCCGTTTCGCGACTGCGGTCCACGCACCTGGTGTGTTTAGCGCGAACTACACTCGCATCAGCGCCTCCTAGCAGTTGTTGATCGGCCGGTGGGCAGCAACACTAGATGGCACCACGTCTGTTTCGCTCCACGCAACTGGTGTCGGGGTCGCGAACAACCCTGAGCGATTGGTGAGCAGGAATGCAAGATGGCGCCGCGTTCAGCTGCTCAAAAGAGAAAGGTCGCTATCGGGCTTACGCTGCTTGCGATACGCCGTGTTCGACATCGGAAGATAGGTCGGCATGTGTGGGTTCGTCCACACATTGCTCAACGACACCAGCTTGGTGCGTTCAATGCCCTGATGGCTGGTCTAAGCGCGGACGAGCCACATGCGTTCACTAACTACAGTCGGATGCCGTCGGACCAGTTCGACGAATTGCTTCGCCTGGTAGAAGGTCGAATCGCATGGCAAAACACACGATATCGAGAGTCGATCTCGCCTGCGGAGAGGTTGGCCATCACCTTACGATTCCTGGCAACAGGTAAAGACTTTAGTTTCTTTTATACAATTATTTATTTCGGATTGTCTGTTTCACGATATAGTTGCTATGAGCTCACATTACCAAGTCAGTATCAATACCTACATTTTTTCGGGGTGAATCATTCAAGAGTATGTAGCTATTCTGCTGCCATTTCACAAGTCCTTGTCCATGTTTTTAGGTGAATCCTGCCGGAGTATCAGTTACCAGTTTCGTGTGGGGGCGACCACCATCGGCCAGATTGTCCCTGACACCTGCGACACCATCTATGAATCGCTCAAGGATGACTACTTCAAGGTAAGATTTGTTATATAGTTTGTTTTATTGGGTTTCACATAACTTTTCACACAACTTGTTCACAATACTAGAACCGACTGAATACCGAACCAACAAATTTATTTCGTAATTTTGATTACTGGAATTATAAATTTACTGGAGCCGACTAAAGCTAAAGCTGAAATTATATAGAATAATAAGGTAATCGAAGTGCAAATTAAAATAAACCTGAATATCGAACCAACTAATTTATTTCTTAAAGTTGAATACTGGAACCGACTAAACCTAAAGCTGAAAACAGCAAACTTACATTAAATTATATAGAATAATAACTTTAGTTATCATACTCGGTATATTCATCTGAAAACTGCAAACTTAGATTAAATTATATAGAATAAGAAATTTATTTTTCATACTCTGTATATTCATAGGAACCCAGGATATTATGTGGAAATTTAAATAAACCGGAATATCTAACCAACAAATTTATTTCTTAATTTTGAACCGACTAAAGCTAAAGCTAAAGCTGAAATAATATAAAATAATAAGGTAATCGAAGTGGAAATTAAATTAAACTGGAATATCGAACAAAACTAATTATAATAATAAATTTAATTTTTGTACTCGGTATATTCATCAGACCCCAACATGTTTATGAACGAAAATGACCCAGGAACGGGCCTATGCACGTCGGTCCCAGATGTTCCTGCTATGTTTCCACTGTCCACGTGTGGGGTTTTGCTTCGAGCCTCGAGCATCTTCATGCTCCCGCGAAAACACGCCTGGTCAATGTCGTTTTGGACTACCAGCAGGATGCGTGGATCTGTGATCTTTCGTAGTTTCATCACCATGTTTTTGCCAAATATGGTGAGCGCATCGTCCGGATCGGCCTGTGTGTCATCCAGGTTTTTAAGAACAAGCTGCATGAAATTGTTATCTCTTGTGTCGCCGTCGCATCTCTTTCGCTTCTTTTTTTTCTGCCATTCTTGGCTGAACCTTGGGGTGCTGGTGCGGTTCGAATCCACCTCTTCGTGATCGTCTCCGACGTTACTGATGTTTTGAGACGACAAACTCTGGGTTTCCACGTCAGTAACACTCTCCTCCTCGTCGTTGATGGCCGTCTCGTCACCGTCACCGAGTCCCTGCGAGCGTGAAGAGAGAAACAATTGAGTTTTTAGCCAAAAACCTGTATATTTAAGTGTCTTTGTATTTTTGTTTTTGCAGCCCCCGTCCACCCCGGAGGAGTGGAGGAAGGTCGCTGACCAGTTCCAGACCCGATGGAATTTCCCCAACTGCATGGGTGCCCTAGACGGTAAACACATCCATATCAAACCACCAGCGCACTCCGGGTCGTCATTTTATAATTACAAAAACACCTTCAGCATCGTTCTCATGGCACTAGTGGACGCCGATTATCGCTTCATCTATGTCGAGGTGGGGTGCAATGGCCGGGTTAGTGATGGAGGTGTGTTTTCTGGATGCACCCTACAACAAGCTCTGGAGAACCAAGCCGAGTCGTTCCCACCCTCCCAAACACTTCCCGGAGATGCTCGGCCCCTGGGCCATTTCATTGTGGCGGACGATGCCTGTCCCCTGAAAGAATATCTTATGAAACCCTTCAGCCACAGAGACATGAGGACCGATCACCGGATCTACAATTATCAGCTGTCGCGCGCCTGACATGTCGTCGAGAATGCATTCGGCATAATGTCGAACCGATTCCGAGTGTTTCTGACCAACATTGCCTTAGGGCTGGAAAAGGTTGAGAAAATCGTCATGGCTGGTTGCACACTCCACAACTTCCTGCGCGAGAAGATCGGGAGCACTGCCACAACAGACTACGAGGACCCCACGACGCACTCTGTTACTCCTGGGACCTGGAGAACTGACAGAGTGCTCAGCCAAGCGCCATTCCCATCCGGAACAAACTCAACTCAACGGGCAAAAACGCAATGCGATTACTTGGTCGAGTATGTGAACTCACCGACAGGGTCTGTGCCGTGGCAGTCGGACATGATTTAGAAAACTTGACTGTATATATGTTAAATAAACCGTTACTTTAGAACTCATAGTGTATGTATTTATTATTGATAGGTATCCTTACCTCAGCAGTTTCTTCACTGCAGCTTGCCGCCGGGAGTACGTGGTTGGTGATATTCTGACGTCTCTGCAGAAGGAAGGCCAGCGATATATGGATCCACTTCTGCCTGGCCGTTAGACGCTTCCCTTCAGTACCCGAGGCCGCTTGTTTACGGAAGCTTGTGTACTGGGTGCGGAGGTTCGTCATCCTTTTCTGGATGGACGTCGCTGTAAAAACAAATTGTACCCGTCTTGTATTGTATTGTATATTAGCGAAACAGTTCGCATAGCAGTAAGAAACCTGACAAATAATAATTGTTAAAACCAGGCACCCCCATATATGACCAAACCCGAGCCGTTTCGCGATTAAGTATCCCGAATAAGTTTTCCGATTACGTTTCGCGATTATGTAAAAAGCTGGCCGTTTCGCGATTAAGTTTCGCGATTAAGTTTCGCGATTAAGTTTCAGCTAATTTCACTCGCTTTTGCAGTTGAATTTCATGCGCCCGCCATCTTGTGGTTAAACTCAGGCACACTCGTATACGACAAAAACTGGCCGTTTCGAGAATAAGTTTTGAGAATAAGTTTCACGATTACAGGACAATTTAAGAAGCAACATTTATTCTTTACCTATGTCTTATTGATAGCCCGCTAACTTTGAGTTTACAATAGCTCGTTTAATGTAATTTTCATGTGAGATCGACGGCATTCTGCAGCCGCCATTTTCAGCAACCGCCACATTTCTCAACAAGGATGACAAACAAAAATGTCAATAATATCGGGAAAACGGGCCTACCTGACTGTCCGACCTCTGCTGTGATCGCCGCCAATGCAGCAACCTTCTTGACTCTGTTCGAATAGTCTGGACATGACACATCGAAGAGACATGGCAGAGTTTGCCACATTTCGACCATCGCAACCTCCACCTCGCTCGTCCAGTCCGCCATTTTTATCCTTTCTGTATGGACAAGGTCACATGACCCTTTCCGGCCCGGCGATTGGCTGACCGTCAAAGCCCCGACGCGATTGGTCGCCTACTAGCACCCACATACCGTATACGATACGACTGACCGCTCACATATACCGATTCTCGAACGGGCCGATTCATTTTTCGAATGTCTTGCGATTCGAGTTGTAAGCCCTAAAACTGAGTTTTAAACGCGAATCGCAAGCGTCTAGTGTGCGCGGAGGTCGCACACCTAACAACTAAAACTCAGTTTTATGCGCGAAACGGGCAGTTTTAGATCGTATACGGGAGGTGTGTACTAGGCATTAAAGGATGGCTCAATTACCTTCTGCTCCCAAGGTCAACTCGTCGTCTTCCAGTTTGACCCCGGGACCGGCGCTGGCTCCATGGCCCGAGGTCATCTCCATGGCAACCCCTGTCCCGCCACCAGCCGCAGCCTCCTGGTGGTCCATGTCCTCCACGCTGAGAGAAGAAACAAAATAGTTTACGTCTTAATACAGTCCGATGAGGAAGATCAAGTCTGGAACTGACATTTGTCTAATATAATCCAGTGCTGCCACCCTGGATTAAAAAAAAGAAGTATCAAATATGTCCCAAAAAAGTTTCGAAAGTGTGCTCTCACTATGGAGTCAGCATGAGAGCACACTGTCGATTGTATTTAGATAGCCATTAAAATATGGTTTCAGATGTGACCAAGACAGAAAACCGCACTGAGAGATAAACAGGCGAAGAGCAGAACCAGTGAAAAAAGCCTATTTCAAACGACACCACGTCCGGTATCATCTGATATCGGCCACATTTCAGTGACTACCAAGTGTAGTGACGTGAACTCACGTCCACAGGTGAAATACTACATACACAGGAAGGATGGAAAGTTGATTGCACCTGGGAACCTCGGTAGGCTAATAGTTGGGGCACTCATCCCTAAATGGGAGAAGTGTGGGTTGGCACACCACTCCCACAAAGAGACTAGCAAAGCACATCTCATCAAATTCCTAATTCTAAATTTGAGGAGTTTTAATTACCAGATTGGCAATTGTTTTTGCAGAAAAAAGTATTAAAATGTATTTACGTCTGAAAAAAAGCATTACAAAAATAGGAATTTGATTGGTACCGACTTGTGACAGGGAGCACTCGTGGTAACTTCATAGTGCTGCCCCAGGGGGAGACCATTGCACGACATTACTAGGATAGGACAAGGACTGTTTGGCTCAGTATCAGGATAATGTGAGTGAGTGGGATATTGGGCGATGGTTCCGGCGGCTTGATCTTCCAGTGGGGCAGCACTATAGAGTCACCATGAGTCCGCACTGTCACAAGTCGGTACCCGTCCTGATATGACCATAGATCTTGCTAGGATGTAAAACCCCAACAACCAACCAACCATCACAAAGCGCCAGGGTGGCTTTTATTAAGGTCTCCCCAGCACTGAGCTGTGGATAAGTTGAGGATGCGACTTCTATCACAGATGCGACTCGTATATTATTAGTCATGTAAATAAACCATAATATTACTCTTTTTTTTAGGATCATACATTAGAAGTAGAACATCCAAGAGAGGTCACCTGTTAGTGCGTTATTAGCACCTGACTCGGACCCCGGTGTGGCGTTTTCAGCCGTGTGCCGTGTTCAGCCGTGTGCATAGACTCAAACTCAAGGCATTGTCAATGGTCGTGAGCAATCTTCATACAGAAAATACAGAAAAAGTGAAATATCTCTAAAACCACACCACCTATTAACAAATCGCTTGGTACACATATAGAAAACATCTTTACCAAAAAGATTATATTACATTTATAAGGTTAGTGTTCTTGATTTCTATTAATTTTGAATAAAACTAATGTTGTGCACTGCGCGTACCGTCAAACTCAAGCCATTGTCAATGGTGCTGAGCAATCTTCATACAGAAAATCCAGGAAAAGTGAAATATCTCTAAAACCACACCACCTAGAAACAAATCACTTGGTACACATATAGAAAACATCTTTACCAAAAACATTATATTAAATTTATAAGGTTAGTGACTGACGACCATTGACAATGCCTTGAGTTTGAGTCTATGCACACGGCTGAACACGGCACACGGCTGAAAATGCCACACCGGTACTGGCAGTAATCACTGTCACGTGATTAGTCTTTAACGTACGTGTTCTACACAAACTTGTCTCTCCAAAGGCTACTACCATCGTCATCATCATTATTCTAATTACGCTAGGTGTTGCTATTACCATTACAGTATAACCCCGTTAAACCAAACTTGAAGGGACCCTAGAAATTTGTTTGGATTAACCGATCATTGGTTTAACCGAGCTTTGGCTTCGACTTTGACTTGGAGGGGAGGGAGTTGGGGGTGGGAGATTGGGGATGGGTGGGAAATGGGGTGGGGTGGGAGTTGGAGAGTGTGAGATGGGAGTGGGGTTGGAAATGGGGTGTGGGGGTGGGAGGTGGAGGTGCGTGGAAGATAGGGGTGCGTGGGAGATGGTGGTGGGGTAGGATTTGCTGGTGGAGGTGCATGGCAGATAGGGGTGCGTGGGAGATGGTGGTGGGGTAGGATTTGCTGGTGGCGGTGCATGGCAGATAGGTGTGCGTGGGAGATGGTGGTGGGGTAGGATTTGCTGGTGGAGGTGCGTGGGAGATAGGAAAGTTTGGTTTAACAGTACCGGAAGTGGCCTGGGGTCCAACAATGTTGTTTGTATTAACCGATCGTTTGGTTTAACCGACTTTGGTTTAACCAACTTTTTTATATGATAAATGGTGGTATTTTGCCAGGCTGCCGAAAAAGGTTTGGATTAACCGACCGTTTGGTTTAACCGAGCTTGGTTTAACGGGGTTGTACTGTATTCACAGTCACAATTACATGTGCAGTAGTCCGTCCATGAACCGCGCCACCACGCGGTGGTGGCAGGGACTACGCTGAATGCCTTTGTTGCTTCGCAGCAATAGGTGGCTGCAGGCTAGCCGGACGCAGTCCCCAGGTGGACTGTCCCTGTGCCTTTGCTAGCAGCCCCCCCCCCCCCCCCCCCCCCCCCCCCCCCCCCCATGTGAGAGGTTACCTGCGGCCTGGGCTGCATTCAGGTTCCGTCTCGGAGGTGGCCCTGACGGCACGCTAGTCTGAACGGAATTTAGCTGTCGGCCGCCTCGAAAATGCCGGCCTCTATAGGTAGCGGCCATTTGCAATGGAAAAGCTGCGCTGTGATTGGCTGAAACCACTGAATACGGCGGCCATTTTCGAGACGCTGTTCATGTCCTGTCTGAAATGGGAGGCGTCTCCGAGACGGACCTTGAACGGAAATAAGCCAAAGAGCATCGCTGAGACATCTCCGAGGCGTCTCCGAGACGGACCCTGAACGCGGCCCTGGCCGGGCAGTAGAGAGGTCAATTATGTTGTGTGACTGGTGAGACGCAGAGGAATAAACTGTTTATAGAAGTGCATGGCTAGGAAGCAACATGTATCAATCTTTAAGTCATTGGTTTGAACCCGTGGCTTCGAATCCCACGATCTCCCAAAGCGGGAGACGAACGCTCAACTCATTCGGCCATCCCGTGTGGTGAGGACGGGCTAATGTTTCCAAGGTGACATTTGCAGGTCAATTCTTGGTCAAACCACCATAATTATATCTAAAGCAAAAAAAATGGGCTGGAATCAACATCCAGGTTTCCCTTATCAGGGTCTATTTTTAGCTACAATTTCTGTTACATAGTCTCTAATGCCAAGCTTTAACTGAACCGGTCAGAGCAGACTTGACTCGACTCTTGATGTGTCCCACAGTCCGGTATATGCTGCACACGTGGGACTAACGACTTGAACCAGCAAAGACTTAAACTGATAGGATTAATCGGTAAATTTGTTCGCATCCACTGGATAGGGGTGTGTCTCAGTTGGTTAGGCACCCGTGAAGGAACCTGAGATCAATTCTCGACTGAGTCAATCGCAAAAACTAATCAAATTGATAGGTGTCGCTAACTTGCCTGGTGTTAGGTATTACTAGGACAATGCCATGAGTGGTTCACTCATACGTGCACACTGTCACATGCCAGTACCTATCCTGATATGACCTTAGATGTTGTTAGGACGTAAATACCCAATGATGCAAACTAACATTAATGGTAACAAGTGCTTCTTTGTTGAGGTCTTACGTCCTAGCAACATGTAGGGTCATATCAGGATAGGCAACGAATTGTGACAGTGCATACAGGTGGATATTTTATATTGCTGCCCCATTGGAAGACTAAGCTGTAGGCATCATGACCCGATATCCGACTCAGTCACATTATCCTGATATTGGGCAACCCACTCCTTGCATATCCTGGTAAATGCTAAGTGCGATGAGAGGTATCGACAAGTGCCAGCTTTTTAATTCCTTGTTTTGAATCGGCCTAGGTTCGAACCCTTTTTGGTTTTTGTTGTTGTTTGTTTAACGACGCCCCCCCCCCCCCCCCCGCCACCCCACAGCACAAAAAGTAGACATCGGCTATTGGGGGTCATATGGTTCGAACCCATGCAAAACGAGCTGTCTAGCTATTCTGCTATTATTCACAGTCTATCAGAACAGCACACCATCGGGACAAGTGGAGAATCATTGCATCCAACCCTCGACTAGAGGACGGAACTATTGATTGATTGAGCTATTCTGCCATCCTGTCCGGTCCGCCATTACGTGGTATACATTGTGAGGACTTAGTAAAACGGGGCCATGTGGGATTTGGAACATAGAGGTGTGACAGGGAGGTGTGACAGTGCAGTGTGACAGGGAGGTTTGACAAGGATGTGACAGGGAGGTGTGACAGTG
This sequence comes from Branchipolynoe longqiensis, assembly GCA_030323885.1. Lineage (NCBI taxonomy): Eukaryota > Metazoa > Annelida > Polychaeta > Phyllodocida > Polynoidae > Branchipolynoe > Branchipolynoe longqiensis. The sequence continues at coordinate 15,899,128 of CM059203.1, forward strand.
CAGTGTGACAGGGAGGTGTGACATGGATATGTGACAGGGAGGTGTGACAGTGCAGTGTGACAGGGAGGTGTGACAAGGATATGTGACAGGGAGGTGTGACAGTGCAGTGTGACAGGAATGTGTGACAGGGAGGTATGACAGGGAGGTGTGACAGTGCGGTGTAACAGGGATGTGTGACAGGGAGGTGTGACAGGGAGGCACGACAGGGATGTGACAGGGAGACGTGACAGGGAGGTGTGACAGGCACTCCCCACATGGCATGTGTCTTTCACACCAATGCATGCTGGGTATAGGTGGGAGTGGTTGTACTTTGCTCGTCGTGAGTTCCACGAAGGGACATTGGACTTTTCACAGAATCCACACCCAGACTTTCTAATAAATCTTCTCCCCCCTCCACCTTCTCTCCCCCTCCCCCTCTCTCTCTCCTCTCTCTCCCCATCTCTTCCCTCCCTCTCTCCCGTCTCTTTCTCTCTCCCCTCTCCCTTTCTCTCTCCCCTCTCCCTCCCCTCTCTTTCTCTCTCCCCTCTCCCTTTCTCTCTCCCCCTCTCTTTCTCTCTCCGCCTCTCTCTCGCCCCTCCCCTCCCTCTCCTTTCACTCATACACACTCTCTATCACCATCTTTTAAAACAAAAAGCAACCTACTACAACACACAGTGCCTTGAAATTAAAAAAAAACTTTTTAATAGGGATTTTATTTTACCGTCAAATATGGCAGGGTGTTCTTCATGAGCACCCCCGATCTTCCTGTCTGTACACCCAAATTACATTTACTAACATTTGCATTGCTTGGTTGGTTGTTGGAGTTTTACGTCCTGGCAACATCTAAGGTCATCTCAGGACGGTTTCCATGTGTGTGAAGCTCGTGTATGTTAGATGATAAATACTTGTGTAAATCGTCGGTACTTATATCTATTATCCACCTGAAGATCATGACACTGATACAAAGTAACAACCATTCTGATGACTAAATGTTAGCTAACCCCCCAGCCCTACCCCCACATATATATAAATGGATGTACAGTGAAACCCAATTATAACGCTACCGTTGGGGTCAAGCAAAATCAGGGTTCAGTTTATTAAACATGTTTGGTTGGTTTGTTTAACGACCCAGCACACAATTTAAACATCGGCTATTTGGGGGTCATAGAGTGGTTAAATAGTTGATTGGATTGAGGAATTCTGGGCCCAATGAATCATCGCGTTATATGAGAACTTGCGTTAAATCGTGGCGTTATAATGAGGTTCCACTGTACCTACACATTGGGGAACCTTGACGTGCTTCTAGTTGGATCCCACTCAAGTATTTACTTAATCAATATCAAGCTGGCCGTCCTGATATGGCCTTAGATGTTGTTAGGACGTAAAATAACAACAAACAAGCAAATTCATAGGATTCGAACCTCCTGGTTGTCGCTATCTAGCCTGGCACTCGGCATTACTAGGATAGGGCAAGGAACAGTGGAATGAGGAAGACCAATTGTCCGTGACTGAAATTTTCCCTGCTTAATCAACTAACGTACAAAAAAATTACAACTAAATACCTACTTACACAAAGTATAGGCCCACTCAAGCATCTCTCCCCTCCCCCATTAGCAGGATGTCACAAGTTGTAAGGTGTCCAACTACACCCCACTAACTATCACCATGCTACTCAAACAAGGCTCGCTCCCAATGAGGTTTTGTTGGTTTTTGTTTGCCTTTTTTTTCTTCTTTCTATTCTCACGCCTTCCGCATTGAATTCATATCAACAGTTTGCTTAGTCGTTGCTTGTAGCTGTCTATTTTGTTATAACGCCAAAGGCTAGTTAGTGCCTCTTCATTGACAACATGCTATTCAAAGGACTTTAAAACAAAAAAAGTGAAAGAGAAGCCAACATTATCGCAATTCACCATACAGGGAGAAAGAAAGCTCCTGTGCAACGCAACAACTTCTGTTTTATTTTGTTTTCATTAGAAGCTTATTTTCCACCGCTCCCAGCGTTAGCTTTATAAGTTAGAAGAAGAAGAGGAAGAAGAGGAGAGGAAGAAGAGGAGAGGAAGAAGAAGCGGAAGAAGAGTAAGAGTGAGAAGAGGAAGAAGAGGAAGAAGAAGAGGAAGAAGAAGAAAAAGACAAGGAGGAAGAAGAAGAAACTACACCATCTGTTCATGTGTCACGACACTTCCTTAATTGAAAAAAACCCTCACTTACACAATATATATATATACTTTGCTCGTCGTGAGTCCCACGAAGGGACCATGAACTTTTTACAGAAGCCACTCCCAGACTTTCTAATGAATCTTCTCCCCCCCCCCCCCTCTGCCTTCTCTCCCCCTCCCTCTCTCCCCATCTCTGTCATATATATATATATTCTATATATATATAGATTAGTTAGACGAATCTTACCTGGGTATAGATGATGGATAACTGTTGTTTTACCGAGGTATAAGCCTCGGATAGACGTGGGCTAGGGAGAGGTAAGCACATCCGGTCCAGCAATCTTTACCTACTTAATCAGGATAAATGAAACAAATAATCTAAAAGTACATCAATGGTGACAATGGTACTAAACTGCGAAGTTTCCTTGGTATAAGCAAACGAATAGACGTGGAAGGGTGTGGCGGGAGGGCCCTAGCCCACGTCTATCCGAGGCTTATACCTCGGTAAAACAACAGTTATCCATCATCTATACACAGGTAAGATTCGTCTAACTAATCTATTTTACCTCGGTATACAGCCTCAGGCTAGCCTCAGGCTAGGGAGAGGTTTACGTAATCTCATTTATCCTGTATTCTTATGTCACAAGTAAATAATAATTGTTAAACATACATTATCATCAATCAGCAAAATAACATTTTTGGTGAAATCGAAGTGTATTCTCACCTACTGCCGATCTAGTCTTGTAGCAGCTGTCGGGCTAGTGTGCTCGACTTTTCTAATCGTTTGTTGTAGTGGGTAGCAAACGATCGTGCTGTTTTCCATCCTGCATGGGCCAGGATCCGCTTGACAGAGATGCCAAGCAGTCGCGCCTTAGACGCCATAGCACCTCTTGTTGAGTGTGAGGCATATTTGTCCGTGTCAACGCCTGCCAATTTCAACATACTAATTGTCCATCTCGCTAGAGTATCTCGCGAAATGCCCTTGTGTGGCTTAATAAAGCTCACTAACAACTGTCTTGAAGTTCTCAAGTCCTTGGTCTTGGATATATAGGCCCTAATGGCTGATACAACACAAAGTTTTGGGTCTTCTTTGAAACTACTTACACTAATAGTAGACAAAGGGTCACCTAATCTGTTAGATTTTAACAGCTTTGATAAATCAAATGTGGCCTCATTTCTATCTATTTCTAGGCCATCTAGTGATAGGGCAACAATAGTTTGTCCCCTATGTCCTGTTACTAATAATAAGAGCAACGCTACCTTAAACCCTAATTGTTTGAGATCTAAATGCCTATTATGAGGCCACTGTCTTAGCAAATCAAACACTACCGAAACATCCCAGAAGTGACTGTACTTCGGTTTGGGTGGGTTTCGTTGATAAATCGATCTTACAATCCAATGAATAACATGGTGTTTCCCAAATGTCTCATTATTTATCCGTGGAAGGATGACGGATAAAGCACAGCGAGCAGCATTAATAGATCCAAACCCTAAGCCTTCGTCCTCTAACCCTCGGAGAGAAAATTACCAACTTGGGAAATAGTAGGATTCATGGGTTTGACTTTCTTAATTAAACAATAAACACCCCACTTTTTCAAATATGTGGTATACATTTTAACTGTACCTTTACGCCAAGCATCTGCGACAAGTCTTTGTTGTGTAATTTTATCTAAACCGAATTGTTCTAAATATTTATTTAAAAAAGGAATGCCAACAACGGTGTTGTGGACACGTCCCCTCTTTGTTTTAGAGGGCCTTGGTGTGTCAGATTGCCTGGTGATCTTCGGAATCGGAGGCAATCTTTGGCGGCTGCCTGTATGCCCGGTAGCCAAGGTTGCGTGTCCCAGTTGGGAACGATTAATATTGCGTGTGCTTTGTCCATCTTTATCTTTCGGCTTACCCGGCTGATCAAGCTGAATGGGGGGAAGATATAATAAAATTTATTCTCCCATGTGATAGAAAAAGCATCTATATGCCAGGCATCAGGTTCTGGATGCCATGACACATATTTGTCAATTTTACAATTGTTTCGTGAAGCAAACAAGTCAACTTCAGGTTGGCCCCACTTTTGGCACACTGTGGTGAAAATGTCTGGATTAAGGGACCATTCCAAATGGTCATAAAAATGTCGACTTTTATGATCTGCTAAGGTATTTTGCGTTCCGGGAATATATGCTACTGTTAGCCAAACTTTATTGATTTGGGCCCATTCCCAAATTTTTCTAGCCATCGCATTACATTGCCTGGACTTTGTCCCACCCATGTTTCGTACATATGCCATTGCCGTTGTATTATCCGTTAAAATACGGACGTGTTTACGTGGCACCTTAACTAAACTAGCAAGGCCTAAATAAATAGCTCGTAGCTCTAAAACATTAATGTGATCTGAATTTTCTTCTTTCAACCAACGTCCCCCTGTTGCTATGGAATCGCAATGTGCCCCCCAACCTTCTAACGAAGCATCAGTAGTCACTACTGTGTTGGGTTCATTCATCCGTATAGGATTGGGGGAATTTTGAATATTATTAAACCACCAGTTAATGTCTTTCATTCCATCTTCTGAAATAAACATTTTCCTTTCAAAATTGCCTTTAGTACGAGCCAACCCTAAGTTCTTATCTATTTCTAAAGATTTTATGTGGGCTTTACCATATAGAATAGCCGGGGCGTAAGCAATAAGTATGCCAACTAGCACCGCGACCTGTCTTATCTTTGGCCTACTTAAGGCGACCAAGTGAGACGCCGTATCGTGAAACTTAGTCAGCTTGTTATCGGGGAGTGAAACAGTCATACAGCGTGTGTTAATAATAAACCCTAAACATTTGAGTTCAGTTGTGGGGACAAAAACTGACTTGTTATGATTCAAATAAAAACCTAACGTTGTCAGAAGGGAACATAAATCGTCAACAGCGTGTTGACACTCATCAAATGATTGTGAAACAATGAAAGAATCATCAATGTAAGGGAACATAGTATGACCCTTATTTGCTATGACCGAAAAAAACGGTTTCAATAATTTAGTAAACAAGCGTGGAGCGCATGCTAAGCCATTTGGCATACATGTAAATTGAAATAGTCTATCTTCCCAAATAAATCTTAAGAATTTGCGGTGTCCTTCAAATATCGGGACAGTATAATATGCATCTTGTAAATCAACACTAGCCATCCAAGCATTCTCTGTAACCAAGTCTCTGGCAGTGTCCAGGGAAAACATTTTGAAATGTTGATATTCTACGAGTACGTTCAACTTAGTTAAATCTAAAATCATGCGAATATCGCCATTTGGCTTTGGCCTTGAAAATATATTAGAGATAAATTCTCCTGGGGTGTGAGGCACCTCTTCAATGATACCTTTAGATTCAAAAAGTGCAACTTGTTCTGATAATGCTTGTTTCTCCAACTCATTAAATCTATATGGGAAAGGTACCCGTTGTTGTAACGGGATTTCAGTAAAAGGAATCTTAACACCGGTAACAATATCTAAAATGTTAACGTCAGTAGTGATTTCGTACCAAGAAGAAATACAATTAAATATGTTCCCCGCACAAAATTCGCTTACATCTGTTTGTGTAGATTCCGCCACCAACTTAGGAAGTTGGGTTTGTGTAGCAATGTCTATTTGTTGCCTGGGCGTGGGAAGGATTGTTTCGGGGCAAACTCCTTCCTGAATGGGCGGTTGCCGTCGTTCCAACCTTGCCTGTCTCCCCGACCTCTGCCTCTGGGCTGATAGCCGTAGGACGGGCCGGACCTGCCAGCTCTGGCTCCTCGGCGAGGACGAAAATCCCCTCGGGGGCGACGAAATCTTGACGAGTCGGGTTTCTTGGCCGGCTCAAGGTTACGACCACTCTTGGCTTCCGTCTCGACCTCCTTGAAGAGGTATGGAAGTTGGCCACCAAACATTTTACCTTTATCCAAAGGTTTGCCCTTGATGGGTTTGGGCGGCAAAAAGAGAGTATACTCCTTGCCATCATTGTCCATGACCTTCTTAGATCTGGCTACTTCCTTCCCAGCTTGTGTGGTGACCGCTTTGAACACGTTTTCGTATCTACGGTAGCTCAAGAAGTTACTGGCAGCTGTGAGGAGGGCAACGCCCTTATCCATGCCTCTGGCCAGTGAGGAGAACTTGTTCTCAGTTTGCATCCGGTTAGCTACCGGAACGACTGAGGCGAGGACCCCTAAGACCGCTTTGTGAACGGTAAACAGAGCAGTCTCGAAGCGCTTCTTCTCCTCATTCAGATGGATCCCAGCGTCCATCTCTTTCACTACACTATCCGGGATACCTTTTATCCCGGAAATTTGCTCAGTGATTTTGTTGATCACCTCAGCTGGCTTAAAGGTGTTAAAATGTCCCTTTATAGTCTCGCGCATCATAGTCGTTGTTCTGACTTTCTTTCCCTTTTGGATCGGGCAGCGCTTCCGAATCTTGCCTCCCAGGTTGGCATAAAGGCCAGCCCTTTCCGACTCAGTAGTTGACGAGTCGGACGATGAATCGGAAGAAGAATCTTTCTTCTTCTTCTTCTTACTTTTCTTCTTTGGCTTCTTCACTTTCTTGCCCTTGGTAGCTTTGGTGTAATCATCACCAGAGGAGCTAGCCGGTCGTTTCCGCTTTTTGGCTTTAGGGCGCGGGGGCTCAGGTGCCGAATCCGTCTCTTCGAAATCAGAGACATCCTGCCAGTCTGAGTCAGCTGGCGGGAATTGTTGGTCCTTGCTGTGGAGCTCCTTCATCTTTTGCTCCACTAGCCTATTGACCTGTAAGGTCAAATCGCCTGGGAACACCTCGTCGTCCTCACTCTCTCTATCTGAGAGCACATGTGCCCCCTGTAGTGGGGACGGCGGAGCTGTCCGATCCGGTGACGTATCGTAGCCGGTAGGCACGCGTCCCTCCGCAGCGGCGGGCGGCGGTTTGTTTCGCTTCGTAGCCATCGGTAGTCTGTAACCAAAAAAGGAAACTTAGTAACCGGAATCAACTCAACTGAACACCAAAGTGACGCCAGGGAACCTGGGTTGAGGATCTTATTGGTAAAGAGTAACGTATTTACACCGTTCTCAATACAGGCGTGGTAAGCTAAGTTTTCTGTAGGTTTTTGGGTATCGAAACCAACCATACGTGGGGTAGGCTTCTAGAACCTCCCATCTCTCTGTCGCGTACACTTCTCCCACCCGCGGCTACTGCGCCAGCAAGTGAGAGAAAATGCTACGAAACTCGGAGAAACGCCTCATCAAAAGGGGAGTCTATAAAAGAAACCCAGGATCATCCCCAACAACACCCTCTATTAGGGTCCGAAGGAATCTCCACAGGAGATGTGACGGTGTCAACATCTCTACCCGTACAAAGCGGGTTTAATCGAACCACGGAACCAAGACAAAGGAATCCTTTGTTCTATCCGATTCAATTTTTAAAATGCTAATCTTGTCCAAACTGGACGTACGAAAGTTCTGAACTTTCCAATCTAGATGCGATAGTGCATCATAAACAAGCTTAACCAAAATAATCACGATTACTTACAGTTATTAGCTTTTTGTAGATAAATCCAACTGGAGCAACTCACGAGCGTCCTCCGGTCGTGAGTTTTTTATGCTAATTGCTGGACCGGATGTGCTTACCTCTCCCTAGCCTGAGGCTAGCCTGAGGCTGTATACCGAGGTAAAATATATATATATATATATATATATATATATATATAGAGAGAGAGAGAGAGAGAGAGAGAGAGAGAGAGAGAGAGAGAGAGAGAGAGAGAGAGAGAGAGAGAGAGAGAGAGAGAGAGAGAGAGAGAATGTATAACTTATTATGCATATATAAAAGGGGCGGAGCTCTAACCTAATAATTATGATTATTTTTATTTATTATTACTTCCCAACTATTATGTCCAATCGTTGACTTGCCCGTATTTGCCCCGGTGTTGCCTACACCAGCGCCACCACCGGTCAGTTCCGGCTTGTGCACATGCCGGGCAGTCATTCTTAGCTCAGATTTCAAACTATATATATATATATATATATATAGATCGATCACTCCCAGATATCGATAGCTTTATTTGGGTCCCAACAATATCATTCTAACCATATTCTAACTCCCTAAACCGACCAACTCCCTAAATGGAGCACTTAAAATCTGTCCCACGGTCGGTCGATTTAGAGAGGTTTCACTGTGTGTGGTAATTTTATATCAGTCCTGACTGGTCAGTAATATAATAGAACCACAAAGGATTAGGACAAGCCTACAAGACAGTCCAGGAACCAGCGAATAGAACTTAGAAGGTGGTAGGTAAGTCTTTATAGAACTAAGAACAGCCCTCACGACAGCAGTGACATGCATCAAATTTGTAGGTCTTTGATTTGACTCGGACCAGAAGACCGATCCTATAATATATGACTGCCCTACCGCACAGGGAGTCGACGCTCTAACAACTCGATCATTCTGTTCAGTTAGGAACGTAGCGTTCTTATGACACACATCCATAAATATATACAGATTGTAAATGTCAACTGAGATAAGTATCTTCCTGTCCTAATTAATTAACAGTATTTAATGAGTCCTCTATGGTTAGGACCGGACGCGATGGCCGAATCGGTAGAGCGCGGGCCTTCCGTGCGGGAGATCGGGAGTTCAATTCCCGGTCGAGTCAAACCAATGACTTACAAAATTGATACGTGTCGCTTCCTAGCTTAGCACTCGGCATTAATAGGATATGGCAAGGACTGATTAGCTCAGTGTCAGGATAATGTGACTGAGTGGGATATCGGGTCATGGTGCGGGTGGAAGGGATGAAAGTGGTCTCCAGGAAAAAAAGCGGAAAGCGGATATTCCCCCATAGGTTTGGAATTGTCAGGGAATACACTGATACTTGATAGTGCTGCGCCGTTTGAAGCATGCATTATATTAGTAGTATACACTGATAGTGCTGCGGTGTTTGAAGCATGTATTAGTAGTATACACTGATAGTGCTGCGGTGTCTGCACCACACATTAGTATACGCTGATGGTGCTGCGGGATTGAAAAATCCCGGAAATCCGCGAAATCGCGGAGATCTTTCATCCCTGCAAAGTTGCCATGAGTGCGCACTGTCACAAGTCGGTACCAGTCCTGATTTGATCTTAGATGTTGCCAGGACGTAAAACTTCAACATCCATCCATCCAATAAACTGTATGATATCAGGAGCGCGCACTGTCACAAGTCGGTGCCCGTCCTGACACGACCTTAATTGTTGGTACGGCGTAAAACCCCAACAAACAAACACAATGGCGTGTGTGTTGTCGCTGGCAACAAAGGGATGCACCTGATACCCCAGTCACACTATGCTTGCGACTACAAAAAGCGGGTGGTCGCAAAATGGTCGCAAAGTGGTTCTTAGTGGCCGTCGACCTCCAGGCGACCATTTTGACAAGCAACTGCTGCACCAAAAACATCCTTGCGACCAAAATGATCACCAACGATTGTCATAGCTTGGTAACCAGTTGGCGATTAGCAAATTTTTGTTGTTGCAAAGTGGTCGAAAAGCTGTCGCCAGTGGTCGCAAGCTGTAGTGTGACGGGGGCTTGACTGGTCTTTGTAATTGGACGAAAGTCACGATTTCTGTCTGAATTTTGAGCTTTGTCTAGTCGTATCTAACTAGTCTTAGGCGGTCATCCATGCATAACATCCTGAAGGCATAGTCGTCAGTGTGAGATGGCTTAAGACGATGGCAGATGACGGCAGTATGGTCAGAGGAAGTGTTGAGGTAAATAAATGTGTTGACACTGGGTGTGGTATCCAGCATTAATCAGGACATAGCTTCTACTCCACCCTGCTTTTTTTGCAAGTACAGCATGTTTTATATAACGACGCGTCTAGAGCACATTGATTTTCATATCATCGTCTATTGGACATCATATGAAATCCCGTATTTGTGGGTCCCCGCCTTTCATATATGCGGGCGTTTAAATGCTATTGATGGCCGATCCAGTTAGGTGCCACACGAGGGTTATGGTTACTTTTCTTATGTTCACTCATGTTATTAGCTATACTGCTCCACCAGGCTAGAATGCCCTAATATCCTGCATAAGGCTTAATATCCTGCATAAGGCATAATATCCTGCATAAGGCATAATATCCTGCATAAGGCATAATATCCTGCATAAGGCGTACGATTCACAGTTCCTCCTTTTATATCTGTATTAGATAAATTACATGCTAGAGCTTACTCCATAGTAGAGACAACACCCGACATAACACACGATCCGAGTACAGCACCAGCAGAAGTGTAGGTAGATAATTTGTTGATTGCTTAGTTTTATTCAGTTTATATATGTTTTTAGATACATGCAACAGTGGATGTTATAAACATTCTTATTGGCTGTTACACTCATGCACACCAGTCACTCCTCTCCCGGATAACCTCATCTTAACATAGTTCACCATTGGCTGCTTTAAGGACTCACCCCCCTCCAACCCAGCTTTGGCCACCACCTGGCTATCATGGGCTTACATAACATGTGACTGGGCGAGATAAGGGGGAGGGATTGTGCTTAAAGGGGCACTGCTTCCCTCCCCCGGTGTGAGCATTATAAAGGGAGTACTGTTTCTTACTTAGCCATCTCGATACTCAATATATACTTAATCAGAGAATTTTACAATCAAACATTACCCTTCTGCAGTAACAGGTTCTGTTAAATTGACTCAGTATTGCCTTCTACGCAGAAACAAATGCTTAATAAGTGCATCAGTATCTAAGTTAGATATATCAAATCAAATTTAGATAATTGGTTTGGTTTTGAAATATTGTTATTTCATCGGACTATGCAGCTTTAACATCAACTCAAAACAGTGTTTTCCGACAAGTGCAACGCGTGTTGGTTGGTTGTTGGGAGTTTTACGTCCTGGCAACATCTAAGGTCATATCAAGATGGGTACCCACTTGTGACAGTGCACAGTAATGGCGAATTTATAGTGATGCCCCACTGGGAGATCAGGCCACTGGCACCATGACCCGATATCCCACTCAGTCACACTATCCTTGTAGTTGTACTGAGCCAACCGGTCCTGTCCCTATCCTATTAATGCCGAGAGCCAGGTTAGGAAGCGACAAGTATTAATTTTTAAGTCAATGGTTTGGCTCGACCAAGGTTCGAACCCGTGGGTTCGAATACCACGATCTACCAAAACGGGAGACCGACGCTCAACTGATTCGGCCATCCAGACTGGTGGCCATGCGTGTCTGTCAATTTGCACGAGACTTACATGTCCCACACAAGTGGAGATATATAAAGACAGCTCTTACACTGAAGAGGAAGATCAATTCGCAACAACTGACAGATGATAAAACACTCCGGGTGGACAAAACAGCGCAGATAATCTAATAAAAAACGGCACAGACCTGTAATAAAACAGCTCCATTAGCATATCAACGGTTCGAGGTTAATGCACTTTGAGTGAGAATCTACGAATGGTATGGGAGTCACGTGCCAATGGGGGTGAATGGGGGGTCGGAGGGGGAGGGGGTAATTGTTCCCACCAAATTCCCGTGGGTTTCGATTCCCCCCCCCCCCCCACCCCCTCAAACTTAAAGCTGCATAGTCCAATGAAAGCATCACATTTTCAAAAACAAAAACACTGGCTTAGATTTGATTCGACATATGTAACTTAGATACTGACGCACTTATTTAAGTTATGAAAGCTGCATAGTCCGATGAAATATCAAATTTTCAAAACCAAACCAATTATCTAGATTTGATTTGACATATCTAACTTAGATACTGATGCACTTATTCAGCATTTGTTTCTGCGTAGAAGGCAATATGGAGTCAATTTAACAGAACCTGTACTGCATAAGTATATGTTGTCAGAATGTTGGCAAGCTTGCCAAAACTAATTTTGCATGTTTGCACTCAAATATCTCACAAGTTTACCATTTAAAATAAAAGTAACTTTGAACTGATGTAAAGTATATCTAATATATTTATCTCAGAAAAAAATACAGAAATTCAAAACCATCGGACTATGCAACTTTAAGCATTTGTTGACATATAGAAGGTAGCAGCACCCAGTCAATTTAATCAAATCTGTTACTGCATAAAGGCAATGGTGTCAGAGTTTTGGCGTGCTTGCCAAAATTAATTTGGTATGTTTGCGCTTCAAAATTTCAGCCATTTAAAATAAAAGTTGTTTCAAACTAAGTAAGATAGGTTATACTGATCAACCTAATAAAGAAAACCATCTCAGAAAATGACAAAAACTCAAAACCATCAGATTATGCAACTTTTAGTTTAGTGGTCAGGCCCCTGACTTCTGCTTGTATCTGCCATGTGCAATAGACTACATCACAGTTCCAGCGGCGCGGTGCATTGTGGGATGCGTCAGAGCAAAACAACCCCCCCCCAAAAGCACATGGCACATGCTAATACACTGGGTGCAGCTATGAAATGTGCTAGTTTCAGCTCATCTCAGCTCTTGTTTGAAACATAGAATACCAACTAAAAAAATATATATAATAAATTAAGATATTAATCTTTTATCCAGCATTGAATTTACATAAATATAACCAGCACATCTTATGCCATGTGCATTTAGATTTAGAAAGATCTAGGCACTCAGACTAGAGTTAGAGCCATAGCCAGAGTACTCTATGCATTGTCAATGGCAGTGAGCAATCTCCATACAGAAAAAGTAAAATATTGATAAAACGACACCACCTAGGCACAAACCGCTTGGAACACATATAGAAAACATGTTTAACAAAAAGATTATATTAAATTGATAAGGTTAGGGTTTTGGATTTCTATTAATTTTGAATAAAATTGACGTTTTTCAATGCGCGTATAGGCAAACTCAATGGCCGTACGCCTTTGCTTTGCTCCCAAGGCCGTTTTCAGCGCATGCGCAGTCGCAACCGTGATGTAGTCTATACGCATATTCCAAGTTCCGCTTGTCCCTCAGTTAGGACTGAAGCTGTGACCCGGCATGCCGGGTCACAGCTTCAGCTTACATGGCAGAAGGTGGGGATGATCGGTCCCCGTCCCAGCCCTATAAAACCTATTCCTTAAATTCAAACTTGGTTAGGCGCTTGCCATTCATTTATTTCTAATGTCGACTGCAGTGAAATTGTCTGAGCAAATATTTTACATTAGATAAAATACCACTTTGTGTCTGTGGGTTCACCACCTCCCCCAACCTTCCGCCAGGTAAGTTGTAGCTGACACCCGGCGTGTTGGATCGCTGCCGCTGGTCCTTCAGGAAGGACCAGCGAAACTCAAAATATCCATATCGCACAAACATATTATTGGTTCAAGTTGCACATTCCGGTGGTTTTTACTTTTTGCAATATTTCTTATTTAGAAATTTGCATATCAGTCCCCAAAAATGATTTCCTACAAAATTTCTAAATGAACTAACACCCGAATTAATATTATGGCCTATATTTTCTCCATTTCTTTTATGGAATACACCGAAATAATTCTGGATTTCTTTTTTTAGGAAATCTACTTTTTTTAGGAAAACAAACATGAATATTTCTATTGGTGAATTGACTGGTAAATCGTGAAATAAATATTGAACAAATATCAGTCTATCTATTGATAAATCTCTTGGTAAATCGAGTATTTAATATTAAACAAATATCGGTATTTTTATTAGTAAATCTACTGGTAAGATGTGAAATTAATAACATTAAACAAATGTCAGTATTTCTATTTGGAACTCAATTGATAAATTGTGATTTAATATTAGACAAATGTCAGTATTTCTACTTATAAATCAACTGGTAAATTGTGAAATTAGAGTTGTCCAAATAGTATTTATTTTTGTAAACCTACTAGTCAATGAGGAAAATAGAATTAGAATTGATTTATTTGGAGCGACATCTAAGGTCAGATCAGGATGGATACCGACTTGTGACAATGCATACTCATAACGACTACATAGTGCTGCCCACTGGGAGACCAGGCCCCTGGTACCACGACCCGATATCCCACTCAGTCACAATATCCCAACACTGAGCTAAGCAATCCTTGCCCTATCCTAGTAATGCAGAGTGCCAAGCATCAATTTGCAAGTCACTGGTTTGACTCGGCCTGGATTCGAACTCGTGACCTTCCGCACGGGAAGCCTGCGCTCTTACCAATTCGGCACCGCGTCCGGACTTAAGTTTGCATAGTCTGATGGTTTTGAATTTCTGTATTTTTTCTGAGATAAATATATTAGATTGATCACTAGTATCTACTCTACATTAGTTCAAAGTTACTTTTATTTTAGATAAACTTTAGACATATTTTGAGTGCAAACATAGAAAATTAGTTTTGGCAAGTTTGCCAAAACTCTGACACCATAGACTTCTGCAGTAACTGGTTCTGTTACATTGACTCAGTATTGCCTTCTATGCAGAAACAAGTGCTTAATAAGTGCATTTAGTATCTAATGGCCCTGTCACACTACGACGTAACGACGTCAACGTAGGGAGAACGTGAAAAACGTCGAACTTCTTGGCGTAGTATGCAAATTTGGGCACAAGTTGAACGTGGATGCAGCATAGTGGACGAGAGAGTAACGGCGGTAAAGCGTAGTGATAGCGTCATGCAACGAGAGAGGACAATGTAATTACGCTCAGGGAATGTTATTCCATCGCCAGAAGAACGTTACGTGACGTTACATACGTCATGACACAGTGGCGAAACGTTGAACTTATGTTGAACGTATGTTCTCCTGACGTTCTCCTGACGTTCCCATTATGCCGCGTGGACATTTCCACCGAGTTTAATGTGGGTCAACGTAGTGGAACGTAGTGAGCAGCATTTGACTAATGTCCGTTTAATGTCATTGATGTTCGCTGAACGTGTACAGAACGTACGGCGAACGTAAACCCTTACGTTCTAGTTACATCGAAAGTTTTGAACAGGTTCAAAACTTTGACGCGCGCCGACGTAACACGACATAACGTGACGTAGCTCAACGTCATTCTGACGTCATCATAACATAATCCAACGTACGTCAATGTAATGACGAAAAATCACCACGTCAGGCTTACGTTGCCTCGTTACGTCGTAGTGTGATAGGGGTATTAGTTAGATATGTCAAATCAAATCTAGATAATTGGTTTGGTTTTGAAAATTTTATATATCATCGGACTATGCAGCTTTAATATTAAACAAATCTCAGTACTTCCATTAGTAAATCTATTTGGGTAATTGAGAATTTAATATGAAACAAATGTCAATATCCTGTACATGTGAGACTGAGAGCCAATTGTGTCATTGAACCATATTAAAGCTGCATAGTCCAATGAAATATCAAATTTTCAAAATCAAACCAATTATCTAGATTTGATTTTACATATCTAACTTAGATACTGATGCACTTACTTTAGTTTGAAGTAACTTTTATTTTAAATGGCTAACTTTTGAGATATTTGAAATGCAAACATGTAAAATTAGTTTTGGCAAGCACGCCAAAACTCTGACACCATAGGCTTTTGCAGTAACAGGTTCTATTAAATACTACCATTTATCATATAAAAAAGTCGGTGGGGTCTCAGATGACCTTATAGCCACATGAAAGTTTGGTTTAACCGTACCGGATGTGGCCTGGGGTCCGACAATTTTGTTTGGATTAATCAATAATTTGGATTAACCAACTTTGGTTTAACCAACTTGTTTATATTATAAATGGTAGTATTTTGCCAAGTCACCAAACAAAGTTTGGATTAACCGATCGTTTGGTTTAACCGAGCTTGGTTTAACGGGGTTATACTGTACTTCCATTTGCAAATCTATTTGGGTAATTGAGAATTTAATATGAAACAAATGTCAATATCCTGTAAATGTGCATCAAGTAAGGCATTGCGCCTCATTAATACCATACATACCATGTGACGTCGTATATATCACGCTACACAATGCCTATATTTAAGGTCATGCTGTGTTTAGAGTGTAACAACATTCTTTCAGGACATTCCTATCTTGACGAGGTCGGTATTCAGGCCTCAATGGCTGTGTGCTGTGGGTGTGGTTCACTCTCTAGGTTCAGTTGGTTGGTTGTTGGAGTTTTACATCCTGGCAACATCTAAGGTCATATCAGGATGGGTACCCACTTGTGACAGTTCGCACTCATGGTGACTTTATAGTGCTGCTCCACTGGGAAATCAGGCCACTGACACTATGACCTAATATTCCACTCAGTCACATTATCCTGACACTGAGCTAATCAGTCCTTGCCCTATCCTATTAATGCTGAGTGCCAGGCTAGGAAGCGACAAGTATCAATTTTAAAGTCACTGGTTTGACTCGACCAGGAACCGAACTTCCGATCTCCCGCACGAGAGGCCTGCGATCTACCGATTCGACCACTGCGCCATGTAGGCAGAGAGTGAGTGATTCCCCAACTTCTAACCCGGGACAATAGTGTTAGCTGCCTGCATATGCATGAACCGGTGTTTGCCTTGGCTGGTGTTAAAAGCTAATGCCAGGGTAGCTATCACCAGGGTGGCGAAGTAGGTCAAGCTGTATTCAGGTGCGCGAAAAGTGGCCAGGGTAGCTAACCTTTCCAGTTATTTTTAGATTGGTGAATACCCTCTAACTGGTACAGGTGTGTACTGCTATGAGCCTGATAGATATGCTGGCACAGTGTACACTAACTGGTACCCACATGTACTTTAGGTTTCTAAGCTCAAAATGCTTAATTATGGATAGGTATGCAGATATGCAGGTATAGCAATACCTCAGGGAGGCTGACGCCCCTGCCTTGCAGAGTTGTAAACCCCTGCCTTGTGACAGCCCCATAACCGGGGGATTCCCGCCAAAACTAGTTTTGTAGCCTGCGTCATGCATATGGCCCCCAGGGGTATCGGTGAAATCTCCTGCTATAGATCTTTTACCCACGAAGCGTGCGCAGTGAGCTACTACCCACAACACTGGTTCTTGCTAGTGCCAGCTTAGTGGTGGAAATCCTCTATAAGACCTTTTCCACTGAGCCAGATGCAGAATGTCCGAGCTGCTACCCACATTACTTCATCCGTTGACGTCAGAGGGAGGGTTAGTGGTGGAAATCTTCTATAAGACCTTTTCCACAGAGCCTGATGCACGGTGCATGAGTTGCTATCCACATAAGTTCTTCCAATGACATCATCAGAGGGCGGGTTGGTGGTGGAAATCTTCTATAAGACCTTTTCCACAAAGCATGATGCACGGTGCATGAGTTTCTACTAACATTAGTTATTTCTTACACCGACGTCAGAGGACGGGGTTGGTGGTGGAAATCTTCTAAAAGACCTTTTCCACAGAGCATGATGCACAGTGTGCGAGTTGCTACCAACATTAGTTCTTCCACTGACGTCAGAGAGTGGGTTGGTGGTGGAAATCTTCTATAAGACCTTTTCCACAGAGCATGATGCACAGTGTGCGAGTTGCTACCGACATTAGTTCTTCCACTGACATCAGAGTGGGTTGGTGATGGAAATCTTCTATAACTTATATATAAGACCTTTTCCACACAGCATGCTACACAGCGCGTAAGCTGCTACTGATAAATGACATAAGTTCTTCCACTGACATCAGAGGACGGGTTCGTGGTGCAAACCCTCTATAATACCTTTTCCACAAAGCCTAATGCACAGTGCGCTAGCTGCTACCCACATCTGTTCATCCCCTGACTTCAGAGGAAGGGGTTGGTGGTGGAAATCCTCTATAAGACCTTTTCCACAGAACATGCCAACATAAGTTAGTTCTTCCACTGACTTCAGAAGGCGGGTTGGTGGTGGCAATCCGGTATAAGACCATTTCCACAAAGTCTGATGCACCGTAGTTCTTCCACTGATGACTGAGGGCAGGTTGGTGGTGGAAACTATCTATAATACCTTTTCCATAAAGCTTAATGCACATTGCGCGAGCTTCTACCGACATTAGTTCTTCCACTGACATCCGGATGGGACGAACCTGTAAAAGTGCTGGCTCTGATTTCCCATGCAGGAAACAGTTGTGTTGGTTCAAACCAACCGAGTCAAACCAATGACTTACAACATTTATACTTGCCGCTACCCAGCCTGACACTCATGTACAGACTACTACACTAGGATAGGACAAGGACTAGTTAGCTTATTATCAGGATACTGTAACTGAGTGAGATATCTGGTCATGGTGTCGGTGGCTAGGTGGTTCCAGGTTGGCAGCACTACAAAGTTGCAATGAGTGCACACTCTCACAAGTTGGTACCTGTCCTGATATGACCTTACATGTTACTAGGACATAGTATATTGTCTGCGACTGTGGCGACGACGAGGAAGCCTACAGTCAGCACGATATGTGTCCACATTAATCACTGTCCACACCTGACAGTAAACAATACAGATGACCCATCTCGATTAGACCCCGATATTTGATTCCCTAGATAAGAACGCTGCTAACCACAATGCATTCATTCTATTCATTCTACCCGCCAAGCACTCACACTTCAACTCTCATCTCACCAGACGGGATGGCCGAATGTGTTGAGCGTCCGTCTCCTGTTTTGGTAGATTGTCGGATTCAAATTTTCAAACCCTGGTCGAGTCAAACCAATGACTTAAAAATGTATACTTGTCGCTTCCTAGGCTGATGCTCAGCATTATTATGATAGGAGGAGGAAAGGACTGGTTTGCTCAGTCTCAGGATAATGTGACTGAGTGGGATATTAGGTCATGGTGCTGACAGCCTGGTCTCCCAGTGGGGCAGCACGATAAAGTCACCCTGAGTGCACACTGTCCACACTGTCACAAGACAGTACCCGTACTGATATGACCTTAGATGTTGCCAGGATGTAAAACAACCAACCAATTTCACCGGATGGGACGAACCTGTAAAAGTGCTGGCTCTGATTTCCCATGCAGGAAACAGTTGTGTTGGTTCAAACCAACCGAGTCAAACCAATGACTTACAACATTTATACTTGCCGCTACCCAGCCTGACACTCATGTACAGACTACTACACTAGGATAGGACAAGGACTAGTTAGCTTATTATCAGGATACTGTAACTGAG
The DNA here is from genome assembly GCA_030323885.1 of Branchipolynoe longqiensis. Taxonomy (NCBI): domain Eukaryota; kingdom Metazoa; phylum Annelida; class Polychaeta; order Phyllodocida; family Polynoidae; genus Branchipolynoe; species Branchipolynoe longqiensis. Next base: position 15,918,241 of record CM059203.1, read on the forward strand.
TGAGATATCTGGTCATGGTGTCGGTGGCTAGGTGGTTCCAGTTTGGCAGCATTACAAAGTTGCAATGAGTGCACACTCTCGCAAGTTGGTACCTGTCCTGATATGACCTTACGTGTTACTAGGACGTAAAACCCCAAACAAACAAAACAATTCTCGGCTACCATGTTATTTCCAGCAGCACACACATGAATGCTTAGATACAGTATCGGTTGTTTGGAGTTTTACACCCTGGCAACATCTGAGGTCATATCAGGTTGGAGATACAGTATCAATGTCGGATTGCAGTAACCTTTCTGTATCGCATAGCGATGCGATATAGGAAACTTATTGTGTTATCTGAAAGTAGATTGTTAGATAACGGTGTATGTTGCATTGTAATCACAGCTAAGGTGTGCTGAGGTTGGCTACAATCAGTGAGACGAGTAGGTACAAGATTCACCCCGTACTGCTGCAGTAGGGGTGCAAACCAACCCTATGTAAAAGGTGGCGAAAATGCGGGTCAAAGAATTGAGAGCCTAATTTCACAATCTAAGAAGCAACAATTATTCTTTACATATGTATTATTAACAGCCCGCTACCTTTGAGTTGAAAAATATAATATAATAGCTAGTTTAATAATATTTAAAAGTGAAATCGACGGCGTTCTGCGGCCGCCATCTTGTCTTTTTGCATTCTCTCTCATTCACCAACTCTGTGTTGATATAAGTAACCATTTGACACTGGTGCCAGGCATTCTACTTGTTGTTCCATAGTAACGCTATTTTCGCCCGTATTTATATAAGGCTGATCTTCACCCGTGTACTACAAGTACCGGGTGAATCTTTTATCTAGGAGACGAGGTGATTAAATAGCTAGGCTGCCCTAGAGTAATAGAAATGTAGGTTGACGCCCTGACTTAGGAATTGCTGCTACTTTGCTGTTTAATTAGACTATACTTTAACTGTTGGATAATAGTGGTTTTAGGGACACACAAAAGCGGAAATCAAGCCGAGATTATTATTCTGACGGAAAATTACACCTATATAAAAAATGCCACCAGGCTGTGAAAACACCTGGAAATCAGCTTAAAAATGGAAAAATATCATCCCTGAAACATAAAAGGGTCGTTCTCAGAACTTTGTACCACTTTTGTGACATGGAAACGAATAGTGAAAACATGTGCAATGCCATGCGCAAAGAACACTTACTAGCTGAGCTATGATGCTATGTAAAGTAAAGGTTCGGAGTATATTTATTAGATCTGATGTTTAGAGAAGTGACGCTTCTTTTTGTCCTCATGGCATAGTCTTTGTATTGGTGGAAAGTGAGAGGTGAGATCGGGAAACCTGATCCTTTGTAGAGCCGTGATATCACAACTCACTTCAAGTAGGATTAGAGACAACAGTGTGCTCTAGTGGTACAGAAAAGGCTGCCATTGTGTGCGTGTGTGCGTGCGTGTGCGTGTGTGCGTGCATCTGTGTGTGTGCGTGTGTGTGTGTGCGTGTGTGTATGTGTGTGTGTGCGTGTGTGTGCGCGTGTGCGTGTGTGTGTGCGCGCGTGTGTGTGTGTCTGTGTGTGTGTGTCTGTGGGCGTTGACCGGGTGCAGTGGCCGAATTGGTCAAGCGCGGGCCTCGCGTGTGGGAGATCGCGAGTTCGGTTCCCAGTCAAGTTAAACCAATGACTTGTCAAATTTAAACTTGTTGCTTCCTAGCCTGGCGCTCAGCATTAATAGGATAGGGCAAGGACTGCTTAGCTCAGTGTCAGGATAATGTGACTTGAGTGGGATATCGGGTCATGGTGCCACTGGCCTATCTCCCAATGGGACAGCACCATAAATTACACTGTGTTATATGCTGAAAATTGTGTATTCACCAGTTATTGTACACCTTATTCTATATACCTTTTGTGTAAATAACCCTGAATTGAAAAATGGGTGGAAGACCAGTGCTTCGGCAGTGACAAGACTTATTCAGCAGAATAAACATATTTACCCTAAATAAATCCTAATATGACCTTAGATGTTGCCAGGATGTAAAACTCCAACAACCAACCCACCAATCAACCTGTGTGTGTGTGTGCGTGTGGGTGTGGGTGTGGGTGTGAATGGGGTGTATGTTGTGTGGGTGTTGGAGTGTGGGGAGGGGGGTGGGCGTATAAAAGCAGTTTAAATAAATATTAATTCAGCATCACGTCTACTGGAAAATCCCCTATCATATAAGCCACACCCATACTTAGCCGACATCAGTAAATAGGATTGTTTCAAAACAAGAAAAGTAAAGCTTGTTTTATTTAACGCCACCTCTAGACGGCAATTGGACGTCAAACATTTGGTCATTCTGACATATTTCTTTGGAGGAAACCTGCTGCCGCCACATAGGCTACTCTTTCCGATAAGCAGCAATGGGTCTCTTATATGCACTTTCCTACAGACAGGACACGCCTGGTGTGTTCTGAACTTCAGACTAAAACAAATTGGAGTCTTACGTCCTGGAAACATCTAAGGCCATTCCAGGATGGATACTGACTTGTGACAGTGCACACTCATGCCGATTTTATAGTGCTGCCCCATTGGGAAATCAGGACACCAGCACTATGACCCAATATCCCACTCAGTCACATTATTCTGACACTGAGCTAACCGGTCCTTTCCCTATCCTATTAATGCCGAGCGCCAGGCTAGGAAGCGACAAGTTTCAATTTTATAAGTCATTGATTTGACGCAACCGGGAACCAAACTTCCTACCTTCGGCATGTGAGTTCCGCGCTCTATCGATTCGGCTATGGCGCCCGGTCCTAAAACAAATTCTGCACACGCCCACAATAAGTTCGCTCCACCATTAAATATTGACACAGGCTTCGTGTCTGTTTCATGTTTGAAAAAAAAAAAAAAGTCAATAAGAAGAGACAACAAAAGAAGAGTAAAATGGTTTGGTAAATATGAGGTTATTTCCTCCACTGGCAAGGCGCCGAGCAAAACAAGCTTTAACACCAAGGCGCCATTTCATGTTTAAATCTTTTTTTAATTAATTTTTTAATAAAAAAATAATATAACACGCATTAGTTTCACTGAAAATAAAATTGACGAGCTGCATGAACGCCAAATGGACCGGGTGCCATAGCCGAATCGGTAGAGCGCCAGCCTCACATGCGGGAGGTCGGGAATTTGGTTCCCGGTCGAGTCAAACCAATGACTTATAAAATTTATACTTATGGCTTCCTAGCCTGGCACTCGCCATTAATAGGATAGGGCAAGGAATGGTTGGCTCAGCATCAGGATAATGTGACTGAGTGGGATATCAGGTCATGGTGCCGGCGGCCTGATTTCCCAGTGGGGCAGCACTATAAAGTCACCATAAGTGTGTACTGTCACAAGTCAGTACCCATGCTGATATGACCTTAGATGTTGCCAGGATGTAAAACAATAAACAAAGAACGCCAAATGGCCGACGGGGGACAGCAGGGAGGGAGATTCTTGCTAAATAATCCAGGCCCAGTGAAATTTGTACAGATGTCGGGTATCAAAAGGAAAGTTTGTTTTATTTAACGCCTCGAGAGCACATTGATTTCTATCATCGGCTATTGGACGTCAAACATATGGTCATTCTGACATATTTCTTGGGAGGAAACTCGCCGCCGCCACATAGGCTACTCTTTCCGATAAGCAGCAAGGAGTCTGTTGTGCACTTTCCCACACACAGGACAGCACATACCACAGCCTTTGATGAACCAGTTGTGGACCACTGGTTGGAACGGAAATACCCCAAACTGCAAATGTGTCCACTAAGCAGGATCGATCGGATGACCCACACCTTCACAGGTGGACACTCTACCGCCTGAGCTACGTCCGCTCCTTGTGGGTATCAAGATACCGATTTTAATAACAACTGGTGACCGCTTCCAATATGGAAATAGTATTGTGAGTTTAAAGTTGCATAGTCCGTTAAAAGTATTACATTTTCAACAGCAGAATATTTATCTGGATCTAAGCTTACATATCCAACTTAGATGAAGTTATGATTAAACGAGGAGTTCGACAGGGGTGTGTATTGTCACCATGTCTATTTAACCTGTACACAGAGATGATTTTCAGACACATTGAAGATTGCAAGGGTGTGACAATAGGTGGCATGAACGTCAACAATCTTAGATATGCCGATTACAGTGTAATACTAGCAGACAGTGAGAAAAACCTACAAGATATAGTGAATAGAATCAATAAAGCTGGAATACTATTCAACATGAAGATGAATGCCAGGAAGACCAAAACAATGGTTATAAGTAAAAAGACAGATAAACCAAATATCAATATAACCGTAGATGGCACAAACATAGAACAAGTATCCGAATTCTTATATCTCGGACAAAAGATTACAAAAGATGGGAGATGTGAGGAAGAAATTAAAAGAAGGATAACAATAGCCCGAACAACATTCTCCAAAATGTATAGAGTGTTAACATCAAGTAAGATATTAATACAAACAAGGAAGCGTATTCTTCAGTGTTATGTGTGGTCTACTCTAATGTATGGGGCTGAGACATGGACAATCTCTAAGAAAATGTACAAACGCTTAGCAGCATTTGAGATGTGGACTTATCGAAGGATGATGAAAATATCATGGACAAAGAAGATCACCAACAAAGAAGTTCTTAGAAAAATTAAAACTAAGAAAAGCTTGTTTGCCACTATACAGACAAAGAAACCTTTTATTTTGGCCACATCATTCGTCAGAGTTCAATATACTGTACATTGTTGGAAGGGCAGCAGAGGGAGAGGGAGACCAAGAACATGATGGTTTACAAATATTTCACAGTGGACAGGCTTGAATTATTCACAGTCTATCAGAACAGCACACCATCGGGACAAGTGGAGAACCATTGCATCCAACCCTCGACTAGAGGACGGAACTATTGATTGATTGATCCAACTTAGATACTGATGCACTTATTAAGTCTGCATTACTACATAGAACCTGTTCAGTGTTACTGCTGAAGCCTATGGGATCAGGGTTCTGACTAGATAAAGGATTCACCCTGTACTCGCAGTACACGGGTGAATACCAGCCCTATATAAAAGCTGTCGAAAAAGCGGGGAAATGAAATTAGAGCCTAATTTCACAATCTAAGAAGCAACAATTATTCTTTTTATATATCTTAATATTTCCCCGCTACCTTTGAGTTGAAAAATATAATAAAACATATAGTTTAATAGAATTTAAAGGTGAAATCGACGGCGTTTGATGGCCGCCATCTCCCATTTCACCAACTCTGTGTCGATATAAATAACCATTTGATACTGGAGGCAGGCATTCTACTTCCTGTTCCATACTAACGCTATTTTCACCCGTATTTAGTCTACGTTGTCATTCACCCGTGTACCACAAGTACAGGGTGAATCTTTTATCTAGGTTTTGACAAGCATGCCAAAATAAATTTGGCATGTTTACACTTCAGATATTCCCAAAGTTTGTCATTTAAAATCATAATTAGTTCAAAATAAAGTGAAGGAGATTATAACAATCAACCTACTATATTTACCTAAAGAAAATGACAGAAATTCAAAACCATCGGACCGTGCAACTCTAATCTTACCAACTACCTAATCTGTTAAATTGTCACTGATTCTCAAATCAAAAGCAAGATTCCCATCCAAGCCCCGCTTCAACCCCATACACACTCTCACCTAAAATGAGGCGTATTCCCCAGCCTCCTTCTACTGGCGCATCTGGGTTCAATCCCCGGCCGAGTCAAACCACAATCAGTACTAGTCACTACCTAGCATGCCGATCTCCCTTACTGGACTAGTTGGTCCAGTGTCAGGATAATGTGACTATGTGGCATGGTGCTGGTGCCATGGTATCCCCGTGAGGCAACATTATAAAGACGTCGTGAGTGCACAATGTCACAAGTTGGTAGCCGTCCTAAGATCACCTCACAAGTTGATGAGCCGCAATACCCCAATAACACATCCACTTAATTAATTAATTAATTAATTTTTAAGTTGCATAGTCCGATTGTTTTGAGTTCTTCTCACTTTCTGAGATAAAGATATTAGGTTGATTGCTATAATATACCTTACTTTAGTTTGAAGTAACATTTATCTTAAATGGCTAACCTTTGAGATATTTGAAATTCAACGTCAACATACAAAATCAATTTTGGCAAGCACACCAAAACTCTTGACACCATAGGCTTCTGCAGTAACAGGTTCTATTAAATTGCCTCAGTATTCCGTTTTATGTGGGGACAAATGTTTGATAAGTGCACCAGTATCTAAGTTAGATATGTCAAATCAAATCTAGATGACTGCTTTGGTTTTGAAAATTTGATGTTTTCATCGACTACATGCAGCTTTGGTCGTAATGCGAAGCATTACGTTTGATGCGAGGAGAGGAAGAGACCCTCCCCCGCCCCGCGCTGTCGCGCTGCATTCTCACCTCGGCAGACGGCGCGGCGCGCCGCCACCTCTCCCCCCGCCCTCCGCGTCGCGCAGCACTCACGCCTCACCCGACGCCGCTGCTCGCCACCTCTCGCCCTCCCCCGGGCCGGCAGCTTTCCACACTCACCTGCTGTCGCCCCTCCCTCCTCCCCTTATAAGGTCGCCCCCCGGCCTCCCTCAGGCACTCGCCCTCCTGCCGTCTCCCTGCTCCCCTGTTTTCACCACCCACCCACCCTACACTCCTCCTACCTTCCTCTTCCAGCGGTGGAGGGCTCCTCGGCACCCCCTCACTCCTCTGACAACCCACCCTACACTCCTCCTACCTTCCTCTTCCAGCGGTGGAGGGCTCCTCGGCACCCCCTCACTCCTCTGACACTTGATCTCTGATTTTTCTCATTACCCCGCTCCTCATGAGTTTCCTTACCTTTATCAGATTACTCATTATTTACCTCTTTTTGTCCTCTTGTTACTCTGTATGCCCTGTATGCTCTGTTTGAGGCGAAAATAAACACGCTTTATTTCCACCCCCGCCTCCTCTCTTCCTTTTCGCGCATCAAATCGCAAAATAATTTTCTCAAATTTGTGCCCGCTCAAAATAGACGCAATATTTTCTGTGCCGAAGTTAGTTTCGTGATAGACCTAGACGACGCAATCTATTAAAAGCCTGAAGGCTATATTGGGTTGATAACACCTTCTCTCCGGTAATTAATCGTAATGCCCGACGACCATTAGCAGTGATCACTGTCTGATAAAACTGACATAGATTGATTTCAGTCCAATATAACTATTAGGCAAAAGAACACAAATGGTTATCGTCCCCGCACGTGCCTGAAAAAGCGCACGCCGTTGATTTTTTTATTTTTTTTTGGATTTTTTTTAAGCTGTTAAAAATGCATCGGGCACATAATCTGTGCAACGTAGTTCTGTGGGGGCTACATTACAATAATTGATTAAGCAGGGGACATTTCAATCATGGACAATAGACCCCCCCCCCACCCCCCCGCCCGCCAGTTAAGCTGGAAAGTACCCGACTAGAGTGGTTCCAGATTCTGCCGACAGATGTTACCAGCTTAACTGGAGGGGTGTAATACATGAAGAGAGCGGCAGTGAAATTCCTGAAGAAAAATACAATATAGTTATCTTTTTTTAAATAGATATTTTACAAGGATAGGAGTTTGAATCCTGTTGCAATATGAATATCTGAATATAATCAGGCATTTTATTATTTGTCCAAGCATTCTTTAGGGAGATATAGAATGTGAAAGCAGAGGCAGTTGGGGAATGTACCTGACTAGAGTGGTTCCAGATTCTGCTGACAGATGTCACTAGCTTAACTGGTGGGTTCTATTGGTTTTCCTCATTCCATGCTCCTTGCCCTATCCTAGTAATGATGCCAAGCGCCAGGTAAAGCCCCAGTCACACTACAGCTTGCGACCATTTTTCGACCACCGTAGACCAAAGAACCACACTCACCAGTGACGTCCTTGCGACCAAAACAATTGTTGCCGACGTCTGTGCATCACTGGTGACTGTGAGTTCTTTGGTCTAAAGTGGTCGCAAAGTGGTCGCAAGCTGTAGTGTGACTGGGGTGTTAGGTAGCGACAAGTATCAATTGTCAAGCCATCGGTTTGACTCGGCCAGGGTTTGAACCTAAGAGTTTGAAATGGGAGGCGGATGCTTAACTCATACGGCAGAAAAATTAAATTTGTAATAAAAACCGCCCGTCCGACCAGGATTTTTGTGACAAAAAGGACAATCACCAACATATTCTTTTGTTGGGCCTTATGAGCATAGACCGAGCTTCCATACACGTGGTACCTAGCAGCGTACCACCTGAGATTACAAATATATATATTTTTAATTAAAATATGTTATCTAAATGCGTGTAAGCTATGTGGACAGGGTCCGTACATGTGTGAAGATATGGAATTCAAGGCTATCTCAAGGCTTTTCAAGGCTGTTTTATTATATAGGAATTCAAGACCATTTTCATTTGTATTTTAGGGTAAAACTAAACTAAACAACGGCGAATGGCGATTTCTGACTAATTTCGATCAGTGGGGACAGTTTAATGGAATTTAAGGCTTTTCAAGACTAATTACCCAAAATAGGTTAAATTGAAGGCTATTCAAGACCTAGAAATGGGGCAAATGACTGCACTAACCTCTCAGGTAAGGAGCCACATAGACAGGTAGGCGTGGGTAGTATGTGGATATCAGGGAGCCTAGGTGGTGTAATATTAGCACACTGGCCCGGAATGCAGAGAGATGTGGGTTTGACTCCCACTCTAGGCGCAATATTTCCCATTTTCATCACCCCCACAACACTGGATGCCATGACCATGATCCTGTACAAGCTACGCGCTGTACAGTTGTTGAACCTACCCTGTGTATGTAAGTGCGTTGCATTGTCTGTGTGTATGTAATTGTAAGCATTAAAAGACTTACAATTCCAGGGGGACGAGTGTAGTGGTCTGCACTAACCTCTCAGGCCCAGGATGCAGAGAGATGTGGGTTTGAGTCCCGCTCTAGGCGCACTATTTCCCATTTTCATCACCCCCATGACAGTACTATAGTCTTTTATTCCAATGTTGAAACGGTCTGTGTACCACCTGAAAACCCCACACTAGGGCCCTGATGAGATTGGTTGTTTTAGTTTTATGTCCTGGCAACATCTAAGGTCATATCAGGACCGTCCCTGATGAGGTGTACCATGGTCGACCCCCCACCCCCAACCCCCACCGCAGATTATGCACACTCAGCTAAAACTCAGGTTGCGGGTCAACTTAAGAAGCCATTCTTGAGTTTACATACAATGACCTTTTGATGGGCATTGAATACAATGACTACTATGAATATTCATGAATAACAAAAACGTAAATAAAATCAAGGTGACTCCGAATCTGCGATGCTGAAATAGTTTCTTGATCAGCAATATAAAAATAAACACAGGCAAAGTAAGCCCCAGTCACAACACGCCTTGTGACCACTTGCAACCATCTTGCGACCACTTTGCATCAATGACCCCACAGTCACTGTCGACGTCTTGCAACCACAGAAATGGTGGCCGATCTCCAGGCGACCATTTTGGTCGCAAGGAGATTTATAGTGCAGTCGTTATAGGTGGTGGTCTGTGAGTCGGACCACTTTGCAACCAACCCTTTTTTGTAGTCGCAAACGGTTGCTAGCAGTAGTGTGACTTGGGTAGTAGCAACTCTATTAGAAAATATAGTTCAATACCTAGATTTCTCCGAATCTAGATTTAGAATTACATCCAGAATGGCTACCAGTGAGATATTCAAATTATCGACGATATCTGAATGAACCATCCAGTCGGGGTGGTGGTGGTGGTGGTGGTGGTGGTAGTGGTGGTGGTGGTGGTGGGGGGGGGCGGTTTGGTTTGGGTTTATTGGGGGTTTACATACTAGCAACATCAAATATCCTATCACTACGGGTAAAAGCTAGTGACATTGCACTCTTGATAGCTTTATAGTGCTGCCCCATTGGGACACAGCGGTGCCGTAACTCGCTTCAGAATTAAATCACATTATTCTGACACTCAGTTAAGCAGTCCTATCCTAGTAATATCGAGCGATTTTTTGGGGGGAATTAAAACTATAGTTTGGTTTGACTCGGCCGGGAATTGATCCCACGATCTGTCACATTAGAAGCGGGCGCCCTACCCACGTAGCCATCCCGTCCGATTAGCGGTAATGGTACTACAGTAGGGCTTGGTTTCCAAGTGATTACATAAAGCAAAGTCCACGTCGGGCGATGACACCTAAATCTGATGTAAACACGCAGGGCCACATAGTGAAGCAGCATTCAGGACCCATCGAGCCTCAGCTATCAGTGGCGGGTTCGCTAACACTTACTAACAAGTCATCGACCACTTCAGTAAAAATAGGATCAATATCCTACAACTAAAGAAACTCGGATGAAAATCTTGGCTTTCTACAATTTTATTTAAAGTGGTATAGTTTTGAGTTTATGTCATTTTCTGAGATGAACATGTTAAGGTGATCGTTATAATGAACTTACTTAAGCTTGAAGTAACTTTTATTTTAAATAGCTAACTTTTGAGATATTTGAAGCGCAAACATGCAAATTTAGTTTTGTCATGCCTGCCAAAATTATGACGCCATAGGTTTCTGCAGTCCTATTAAATTGCCCCAGTATTCACTTCTATGTGGTGACAAATGTTTAACACGTGCACCAGTATCTAAGTTAGATATGTAGGTTCAAGACGAGATAAGTGGGTTTAAAAAAAATGGGATTCTTTTATTGGACTATGCAGCTTCAAGTGAACCTAACTGTCAAACCAAACATTTTGAACAGTAGAAACTGACAATTAAAAGTACATTCAGGGTCCATACACATGTGAACATATGGAATTCAAGGCTATTTCAAGGCTTTTCAATGCTGTTTTTGATAGGAATTCAAAGACATTTTCATTTGGATTTCAGGGGAGTGGAAACAGTGCCAAATGACAATTTCAGACTAATTTAGATCAGTGGGGAGAGTTTAATGAGATTCAATGATTTTCAAGGCTAATTACCAAAAATAGGTTAAATTAATGGCTTTTCAAGGCCTTGAATTGGGGCAAATGAAGTTCAAGGTTTTTCAAGATTTGCCAGGCCCTGTACAGACCCTGCTTTAATTAACTTTATTTGGGCAGTTTAGGGCGGTGATCTGTAAGTAAAACGTGCTGCAGCTCCAGGCTCATACTCAGAGCGGAGTTAACCAAAGTGACCCCCTTGTCTCAGTTCACTGCTGAGCACTTCACTAATTTCTTTTTTTTGTGTTTTTTTTTTTTGGTCCATTAGTTGTTTAAGCAGGGGAAATTTCAGTCATAGACGACTGGTCTTCCTCATTCCACTGCTGGTCGAGAGAAAGCCCGAGCCTACACTTTTACCGACCCAAGGGATTTTTAACCTCCCACACCACATAGACATGGTATGAGAGCAACCGGCCTTTGATGACGCTGTAAGTTATACACAGCGGTGGAAATCCAAATTGGCAGAGCTGGGGGCACGGGGAATCAAACCGCCGACCCTCAGATTAGGAGTCTGACCTAGAAAAAAGTCAGACACTCTAACCACTCCACCACAGAGAACGCCACTAATGTTTTCTGCAACACAATAGCAGCCTCGCCAAACTCAAAACAGCATCTTCATTAAATTTGTCTTTGTTTGTTTGGATTTCATATCCTGGCAACATTGAAGGTCAAACACTTCAGAACAGAGCCGTGAAAACCTGCCTCAGAGTAGACAAGCTGCACCCCACCTATGACATACACAAAAGAACCAAAGTAAAATTGCTAGAAAATAGGAGAATAATTCATCTGAAAACATTAGCATACAACTATAGTCAAAATAATAAACTCCTAACAAAACCACAAAGGGCCACTAGAGCAAATAATGCGCCACTACTAAAGCAGACCAGAAGCAAAATAAAAGCTCATGAGAGAAGCATGCTGGAAATGGCTGCCAAGGTGTGGAATGCCCAAACACTAAAGGAACGACAAATTCCTGACCCAAAAACATACAAAAAATATTTGTACAAAATAAGGCTAGGAAATCCCCACTAAGCTGCACTGCAAAGGGGCATGTGATATGTCACGGCCCACCATCGGGATGCCCAATGGAAGGTAACCATGCCAAAAGTAGATAGCACACCACACAGCTACGTACAAGCCTAAGATATGTAAATAGGAGTAGCAGGGATGAAAGTGCTCTCCGGGAAAAAAAGCGGAAATGCTGATATTCTGCCATAGGCTTAGCATTGTCAGGGAATCGCGGGAAATTCCCGGAAGTTGGGTTACATATATATTGGTATATGCTGATAGTGCTGCGCACTTTGAAGCATGTATTAGTAGTGTATGCTGATAGTGCTGCGGTGATTGGGGCATTTATTAATATTAGTAGTGTACACTGATAGTGCTGGAGTCTCAGCACCACATATTAGTATACCCTGATGGTTCTGCGGGATTGAAAAATCCCTGAAATCCGCGGAATCGCGGAGATCTTTCATCCCTGGAGTAGGCTAGTCTAGTAGTAAGAGTAGAAAAAATAAAACACATACATGCCAAGAAAATCAAAATAAATTAACATAGACTACTAACCAGACCAACCAACTATCTATCTGCTACTGAAATGCAGGCAATCAAGCAACAAACTACCTAGCAGATGAACAAAATGGCTTCAGGAAAGGCAGGTCCACAACCAAAGCACTCTCAACACTCCTTGATGTGCTTCTCAGTGCGATGGATTCTGGCAAACTTACCATAGCAGTATATATTGATTTTTAAAAAGCATTTGACACTATAGATCATAAAATCTTGTTGCAGAAGGTTGTCAAGAGTGGGTTGGGTTAAAAAACGGTAGCCTTTCTGACAAACTATCTTTCCAATCGAAAGCAAAGTACCAAACTAAATGGCATTGAGTCAACCTTAAGACAAGTAAAAACTGGAGTAGCACAGGGATCAACACTGGGCCCCCTTCTATTCCTTCTGTTCATAAACGACTTACCCCAAGCACTGAGGCAAACAAAATGCTTTTATTTGCTGATGACGCAGTCCAACTGGTATCAAACAGTAACTTAGCAAAAGCAGCAGAATTGACAAATGAAAATTTGGCTAGCATAAAGATATGGTGCAAAGAAAACAAATTAACTCTCAGTATAATCAAAACTGAATATGTTATCTATGGCACCAAGAACAAGAAGGACAAAGCCCCAGAAGTCCAAATAAAGATTGGGAATGAAACACTAAGGGAGGTAGAGACCTACAAATATTTTGGAACTGAACTGGATGGAACTCTAAATGGGAATAAACAACTAAGTAGATTAAATCAGTCACTGGCAAGGAAACTGAACACCTTCAGAAAAATCAGGGGTTTTATAAGTGAAAAAACAGCTCTAGCCAAAATCTACACACAGAAGAACTACATGCTAAAGCTGGAATGGACAAACTAGACACAAGGCGCAAAAGGCATCTCGTAGGACTCATGTACAATAGAGCCCAAGACACAATATATACCGACACAAGTATTCACAATACTAGGGTAGCAGATGGCAACCTCTTGAAAATTCCCTATCCAAGGACTAACAAACTCAAAAGAGCACCTATTTATCAGGGAAGCCAACTCTGGAACAAACTCTCTGCCAAAACCAGGAATGCAACAACCTACCTGCAATTTAAATCTAGATTAAAGGTTGAATACCCGACATAGACATACATTAATAAACCTACCTGGATAGACCACAAACGTTGAGAACTGAAATAAATACATAGTCCCAAACCACTCCCTTCCCTCTCCCTCTCTGAAATCCCTCCCTGGCAAAAAGAGTAAAAGAAATAACAACTACCAAAGTATACCCACCAGCCTATAACACCTGACTAAACCAATAAAACATATACTACTGACAAAGCTATAGTTGACCCAAGACAATTTAAATGAGTCGTGCAACCATTATTTGCATAATCCAAAATCCACGACTACCTGTATCAGCAAGTTATGCCCATTATATTAATGTCTCCTCACAGGTATGATCATCAAATCACTGATATAGTCTAAAGGTAAATGGCTATTCTCCAGTCTACATGTGCAAAATAAGATCCCCACTATAATTGTAATGCCTCATTTTAACCTACTACTGTCTATATTGTTCATACCATCGCATCGTCTCATCCATAAATAGTTCATATGCACTATAATTGTTAAGGCCGGAAGACCAGCGCCTCGGTGCTGAAAAAAGATGTTATTCAACTGGAATAAAAAAAAATTGAACAAAAAAAACAACAACCTGATCAGCAGCTACTGTGTGATAAGATAACACCAACACTACAGCTGGCCAACATTGAAAACAAGCCTGAATACCCAGGCTTATATGCTATGGACAGTATAAAAATACCGCCTCAATAAAAAACTTAAAATATCAGGATGGGTACCGACTTGTGACAGTGCGCACTTATGGCGACTTTATAGTGCTGCCCCATTCAGTGGTCACCGATCATGGGACCATTTTGTTGCAAGGAGGTTGCAGCTACTGCGCTATAAACATCATTGCAACCAAAATGATCGCCCAAAGGTCGGCGACCATTGCTTTAGTCGCAAGGAGGTCACTGGTGACTGTGGGTTCATTGGTCCAAAGTGGTCACAAAGTGGTCACAAGCCATAATGTAACTGCGGCTTTAGGTGGTGAGTTTCTGTTTGTTTGTTGTTGTTTTACGTCCTAGCAACATCTAAGGTCAGACCAGGATGGCTTGAGTTTCTAGAGCGTCCAATAAAAAGCATGGTTGTTGTACTTCCAACTTAAGCACGGTCAGACACAACTACAACTTAGTAGCATCCACTTGAACGCTCATCCATAACAAACTGGCAACATATCACTATCAACTACTATGACCAGACGGGATGGCCGAATGAGTTAGAGTGTCCATCTCCCGTGTTGGTAGATCGTGGGTTCGAACCATGGTCGAGTCAAATCAATGACTTAAAAATTGATACTTGTTGCTTCCTAGCCTGGCGCTCGGCATTATTAGGATAGGGCAAGGACTGCTGGGCTCAGTGTCAGGATAATGTGACTGAGTGGGATATCAGGTCATGGTGCTGGCGGCCTGGTCTTCTATTGGGCCAGCACTATAAAATCGCCGTGAGTGAGCACTGTCACAAGTCGGTACCCATCCTGATGACATTAGATGTTGCTAGGACATAAAACAACAACAAACAAACAACAAACAAACACTGTCAACTACAGTTGACCCTCATTAATACGCACTACTTTGTGTCTTGCATCAGTGTTGGATTAGCTAGGTTGTCAGATAGGTTACTCTTTCCAATAAGCAGCAAAGGGTCTTTTATATGCACTTTCCCACAGACATGACATCACATACCACAGCCTTTGGTGAACCAGTTGTGGATCACTGGTTGGAACAGAAAATAGCTCAAGCTGCAAATGTGCCCACTGAGCAGGATCGATCACATGACCCACACCTTCACAGGTAGACACTCTACTGCCTGAGCTACGTGCCAAGATTAAGAAGATATTTCTTTACTAGAGAAAGTGGTGAGTAGTAATTGTACACGTCTTGCTAACTATGGTTAGACCGGACGCCATGACCAAATTGGTAGAGCGCAGGCTTCCCGGGAGTTCAGGGGGTCGGGAGTTCGATTCCCGGCAGAGTCAAACCAGTGACTTACTAAATTGATACTTGTCGCTTCCTAGCCAGGCACTTAGCATTATTATGATAGGGCAAGTACTGGTTAGCTGAGTGCCAGGATAATGTGACTGAGTGGGATATCGGGTCATGGTGCCGGCAGCCTGGTCTCCCACCAGTGGGGCAGCACTATAAAGCCACCATGAGTGCGCACTGTCACACGACGGTGGCCATCCTGATATGACCTTAGATGTTGCCAGGATGTAAAACTCTAACAACCAACTCGGTTAGCATTGCAAAGACCAAGAAAAGAAGGAAAAGGTGAAGACTTGAAACAGAACACTCGCATGACTCAGTTATACAACCAATGTAAGAAACAAACTCAGAGAAGTAAACACTGCAAGTGTTAGACGCTGCGTATTAGAAACTTTGACATATGAGACTGTCTCAAAAGCTGCTAAGCAATATGGGCCAAAAGTTTGTCCATTGTAACGATCAATATACTATCTGCTTATGGATTTGCTCAGGATGAAATGATTTGTTTTGTACATGGAGATTCATAATCCCAATAGAATACATATTGATTTGAAGCAAATGTCCTTGTGTTTTCAGTGTAACCGTTTCTGTGCTGTTTTGTGTCAATCGTTACAATGGGGAAAAAAAGAAGAGTTATCACCTTTTGAGACAGGCTCATATTGATATTCATTGTAATCCCCAAGCACGTGTTTAATCTGATAAAACTGATATCAGATAAGTCCAGTCTTAAACCTGGGGCCATGCTGATATGACTGATAATGCTAATTGGTAGGATACTTGTTAATTGTATTTGTTACCGATCAAAATTGTTAAAGTTGCATCGTCCGATGAAGCATCCAATTTTCAAAACCAAAACAATTATCTAGATTTGGTTCTACATATTTAACTTAGATATTGGTGCACTTATTAAGCATGTGTTGCCACATAGAAGCGAATACTGAGCCATTTTTTTTTTTTTTAAACCTGCTACTGCAGAAGCCTATGGTGTCAGAGTTTTGGTGTGCCTGTCAAAACTAATTTTACATGTCTGTCCTTCAAATATCTCAAAACTTAGCCCTTTAAGATAAAAGTTACTTCAAACCAAAGTTAGGTAGATTATAACAATCAATTCATTATGTTTATCTCAGAAAAATGGCAGAAACTCAAAACCATCGGAATGCGCTACTTTAACGCTTTAAAGCTAAAGTTAATTAACAGATTATTTATTCCCCAAATATGAAGTTTGAACCCCTAAAACATTTGGAATGCACACGGGCCTCAGATTCCACCAGTGAATACATATCCCAGAGTTCAACCATGGATTTTGTTTGTTGTTTTACTTCTTAGCACTATGCGACAGTGGGCATTCATGGCAACTTTATAGTGCTGTCCCACTGGGAGACTAGGCCACTGGCACCATGACCCGATATCCCATACAGTTACATTATCCTGATACTGTGCTTACCAGTCCTTGTCCTATCCTATTAATGTCGAGCGCCAGGCTAGGTAGCGACAAGTAATAATTTGATAAGTTATTAGTTTGACTCAGCTGGGATTCAAACTCCTGACTTTCCACGAGGGAAGCCTGCGCTCTACCGATTCGGACACTACGTCCAGTATCAACCATGGATATGTATATATATATGCATATAAATGTATATATATGCATATATATATATATGTATACATATGCCCACCAATTATCCCAACAGCTGGGGGGGGGGGGCACCACCAATGCGCCAAGGAGGAATAGATATACAGTATGTTCCCCTTGCATGTATACTCGTATAATGCGTTATATATCACATATATGCATATATGTAATTATATATGCATTTCAAATGCATATCAAGTCAAATAATATACAAATACATGCATACACATGTACGCATATTACATGTGCATATATATTAACATAATGTTCATACATATTATATTCATATATATGTGATGCACAACATATAATACAAGTATAAATATGTGGAGGGGAATGCATGTTTGTTATCTGAATGCACGTGACTGGTGGCGCCCCTCACGGCTTGTCACGCACCTAGCGGCCATGCCTGACATCAGTCGTATTGGGTGGCTGAAATCTATAGCCAGAGATTATGCATTTGAGCCAGCACAGAAACAGTTACACTGAAAACACAAGGACGTTTGCTTCAAATCAATATGTATTCTATTGGGATTATGAAACACCATGTAAAAAACAAATCAGTTTATCCTGAACAAATGCATAAGCAGATAGTATGTTGATCGCTACAATGGACAAAGTTTTGTTCCATATTGCTTAGCACCTTTTGAGACAGTCTCATTTATCTATTTTATTGAACCACTAACCGTGCATGTTGTCTCTTTATTTATACCTAGTATTATATGTATGTATGTATGTATGTATGTATGTATGTATGTATGTATGTATGTATGTATGTATGTATGTATGTATGTAATGTATGTATGTATGTATGTATGTATGTATGTATGTATGTATGTATGTATGTATGTATGTATGTATGTATGTATGTATGTATGTATGTATGTATGTATGTATGTACTCTGAAGAAATATAATGTTAACACTACCACCTGCAAAATAGTGGTCAAGGACAGGCGTTCACGGTGTGCTTCTATTCATAAATGCACAACACAGTTTGAAACTAATCGTATATCTCAAGCTAAACAAAAGCGTCAACAGAGAAAAGATTGTCTCCTTCATCTACCAGACTCTCTGACAGCAGCTCCACACAGATGTCCAACGTGCCACTGCACATTCTGAGCACAAATTGGACTCATCAGTCATCAACGAGGTCACAACATTGATGAGTTGCTGTCATCATCGCCACCGATAGACAACAAAGAAGATGAATGTATGCATGCATGTAGACATGTATGTGTACATGTATGTGTACTACTACTACTTTGCACTGACCTGTTAGGCAAGGAGCTTCGTTTATCAGATAGGGTGATTGCATTAGGGAGCCTGATAGCATAGTAGTAAAGATTATATCTCCGGAATGGCAAGAAGTGTGTGTTCGAATCCCACTCAAGGCCACTGTTCACGTTGTTCAATCAGCCCCATGACTGGTTCTGTGACCATGACCCTGTACAAGCTAGTGTATGGTTGATGAACATATCCTCTGTATGTAGAACTAAGTGCATGGCCTGTAGGTGTGTAATCATATGTATTAAACAATTAATAGACATAAACCATTTAAAAGACTTACAATTTCAAGGGAACAGTGCAGTTGTCTGTACTGACCTCGTAGGCAAGGAGCCACATAGTCCGTGTTCTCTGTGGCAGAGTGGTTAGAGTGTCTGACTTTTTTCTAGGTCGGACTCCTAATCTGAAGGTTTGTGGTTCAATTCCCCATGCCATCACCTCTGCATATTTGGATTTCCACCGCTGTGTATGACTTACATCATCAAAGGTCAGTTGCTCTCAAACCATGTCTATGTGGTGTGGGAGGTTAAAAATCCCTTTTGTCGGTAAAAGTGTAGGCTTGAGCTTTCTATTAACCAAATGTCTAATGGTGAAAACAAGTCTATTCAGACTTATCAGTGATATGCAGTATAAATCTTCAAGAAAAAATAAACATAGACAGGTGGCTGTACGCAGGGTGATTGTGTTAGGGAGCCTAGATAGGCTAATGGTTAGGATTGTAGACCTGAAATGGTTTGTTTGTTGTTGTTTTATGTCCTAGCAACATCTAAGGTCATATCAGGACGGGTACCGACTTGTGACAGTGCGCACTCATGGCGACTTTATAGTGCTGCCCCACTGGGAAATCAGGCCGCCAGCACCATGACCCGATGTCCCACTCAGTCACATTATCCTGACACTGAGCTAACCAGTCCTTGCCCTATCCTATTAATGCCGAGTGCTAGGCTAGGAAGCGACAAGTACCAATTTTAAAGTCATTGGTTTGACTCGACCGGGAACCAAACTCCCGACCTTCCACACCCGAGGCCCACGCTCTACCGATTAGGCCACCGCGCCCGGTCCCTGAAATGGTAAGTGTGGGTTCGAATCCCCCTCAAGGTGCAATTCCCCCTTTGTCTGCATCACCTACACGAATTATGTTTTTATGTACACATATGCAAATGAATATTTACACACACATATACATAGAGGTATGCATATTTTGCTTACATGACCATAACCGAAGAGCACACTTCAGACAGACCACACGCGGTGGCCAAATCCATAATATCCCATTCAGTCACATTATCCTGACACCGAGCCAACCAGTCCTTGCCCTATCCTAATAATGCCGAGCGCCAGGCTAGGAAGCGAAAAACAACAATTTTGTGAGTCATTAGTTTGACTCGACCAGGGTTCGAACCCCACAATCTACCAAAACGGGAGACAGACACTCAACTCATCCGGTCACCCGATCTGGTATCAGGAATGATGTCCTGGCCACCAGGCTCTTTGGTAGGTCACAAAGAGAGCATATATTACACTCCTAACATCCAGGTTTATTCACCCACAAGATTGACTCCTAATCTAATGTTGACACTCACCTTAAACCACGCCCCGCCCCCAACTGTCACTGTGTCAGTGTCAGTCACATCTGCCCTGGTACCAGTCCACTGTCACATGCCGGGTCATAGCGGCGACTGGTGCCCGGCCCGCCTGCCCGCCTACCCGCCGGCCGGGTAGTGTGTCGGGACGCCACCAGGGGGCGGCACCAGTGTCACGCTGTTAGCGCCATGTTTGCACGCTTCCACACCCTAAGTGTAGCCCGCCAAGTCTAGTTGTCCAGCCCGCCGCTACCTGGCAGCACCTGTCGGACGCCGGGCGCAACCCACAGCGCCATCTGCGCCCATATTGGGGGGGGGGGGGGGGGGGGGGGTCGCTTAGCGTGCGTGTGCGATTGGGGTTTTATGTCCTAGCACCATCTGAGGACAGGTACTGACTTGCGACACTGCGCGCTAATGGCGACTTTATAATGCCTTACAATGCTGCAGAACCAGTTCCTACTCAAGTCACATTATCCTGACACTGAACCAACCAGTCCTTATCCTATCCTAGTAATTCTAGGTGTCATGTAAAGTCTCGATAAGAGTGTTGACGACGAGTAAGTGCTTCTACCCTTCTCTCACTTGTATTTTTTCACCCCCTATCAAACCCTTCAAATTGATTACTTTCCATTCTTCCCGATTATACGGATTAGGTAACCAATACATATATATATATATATAATATATAATATATAATATATATAATATATATATCGCTCATGTTGCAACACAGATATTGAGGATGGGGCAGTGTGATCTTCCCACTACCAACAAGGGCCATCAGGACAGAGCAGCGTGACCTTCCCACTACCAACATGAGCCATCAGGACGGAACAGTGTGACCTTCCCACTACCAATACGGGCTGTCAGGACGGAGCAGTGTGACCTTCCCACTACCAACACGGGACGTCAGGATGGAGCAGCGTGACCATCCCACTACCAACACAAGCCATCAGGATGGAGCAGTGTGACCTTCCCACTACCAACACGGGCCATCAGGACGGAGCAGTGTGACCTTCCCACTACCAACACGGGATGTCAGGATGGAGCAGCGTGACCATCCCACTACCAACACAAGCCATCAGGATGGAGCAGTGTGACCTTCCCACTACCAACACGGGCCATCAGGACAGGGCAGTGTGACCTTCCCACTACCAACACGGGCCGTCAGGACGGGGCAGTGTGACCTTCCCACTACCAACACGGGCCGTCAGGACGGGGGAGTGTGACCGTCCCACTACCAACACGGGCCATCAGGATGGAGCAGTGTGACCTTCCCACTACCTACAAGGGCCATCAGGACGGGGCAGTGTGACCTTCCCACTACCATCACAGGCCATCAGGACAGGGCAGTGTGACCTTCCCACTACCAACAAGGGCCATCAGAACGGAGCACTGGGATCTTCCTACGATCTCCCTTTCTTAATCTTTTGTGTAAATAAGTGAATAAAGAAAGTACTCACCCATCAAGCCGTTCATCTGATATACTGTTTACCCAGGCCTGCACCGAGTCCCTCCGGCACTTCGGCACTTCTGGGGGGGAAAACAAAAATAAGACATCAGATAACATAAAATATAATATAATATTCATCATCATCATGCTGTCGGTCGCGATGCGACAAAGACTGCTTTCATTACTTGACTGCCGCTCTCCATTTAGCTCTCACATTTCATGAAAGCTGCTTGCAAAATTGTTGAAGTGCTGCTGGCTTTTGCAAGTTACCAGCGGCACTCTCTCGGGGAGCAAATAGAGGTTTCACATCGGCAAGAACATGTCCAGACAGGCGCAAAACTATTTGTCCCTGCAGTGGCTGGTCGGGAGATGTTGGAAGTTCCATACATCAACCGCCCTTAATGCTGCCACAGTGACATGGTTTTCTGTTTAGGGTTTGCTCCCTTAGCCTTCGGTTCTGTCAATAACCTGTACCACAAGCCAGTGGTTTACAACTCTGCAGGGCAGGGGCGTCAACTCCCTGAGGTATTGCAATACCTGCAATACCTGCATACCCGTTCGCTGAAAAGGAAGAGACAAGATTGTGCATAGAGTATCGTAATGTGTCTTCGTCACTTTTGTATGGCGCACATCATTGATTAGATCTTGAAAACCTGCTCAACTATTATTCAGTTTGTCGTAAAGGCAACTCACGAGGAACAACAACTCGCTATAATCTAAGATATGGAAATCACGGATCTACATTTAACTAAAGCCATCATTTAATGGCACTATGATTACTACTAATATAATAAACAACATCAGTTTTCTCAACCACCCTTTCATTAGGTATATATATATATATATATATATATATATATATATATATATATATATATGTAAACGAACTATACAATGATGACAGAGGGAACCCACCCACAATTGAGAAAGAAGATGGGAATATTATATTAGTATCAGAGGTTGAGAAGGCTATCAATGATCTAAAGGCAGGTAAGGCTCCTGGAAGTGACCAGATAACATCAGAAATGATAAAAGGACTAGATGAAGTGGGGATTCAAATCATTCATAAGCTAGTAACTGACATCTATGAGACTGGATTTATACCATTGAATATGAATGAATCCATATTTGTACGACTCCCAAAGAAGCTAAAACCATCATTGTGTACTGAGTACAGAACACTAAGCCTGATGAGTCATATGTTGAAGATGATCCTGAAAATAATTTTACTGAGAAACAGACAGAAAATTGAAGAACAAATCAGTAACGGACAAAGTGGGTTTATATCTGGAAGAGGTACACGTGAAGGGATTTTCAATATGAGAATGATTTGTGAACGTTATTGTGAAGTGAACCAGGATGTTTATGCCTGCTTTATTGACTATGAGAAGGCCTTCGACCGAGTCAATCATGAACTGTTAATCAAATGTTTACAAGATATTGGTGTCAATGGCAAAGACATTAAACTAATTGTGAACTTATACTGGACACAACGTGCATTTATAAAAATGGAGCAGGGCCTATCGGATGAAGTTATGATTAAACGAGGAGTTCGACAGGGGTGTGTATTGTCACCATGTCTATTTAACCTGTACACAGAGATGATTTTCAGACACATTGAAGATTGCAAGGGAGTGACAATAGGTGGCATGAACATCAACAATCTTAGATATGCCGATGACAGTGTAATACTAGCAGACAGTGAGAAAAAACCTACAAGATATAGTGAATAGAATCAATAAAGCTGGAATACTATTCAACATGAAGATGAATGCCAGGAAGACCAAAACAATGGTTATAAGTAAAAAGACAGATAAACCAAATGTCAATATAACCATAGATGGCACAAACATAGAACAAGTATCCGAATTCATATATCTCGGACAAAAGATTACAAATGATGGGAGATGTGAGGAAGAAATTAAAAGAAGGATAACAATAGCCCGAACAACATTCTCCAAAATGAATAGAGTGTTAACATCAAGTAAGATATTAATACAAACAAGGAAGCGTATTCTTCAGTGTTATGTGTGGTCTACTCTAATGTATGGGGCAGAGACATGGACAATCTCTAAGAAAATGTACAAACGTTTAGCAGCATTTGAGATGTGGACTTATCGAAGGATGATGAAAATATCATGGACAAAGAAGATCACCAACAAAGAAGTTCTCAGAAAAATTAAAAATAAGAAAAGCTTGTTTGCCACTATACAGACAAAGAAACTTATTTATTTTGGCCACATCATTCGTCAGAGTTCAATATACCGTACATTGTTGGAAGGGAAGGTGAATGGCAGCAGAGGGAGAGGGAGACCAAGAACATCATGGTTTACAAATATTTCACAGTGGACAGGCTTGAATTATTCACAGTCTATCAGAACAGCACAACATCGGGACAAGTGGAGACCCATTGCATCCAACCCTCGACTAGAGGATGGAACTATTGATTGATTGATATATGTTTAAGTGCGTACTAATTTTGAGAGGGATAGGGATAGGGATAGGGATAGGGAGAGGGCGAGAGGGAGGCAGAGGCAGAGGTTGGCAGACAGATAGGTGTGGTGGATGATTGTTATCAGGTTGTTTCAAAATTACATATTCCAGAAATAAACCTCGTGTTTCAAACTTACCATCCTTTGAAGCTGTGGTGTCCATCGCCTCTACATTCCCATTACGCACTTCTGCACATCCGGACACATGCGCACCATTACTTCCAGCACCGTCTGTTGTCACTTCCGCTTTGCTTGTCGCCAGTGTTGCGGTCGTGGAGCATTCGGGGGTTTTGTGTCGGCAGTCCGGTTGCTGTATAGAAACTTGAACCGTCTTGACATGCGAAGGGTCTTTGTTCTTGAACACCTTAGTGGGCTGAAACCAAGGTTCTTCCTGTTAACATTCAGGACATACACAAGCGGTCACTGCCATGAGGCAATTAGCTATACGGGTATTCAAAAAGTAAAAGTAAAGCTTGTTTTATTTAACGACGCCTCTAAAGCACATTGATTTTTATATAATCATCGGCTATTGGACATCAAACATATGGTCATTCTGACATATTTATTTGGAGGAAACCCGCTGCCGCCACATAGGCTACTCTTTCCCACAAGCGGCAAGGGGTCATTTATATGCTATTTCCCATAAACAGGACAGCACATACAACAGCCTTTGATGAACCAGTTGTGGACCACTGGTTGGAACGGAAAATAGACCAAGCTGTAAATGGATCCACTGATAAGGATCGATCTGATGACTGACAGCATGACAGGTGGACACTCTACCGTCTAAGCTACATCTCGCTCCCCGGGTATTCTGAATTCCGCTGGTCACTCAGGCAGGACTGAAGCTGGGACCCAGCAAGCCGGTGTAGTAAGTTCAAAACACTACCCCACAAAAACACTACGGTAGTGTTTTCAACCCAGGTTCAAAACACTATGGTAGTGTTTTCAACCTAGGTTCAAAACATTACCTGGTTGAAGGTAGGTTCAAAACACTACTGTGACCATGCTCAAAACAATATCGTTAATTTTAAAAAACTTGCTTTAAGTTCAAAACACTACTCTAATGTAGAATGCAGTAGGGTGGGGCGGTGTGCAGTCGGGTGGGGGAAGTATGCAGTAGGGTTGGGAAGTATATAGTAAGTTGGGACAGTAGGGGGTTGTTGTTGGTTGTTGTTTTATGTCCTAGCAACATCTAAGGTCATAGCAGGACGGATACCGACTTGTGACAGTGCACACTCATGGTGACTTGATAGTGCTGCCCCACTGAGAAATCAGGCTGCCGGCCTGATATCCTACTCAGTCACATTACCCTGACACTGCGCTAACCAGTCCTTGCCCTATCCTTTTAATGTTGATAGGAAGCGACAAGTATCAATTTTAAAGTCATTAGTTTGACTCGACCGGTAACCGAACTTCCGCATGCATGGCCCATGCTCTACCGATTAGGCCACCGCGCCTGGTCGCGCAGTAGGCAGTAGGGTGGGGCTGTATGCAGTAAGGTGGGGCAGTGTGTAGTAATGTGGGGCAGTATGCAGTAGGGTGGGGAAGTATGCAGTAGAGTGGGGAAGTTTGTTTTGTTTGTTGTTGTTTTACATCCTAGGAACATGTAAGGTCATATCAGGATGCATACCGACTTGTGATAGTGCGCACTCATGGTGACTTTATAGTGCTGCCCCACTGGGAGACCAGGCCAACCAGTCCTTGCCATATCCTAATAATGCCGAGCGCCTGGCTAGGAAGTGACAAGTATCAATATTTAAGTCATTGGTTTGACTCAACCAGGGTTCGAATCCACAAAACCATGGGTTTGGATCCCTCGATCTCCCAAAACAGGAGAGCCAGGAACTCAATTCATTTGGCCATCCCATCTGGTCTTCTAAGACATTGGTAAACTGTATACTATTAATACATTGTTAAACACAGCAGCACTATCAGCGTATACTAATATGGTGTTAAGCACCGCAGCACTATAAGCGTATAAAATACATTGTTAAACTCCACACCACTATCAGTGTATACTAATAAGTTGTTAAACTCTGCAGCACTGTCAGCATATATAATAGTAATACATCATGCAGACGCCGCAGCACTATCAGCATATACTACTAATACATGCTTCAAATGCCGCAGCACTACCAGCGTATACTAATATGTGGTGCAGATGCCGCAGCACTGTCAGCATATACTACTAATACGTGCTTCAAAAGGTGCAGCATGGTCAGCGTATGCCAAATATGTATACGTATACCAAATATGTATACATATATCAATATATATTGCGGCACTATAACCACCACTGCTGTGTTATGATGTGTTTTGAACTTGGGTAGTGTTTTGAGTGTATGTAAGGGTAGTGTTTTCAACTTAACAGTAGTGTTTTGAAAGGGGTAGTGTTTTGAACGTCCTACACTTGGTCACAGCTTCAGCTTACATGGGAAAAGGTGTGTGTGGGGGGTGGGGGTGGGGAGGTGATGAATATATGAACGTCACGCCTCCTGGTGACCAAACTTGGTAGTATTCTTGCCATACATTAATTTGTTTCTATTTTACATTTCAGATAAATCATCCATATTTTGCTGAATAAGTTCTTTTGTCAGCGCCGAAGTACTTACAAATATTTGAGATTAAACAGGGATGAAAGTGGTCTCCAGCAAAAACGTGGAAATCAAGCCGACATTATTACACCGATGGCAAATTTCTGTGAAAACGAGGATCTTCTCTCATGGATTTAACACTGTCATGGAATCGCGGAAAAATGACGGAAGTCAGGTTTCAACTATCCTCCTTGTACCTATATTATCACCCATACCTAACTTGTTCTTGTTTGGGTTTAATGTTCTTGCAACATCTCAGGTTATATAAGGATCGAACTATCCAAATGTTGTCATATATATCCTGATTCCTTGGAATTTTGTTTAGCGTTAATCGATAAATATTTGATAAATCACAGAAATCAGCAAAACCGTTGAGATCTTTCATCCCTGATTAAATGTGTGTTCACCAAGTTTCTCTCCCTCTGACATTCCAACTACAAAGTGCCGACTCTAGTCACCGACACCCTGTCCTAATTAGTAACCATAGTAAAGGGCTAAGGAACAGGCCTGAGGAGTCAGAAAGTAACCTACGACAAATGCTCTCCAGCACAGCTCTCTGCATGACTGCTCTATTTATAAAACCAGGGTCCGTACACATGTGAAGATATGGAATTCAAGGCTATTTCAAGGCTTTTTAAGGCTGTTTTTGATAGGAATTCAAGACTATTTTCATCTGGATTTCAAGGGAAAAAAACACCAATGGGGAATGGCGATTTCGGACTAATTTAGATCAGTGGTGCTAGTTAAATCGAATTCAAAGCTTTTCAAGACTAATTACCCAGAATAGGTTAAATTCAAGGCTTTTCAAGGCCTTGAAATGGGGCAAATGAAGTTCAAGACTTTTCAAGAGTTCCCAGGCCCAGTACAGACCCTGTATAACCAAAGATATGCCTGGAGAATGAACGGTCCCCTTCAATCTATGCTTAGCGGGTCAAAAAGCATGGCTGTTCCAGTTCCTCACCTGGCGTAAAGCGGAAGCCCTTGGCGCACTATGTTGTCCCGGAGGTTTAGAAGCACTGGACTTGGTCGATGCAGGGAGTGCAATTTTAACCTCCTTTATTGAAGAAGACCGATTGAACAGCTTCAGTTTTCCATCCATTAACCGACCCTTTGGTGACTTGGGCGACAACTTGCCCGACTCCGCGCCCTTGGAGCTCTTCGGGTTCTTCTGACCATCCCCTTCAGCTGCCCCGTGACCTTGACCTTGGCGATGAAGAAACCGTGTAAATATAGACGACCTTGATGACCTTGGCGACCGCGCCGGTGACTGCGATCTGTTCCCGCTAGAGGGTGTCAATGGTGCTTCCTCTGCTTGTTCGCTCAGATTCTGTGAGCTGGTGCTAGAGCTCTTCAGGCAGCAGCCATCTTTCTTTTCTTTCGGTAACTTAACCTTCTTTGACTTTAGCGATGAAGCGGCTGCAGCAGCACTCGTCACCGTTTGGCTTGCGAGTCCGGAAGAGATGTGCTGTGCTATTCTTGAAGTCTTCAACGATGACTTTCGCACTGATGCTGACTTTTTTGGCGAGTTCGGAGACTGAGAACCAGTAGACAACGTCTCCTGTTTGAAGCGCTTTGAATCTGAGGGTGGCACAGATTCTGTTCCCCGATCCCACGCTCCAGGTTTCCCTACAAATAAAAAACAGCAAACACAAAACTCAGAACGAGGAATCATTATCAGGAACAGATCGATCCTGGAAATAATATCTTAAACAACCAGAACAACAAAGACCATTTCTCAGGGGTATCAAATAACCCACACTAACTTTATCTGCCGCATAACTTGTTATGCAAATATTATTTAGGAGTCTAAACTTTGTCATGCTATTGTATTTGGCTACAGCTACACTAACTCATTATGTATAACAAATTATACGAGTAAAAATTCTAGGGAACAATGTCCTATTTCTGATTCCTCCTTACTGTTCATTGGCGGAGTGTCCCCCCCCCCCCTCACCTCAGGGCGTGAATGTATGCGGGTGCCCCCCCCCCCTTACGCCTCTCACACGGGAGGAATAACTATGTATACTAACTGCATTGGTCAGCTCATTGTTAAGGCTAACTATGCCAGTTTTATATATACAGTAGAACCTTTCTAACAGACCACCTCCACAGATCGACCATGCCATTATATTGATCACTTTATTTGGGTCCCAAATGATCCCCCATACAATACCATTGTAATGATATAAAAAAACTCCCTAAACCGACCATCTCCCTAAATGAACCATTTAAAGTCGGTCCCATGGTCGGTCGATTTACTGTTGTTTAGGGTCTGCAGTAACAGGTTCTATTAAATTGATTCAGTATATTCCCTGCTATGTGGCAACAAATCCTTAACGTACAGATCCTCTTCTGGCTGATCTCGGCCCGCTCGTTATGGTAAAAAAAGAACTTTTCTTACACACATATGGAGGTCAACAGAGCACTGAAGTCAGATAATTGTGGGTGTCCTCTCCAATGTGAATCAAGCCTTCTCTCAAATGCTTCTACCGTTGGTGCTTCAACCACTTGGTCTGGAAGATTGTTCCATGGATCTGTCACTTGAAATAAAAATGAGTGTTTCCTGACCTCAAGTCTGGGCCTCTCCTTAAAGATCTTATGCCATTCGCCTCTGGTGTTGCTGTCTATTCTATGTGTTACCAGGAAGTCTACCACACATCCACCAGGGGGGGGGGGTGCTGCTCTTTCTGCCTAACCGTCGGGTTGATACTACTGTTTGCGTCGGCTGGCCCCGAGCACCTTGGGCACCAGCTCACTGCATTCATCATGGGGAAGTATGACTCGGGGAGGTCACGTGGGTCTGGGCTCTCCTACTACCAGCGTCACTCGCTCAGATATTTTACTTTAAAGTTGCATAGTCTGATTTCTTGAAGATTTATACTGCCTGTTATGGATAAGTCTGAATAGACTTGTTTTCACCATT
The DNA here is from genome assembly GCA_030323885.1 of Branchipolynoe longqiensis. NCBI lineage: Eukaryota > Metazoa > Annelida > Polychaeta > Phyllodocida > Polynoidae > Branchipolynoe > Branchipolynoe longqiensis. Next base: position 15,947,818 of record CM059203.1, read on the forward strand.
AGACAGTTTGTCGATAGAAAGCCCGAGCCTACACTTTTACCGACCCAAGGGATTTTTAACCTCCCACACCACACAGACATGGTATGAGAGCAACTGGCCTTTGATGACGCTGTAAGTTATACACAGCGGTGGAAATCCAAATTTGCAGAGGTGGGGGCACGGGGAATTGAACCACCGACCTTCAGATTAGGTTGATTGATTGATTGGTGGTTGCTTTACGCCGTGTCGGCAGCATAGGCCATATTCACGGCGAGAAATGTTTGTTTTTTGTTCAAACCATCGCTTTTACATGTAAAAGCAGACAATCAATTATGTGCCAATAGACACTAATTAAATTAGAAAGCTCACAATCATATATCTGTGTTCAAGGGAAACAAATTCCCATAGAAAAAGAAAAGTTTCATTAATAATTAATAGAATCCATTTAGTAAACTATATAAGGTGGTACAGTCCAGCTGCCCTCAAAAAGGCTAAAATGTTTTCCTGTTTTACCTTAGTAAAAAGGTCATGCATACTGCCTGCAGAGTAGAACCGTTGGCGCAGGGCCAAAAAATCAACGCAACTTAGTAAAATGTGTTTGAGTGTCAGTGGGGACTGACACCCAATACATTCAGGGGGAGGTTCCCCCTTGAGCAGAAAAGCATGTGTAAGCCATGAGTGGCCAACACGGCAGCGACTAAGGACCACTTGGTCCCGCCGACCTCCCGCATGAGTCTGTGGTGGCTTTCCCACAGATGGTTCAATTTCTTTAAGTTTATTGATGTTTTCATCCCACTCATGTTGCCATTTGGATTTTATGTGGGTGGCTATTAGTGGTTTCAGATCAGAGTGAGGGATCAGACACGGTTCAAGATCACAGTTCAGGGCCTTCTTCGCAGCCCGATCAGCTCGTTCGTTTCCTTGTATGCCAGCATGGCCAGGCACCCAGCACAGGTGGATATCATACCCATCTGTTGTCAGTTGGTTCATTTTATAAATGACCGTTGCTAGAATAGGGTGATTCGTTTTCAGTCCAGCAACAGCCAGGAGGCAAGAGAAGGAATCACTGTATATAACATAGTTAGTGTGGTTGGATACCTCGATACACTCCAAAGCGAGAAGGAGTGCTCGGGCCTCTGCAGTGAAAATCGAGCTCTGATCGGGCAAACGTACACCAAATTTTTCCCGTCGGCAGACTGCCGCAGCAGCTACCCGGCTTTGGTCTTTCGAACCATCAGTGTATATGGAGAGGTGGTCTGCAAACTGGCCTTGAATCTCTGCATGCAGTCCTTTGTACTCGAGTGGATGTGTCCCAGATTTCCTCAGTTCCGTGAGTCGGAGGATAAACCGATGGCTTTCTCAACGACCACGGGGGATGTTCTGGGACTTTGGCATCCTCCAACACGTCCAAATCCACGCCTAAGGCCTCCAAATGAGGTTTCATTTGGAGCCTCAGTGGCCGGATGTAATTTGGCCTGGCTTCATACCTGGATTCGTCATGTTGCTCGAATAGACAATTGTGTGCAGGATTCAATGCATTAGTTTTTTATCTTGACTACATATTGCATGGCCAGTTTGATTCTCCTGTTATTAAGTGATGGTTCATTGGCTTCGACATAAAGGCTCTGAACTGGTGAGGTGCGGAAGGCCCCAAGGGCCAAGCGCAGTCCCTGGTGGTGGATCGTGTCTAGCAGCCCAATATATGATTTCCTTGCGGAACAATATACTATGCTGCCGTAATCCACTCGTGAACGAACCAAGGTTCTGTACACGGAGAGCAGAACATCTCTGTCCGCTCCCCACTCTGAGCTGGACAGCACCCTCAGAATATCCAGCGCTTTCAGGCATCTTGTTTTCAGGTACTTTATATGTGGCACAAAAGGCAGTTTTGCGTCGAGAATGAGGCCCAGAAATTTGGTTTTCTCAACGACTTTAATGGGATCCCCATCCAGGGTCAGCTCCGGTTCCGCATGTATTCTACGCAGCAGGCAGAAGTGCATGCAGACTGTTTTGGTCTTGGAAAATTTGAAACCGTTCAGAACTGACCATCGATGGATCCCATTTATGCTTGGTTGTAGCTGTCTCTCTATGACATTCATGTTAGCACCGCTGTAATATAAAACAAAGTCGTCCACGAAAAGACTACAGGAGACCCCCTGCTTTACAGCAGCAGCAATAGCATTGACCTTGACCCCGAAAAGGGTCATGGCCAGTATGCTGCCTTGAGGTACTACTAGTTCCTGTGAGTGTAGGCGGGAATAGGTAGTCTTGACACGGACGCGGAAATGCCTGAAGGCTAGAAAGTTCCTGATGAAAATTGGCAAGTGGCCACGAAGGCCAATCGCATGAAGATCCTCCATGATGCCATGCTGCCACGTTGTGTCATAGGCTTTTTCGAGGTCGAAAAAGACAGCCACAACGTGCTCCTTCTTAAGGAAAGCATCTCTTATGAAGGTCTCCATGCACACCAAATGGTCGAGGGTGCTGCGGCCCCGTCTGAAGCCACATTGAAGGTTGGACAGGTGGTGTCCTGACTCCAGTAGCCAGACGAGGCGGTTGTTTACCATGCGCTCCATGGTTTTACAGATGCAGCTTGTAAGGGCTATGGGACGATAGTTGTGGGCTTCACTCTGGTCTTTACCAGGTTTGGGAATCGGTATTACTGTCGCCTCCCGCCAAGAGGCGGGGACGACACACGACTCCCAGATGTTGTTGAAGAGTTGAAGCAACAGTCTCAGTCCATGTTCAGGGAGATGTTTCAAAAATTGATAATGAATTCCATCAGGTCCAACTGCTGTGTCATGCGAGCTTTCCAAAGAACACCTCAACTCATCCATACTGAATGGGGAGTTTTAGTGCTCCTCGCCATCGGAAGAAAAGTCCAAGAGCTTTTGCTCTTGGCGTTCCTTGACCACCCGAAAGCCCGGGAGGCAGTTTCCCAAAGACGAGTTTCCAGCAAAGGTGCGAGCCAATTCTTCACTTATTTCGTCGAGTGATGTGAGAATGGTGCCATTGTGTTTCAAGTGCTGGACTACAGAAGAATCACCTCCCCTTCGTTTGATTCTTCTGATCATTGTCCATACTTTGCCCAACGGCGTGTGCATGGTGATGCTAGAAACAAATTGTCTCCAACACTGCCTCCGCGCTTCTTTGATTGTTCTGCGAGCGCGAGCGCGCAGAATTTTAAAGAGCGCCAGATTTTCAGCAGTCGGTCTCCTGTGGAATTTACGCTGAGCTTTCTTTCGTTCCTTAATAGCCCTCCTACAGCCGTCATCTAACCATGGAGGCGTCAAACGCTTGGGAGTTGCCGAGGTCTTCGGAACAGTTTTCTCCGCGATCCATCTCAGCATCTCAGTGAAGGCATCGATGTCACTGATGTCTGGAGTGAACTTCTCGCAACATAGGGTCTGGAAGGTGGGCCAGTCGGCTTTACAAAGCCGCCAGCTCCTCTCTCGCTCTATGGGAGATGCCCCCCCACAATTAAGAATAATTGGGAAGTGGTCGCTCCCGCAGAGGTCATCCCAGACCCTCCACGAAAAGTCCAGCGCCAGTTCTGGTTCTACAATGCTGAGATCGATGGCGGAATATGTTCCGTAGCCGGGATGCAAATATGTGTATGAACCATTGTTCAATACACACAGAGCATGAGCGGCCACAAGGTCCTCAATTCTCTTGCCTTTAGCGTTCCTATTGTCCCCCCCCCCCCCCATAATGGGTTGTGGCCGTTAAAGTCACCCATAAGTAAATATGGGGACGGTAACTGGTCCACAAGGGCGTCCAGTTCTAGGTCAGATTAGGAGTCTGACCTAGAAAAAAGTCAGACACTCTAACCACTCCCCCACAGAGAACACCCAATGGTTTTTAATTTCTTTCAAATCTGAAATAAATATATTACGTTGATAGTTACAATCTACCATACTTTAATTAGAAGTAACTTTTAAATTAAATGGCTAGCTTTTGTGATATTAGAAGTGCAAACATGTCACATTAATTCCGTAAGCATGCCAAAACTCAGACACCATAGGTTCTGCAGTAACAGGTTCTAATACATTGATTCAGTATTCCATTCTAGGTGGCAACATATGCTTAATAATGTAATCAGTATCTAAAGCCGTGTTTACACGGGCGAGTTAAAGCGCTTCATATAAAACCAGTTGTCTAGATCAATTTACATTTGGTGTGTAAACGCGACGCTATGGTGTTTTAGGGCTGAATCGATTCATATAAATCGGTATATGTAAACCACCTTGCGAGGTAGTATAGATGAAGCGATCTAGCTTAAGCGCGTCACACGCATGCGCAGTCGAGACCTTAGTTTGTTGACTTTCCGGTCGATCAAAAGTGCATATTATAGAATTTAGTCTATGAAACCGCTAGCTGTGCACAGATATTTTTTTCATCATTTATTTTTAGGGTTTCACTGCCCAGCAGAAGTTTTGACCATTCCAAACCAATACGATTCAGTCCATACAGATCTAGGTCGAACCCACTCTCTACTGGCGACGACGACTAACCGAAACTGGCGCTGGTTCGTATGGACTTGCTCAAGCGCAGATATCGATTTCCGCCTTCAAACTCGGTGTGTGTAAACGCGCCACTAAATCCATTCATATAAATCGCTTTGTCGTGTAAACACAGCTATAGTTAGATATGTAGAATCAAATCTAGATAATTGTTTTGGTTTTGAAAATTTGAAGCTTTCGTCAGACTATGCAGCTTTAATAAACAGAGGGGCCTTTCGGGGTCCATCCAGAGTTCGATTAACTAACTTGTATTGTCTTCTCATTTGCGTAAGTAGTAATATAAATAATAGATATAAGAAAAGAGGACAATCTGAAGCAACCAACACTATTCAAATCTGAAAAGCAAAATGTGTTTATTTAAAATCTTTTGAATACTAAGATTCCATTTCTATACATGGAAGGGTTTCCTGACTACCTACCACTTGGTACAAATGACTGCTGTGCCAATGAACAGGTAGATATATATCTTCAATGCCTTTTGACACATCACCTATAGCAGTGTTGCCTATTATCGCCCGGTTTGCTAGAAACACATTGAGGTTGTGTGCTTAAAGGGGCACCTTGCTGATTTAAATACATACCTAGGCAACACATAGACTTCTCAAGCAGTAACCTAGCAACAGTGATATTCATACTTGCTTACTTTTCTGCAAAATGTTTAGGCCACAAACTCTACTTTCCCTGTTGAGTGCATTTTTGCCAATAGCATGCATAGTATTTTGAAATACTGTTAATACTGAGTATTCAAGAAACCTATTACCTGGAGAAAAATACCCGCATAAAGTAAATGATAACATGTTTGAAACAATTTGTCCACGCCATTCTGAAATTAGTACACAAAAATCTGTTTTGAAGTGTCTCCCAATATGACAATTCCAGATCCCGTATATGTCCCAATAGAAGCATGCTACCCAATAGAAGCACACACCCCATTTCAAGATTGAAAGAATGCACAAATTTATGATCATATTGAGACTGAATGCATATAAAATAAGACAATCCGACTTTATTTCAAAGTCACGACAAAAACAAATCAAAATTTACGATCATATTGAGACTGAATGCACATAAAATAAGGCAATCCCACTTTATTTCAGAGGCACGACAAAAACAAATCGATGAAATTCGTTAACTTTGAATACATGTGTGTCTGCACTCGCACACAGCACATCTATTGGGACATATACGGTAGGTTTATTAACATGCGTCAGAAAAGAGATACGGATTTAAAAGCCAGATTTTTACACATTTGAGCATTGGTTTTATTTATTATGTAGACAGAAGATAAATTTGAATGGGTGTTGTCTTGTTATTGTTATTTGTCGCAACTCAACGAGAACAAATCCGGGCACTTCTATCTCCACATTCACCTCCACTCTACACAAAGTCCTCTGCAACTGAGTTCGGACAAGTACCATGACTTATTACCATATTGGTGCTTAGTGAGTGAACTCAGAGATTGCGGAATACAAGGTTAGTACTAATTCATCAAAGTCCAAAGTAGTCCAGGTACTAAAAAAAGCTTGTTGTATTTAACGATGCCTCTAGAGCACATCAAATTTTATCATCGGCTAGTGTACATCAAACATATGGTCATTCTGACATATTTTTTTAATAGGAAACCTGCTGCCACTGCATAGGCTACTCTTTCCGATAAGCAGCAAGGGGTCTTTTATATGCACTTTCCCACAGACAGGACAACACATACCACAGCCTTTGATGAACCAGTAGTGGACCACTGGTTGCAACGGAAATATCCCAAACTGCAAATATTCCACTGAGCAGGTTCGATCAGATGACCCACACCTTTCCAGGTGGACACTTTACCGCCTGAGCTATGTCCCGCTCCCCGACGGCTGAAGCCCATTTGAAAGCACTTCACCTAGTCACAAGGTCTATTATGATGTCTACAAGTGCATACATTATGTTCTGAATTTTGTTTTGTTTTATTACACAGTTGCGGCTGTTTTTTATATTTCCTAGTAAACTATATCTATGTGATTTGACATGGCACTAGTGCCATTTGGTTGAGTGATACCAAAGAAACGCATGCGCATTAACACCTAGGCCGCGTTCAGGGTCCATCTCGGAGGCGCCTCGGAGATGCCAGTGACGTCACGCTAGTCTGAACGGCAAAGGCAGTTTGTTGTCTCGAAAATGGCCGCCTCCATAGGCGGCGGCCATTTGCAATGGTAAAGCTGTGCTGTGATTGGCTGAAACCAGTGAATACGGCAGCCATTTTCGAGGCGCTTTTCACCTCCAGTCTGGAAAAAGAGGCGTCTCCGAGACGTCTCCGAGACGCACTCTGAACGGGAATAAGACAAAAAGCATCGCCGAGACGTCGCTGAGGCGCCTCTGAGACGGACCCTGAATGCGGCCCTGGCATGGTGCAAGAGCTGGCTTAGTTACTCCCACATCACAGTCTCCGTGAAAGAGCTCCTAGACAACCCTATAGGAAAAGTGGCGGAAGGCGGGGTTATGGAAGCAACCACATCAATTTGGAATCTAATATGCTAAATATAGTGTTCAAATACTTGTCTATGATAGCCCGCTACTTCTGGGATGAAGAATTGATTAAATCACACAAATTAAGAGACTTTAAAATTCAAATTGAGAGCTTCCTTTGGCTGCCATATTGGGGTTTCTTCTCTCTCAATTCTTTTAAATAAAAAAAAAATATATATATTTTTTAATTCACAATTTCCATACATTATTCCACAAACATATACCATTCTGTTAAAAGAATTCCCCAACTCTACGTCAATATAGATAAACACGTAATGCTGCAACCACCACCTCCACAGCTTGTTTATAGTTTATTGCTACTGAACCAATTTTGGCCACAAATTAGACAGAGCTGTCATTCACCCCTACTTTGGATAGGGGTGAATCTCTTAAGGCCCTGTCACACATCACCGGATTGAGCAACGGACAGAATTGTCTAGTCTAGTGGTGATAAGTATCAAAATGTATTAAAATGTGTTAAAATGTGTTAAAATGTTGCGCTATCGAGCCAATGGCCTCTGGACGAATGGACATGAAACGGATAGCCAACAGACGAAACAAACTCAAACCGGACAAGAACCGTAGACGTCAGTCCGGTGGCATCCGTTCCTAGTTTTGTGCATGTTCAAAACTTGTACGGACACAAAATGGATATTGTTCGTTTTCTGTCCGTTTCCCCCAATCCGGTGAGGTGTGACAGCCACTTTATCTAGAGCTGGCTTTGTTTAGTCTCGGTAGTCGAATAAAAGGATGGCCAAATCAAACCAACGACTTCAAAAATAATACTTGTCACTACCTAGCCTGGTGCTCAGCACGACTAGGATCGGGCAAAGTGCAGTGGAATGAGGAAGACAAATTGTCTGTGATTGAAATTTCCCCTGCTTAATTAACGAAAGTAATAATCAAGGATGAAAGTGGTCTCCTGCTAAAATCGCGGAAATTAAGCTGAGATTATTACACTGACGGCGAATTTCTACAAAAACGCGGATCTTTTCCGATAGACTTACCACTGTCGAGGAATCGCTGAAAAAATACCAGAATTCAGGTCTCACCTGTCCTTATTGTGCCTATATTATCAACCATATCTAACTCGTTCTTGTTTGGGTTTTATGTTCTAGCAACATCTAAGGTCATATAAGAACCGGCTTTTTGAACTAACCAATTGTTGTCAGATATATGCTGATTCCTAGAGAATTTGCAAACGTTAATCAGTGAATAAAAAAAATTCGCGGAAATCCGCGAAATCGCGGAAATCTTTCATCCCTGAATAATAATTTTTTTTAATGCATTCTATATCAAACATATCCGTGGCACAACAATGCGAACCTGGGTGAGCTCGGAGTAGGGAGCACTCCGTCATCTCTGCGTTGTTTCGCGAGGTTTGCGCAAGATTGAAGACACACGGAGAGTAAAAGGGAAGATTCCATGGCAAACACTGATGTAGACATCCACACATGTCATGGTCTGTCAAAGAGACACGCTACATATACACTTTTTTGTCTAGTTTGTGTGATTGTTTGTTTATTTGGCTCATAACGGTTAAGTGCATGCACTTGTTTTCGCCGCTGTGCAGTAGTGATCAAAATCCATATGGATTGATTTCCTTTAAGCTATAATTTCTGTAAACTTGTTTACGGCGCTTCCAATTAGTTTTTTTATTATATGTGTGTGCATAGTTTGTTTAGTATGGTGTCTCCTATTCGTTTTTGATGTTTTCTGGCTTACCTACTGTTTATCCCTGATCTATTACTTATTTCTTTATCTATATCTCACTTCGAACCTTTCTTAATTTTCTTTTTGTATTCTTTAAGTGTTTTGGCGTTTCTTAGAGCACTGCTTTGGCTATTCAAAACTTGTATGCTCATAGCTATTAGTATCACGCTTCTGTCAAAGCACCCACAGTTGGATCTTTCTGTTATTAGCACAGGTGCCTCGCCAGCTCTAGTAACTTTTCTACTTGTTGTTTTGTATTTTTCTACATCGTCAAAAGCTAGTATTCTTAGGTCTATTTCTCTTCTATTTCGAGCATGGTGAAAGGAGCTGAACAGGAGAAATGAGCTCACTGGTGAAAGTAGGTCACAGGAGAAAGGAATAGAACAGTTCTCATCTGCTTGAAGTAAAATTAATTAGATGTAAAATGTGGTCGGAGTATTAGCCAGCTCCTGACAGACTGGGTGACGGTGACTGTGTACTACGGCAACTAACAACAACTCACCTCAAACTACACGTCTTTAGGAATTAAGATTCATGGCCATTGAACAGGAAAAGTCATTACAGGGTTACACAACAAGGTCGTGACGTCACAGTTACACTTGTAGCAGGTACAACACTTAGTGATACCAGATGCACATGATTCATGGGGTATCAGAGGTCAAGGTCACCTGACAGGAAGTGGTTGCTTGTTATATTAGTTAGTATCCAACAAAGAAAGCGCATCGCAAAAGAGACTGGCTAGGAAAGTAAAGGGATACAGTATAACCCCGTTAAACCAGACTTGAATGGACCTTGAAACTTGTTTGGATTAACCGATCATTGGTTTAACCAAACTTTCGCTTCGACTTTGACTTAAAATGTATTGCACATGTAATATACAATGTATGTGGACACTTTGATTGTTTTTTATGTACATACAGTATAACCCCGTTAAACCAAGCTCGGTTAAACCAAACAATCGGTTAATCCAAACAAATTTCAAGGGTCCCTTCAAAATACTACCATTTATCACATAAAAAAGTTGGTGGGGTCTCAGATAACCTTATAACCACATGAAAGTTTGGTTTAACTGTACCGGAAGTGGCCTGAGGTCCGAACATTTTGTTTGGATTAACTGACTTTGGTTTAACCAACTTTTTTATATGATAAATAGTAGTATTTTTCCGGGCCGCCGAAAAAAGTTTGGATTAACTGATCGTTTGGTTTAACCGAGCTTGGTTTAAAGGGGTTATACTGTACTAAGCATCTAATATACAATAAAACCACTCTAACCGACCACCTCCACAGATCGACCACTCCCCTATATTGATCACTTTATTTGGGTCCCAAATGATCGCCTATACAATACCACTGTAGAGATTTAAAAAAACACTCCCTAAACCGACGACCTCTCTAAATGGACCATTTAAAGTTGGTCCCATGGTCGGTCGATTGAGAGAGGTTTTATTGTATAAACCAAATGTCCCACAGGAAGTAATAAACAGAATTGTTTATTTGTCATTTTACGTCCTAGCAACATCTAAGGTCATATCAGGATGGGTACCGAGTTGTGACAGTGTGTACTCATGACCACCTTATAGTGCTTCTATCACTACTACTATTACAATACTGTTTCCAGTTTTCTTTGTTTGTTGTTGTTTTACATCCTAGCAACATCTATGGTCATATCAGGACGGGTACCGACTTGTGACAGTGCACACTTATGGCAACGTTATAGTGCTGCCCCACTGGGACACCAGACTGCCAGCACCATGACCTGATATCCCAATCAGTCACATTATCCTGACACTGGGCCAACCAGTCCTTGCCCTATCCTTATAATGCCGAGCACCAGGCTAGGAAGCGACAAGTATCAATTGTTAAGTCATTGGTTTGACTCGACCAGGATTCGAACCCACAAACTTACTGTTTCCATATTGCTGTGGAACGTGTGGGTAACTATCAGAAATCCAATGTGCTATATGCTGCAAATTGTGTATTCAACAGTTATTGTTAGCTCACTTTAATACGTGGATACTGTAATACCATTTTTATGTAAATAATTGTGAATTGAAAAATGGCTGGAAGACCAGTGCTTCGGCGCGACAAAAGACTTATTCAGCAGAATAAACATATTTACCCAAACTAAATAATTAATGAAACCAAAAACATGAGAAATGGGGTTTGATCTTCATCCAGACTAAAATTCTGACTTTAGACTAACAAACAATAGGACCTTTAAGGGAACTGTGTGTGTGTGGGGGGGGGGGGGCAGCCAGAGTTTTGTTCTCAACAAATTGCATGTCGTATGTCTGTAAAAGAAACTAAATAATTGCGTGAATTGATTGTAATTATTAGGAGACCGGTGCCTTAGAAGTGAACAAAAAAGGATTAGATACATTTAGTTGGGGGGGGGGGGGGAGTGCTGAATCAGCATGTATATAGCAAACAGAATGAGCTCCAACCAGATTATAAAAAAGAACACCCCGTTCCATTTCAATGCATCTACACCGGGCGTGGTGGGCGAATCGGTAGAGCGCGGGCCTCGCGTGCGGGAGATCGGGAGTTCGGTTCCCGGTCCAGTAAAACGAATGACTTACAAAATTGATACGGGTCGCTTCCAAGCCTTAAGAACGGCAAAATATCACACCTGATGTGTGTCTGTCTACGCTTGTGTTTATTTTATTTGTGTCTGTGTGTGTACGCTTGTGTATGATTTAGTATTAGTGAGTGTCTGTCTGTATATATGTGCGTGTGTATATGTATGTCTCTGTGTGTATATGTGCATCTGTTCGATTGGGTCTCTGAGTGTGTGTGTATATGCGCGTCTATGTGTATATGTGCATCTGTTCACTTGGGCCTATCAGTGTGGGTGCATGTGTGTATATATGTGCACATGTTTGCTTGTGTCTATGAGTGCACGTGAAGTGTGTATATGTGTGTCTGTATAAGGACGTCTTTGTGTGCATATGTGTGTCTGTTCGCATGTCTATGAGTGTGTGTGTGTGTGACTGTATGTATATGTGTATATATGCATCTGTTCTGTATGTCTCTGTGTATATATGCATCTGTTCGCTTGTGTCTATGAGTGCGTGTCTGTGGGTATATGTGTGTTTATGTGTATATATATCCGTCTGTTCGCTTGTCTCTAAGTGTGCCTGTCTGTGTGTATATGTGTGTTTATGTGTGCATATATCGATATCTTTGCGTAGGTCTAAGTGTGCCTGTCTGTGTGTATATGTGTGTTTATGTGTGTATATATCCATCTGTTCGCTTGTGTCTAAGTGTGCCTGTTTGTGTGTATATGTGTGTTTATGTATGTATATATCCGTCTGTTCGCTTGTGTCTAGGTGTGCCTGTCTGTGTGTAAATGTGTGTTTATGTGTGCATATATCCATCTGTTCGCTTATGTCTAAGTGTGCCTGTCTGTGTGTATATGTGTGTTTATGTGTGTATATATCCATCTGTTTGCTTGTGTCTAAGTCTGCCTGTTTGTGTGTATATGTGTGTATATATCCGTCTGTTCACTTGTGTCTAAGTGTGCATGTCTGTGTGTATATGTGTGTTTCTGTGTGTATATATCCATCTGTTCGCTTATGTCTAAATGTGCCTGTTTGTGTGAATATGTGTATTTCTGTGTCCATATATCCTTCTGTTCGCTTGTGTCTAAGTGTGCATGTCTGTGTGTATTATGTGTGTTTCTGTGTGTGTATATCCGTCTGTTTGCTTGTGTCTATGCGTGTGCGTGTGCGTGTGCGGTGTTCCAGGCACGAGATGGGCTGCTGACACATGATCGAAAGGATCAAATTTCTCCAGTCTATGTTAGAACACATGGCCACTGTCCAAAGACATGAAATGACTCAAAAAGCCAGTCTGGGCAAGTCGAGCAATTTAATTATCATTCGAACCACTTTTTTTTTGTTTTGTTTTTTTGCATAAAGTGTTCGGAAGTTTGAAAACAGAAATGTAGGGCAATCTTCTCGGTTGATGTTAGCAGTGTAATATATGCTGTCTTGTGACCTAACAAAGAGTCTGGTGGCGAGGACATCATTCCTGAGACCAGACGGGGTGACCGGATGAGTTGAGCGCCCGTCTCCCGTTTTGGGAGATCGTGGGATTCGATCCCATGGGTTCGGACCCTGGGTGAGTCAAACCAATGACATAAAAATGTATACTTGTCACTTCCTAGCTCGGCATTAATAGGATAGGGCAAGGACTGGTTGGCTCAGTGTCAGGATAATATGACTGAGTGGGATATCAGGTCATGGTGCTGGTGGCCTCGTCTACCAGTGGGGCAGGACTATAAAGTTACCATGAGTGCGCACGCAAGTCGGTACCAGTCCTGATTTGACCTTAGATGTTGCCAGGATGTAAAACTCCAACAACCAACCAACCATCATTCCTGAGAATGCAACCCTTAGGGACCGTATACAAAGAGCAGTGATAATGACCGTATCGCAGGATAGTGTCTATCCTAAGGATAATCACTAACATAAAAAATGGTATGCAGGGCACAGTAATATTAATAGCCCTATCCAAGCAACTCCATCCAGTGATAAGTTATTCCCCAATCTTATCAGGCATAGCGCTATCCTGGTAAGGATAATTATAAATTCAAGATTGCCGCCCTCATATGCAGGTAGCACCTATAGTAGTGACATCAGTCACTGAGAGTTTGGATTTGACTTCACTTTTCATGTTTACACGCAATGATTTTTTTAAACAAAGTTTGTTTTATTTAACGACACCTCTAGAGTACATTGATTTTCATCATCGGCCATTGGATGTGAAACATATGGCCATTCTGACATATTTCTTTGGAGGAAACCTGCTTCCGCCACATAGGCTACTCTTTCCGATAAGCAGCAAGGGATCTCTTATATGCACCTTCCCACAGACAGGACAGCACATACCACAGCCTTTGATGAACTAGTTGTGGACCACTGCTTACACGCAAAGATCAATACCAAGCATTTATCAAAATAACTTGATTTAGGAATGATGGAGCGTCCCCCACCGTCTACCTTGTATTGAGACCGGACGCAGTGGCCTAATTGATAGAGCACATGCTTCCCATGTGGAAGGTCAGGAGTTTGAGTCCCAGCTGAGTCAAACCAATGACTTATTTAAATTGATACTTGTTGTTAACTAGCCTGGCACTTGCATTAATAGGATATGACAAGGACTGGTTTGCACAGTATCAGGATAATATGACTGAGTGGGATATCAGATCATGGTATCGGCAGCCCGGTCTCCCAGTGGGGCAGCACCATGAGTGCGCACTGTCACAAGTCGGTACCCGTCCTGATATGACCTTAGATGTTGCTAGGACATCAAACAACAACCTTGCGTTGGAGGTGACAATAGTTAATACTCCCTTCAAAGCATCAACATATAGCGCAGGCTAACTTTGGTCAATGCCGCATCTAGCATAGCTTTCGGAAATTATAAGTGAGAATTAGATTAACTTAGGCTTCCCGCTAAATAATAAATGGCCGGTGCATGTTTGCCAGGTTACCCAAACTTTAATTAGGTCACCCCGTAACGAGTTTACTATTGCTAACGTAATTAGTGACTGAGTCGTGTCCTCACTAAGTTGGCCGTTGACCTTTTGAGGCCACTACTGTCATTGGGCGCTCCCAAACACAAGCTGTCAGCCATATTTTTTTACGAAACTACCTTACCAAACTCACCAGTAACAGTAGGCTGCATTTGTCGTCTGCTTGACTTAATTTTCTTTTTTCTCGTATCTTGTTCTTTACCTGCCATTAATGTATCAATGTTTTGCTTATTTCCTTGTAATAGACCCCCACCAGTTAAGCTGGAAAGAACCCGACCAGAGTGGTTCCAGATCCTGCCGATAGAAGTCACTAGCTTAACTGATGGACATGAAGAGGGCGACAGTGAAATTCCAGAAGAAAAAAACAAATATAGTTGTCTTTTTTAAATATATATTACAAGCATAAGAGCTTGAATCCTGTTGCGATATGAATATCTGAATATAATCAAGCATTTTATTATTTTCCAAGCATTTTTTTACGGAGATATAGCATCTGAAATCATAGGCAGTCGGGGAATGTACTCGACTAGAGTGGTTCCCGATTCTACCGACAGAATTCACTAGTAGCTTAAGTGGGGTCTATTGTCTATCTATATTGTTGTAGATTTGTTTACTGTGTAGTGGCAATTGTGATTAGGGCTGGAAGACCAGTGCATTAGCACTGACAACATTTGATTTAGAGGAATAAAAACACTTGAACAACATTTCTTTTGGCCAATATTCCTTCCAATTTACCCCATTTTCACTGAAACATGCAGAAGTTCAATGAATAAGCAGGCTAGGGTAACTAAATGTCGTCTATTGTCATATCAGTGGTAGCAGACGAGATTTAGTTGCAGAGTACCATCTGACCATCTATTGTCATGTCGACCAGGCAGGATGGCCGAATGAGTTGAGTGTCCGTCCCCTGTTTTGGGAGATCGGGGGATCTGAACCCATCAGATCGTGGGTTCGAACCCTGGTCGAGTCAAACCAATGACTTACAAATTTATACTTGTCGCTTCCTATCCTGGCACTCGACCGAACACTATGCTAGGAAGCGACAAGTATCAATTTTTAAGTCATTGGTTTGACTCACCCACGATCTACCAGAACGGGAGACGGACGCTCAAGTCATTCGGCCATCCCGTCTGGATGTCATAGTAGACATCACACCAATGTTTTGGAGAAGTGTTAATTATGTGCGAGGTGTCATCATGAATGAAGGTCATTGGTGCAGATTGACCCAATTGACCCAGCTTGGATTCGGTCATAAATAACCAAAGGGGTAGTCTAAAAAAATACTTACCGTTACATTGTACGAATCTAATTAAAAATAACCACACCAACTTACATGTATCATGAAGTCGCCATGAGTGCACACTGTCACGTTTGTTGTTTTACGTCCTAGCAACACTGTCACAAGTCAGTACACATCCTGATATGACCTTATAGGATAACCATAAACAACAGCAAGTCACAAACAGTACTATTTAGTACCAGGCTAACAAGAAACGAGAAAATAAAGTGTCTTCTGGGAAACACCGAACTAGAACAAGTAGACAACTACCGATATCTGGGAGTGGAACTAGATAGACACCTAAATTATGACCTCTGCATAACAAATACTATCAAAAAAGTAAACCATAAAATATGGCTACTGGCTAAACTGAGATACTACATGACTGAAAGCATGGCAATTAAAATATATAAAGGCATGATCCTCCCCTACTTTGACTATGGCGATGTAGTATACATGGGAGGAAATACTAAACTTTTAAACAAACTACAGGTGCTAGAAAATAGAGCCCTCAAAGTATGCCTTCAGGTGAACAAAAGATATCCCACAATCGAATTACACAAAAAATGCAATGCAACACTACTAAAGAGTAGAATGGAAACGCATCTCAAAATACTGGCACACCATTACACCACAAAACTAGGCTACCCAGCAACCCCCCGTAGGGACACCAGGCAAATGGCAGCCTGAGTGCTACTGCCAGCAATAAGTAACACCAACATTTATGAGAGAGGTGTACTGGCCATGGCGGCACATGCCTGGAATAATCAACCCACACAACAATGGGCAATCGAAAGCATGGACCACTATAAAAGGTTCTTAAAGAAAACATAATACACAACCACCTACTGAAGAAACAATATCTCACCTGATCTTGGGCACAGTCACTGCTTGCTGTGTTCTGGCACAAAAAGGAAAAGACCGGCCAGAAAAGATGGTAGATATTACAAATAAGGAAACTAGCCCTACTAAGTACTAAGGAATTCGAAATTACTATCACCGTAGGGCACCGTCCGTCTGGGTATGTGTACTGGCACAAACCAAAGCAGAACCAGGCAGGCCACGGTCATGCATCCGAATCACCCTGAAATACAAAATGGCTAACCATACAACACAGCCATCCCACCTAGTCGCAGTCCTGAAGCGTCCAGGGGTGTTCTGGCACACTGGTGTACTATCTAAGGACAGGGCATGGGTGAAAGGATGCTGTAACAAACCACAATGGGATGGGATCCTCTCCCACATGCTTGTATGTCATCTGCGTAGATGTACATAGTAGGCTAAATTATCATATACAGGTTAGGAAAAAAACTTGAAAAAAAAAAAACTAATATAGAAACTACTAACACCCAAAACCGCAAAGGTTGGCCCGAGAAAGATCAGGTAAAGACTCCTGAGTGCGGGACCAGACCAATCCAGTATCACAGCTGTCCAGCATTGAAAACAAGCACCCTCACGGGAGCTTATACTTTATGGGCAGAATAAAAAACTTGTCACAAAAAAAAACCTTAGATGTTGCCAGAATGTAAAACTCGAACAACCAACCAACTATACAAAATGTGCATGGTCAGTGACATCGAGTACTGCTGAGTATGCAAAATTGGCTGCCATGTCACCCAATCTGTACATGCGCAAGAGTTTGATAACTGAATGCGTTATGGTCCGGGCATGGATTAGAGTTACTACTTTGAATGACAGACTGTCAACTGCAACGTGACTACCAAGCCATGCCCCTTCCTGACTCAGCAGTAGAAGGTATCCTCTCAACAAAATGGCCACACAACCACAAACCTGGTGGAGACTGTGTGAACTAATCCAACATGGCCACCAAGGACGGGAATGCTTTGTTTGTTTGTTGGGGTTTTACATCCGGGCAACATCTAAGGTCATATCAGGATGGGTACTGACTTGTGACAGTGAGCACCCATGTTGACTTAATAGTGCTGCCCCACTGGGAGACAAGGCTGCCTGCACCATGACATTATCCTGATACTGAGCCAACCAGTCCTTGTCCTATCCTATTAATGCCGAGCACCAGGCGAGGTAGCAACAAGTATTCATTTTGTAAGCCATTCGTTTGACTCAGTCGGGATTCGAACTCCCGACCTTCCACACTGGATGCCTGCACACTAATGTTTTGATCACCGCATTTGGTCCGAACACGGGAATAATTGAGTGAGTGACTGAGTGGGGTTTTACATCCTAGCAACATCTGAGGTAAAATGAGGCTGGGCATCGACGTGTCAGAGAGTGCGCAGTCATGGCAGCTTTATGTTGGTTGATGGAGTTTTATGTCCTAGCAGCATCTATGATCACATCAGGACGGGTACCGACTTGTGACAGTGTGCACTCATGGTGACTTTATAGCACTGCCCCATTGGGAAATCAAGCCGCTGGCACCATCACCCGATCTCCCACTCAGCCACATTATCCTGACACTGAGCTAACCAGTCCTTGCCATATCCTATTAATGGCGAGCGCCAGGCTAGGAAACGACAAGTATCAATTTTAAAGTCATTGGTTTGACTTGACTTTTGGCACTCCCGACCTTCCGCACGCGAGGCCCGGGCTCTACCGATTATGCCACCGCGCCCGGCAGCTATATAGTGCTGCCTCATTGGGACACGTCACGATTACACTTTAAAGCCTGGCACTGTGAGAAAAGGAATTCTTTTCACGGCGTTTTCTTAAATCGTTATTTAGATCGAAAATTTTACAATATTTTATACTTATCGCTTCCTAGACTCGCTCCGCATTATTAGGATAGGGCAAGGACTGGTTGGCTCAGTGACAGGATAATGAACCTGAGTGAATGTCGAGATTATAACTGTCAGCCTTATTTTCAATAGGTTAATTCCTAGGATGAGAAATTAAAATAAAAGACTTTATTTGACCATTGTTGACTGGGGTGGTAGTTCTAGAATTTGAAACAGTTTGCATCCCACACACGACTACACGAGGTGTAGTGGGGAACATGGTGATTAAACAAAAAGAAAAATGAAGATCCCAAACATGTGACGTGGCTTGTTGGAATTGTGAAGGCAATATCACATATTTGCAACCTTTCGAATGTTTAATTGCATAATGGACTTGGCTTCGAATAGTTGTTTGTTTGTTGGAGTTTTATGTCCTGACAACATCTACAGTAATATCAGGACAGGTACCGACTTGTAACAGTCACACTCATGGCGACTTTATAGTGCTGCCCCACTGGGAAATCAGGCCAGCAGCACCATGATGCAATATCCCACTCAGTCACATTATCCTGACACTGAGCTAACCAGTCTGTGCCTTATCCTATTAATGGCAACATGACACAGTATCCCACTCAGTCACATTATCCTGACACTGAGCTAACCAGTCTGTGCCTCATCCTATTAATGGCAACATGACACAGTATCCCACTCAGTCACATTATCCTGACACTGAGCTAACCAGTCTGTGCCTCATCCTATTAATGGCAACATGACACAGTATCCCACTCAGTCACATTATCCTGACACTGAGCTAACCAGTCTGTGCCTTATCCTATTAATGATGAGCGCCAAGCTAGGAAGCGGTAGCTTCAAATCGAAATAACTGTTTTTCTTTTCACAATTTGATGATTTTATCGAACTATGCAATTTGAAATGACATGCAGCAATACATCGGCTATTGTGAACAAAGCACTGGTATATACATAAGTTGGTGTGGTTATTTTTAATTAGATTCTCGCAATGTAACGCTTAGTGACAGACCAGACGGGATGGACGAATGAGTTGAGCGTCCGTCTCCCGTTTTGCTAGATCGTGGGATTGGAACCCATGTCGAGTCAAACCACCAGTGACTTAAACATGTATACTTGTCGCTTCCTAGACAGGTGCTCGGTATTATTAGGGATGGGCAAGGACTGGTTGGCTCAGTGTCAAGATAATATGACATATTAGGTCATGGTGCTGGCGGCCTAGTCTCCCAGTGGGGTAGATCTAACACTATAAAGTCGCCATGAGTGTGCACTGTCACAAGTCGGTACCCGTCCTGATATGACCTTAGATGTTGCTATCACGTAAAACAACAAACACATGTAGTAGTCTGCACTGACCTCTCAGGCAAGTAACCACGTAGACAGGTAGGAGTGGGTAGTATGGTGATATCAGGGAGCCTAGGTGGTGTAATGGTTAGCACACTGGCCTGGAATGCAAAGAGATGTGGGTTCGAATCCCACTCTAGGCGCAATATTTCCCATTTTCATTACCCCCATGACACAAACAAACAAATGACCTTAGATGTTGCCAGGACTTAAAACCCCAACAACCAACCGCTAAGTGACGAACGAGAGGCCTGTTGGTGGGGGGTGCAACAGAAGATGCAGCTGCTGGCTAAAGAAGACCACCGGGTCGGTGTGGCCTAAGAAAAGCGCGACCCCGTCGTCTCAGCTTTCTGTCCTTCGCCGTGAAAATCCCGGATAGAAATGCAGCCGTTCAAATAGACTAAATCGCCATTCCAACCTCGCTGTGCATTGTGGGATGCGTGGAAGATAAATAAACCCCCTGCGAAGCACATGGGCAATGCTAAGACACTGGGTGGTGTTCTCTGTGGCAGAGTGGTTAGAGTGTCTGACTTTTTTCTAGGTCATACTCCTAATCTGAAGGTCGGTGGTTCGATTCCCCATGCCCCCCACCTCTGCCACTTTGGATTTCCACTGCTGTGTATAACTTACAGCATCATCAAAGGCCGGTTGCTCTCATACCAGGTCTATGTGGTGTGGGAGGTTAAAAATCCCTTGGGTCGGTAAAAATGTAGGCTCGGGCTTTCTATCGACAAACTGTCTAATGGTGAAAACAAGTCTATTCAGACTTATCCATGATATGCAGTATAAATCTTCAAGAAGAAAAAAATGAGATGTGCTAGTTTCAGCTCATCTCATCCCTTGTTTGAAAATAGAATACCAACTAAAAAAATATATATAATAAATTAAGATGTTAATCTTTTATCTAGCATTGCATTTACATCAATATAATCAGCACATCTTATGCCATGTGCATTTAGAGTTAGAAAAATCTGGGGAATCAGACTGGTGTTAGAGACATAGCCAGAGTGAGTTTTACTTATTCATGTTTTTATTTATATCGCATCGTTAAACATGTTGGCTGCAGGCTAACATGTACAATTTGCACACGAGGCTGTTCTATTTTTAGCTTTCCTGTTGCCGCCCAGCCCTCCTAGCCCTCACTTCGCTCCTGGCCGGTCTTCGTTCAACACTGCTCACCCACCCTCCCACCCACGATTAAGTGGCGTGAGTGCTGCTCAGAATAGACAACCGTTCTCCACTGAACTGCCTGATCGAACTCTCATTAATTCTCACGTTGCTCTGAACTGCTCAGGATATGGTCTCTGCACCAACTCCTCAACTTAACGGCTAGCTGATCTGTCAGCCCTGATTAATTTTATTTAAATTTCCAAATAAACGTAACTTTAACTATGTGATGCCTTGCCTCCTTAATTGTACGAGTGTGTGAATTAATGACATATGTAGAACTAGAAAATGAGTAGGGTTAATCAGATATTGGTTATATATTTCTCTGAAACAAGTGTCTGTTGACACATTTGGCATTTTAATATTTAGAACAAGAATGAATACTAGTGATGTGGATAAAGTGACTGATTGTTTTGTGTGGAATTGTATGTTTCTAAGCTCAAGATGTTTAACTATGGCGAGTTTTGTGTTAGTTATATTCATCAGGTCATTATATTGAATGTGTGCATACATGTTTATGTCAAATTGTTATGTATTTCTATTAATTTTGAATAAAATCGAAGTTTTGCCCTACGTGTATTGGCTAACTCAAGCCTAATACGCATTTGCTTTGCTGCCAACGCCGTTTTCAGCGCATGCGAAGTCGGAACGGTGATCTCGTCTATTCGCACTGGATGGGGAAGGGCGCGGGGCAGGGGTGGGGGGGGGGGGGCAGGGGGGGATGCCCTTGGGAACAATGGTTACCATTAGCTAAAAGATTCACTCCATACTTGCAGTAGGGGTGAATAACAACCTAGTCCAAATATCGGCGAAAATATCTTTATTATTGAACAGGAAGTAGATTGCAGAAGCAACTTGACGGCCCGTTTTTATTCAAAATAAGGTTGCTACATAATCCGATGGTTTTGAGTTTGACTGAGTACGTCAGATCCCATATCAGACAAGAACTGCTTACATTATTATACTCTGATATGCCCTACTCTCGACTAAGTTGTAAACAAGTTTGCTTGGTGTCCTTAAACTAGGTCATCTCCCCAAGTCACGTTGTACCACAAAATTACAAATTACCTCAGCGTGAGGAACATGACAACTAAAAACTCTTTTTTTCCTAATATTCCATGGTGATTAAACTGGTTCTGGATGTAACTGTCGTATCCCATACTTGTTAATTAGGAAATATGTTATCCTGGGAATACCAGAGCTTTAGTAATACAAAAACAGTTGCTATTGTTGCATGTATAAGTCTATTTTCTAGTATCGTGACTAGTAATATAATTCTTCTACAAAGCTTTATGGGGTAAAAATTATATTGAAGTTCTATATTATTGTTGGTGTCCCCTTCTACTGTGTTACGTCCACAACTCAAAATTGGGAAGAATATAACCACCCTATGCAGATTTCTTTACAGTGGATTTCTATACTATGGGGATCACAACATAAAACCTAATTGTTTCATGCAATCAATTTTCTTAAATATTTGTTTTGATTAATAAATCCACACTTATTGATTAATAAGTCCCTACATAGGGCTGGCTACTCAATTACTTCTTGTTTTTCGGACAAAATGGTAACCTCAACTATCTTTTCCTTCACTTTATCATTATACATATGGACAAGAGTTGACTACTCAGCAAACAAATTAGGAAAATACACAATATTCATTTTTGACTCTGATGTAACACTTTGGCCCCATTTACCATGAAACGACCTGTGTATCAAAAGCTGACTGACAGGCCAGGAACACACCGGTCGTGATGGCCGAATCGGTCGAGCGCTAGCCTCCCGTGCGGGAGATTGGGAATTCGATATCCCACATAGTCACATTATCCTGACACTGAGCCAAACCGTCTTTGCCATATCACAATAATGCTGAGCGCCTGGCTAGGAAGCGACAAATATAAATATAAATTGTTATGTCATTGGTTTGACTCGACCAGACTAAAATGGGAGATGGACGCTCGACTCATTCGGTCATCTCGTCTGGTCATAATCACTTTCTGAAAGTAGGTTGGACACACACCCCCCCCTCCCACCCCCAGTTGACCTGCAACCACTGTCTGCGATTGGTCACGGTGAAACCAAGCGGAACCAGAAGGAAGGTCATTGTGTGCAGGGGAGCGTGGTCGCCATGATACCCTTCAACATGCAACAGATGGATTGGGGAATGCGCAACACAAACTAGGCTGAGCCACATGAGTACAAACTATGCTGAGCCACATGTGCACAAACTATGTTGAGCCACATGCGTACAAACTACACTCAGCCACATGAGTACAAACTATGCTGAGCCACATGTGTACAAACTATGTTGAGCCACATGTGTACAAAGTATGCTGAACCACAGGCGTACAAACTATGCTGAGTCACATGTGTACAAACTATGTTGAGCCACATGTGCACAAACTATGCTGAGCCACATGTGTAGAAACTATGCTGAGCCACATGTGCACAAACTCAGGGTTGACAACATTGAAGAAATGAAAAACGGGAAGATCTAAGGGATGCTATATTGGGGGGTCTGAACTAATTTTGAAATCTTAGATGCTCCCTGGTGCATTTTGGACAGAATAATCCGTAATGAAAAACGAGAAGATCGGCGTAAGATGATGATGGGTCATAAAATATCATACTTCTTACGGCCGTGAATATGGCCCAGGATGCCGACACAGCATAAAGAAACCACCAATCAATCAATCAAACCTTACACCGAAACCGTAAGGGCTGGCAACCCTGCAAGCTAGACTTAGAAGCTTTTCCCACTACAGTATAACCCCGTTAAACCAAGCTCGGTTAAACCAAATGATCAGTTAATCCAAACTTTTTTCGGCGGCCCAGCAAAACACTACCATTTATCACATATAAAAAGTTGGTTAAACCAAAGTAGGTTAATCCAAGTTGTTGGTTAATCCAAACAAAATTGTCAGACCCCAGGCCACTTACGGTACGGTTAAACCAAACTTTCATGTGGTTATAAGGTCATCTGAGACCCCACCAACTTTTTTATACGATAAATGGTTGTATTTTGCCAGGCCGCCGAAAAAGTTTGGATTAACCGATCGTTTGGTTTAACGGGGTTATACTGTATATACATAAAAAAAACAATAATCAAAGTGTCCAGATACATTGTATATTACATGTGCAATACAAAGTCAAAGTCCAATGATCGGTTAATCCAAACAAATTTCTATAGTCCCTTCAAGTTTGGTTTAACAGGGTTATACTGTAATATGATATGGACCCATGTATGTTAACAGAACAAAGAAGCAAAGCTGCTACACTGTAAACGTAAACAACTACCCACAAACCATAAACTACCACAACAATGTGTTATGGCGACTTTTCGATTGTTGGTTGGTTGTTGGAGTTTTACGTCCTGGCAACATGTAAAGTCATATCAGGATGGGTGCCGACTTGTGACAGTGTGCACTCATGGTGACTTTATAGTGCTGCCCAACTGGGAGACCAGACCATCAGCACCATGACCTGATAGCCCACTCAGTCACATTATCCTGACACTGAGCCAACCAGTCCTTGCCCTATCCTAATAATGCCGAGTGCCTGGATAGGAAGCGACAAGTATAAATTTTATAAGTCATTGGTTTGACTCGACCAGGAACCGTACTCCCTATATCCCGCACGCGAGGCCGGCGCTCTACCGATTTGGCCACCACGCACGGTATGTGAATTTTCTACACCGCCATTGATGTAGAATGTAATAATGTTGGCGCGACACCGAGAAAGGATATTTTGCAATCTGCTTCATGTGTAAGTCACAAACATAGAACTGTGGGTTTCCTGCTTCTGTTTTGTCTTTGATTTACAAGTGATTTTGAAACACCTTATACATAGAAAGTTTGATTATTTACTCATATAGCCTCGATCAATAACTGAAACAGAGCAATAGCATTTCCCAAATCTAATTAATTAATCAGTAAATTAGTTTGATTGAGCTATTGAGCAGAATCTAACCAAATTGAATATAAACTTTCTATGTATGTAATGCACATCATGCACAGTACAACAAAATGAATAACACCTAAAACCACCGAGCAAAGAAGGAATTGCGGTCCGTATATGGATTAGAATTACTACTTTGATTGACAGATGCCGTGTTACTAACAAGTCACGCCCCTTCATGACTCAGCAGTAGAAAGTGTGCTCTACAAAATGGCCACACAGCCACAAACCTGGTGGGACAAATGTGAACTAATTTCAACATGGCCGCTAGAGGGTAAGGAACTACGGGTGTTTATCAGAGAGCATTTCAGGAACAAACAGCAGCACGAAGGATATTAGAGATCGTTAGCTCACCTTTCTTCCCATCTGTTGCCATAGCAACTAGCAACAGAATGGATGCAAATAAGAAGACACGTTCTCCTTAGACATTTGTTAATTATTACAGTTATACTGAGAAAACTACAACATGAAATGGAAATATGTATTACCTGTGGCTCGAATGACTATAGTTGATATTTTCATACACAAGGATGATAGTGGTTTCAGGCACAAAAAGAGCGGAAATCAAGCTTATGCCCGGTACACACCTAGCGTATACGATCCTTTTCCCGCACCCACCTAGCGTATACGACCTAAAACTGCCCCAAAATCGTGAGGTGTGCACTCCCCTAGCACACCTACCGATTGCGATTCCCGATTTTTAGGGCTGAAACGGTAGGTGTGCGCTAGGATTACGATTGCGATTCCCGATTCGAAAAATGAATCGGCCCGATTTCAGTTTTAAGCGGATCGGGAGTTTTAGTGCGCGAATCCTATACGCTATGTGTGTACCTGGCATGAGATTAGTTTCCCAGGGCAAATTTTTGTTTACACCTATATCTAGACTTCCCCCAGGCTGTGAAAACACCCCGGAAATCCGCTTAAAACTATTATCTTAAATGGCTAACTCTTTAGATATTTGAAGTGAAAACATGTGAAATTAATTTCAACAAGCATGCCACAACTCTGACACCATAGGCTTCTGCAGTAACATGTTCTGTTAAATTGACTCAGGTGTCCCTTCTATGTGGTGACAAATGTTTAATATATTCACCAGTATCTAAATTAGATATGTAGAATCAAATCTAGATAATTGTTTTGGTTTAGAAAAGTTGATGCTTCATCGGACTGTGCAGCTTTAATTAATTTGACAGTACACGGATATTTTTGTAACCCCCCCCCCCCCCACACACACACACCGAAAGAGGTGAATATTTAGATAGAATTGCATTTTGTTCACTTACTCATACTTATAAGTAGAGAAAAATGCAACAGCAAAAACAGTATCATGTATATAAAAGAAACATGTACAAACAGTTACAAGCCATAAACAAGAAGCACGAAAACCAACATTATTACTAAAAACTAAATTCACAAGATTTAAATCAAATTGGACTAGTGCTGCCCAGCGGTGGAAACAAACGTTAACGCATTTATCCGTTATGAGCAGGGTAAATAAATTCATCACTAAAAAACTAAACATGTAATAACGAATGAATTTGACAGTGTAAACTGACGCCTGGGAATTGACTGCCAATTAAACAGGGAGACACCAGTTGACACCGGTGTCGCAGTTTGAGCGCCCTGCCAGTTTCAGCTGACTGCATACACTCAAACTCAAGGCATTGTCAATGGTCATGAGCAATCTTCCTACAGAAAATACAAAAGAAGTGAAATATCTCTAAAACCACACCACCTATTAACAAATCACTTAGTACACATATAGAAAACATCTTTACCAAAAAGATTATATTAAATTTATAAGGTTAGGGTTCTTGATTTCTATTTATTTTGAATAAAACTAATGTTTTGCACTGCGCGTACCGTCAAACTCAAGGCATTGTCAATGGTGGAGAGCAATCTTCATACAGAAAATATAGGAAAAGTGAAATATCTCTAAAAGCACACCACCTAGAAACAAATCGCTTGGTACACATATAGAAAACATCTTTACCAAAAACATATTAAATTCATAAAGTTAGTGACGATGCTGTTAGATTTTGACGCATGCGCATGAAACTGACAGTCAGCTGAAACTGGCAGGGTGCTCAAACTGCGACACCGGGATGAACTGACAATGATTACCACTTACTTCCTACCCGTGAGAAAGCAGCTGGAATAGATGTTGGACAGGGTTGTTTGGGGTTGGGGAGGAAGGGGGGTCTGGGGGGAGGAAGGGGGGTCTGGGGGGAGGAAGGGGGCGGAGGAGGAAATTGGTTGGTTGTTGGAGTTTTACAGCAACATCTAAGGTCATATCAGGACGGGTACCAACTTGTGACAGTGCGCACTTCTGGGGACTTTATAGTGCTGCTCCACTGGGAAATCAGGCCACCAGCACCATGACATGATATCCCACATTATCCTGATACTGAGCCAACCAGTCCTTGCCCTATCCTATTAATACGGAGTGCGGGGCTAGGAAGGGACAAGTATACATTTTGTAAGTCATTGGTTTGACTCGACCGGGAACTGAACTCCTGACATTCTACACACGAGGTCTGCGCTCTACCGATTAAGCCACCTCGCCCGGTCGGAGGAGGAGAGGGAGGGAAGCACGGTACTGTCTCCCGCTCACTCATCTGGTTCTCACACCTTGCTGACAGCTACTGGATCCGGTTGTTACCGCCATCCTAGAAGGCATCAGTCAGGGGGGGGGAGGGGGGGAAGGGAGGGGAGGGGGAAGGGAGGGGAGGGGAGGGGAAGGGAGGGGAGGGGAGGGGAGGGGAGGGGGAGGGGAGGGGAGGGGGGAGGAGGAGGGGGAGGGGAGGGGAATGGAGGGAGGGGAATGGAGGGGAGGGGAGGGGAGGGGAGGGGAGGGGAGGGGAGGGGAGGGGAGGGGAGCAGAAGGAAGAAGAGGAGGAGGCGGAGGGGGGAGGAAGGAACGGATTTGTTTGTTTGTTACGTCCTAGCAACATCTAATGTCATATCAGGACGGGAAGGAATGGTAACAGGGTGGTGGTGTGGTTGTATAACTAGCACTGCTAGACTTGCAAGATGCCATCAGCTGTCGAAAGATAAACACAAGGCGCTTTTCTCTCCGACCCCCAATGCTGGCAGCGGGTGTTCGGAGGGCATGCTGTGAGTACGTACCGACGTGAGGTCTACCGCGTTACCATGGCGACGCGGCGTCTACTCCATGTTGTAGAACAATTCGCATCTACCTGCGAAGAGACATGGACAGGTAAGTTCAGCTGTAGTACCATCGCAGTCCACAGGTGTCGCTAATGCAGGGTCCGTACACATGTGAAGATATGGAATTCAAGGGTTTTCAAGGCTGTTTTTGATGGGAATTCAAGACTATTTTCATTTGGATTTCATGGAAAAACAACAATGGCGATTGGCGATTTTGGAGTAATTTAGATAAGTGGAAATTGATTCTGGTTATGCCTAGGATATAGATAGTTTTAATCTAGATTTGGCTAGATCTAAATGCAGATTGTGCACATAAAGTGGTAGATAAGTGGCCGGTTGCTCTCATACCATGTCTATGTGGTGTGGGAGGTTAAAAATCCCTTGGGTCGGTAAAAGTGTAGGCTCAGGCTTTCTATCGACCAGCAGTGGAATGAGGAAGACCAGTCATCTATGACTGAAATTTCCCCTGCTTAAACAACTAATGGACCAAAAAATAAAATAAAAGATTGACATATTAATCTATGATATTTATTTATTTTGAGGTTCCAACTTTCAAACTGTAGCTGAAATTTATTGTAGCAAACTACCAGATTCCATAGCTGCACTCACTGCTTTAACCTGAACCATGTGTTTTGCGCGGGTTTGTTTTGCTTTTAGGTATCCCACAATGCACTGCGTGGGGCTGCAATTACGAACCTGTCTATTAAACTGCAATAAATGTTTACTGACTGACTACATCGATTTATTCAAATCTAAAGCTGCGTTTACACGGCCAAAAGTAAAACGATTCAAGACAAAGCGTTCTACCTGAAACGTTCTCGTGGCGCGTTTACACGGTGTCGTATTTTCAGAAGTGTCGTGGCTTCTGCGCATGCGCGGATTTTCCCCCTGTTGCCAGCGAGCACTGCTATTTGTTTTGTTTACACTCGGCGATTCGACGCCGATGTAGCTGCTACGTTAATATCGCTTGGAATTTAAGGTTAATTTAATTAAATTTCATTATTTGAGTCTGTAATTCTGTTAAATATGATCACATTCACTAGATTTCGGCGTAATCGGGCCCTAACACTGCCGGGCACCAGCGATTAGCTACTGCTCCCCCTGTTGCCGGCGAGCACTGCTATTGTACACAATCGCCGCCTGGGAACCAGCTGAAACGTTTCCTGTAGACCACCTCAGGAGGTGGTATTCACGGAACGTTCCAGCTGAAACGTTTCAGCCCTAAAACGGCGCAGTGGCGCGTTTACACGGACACATTTAAAACGTTCTAGGCAACTGGTTCCAGCTGGGGCGTTTTAACTCGCCCGTGTAAACGCAGCTCTAGTACCGGACGCGGTGGACGAATCTGTTTGATGGGTTTTTTTTTATGAAAGAAAGACGCGGAACACATGCTAGGATTCGAACCATATCTCCATTGTGTTCAGACTGGCTTTCTAACCACTGAGCTAACCAAACCAGGACGTGCCTCGGCGACATTGTGGTAATGGCTTTGCTTCTGTCCTTCTACCTGTGCTTCCTGTGATACAGCATCTGGCCTCCTGCAATATATCTCCTGCATTTGGCTAATGTTGCGAATCTTAAGGGGACATGCATAGAATAAGACATGCGTCTTCTAGTACCCATCCTCCAGATTGTTTGTTTGTTGTTTTACGTCCTAGCAACATCTAAGGTCATATCAGGACGGCCATCCTCCAGACGCGCTGGCCGAATGAGTTGAGCGTCCGTCTCCCGTTTTGGTAGATCGTGGTATTCTAACACACGAGTTCGAAACCTGGTTGAGTCAAATGAATGACTTAAAAATTGATACTTGTTGCTTCCTAGCCAGACGCTTGGCATTATTAGAATATGGGCAAGGAATGGTCGGGTAATTGTCAGGATAATGTGATTGAGTGGGATATCAGGTTATGATGCTGGTGGCCTGGTCTTCCAGTGGGGCAGCACTATAAAGTCAGCATGACTGCGCGCTGTCTCAAGTCGGTACCTGTCCTGATATGACCTGAGATGATGGCAGGTCGTAAACTCTAACATTAACAACCAATAAAATCATCCACAAATACCCTTTAATCACCGAACCGGGCACGGTGGCCGAATTGGTAGAGCACAGGCCTCGCGTGCGGAGATCGGGAGTTCGTGAGTTCGGTTCCCAGTCGAGTCAAACCAATGACTTTAAAATTGATACCTGTCACTTCCTAGCCAGGTGCTCGGCATTATTAGGATAGGGCAAGGGCTGGTTAGCTCGGTGTCAGGATAATGTGACTGAGTGGGATATCGGATCATGGTGCCAGTGGCCTGATTTCCCAATGGGGCAGCACTATAAAATCGCCATGAGTGCGTACTGTCACAAGTCGATACCTGTCCTGATATGACCTTAGATATTGCTAGGACGTAAAACAACAACACACAAACAAACAAACGTGCCAAGTTCCCCTCTCTTTAAAGCGACATAATCCGATGAAAGCATAACATTAACGGGGTCGAAACCAACACACTCAGCTTTGATTGGTGGGGCTTTACATGCTAGCAACATCTATGTTCACATTAGGACGGGTACCGACTTGTGACAATGCACACTCATGGTGACATTATAATGATGCCCCACTCGGAGATCAGGCCGCTGGCACCATGACTCAATATCCCACTCAGTCGCATTATCCTAACACCGAGCTAACCAATTTTGTCCCTATCCTAGTAATGCAGAGCTCCAGGCTAGGTAGGGACAAGTATCAATCTTGTAAGTCATTGGTTTGGCTCGGCCAGGATTCGGACTCCCGACCTTCCACACACGAATCCTGCGCTCTACCGATTGGGCTGGTACGTTTGACTAATATCACCTAAATCCTCCATTGAAACTTAGCTAAGCCGCGTCTGAATTATATTTATCCACATCTCTCTTTAGCTGTATTCACACGGGGAAGTTAAATCGATTCATATAAATCGACTTGCCTAGTTCGACTCACATGTGCCGTGTGAATGCACGGCTGAGGCGTTATAGGGCTGAATCGATTCATATAAATCGTTTAATGTAAAACGCTTCGCAAGGTGGTCTACAGGAACCGATCTACGCTGAAACGTTTTATTTATGACATCACACGCATGCGCACATATATTTTTATCATCATTTATTTTTAGGGTTTCACTGCCCAGCAGAAGTTTTGACTGTTCCAAACCAATACGATTCAGTCCATACATATCTAGGTCGAACCCACACTCTCTCGGCCGTCGATGAACCCAAACTGGCGCTGGTTAGTCTGGACTTGCTCATGCGCAGATATCCACTTCCGCCTTAAACCGCCCTAAGTACTGCCTGTGTGAATACGACACACTTTGAAACTCAGCCCGTGTGAATGCGCGCATAGATCGCTTAATATAAATCGCTTAATATAAATCGCCTCCTGTAGATCGCTTTAGATTTTGCCCGTGTGAATACAGCTTTTGTGAATTTTCCCATTTATCTGCATCTCATTGTGAACTTTCCTGTCTTGCATGACGGATTTTCTTAGGCTCGTTTCAGAATAACAGAGCATCATGGCATAAGTTTGTGTTTTGCCGTTTTCTTTTTCTGGCGGGGAGGGGAGGGGCGGGGAGGGGCGGGGAGGGGGAAGGGGAGGGAAGGGGAGGGGAGGCTGTGAGGGGTGTTTTTATAAGCCGACCCAGAAGGTGAGCTCCACTTGAGCAGCATACATAATAAGCACTGTACGCTGTGACGTCACTACGTACCGAAAGGCAAGTAACTGAGCCGAGTGGAACGATTACCTTCAGACGCACTGTTATTACTAACACTTAACTAACCTTTAAATAATTAATTAAACACACCCTGTGCAGTCAGAATGATGGAGATGGAGGAGGACGAGGACGAGGACGAGGACGAGGAGGAGGAGGAGGAGGAGGAGGAGGGAGGAGGAGGAGGAGTGGAGGAGGGGGAGGAGGAGGAGGAGGTTGAGGAGGAGGAGGAGGAGGAGGAGGAGGAGGAGGAGGAGGAGGAGTAGGAGGAGGAGGAGGAGGAGGACAATGAGGAGGACGAGGAGGAGAAGGTTGGTTGGTTGTTGGAGTGTAACGTCCTGGCAACATCTAAGGTCATATCAGGACTCATGGTGACTTTATAGTGCTGCCCCACTGGGAAATCAGGCCGCCGGCACTATGACCTGATATCCCACTCAAGTCACATTTATCCGGAGGAGGAGGAGAAGGAAGAATGGAGGAGAGGAGGTTGAGGAGGAGGTTGAGGAGGAGGAGGAGGAGGAGGAGGAGGAGGAGGAGGAGGAGGAGGAGGAGGAGGAGGAGGAGGAGAAGGAGGAGATGGAGAAGGAAGAATGGAGGAGGAGGAGATGGGGGTTGAGGAGAAGGAGAGAGGGCGTACAACAGAAAACAACATTTTCTCAGTTCTCTGAATCAGTGGGCGAATTGACTTTCTGTAGAATATCTGTTGTGGTGTTAAATTGTCGCTGAGTGTGTGCCTGTGTGACGACGACCCTTTTGTAAAACAACCAGACATGTTAACGATGCAATGGCGTGTAGTCGCAGTGACGGCCGTTAGGAGGCTTAGTTTTGTGGACGTCTGTATCTAGGTGGGTGTTGCTTTTTGCTTGTTTTGTTTTGGGTGCTGTTGTGGGTGTTGTTTTGGATGTTGCTTTTTGCTTGGTTTGCTTTGGGTGTTGTTGTAGGTGTTGTGTGGGTGTTGCTGTTTGCTGTTTTGTTTTGGGTGCTCTTGTGGGTATTGTTTTGGGTGTTGTGTGTGTGTGTTGTGTGTGTTGTGTGTGTGTTGTGTGTGTGTTGCTTTTTGCTTGTTTTGTGTTTTGTGTTGGGTATGTATTGATGTGTGCTGATGCAATTGTATCAGTGGCTGTGTATTTGTACTTGGGTTTTTACATCCATCCTGCCAACATCTAAGGTCATATCGTGACGTTTACCGACTTGTGCCTTTATAGTAATGCCCCACTGGGAGACCAGGCTACCAGCACCATTAGCTGATATCGCACTCGATCACATTATCCTGATACTGATTCTACATGTCTGTGTGCCTCTGTGTGTCTCTGCAGGCATGTCTGTTGGTCTGTACTTATGGATGGTGCTGTCACATTACGACGCTTCTCGACAACGCGCGTCGACGATGTGATTTTTTGGTGGAACGTCGGGATACATCAGGAAGCGTTACGCGCGTGTTGGTAATCGTTGATGGATGGCGACGGTCGGTGATGCACGTCAGGGAAACTTTCGACATGTGATAATGCGCAGGTGCTAACATTACGGCGACGTTAGGGGCACGTTGAGATACGTTAAACGCACCGGAATAACATTATGCGAATGCTAGGCATATGCTGTCCGCGCTTGAGGGTCATTCCCACACGTTGCGCCAAATTGTTGCTTTGTTGTTTTACATCCTAGCAACATCTAAGGTCATATCAGGATGGCACGCCAAACATTTCTTTTTTTCTCACAACGTCGGCCGCACGCTACCAATACAGTGTGCTGATGCCGAAAAGTTTGATGTGTCTCGACGATTAAAAGTGATTTTGCACGTTGGCGCTGGTGAGAAGCGTCGTAATGTGACAGGCCCATTATGTGTGTTATATGTGGCTGTGTGGGTCGGTATGTATATATGCTACATGTGTATATGTATTTGTACATGTATTTGTATATGTATATATGTATTTGTATATGTATTTGTACATGCATTTGAATAGTATTTGTATGCATAGTTTTGTCTGTCTGCGCATGCACTTTGTCTGCGCACGCTTCCTGTGTTCAGCTTATCTGACATGTCATGCAATAAATGACGTCACGGCAGACAAGGTGGCGCTCGACCTGCCGGCCAGCTCAGGAATGTCGCCGTTCCTCAGTGTGGAGCGGGACGTAGCTCAGGCGGTAGAGTGTCCACCTGTGAAGGTGTGGGTCATCCTATCGATCCTGCTCAGTGGACACATTTGCAGTTTGGGCTATTTTCCATTCCAACCAGTGGTCCACAACTGGTTCATCAAAAGGCTGTGGTATGTGCTGTCCTCTCTGTGGGAAAGTGCATATATAAGACCCCTTGCTGCTTATCGGAATGAGTAGCCTATGTGGCAGCAGCAGATTTCCTCCAAAGAAATATGTCAGAATGACCCTATGTTTGACTTCTAATAGCCGATATTTGTTTGTTGTTTGTTTGTTGTTGTTTTACGTCCTAGCAACATGTAAGGTCACATCAGAACGATGATGAGAATCAATGCAATCTAAAAGCGTCGTTAAATAAAACAAACTTTTTTTTCCATTCCTCAGTTAACCCTCAACGGACTTCAGCTAGGTTTATTGACGTCTACGATCCGAACAACCTTTAAGGTACTATCAGGATGGGTACTGAGTTGTAACAGTGCCCATTCATGGCGACTTTATAGTGTTGCCCCTCAGGATACCATACCAGTGGAAGCATGTTCCAATATCCGACTCAGTTATGTTATCCTCAAACTGAGCGAGTCACTTTTGCACACCCTAATAATGCGAAGTGCAAAGAAAGGTAGCAGCGCGTATCCATTTGATAAGACTTTGCTTTAACTCGGCCAGGGATCAAACCTATGACTTTCCTCACGGGGAGCTGGTAGATCGTGGGTTTGAACCCTAGTCGAGTCATACAATGACTTAAAAATTCATACTTGTCACTTCCTAGCCATGCGCTCGGCATTATTAGGACAGGGCAAGGACTGGTGTGCTCAGGGTCAGGATGTGGCTGAGTGGGATACCAGGTCATGGTGCCGGTGGCCTGGTTTCCCAGTGGGACAGCACTATAAAGTCACCATGAGCGCGTACAGTCACATGTCAGTACCTGTCCTGATATGACCTTAGATGTTGCTAGGACATAAAACAACAACAAACAAACAAACATCCGCACGGGGAGCAGACGCGCTAGCCGCTATACAATCTAGTCATCGGAATGTGAGTCTGAGATAACTGATTAGAGAATGCCATATATAGACATATTGAAGTTGGCTGATTGTTGGAATTTTACGTCCTGGCAACATCTAAGGTCATATCATACCGACTTATGCACTCATGGCAATTTTATAGTGCTCCCCCACCGGGAAATCGGGTCGCCAACACCATGACCCGATATCCCACTCAGCCACATTATCCTGACACAGCTAACCAGTCCTTGCCCTATCCTATTAATGGCAAGCGCCAGGCTAGGAAGCGACAAGTATAAATTTGACAAGTCATTGGTTTGACTCGACTGGGAACCGAACTCCCTATCTCCCGCACGCGAGGCCCGCACTCTACCGATTAGGCCACCACTCCCTGTGATAACTGAGTAGAGTGCACCATGTATAGACAGACATAGTGAAGTAGGCGGACATGCTTACCCATCATATCTCTTTAGATAGAAATCTATATAAATAAATATTGGCCTATATAAATACTCCAATATATATATATATATATATATATATATATATATATATATATATATATATATATGTATATATATATATAAGGCAATATGATGGGTACTTACACCCACGCACATTCTGACATTTATATACTGACGCACCAATACACACACGCACACTGCATTGCCTCCATTAATAGTATACTGACGCACCAATACGCACACCGCATTGCCTCCATTAGTAGAATACTGATGCACCATTACGCACACCCCATTGCCTCCATTAGTAGAATACTGATGCACCAATACGCACACTACATTGCCTACATTAGTAGGATACTGACGCACCAATACACGCTCACACCGCATTGCCTCCATTAGTAGTATACTGAAGCACCAATACACACACCGCATTGCCTCCATTAGTAGTATACTGATGCACCAATACAAACACGCACACCGTATTGACTCCATTAGTAGTATACTGATGCACCAATACGCACATGCACACCGCATTGCCTCCATTAGTAGTATACTGAAGCACCAATACACACCGCATTGCCTCCATTAGTAGTATACTGACGCACCAATACGCACACTGCATTGCCTCCATTAGTAGTATACTGACGCACCAATACACACACGCACACCGTATTGACTCCATTAGTAGTATACTGATGCACCAATACGCATACCGCATTGCCTCCATTAGTACTATACTGAAGCACCAATACACACACCGCATTGCCTCCATTAGTAGTATACTGACGCACCAATACGCACACTGCATTGCCTCCATTAGTAGTATACTGAAGCACCAATACACACACGCACACCGTATTGACTCCATTAGTACTATACTGAAGCACCAATACACACACCGCATTGCCTCCATTAGTACTATACTGAAGCACCAATACACACACCGCATTGCCTCCATTAGTAGTATACTGATGCACCAATAGGCACACGCACAATGCATTGCCTACATTAGTAGAAGTGTTCAAAGATTTGTTCATTTTAGCCTTTTTCGTTTGTTTATTTTTATCAGGTAGGTCTGTTGGCGTTTTTGTAAGTTGCATAGTCCGATGAATTTGTGTTTCTTTCATTTTCTGAGATAAATATATTAGGTTGATCAGTATAATCTATCTTACTCTAGTTTGAAGTAACTTTTAAGATATTTGAAGTGTAAACATGTCAAATTAATTTGGGCAAGCACACCAAAAGTCTGACACCGTAGACTTCTGCAGTAACAGGTTCTATTAAATTGCCTTTGTATTCCCTTCTATGTGGTGACATATTGTAAAATATTCCGATAAAACACATTGGTGGGGAATGTGAAAGGGTCTATCAAGGAATACAAATGGTCTATTAATGTAAATGATGTATAGGGCCAGGTGCATGAATGTATTTATGCAGTTGCTGGTGACTCTTTCGTTACTTGTAGTCAATAGTCATTGTGTATTAGATAGATAGTGTGAGAGGGGCACTATTTTTAGTGTTTAAAGGCCCTGTCACATTACGGCGTATGGCGGGAGCGTATTGAAAACCTACGTAAGTCCTGCTCGTGCCGGCCTATCATGACTTTTGGTGACCTATCGGGTGTTTTTGAGCATATGCGTAACCTATGAGGAGCGTACGAGGAGCGTACTGTGACATTTTTTGACGGTTTTGATTGGCATATGGAACCTATGCGTAGCATATACATAGCGTATGCGTAGCGTATGCATAGCGTATGAGTCAAGATCGATGTCGAGACCTATGGCATATGCTTGGAATACGCTGTGCATACGCTAGGAGTACACTCCCATACGTAACTCCTAGGTTATGCGTACGCTACATATGCTAGAGATACGCCGGTGATGCAAGTTGAGCATATGCGTACGAGGAGCGTACACCAGCATACAAGGAGCGTACACCGGCGTATCAGTAGCGTATGAACCATACGCTCCCATAGGTCGAGATTTTTTTAGCATGCACAAACAAATTTGGACGGACGGACGGGAGAAAGCATATGGCGGCGTACAACGGCATACAACGGCATACGCCGGCATATGCGTAGCGTATGGCGGCGTATGCCGACATATATGATGTAATGCGCCTACGCCGCCGTCCTTTCCCGCAAAAAACCCTAATGTGACAGCGCCTTTAGGAGCTCAAGAGCTCTACTCACTACCCCCTCCCCCCCAACTGTTAGTCATGGATCACCACACACACACAGCAGGCAGGTGCAGGCCAAGCAGCACACTGCATGGTGGTGGTGGGTAGATCACAGTAGCCATGGTGACACAGGAATGCTTACTGTTCATTGGTGGAACTAGAAATGCTTGTTGCTGATTGGAGATAATGGTCAGGTGGTATGCCATATCAGATCCATGTACCACTATATAATAATAAACCTGAGGGTGCAAGCTCTCATTCTACTTTCACTCTTTATACTCTTGCTTTCTCTCCTTGCCTGTATTGATTTTATATAGCCTGCCTACACAACCCACAGATGCCAGCCGACGACTTTACAATATGCTTAACAAGTGCACCAGACTCTAAGTTAGATATGTAGAATCAAATCTAGATCATTCTTTTGCTTTTGAAAATTTGATGTTTTCATCGGAATATGCAGTTTTAACAAAAGTAGTCAGTGGAAAGTGTACACGCCCAGGGAAGCAGATTAGTTTGTTTTTTTGTTAAAAAATTAATTATTTTGGTGTTTTCTTTTGTTAGGTGGGGGGTTCTGTTCTGGGAAACAACGTGCTTAGGTTATGGTTCCAAGTCGGCACGTGAGTGGAATTTGCTTCTGATATGAACTACTTTCGTGGAGTATAATATATTATGCAAATATTATTCACAATGAAGGCAGTGTTGATTCGCTGACTGTCCTTTTACTATTATCATTATTACACAGACGTGGCTAGGTTTGGTTCTCAATTGAAACACTTTTGTGCAGTAAAAAACATTATCCAAATAGTATTCACGATGAAGTTAGTATTAAATCACTGATTGTCCTCTTAGGCCATGTATCCATAGACTGTTCCCTTGTGGCGTGTTCCCTTGTTCTGTGTTTGCTTGTGACGCGCCACACAGACAATGAACCTGTGTTTTGCTTAGTGGCCATTCCGATAGGTTGGATCCAGGGACCATATGGCCTTGTGCAGGGAACATTGAGAATGAACATGTTCATTGTCTGTATGGCATATCACGAGCGAACACGGAACAAGGGAATACACCACAAGGGAAGTCTGTGGATACAGAGCCTTAGATAGGTATGTGTGGGTTTTGTTCATCAGCAATACTTTCATGGAGTATAAGATATTAAGCAAATATTAGTCATAATGAAGTCGTCAATTGGCTGGTTGCGCTCTTACTATATTTACTATCGTACATGCAGAGATGAAAGTGGTCTCCAGCAAATACCATGGAAAATCAGCCGAAATTATTACACCGACGGCAAATTTCCACAATAGCATGGATCTTCTCCCATAGACTTAGCGTTATCATGATGGAATCTCAGAAAAATACCGGAAGTCAGGTTTCAACCAGCCTTGTTGTGATTGCATTATCGCCCATATCTAACACTTTCTTCCTTAGGTTTTATGTTCTAACTACATCTAAGGTCATGTAAGAACAGGATTCGAACTACCCAACTGTTGTCATACACATCCCACCTTTTGGAATTTTGTTTAACCGTAATCGGTGAATATAAGAAATCCTGGAAATCCACGAAACCACGCAGGTCTTTCATCTCTGCACATGTGAGTCGATTTGGTTCTCATTTGAAACACATGTGTGCAATATAAAGATATTATGTAAATATTAATCATATTAAAGTAGTTAGAGGAAAATAAAAAAGTGCATATTATAAAAGGTAGATTGGAAAAACTATGACGCTGAGAGAAATTGTTTGCACCTGTTTACAGTGTGACAATGTAGCTACACCCCTGACCAATTACTGCAGGACCTTGTTAGTGCTGCATCACTTGCGGCACTAAATGTGCAGAAACCTAACCTTTGGTGGTGCCACTGATGGGATGACGGTTCCACTCGAGTGGACAGCTAAATGTCATAGTACACAGCATCATCTTCACCGTCACTTCACTCGGGACAACACAGTTCTCTTGATAGCTTCGTTTCTAATTCTCAAGGAGCGGGACGTAGCTCAGGCAGTAGTGTCCACCTGTGAAGGTGTGGGTCATCTGATCGATCCTGCTCAGTGGACTCAATTGCATATTGGGCTATTTTTCATTCCAACGAGTGGTGCACAACTGGTTCATCAAAGGCTGTGGTATGTGCTGTCCTGTGGTATGTGCATATAAAAGACCCCTTGCTGCTTATCAGAACGAGTAGCCTATGTGGCGGTAGCAAGCTTCCTCCAAAGAAATATGTCAGAATGACCATGTTTGAGATCCAATAACTGATGATAAAAATCAATGTGCTCCAGAGGCGTCGTTAAATAAAACAAACTTCACAACACCATCACTGATACTGAACTCAATAGTGACCACTGGCTCTGTCCACCTGAGATTTAACTCGGAAAACAGAGTTCTCTTGACAGCTTCCTTTCAAATTCTCATTTGAAGCTTAATTAAAGATGCAAAGTCACCATGAGTGTGCACTGTCATCGCCGTGAATATGGCCTATGCAGCCGGCATTGTGTAAAGCAACCACCAATCAATCAAGTCACAACTCGGTAACCATCCTGATGACCTTAGATGTTGCTAGGACGCTTAATTCATCGCACACAAAAAAGTATCAAATTTGATTCTCCACATCTAACTTAAATACACAAATACTTTTAAAGCATTTGTTGCCACATAGAAGGGAATGCTGAAGCAATTTAATAGAACCTGTTACTGCAGAGGCCTATGGTGTCAGAGTTTTGGCGTGCTTGCCCAAATTAATTTAACATGATTGCACTTCAGATATCTCAAAGGTTAACCATCAGGCCGCCAGCACCATGACCCGATATCCAACTCAGTCATATTATCCTGACACTGAGCTATCCAGTCCTTCTCCTACCCTATTAATGCTGGGCACCAAGCTAGGAAGCGACAAGCATAAATTTTGTAAGTCATTAGTTTGACTCGACTGGATACCGTACTCCCGATCTCCAGCACGAGAGGCCTGCGCTCTACCGATTCTGCCTCCGCGCCCGGTCCAACCTAAGGAACAAAACCTCGATACCTGAGTCTGATGTAATAACCAAAGGTCATAGGAACTGCTTCACCTCAGGGCAATCATTATCCGCTCACGACCAACAATTCTGACATATGTCCTAAGCAGGACACCATCACAGTACAAAATGGACCAGACATGCCGGCCAAATTGGTAAGACAGCTGACTGGCTTCCCGTGCAGGAGGTCGTGGGTTCGAACTCCGAGTGAGTCAAATCAATTACTTACAAAATGTATACATGTTACTACTTAGCCTGGCGTTTGGTATTAATAGGATATGGTCAGGACTGATTTGCTCAGTATCAGGATGATGTGATTGAGTGGGATATCAGATCATGGTGCTAGTGGCCGGGTATTCCAGTGAGGCAACACTATGAAGTTGCCAGGAGTGAGCTGTCACAAGTCGGTACACGTCCTGATATAATCATAGATGTTGGTAGGACATAAAACCCAAACAAACAAATAGGCATCCGTCCTGATATGACCTCAGATGTTGGCAGGATGTAAAACCCCACCAAACAAACCACACAATGGCTGAGCAAAATCAACAACTCCTAAGGCGAGGCAGTTTCAGTTGAAACTCATTAGCGATTAATTACTAAATGTTCAGGTGTAGCAGGAAATCGCAAACCCTGTAAATAGCAAACCCCCACTTGTAATTTCCTAGAAAATCATATATTCCCTCTGGACGTCACAAACCACCCCCATGTTTGGCAGTCTTAAAGTAAGCACATGTGCTTTGTGCAGGTTTGTTTTGCTTTTAAAATTCCCACAATGCACCATGATGCTGGAAATACAAACTGGTCTATGGTAAAAAGTGTATTTATGTAAGCATGATTAAGCCACATTTATTTTTATATGAGGGGGTATCCCTCAGAAGATGGATTAATTGATTATTTTTTTATTTCATGACTGTCACAGCAAGGGCCATATTCACTGATCACTCACAAGAAGGATAGGGGAACAGGTCAATTTGTGACAAAGATACTAGACTATATCATTATGAAAAGCCAGTACAACTATCTGTATCATTACCGTTTTCAGCACATGTGCGGTTGAAATTACGAACTGGACTATCGCAAAGATGTTTTCATTACGATTAATCAATCTTGATCCTCCTTGAATCCATTTGATCCCCCCAGATCTGGTAGAAGTTCAAAATCAAACATATAGCTGCCATGCTTGGGGTGATAAATGCTACAAAGCATGGGGGGGGGGGGGTTGCGATTTCCAGGGGGGTTGTGATTTCCTAGTAAATCGCAAACCCCGGGGTGTGCAATTTCCAGGGGTTTGTGATTTCCTGCCACACAGGCACTCATTGCTCACGGGCACAGAAGACGATGAGGCTGGTTGGAGAAACATGGCTTTTAGAAAAGGGGGGTGGAGTAGTGGTCAGTCGGAGGCGGTGCTGTAGACTGACTCCCTTGTGGTATGTGGCGCCGGGCTCCGTCGCCGGAGTGATTTGATTGGCTGAGTTGGGTTGTGTTGTGATTGGTGGAGGGATGGTGAGGGTGCTGTGGCTCCCTCCCTACCCACCCCAGAGAGCCCCCCCCCCCCGCCCCATTCAGGCGGGGGAGGGGGGTGGGGGGGTTGGCAGCCTCACCTCTCCACCGTGTCCAGCAATGAGTCCGAATGAGCGACCCCGCTCATTCCCGACAATTGGAGCCCGCGTCAAATGACCAACTTCTGAAATCATATACTACTTACACACTCTTACATAATCTCATTATCAGCTCTAACTTAGAAATCATAACCCATCATGCACCTGCGTTAACCCACTTTCCATGTGGTTGACCGTCGCTATATTACAACTCACCTAGACTATATAAAACAAACAATCATATATAGTATTCTAGATCAGGGATGAAAGTGGATTCGGGCAAAAAAAAACACGCGGAAACGCCAATGGCGAATTTCCGCGAAAACGCCAATGGCGAATTTCCGCGAAAACGCAGATCCCCCGCCCCGGATAGGATTGTTCATGTTGTTCGTCAACATGGGTAATTTGCGCGCGAACGAGGGAATGCTCCTGGGGTGGCGCCACCAACGCCCAAAACCACGCTCTCGGAACTCCACGGAACCAATCTCGCCACGCGAGATCTGACATCACTTGTGGTCGACGTCGGGCCGCCAGGTCCTGGAATTCACCACATCACCTCCAGACACCGGACCGACAACAACTACAAGCTTACTCAGCCACACCCACCCTTGTTAGGGTTGAGAGAGCCTGATTTCCTGACTTCATTGATTGATTGTTCTTCACTTGATTGATTGATGAGACTTGTTGATTAACCATTACCTCTTACTGACTTCATTGATTGATTGTTCTTCATTTGATTGATTGACTAGACTTGTTGATTAACCATTACCTCTTATTGACTTCATTGATTGATTGTTCTTCACTTGATCGATTGACTAGACTTGTTGATTAACCATTACCTCTTATTGACTTCATTGATTGATTGTTCTTCACTTGATTGATTGAATAGACTTGTTGATTAACCATTACCTCTTTATTGACTTCATTGATTGATTGTTCTTCACTTGATTGATTGATGAGACTTGTTGATTAACCATTACCTCTTATTGACTTCATTGATTGATTGTTCTTCACATGATTGATTGACTAGACTTGTTGATTAACCATTACCTCTTATTGACTTCATTGATTGATTGTTCTTCACTTGATTGATTGACCCGACTTGTTGATTAACCATTACATCTTATTGACTTAATTGATTGATTGTTCTTCACTTGATTGATTGACTAGACTTGTTGATTAACCATTACCTCTTATTGACTTCATTGATTGATTGTTCTTCATTTGATTGATTGACCAGATTTGTTGATTAACCATTACCTCTTATAACGAGGACTGTCGTTGAATAAAGCCCATGTCATGCAGTTCCTTGTTCGTGTTGTAAATTAACACTGTCAACGAATCGTGGGGGAAATGCCAGAAGTCAAGTTTCAACCGACCTTATCGTGACTACATTACCGTCCATACTCTTGTTTGGATGTTATGTTCTAGCAACACCTAAGGTCATATAAGAACCAATTGTTGTCATATACATCCCGATTCCTTGGCATTTTGTTTAATATTAATCGGTATATTTGTTAAAATGGCGGAAATCAGCGAAAACGCGAAGATTTTTCATCCCTGCTAACTCATAGCAAGCAAAAAGCATACAGTACAATCTCTGGTCGGTGGTCGAATCGGTATGAATCCCGACCGAGTCAAGCCAATGACTTACCAAATTTATACTTGCCGCTACCTAGCCTGGCACTCGGCATTACATGCGGATATGATCGGTCATATTTCATTTTCATCAGGTCTTGCCAAAACCATCTTGCAGGGCACAGTGAAAGGGTAAAGAAGACAAGGCGGGCAAAGGAAGAGGTGGGGAGACAACATCCGGGAATGGACAGGTGTGCAGTTCGGCAAATTCCAGGGGGCACTGGAGAACAGGACAAAATGGAGAAAATCGGTTGCAAAGTCATCTGTGGTTCCCAAACGACCCTTGCAGTTAAGGGATTGATGATGACGATGATGGTGGTGATGATGATGATA
Organism: Branchipolynoe longqiensis; assembly: GCA_030323885.1. NCBI lineage: Eukaryota > Metazoa > Annelida > Polychaeta > Phyllodocida > Polynoidae > Branchipolynoe > Branchipolynoe longqiensis. The sequence continues at coordinate 15,991,816 of CM059203.1, forward strand.
TTGCAAGTATCATATTGTTACATTTTCAAACATAGCTGGCTCATGTGCTAACATTAGCTTCAAAAGTGGTGTTCTCTGTGGCGGAGTGGTTAGAGTGTCTGACTTTTTTCTAGGTCAGACTCCTAATCTGAAGGTCAGTGGTTCGATTCCCTGTGCCCCACTACCTCTGCCAATTTGGATTTCCACCGCTGTGTAGAACTTACAGCGTCATCAAAGGCCGGTTGCTCTCATACCATGTCTATGTGGTGTGGGAGGTAAAAAATCCCTTGGGTCGGTAAAAGTGTAGGCTCGGGCTTTCTATCGACAAACTGGCTAATGGTGAAAACAAGCCTACTCAGGCTTATCCATGATAGGCAGTATAAATCTTCAACAACAAATGCGAGCACCAATATTTAGGAGTTATTTTAGGAACCTAATTAGCTGATTAGGAACTCATTAGGAATCGTCACATGTCAGTCTATTCAAAACTCGCTCTGCCAAGTTTTCTGTCATGTTGTTGCTTGTTGGAGCTTTACGTCCTGGCAACATCTAAGGTCATATCAGGATGGGTACCGACTTGTGACAGTGCACACTCGTGGTGACTTGGTTGCTTGTTTGTTGTGTTACGTCCTAGCAACATCTAAGGTCATATCAGGACTGGGTGGTGACCTTATAGTGCTGCCCCACTGGGAGACCAGGCCAGTTACACCATGATCTGATATCCCGCTCAGTGACACTATCCTGACACTGAGCTAACCAGTCCTTGCCCTCTCCTAATAATGGCAAGCGCCAGGCTGTGAAGCGACAAGTATCAATTTTGTAAGTCACTGGTTTGACTCGACCGGGAATCAAACTGCCGATCTCCCGCAGGGGAGGCTTGCACTCTATCGATTCGGCCACCACGCCCGGTTGTATTAGTTTGACTTAAAAATTGATAATTGTCGCTTCCTAGCCAGGCGCTTGGCATTATTAGGATAGGGCAAGGACTGGTTGGCTCAGTGTCAGGATAATGTGACTGAGTGGGATATCAGGCCATGGTGCTGGTGGCCTGGACTTCCAGTGGGGCAGCACTAGAAAGTTGCCATGAGTGCGCACTGTCACAAGTCAGTACCCATCCTGATATGACCTTAGATGTTGCTAGGATGTAAAACAACAACAAACAAACTATAACTATGAAGTAGATCTAACCCCACGGTACCCAGAAGAGTCCCAAATGAAATCTAACGACAGTACAGACCTAAGTAAGCCTAACTGTGGGACTGACCTCAGCTCAGCAGGGTTGGTTGGTTGTTGGAGTTTTACATCCTGACAACATCTAAGGTCATATCAGCACAGGTACCGACCTGTAACACTCCGAACGCATGGCAACTATATGGTTGGTTGGTTGTTGGAGTTTTACATCCTGACAACATCTAAGGTCATATCAGCACAGGTACCGACCTGTAACACTCCGAACGCACGGCAACTATATGGTTGGTTGGTTGTTGGAGTTTTACATCCTGACAACCACTAAGGTCATATCAGCACAGGTACCGACCTGTAACACTCCGAACGCATGGCAACTATATGGTTGGTTGTTGGAGTTTTACATCCTGACAACATCTCAGGTCATATCAGCACAGGTACCGACCTGTAACAGTGCGAACGCATGGCAACTATATGGTTGGTTGGTTGTTGGAGTTTTACATCCTGACAACATCTAAGGTAATATCAGCACAGGTACCGACCTGTAACAGTGCGAACGCATGGCAACTATATGGTTGGTTGGTTGTTGGAGTTTTACATCCTGACAACATCTAAGGTCATATCAGCACAGGTACCAACCTGTAACACTCTGAACGCATGGCAACTATATGGTTGGTTGGTTGTTGGAGTTTTACATCCTGACAACATCTAAGGTCATATCAGCACAGGTACCGACCTGTAACAGTGCAAACGCATGGCAACTATTTGGTTGGTTGGTTGTTGGAGTTTTACATCCTGACAACATCTGAGGTCATATCAGCACAGGTACCGACCTGTAACACTCTGAACGCATGGCAACTATATGGTTGGTTGGTTGTTGGAGTTTTACATCCTGACAACATCTAAGGTCATATCAGCACAGGTACCGACATGTAACAGTGCGAACGCATGGCAACTATATGGTTGGTTGGTTGTTGGAGTTTTACATCCTGACAACATCTAAGGTCATATCAGCACAGGTAGCGACCTGTAACACTCTGAACGCATGGCAACTATATGGTTGGTTGGTTGTTGGAGTTTTACATCCTGACAACATCTAAGGTCATATCAGCACAGGTACCGACCTGTAACAGTGCGAACGCATGGCAACCATATGGTTGGTTGGTTGTTGGAGTTTTTACGTCCTGACAACATCTGAGGTTATATCAGGATGGGTACCGACTTGTGACAGTACACACTAATGGTGACTTTACAGTGGTGCCCCATTAGGAGACCAGGCCACTGGCACCATGACCTGATATCCCACTCAGGTACACTATCCTGACACTGAGCCAACCAGTCCTTTCCCTATCCTAATAATGCCAAACACCTGGTTAGGAAGCGACAAGTATCAATTTTTAAGTCATTGCTTTGACTCAACCAGGGCTCAAACACATGGGATGTACCAAAAGGAGATCGGCCATCCCATCTGGCTCAGCAGGGAGGTGGGTGTAGTGCCTCAGTGTCTACCCCGACTCAGTAAAGCTTGTTTTATTTAACGACGCATCTACAGCACATTGATTTTTATCAACGGCTATTGCACGTCAAACATATGGTCTTCTGACATATCTTTGGAGGAAACCAGCTGCCGCCACATAGGTTACTCTTTCCGATAAGCAGCAAGGGGTCTTTTATATATGCACTTACACACAGACAGGACAGCACATACAACAGCCTTTGGTGAACCAGTTGTGGACCATGGGTTACCCCTACTCAGGGCCACCACAGTTCATGAGCACTGTCCCAGACGGCAGATGACATCTAGAATACCACAGAACCATCTCCCGCAGTGACTGACACATCAGGAACGCATGCGCAATTCCTAGCCTAGCTGTGCGCATGTCGGAATTCCTCGCTGCATTGCTGGGTCTGCTGCATTACTGAGGACCCGACGCAGAGTAATAAAAAAAAAAACTTATAAAAATTGTTATGTCAGCACTCTGCCTTGTGTCTGGTTGGTTGGTTGTTGGAGTTTTACGTCCTGGCAACAACTAAGGTCATATCAGGACGTGTATCGACTTGTGACAGTGCGCACTCATGGTGACTTTATAGTTGGTTGTTGGAGTTTTACGTCCTGGCAACAACTAAGGTCATATCAGGACGTGTACTGACTTGTGACTGCTCACTCATGGTGACTTTATAGTTGGTTGGTTGTTGGAGTTTTACGTCCTGGCAACATCTAAGGTCATATCAGGACGTGCATCAACTTGTGACAGTCCACACTCATGGCGACTTAATAGTTGGTAAGTGGTTGGGGTTTTACGTCCTGGCAACATCTAAAGTCATATAAAGATGGGTACCAACTTATGGCAGTATGCACTCATGGCGACTTGATAGTATTGCCCCACTGGGAGAACAGGCCACCAGCATCATGACCTGATATCCCACTCAGTCACATTATCCTGACACGGAGCTAACCAGTCCTTGCCTTAGCCTATTAATGCCGAGCGTCAGGCTAGGAAACAACAAGTATACATTTTGTAAGTCATCGTGGGGCAGCACTATAAAGTCGACACGAGTGCGCACTGTCACAAGTCGGTACCCATCCTGATATGACCATAGATGTTGCCAGGACGTAAAACTCCAAGAACCAACTCACGGTATGAGCATCAAAAGATGAAATGAGAACGAGGCTTAAAACTGGCAACGTCATCACTAGCACCATGGCCACCTAGTGGGCAAGTCGTGCAAAATAAGAAACACGAAGCTACGTATCGTGTTGGACGCTGGTATTATAACACAGGGATCGGACAAAGTATGACATGACCAACATGACATTTACAGTCCGAACGAGGTATTAGGAGTCAAGCACATGGATGAATATCACCCATGTGCTACAAGACGAGTCAACTTGGTGAATGAATATCACCCATGTGACACAAGACGAGTCAACTTGGTGAATGAATATCACCCATATGACACAAGATGAGTCAACTTGGTGAATGAATATCACCCATGTGCTACAAGACGAGTCAACTTGGTGAATGAATATCACCCATGTGACACAAGACGAGTCAACTTGGTGAATGAATATCACCATGTGACACAAGATGAGTCAAATTAAAGTGAATGAACATCACCGTGTGACACAAGACGAGTCAACTTGGTGAATTAATATCACCATGTGACACAAGATGAGTCAACTTGGTGAATGAACATCACCATGTGACACAAGACGAGTCAACTTGGTGAATGAATATCATCATGTGTCACAAGATGAGTCTACTTGGTGAATGAATAGCACCGTATGACACAAGACGAGTCAACTTGGTGAATGAATATCACTGTATTACACAAGCCAAGTCAACTTGGTGAATGAATATCATGTGTCACAAGCTGAGTCTACTTGGTGAATGAATAGCACCGTATGACACAAGATGAGTCAACTTGGTGAATGAATATCACCGTATGACACAAGATGAGTCAACTTGGTGAATGAATATCACCGTGTGACACAAGATGAGTCAACTTAGTGAATGAATATCACCGTATGACACAAGATGAGTCAACTTGGTGAATGAATATCATGGTGTGACACAAGAGGAGTCAACTTGGTGAATTAATATGACTGTGTGACACAAGATGAGTCAATTTGGTGAATGAATATCACGGTGTGACACAAGATGAGTCAACTTGGTGAATGAATATCATGGTGTGACACAAGATGAGTCAACTTGGTGAATGAATATCACCATGTAATACAAGATGAGTCTACTTAGTGAATGAATATCACCCAGGGGACACAAGACGAGTCAACTTGGTGAATGAATATCACCATATTACACAAGTTGAGTCAACTTGGTGAATGAATATCATCATGTGTCACAAGATGAGTCAACTTAGTGAATGAATATCACCATATGACACAAGACGAGTCAACTTAGTGAATGAATATCACTGTATGACACAAGAAAGAATCAAATTAGTGAATGAATATCACCGTATGACACAAGACGAGCCAAAATGGTGAATATATAATATAATATAACATATAGCATAATATATAGCATGATATATAACATAACATATAGTATCATATATAACATAATATGTTATATAACGTTATATAATAATAACACGGCAAAAAGCGCTGAATTTTACTTCCATCTGATGCTACGTCTTCAGTATTCCAAATAAACACTAGCAATGATGTCAACGGGGAAATCACCGCCCCACTGCCCAGCGGGTGCACCCCCCCACCCCCCCCCCCACCCCTCCCACCGCTTGCCAGGATGCACAACTGCAACAACCAACATATAATATCAAATAGACTACAGTGTCCCATACAGCAAGGATCGAAGGGGTGGAAATGATGTATATTTATTGTTCTTGTTTTGCGTCCTAGCAGTAGCAGTTTGTTTGTTGAAGTTTTATGTCCTGGCAACATCTAAGGTCATATCAGGACGAGTACCGACTTGTGACAGTGCACAGTCATAGCGACTTTTAGAGTGTTCCCCCACTGGGAGACCTGCCTGCCGGCACCATGACCCGATATCCCACAGTCACATTATCCTGACACTGTGCTGACCAGTCCTCGTTCTATCCTATTAATACCGAACCCAAAGCTAGGAAGCAACAAGTATCAATTATATAAGTCATTGGTTTCACTCGACCAGGAATCGAACCCTGATTTCCCGCACTGGAAGCCTGCGCTCTACCGATTCAACGACCGAGTCTGGTAAGCGTCATAGCAACATCAAAGGTCATATGAGGATGGTTATCGAGTAGCGATAGTGCACTCATGGTGACTTTATTTTGCCGCCCCACTGGGCGAGCATGCTGATGGCATCATGACCCAACTTCCAACAAAGTCACATTATCCTGATACTGAGCGAACCAGTCCTTGTCATATCCTATTGTGTGTTAAAATGATTTTATTTATGGATCTTACATGGCCAATTTTAATGGTTTACTCAATTCGTATAAGATCAAAATCCAAAAGTGAAAAAAAAATTTAATTCTGACATATATGTACACAACATCTAAACCTTCAAATGAACATGGGTTCTATTATTATTATTTGAAATGGCCTTTTCTTATTATTTGGGGCGTTTTCCCTTTTGGTTTCCATGTCATAGATGTAGTATGCAGTTTCTGAGAACGATCAGTTGTCTTAGTTTTTTACAGGTGGACGGAAGAGAATGACATTTAGTCAAACAGGCCCTTGGAGAAGAAGAAGGAAAGTTTGTTTTCTATCATTGGCTATGGGACGTCAAACATATGGTCATTCTGATGTATTTCTCTGGTGGAAACCCGCTGACGCCACATAAGCTACTCTTTCTGATAAGCAGCAATGGGTCTTTTATATGCACTTTCCCACAGACAGGACAGCACATACCACAGCCTTTGATGAACCAGTTATGGACCACTGGTTGGAACGGAAAATAGTCTAAGCTGCAAATGTGTCCATGCAGCAGGGTCGATCGGATGACCGACACCGTCACAGGTGGACACTCTACCGCTTGAGCTAAATCCTGCTCCCCTTAGAGATAATGAGGTCCGGATTCTTGATATGTAATCAGAGAAAAAGATACCAGGACGGTTCTTACTAAACAAAACCTCAAATCAAATCCTCAGAACTAGACGTTCCTGATGTTGTTGGTTGGTTGGTTATTTTACGGCCTAGCAACATCTAAGGTAATATCAGGACAGGTACTGACTTGCGACAGTGTGCACTCATGGCCACTTTATGGTGCTGTCCCACTGGGAAATCAGGTCACCAGTACCATGACCCGATATCCCACCCAGTCACATTATCCTGACACTGAGCTTGTCTTATTAATGCCAAGTGCCAAGGTAGGAAGCGACAAGTATCAATTTTGTAAGTCATTGGTTTGATTCGACCGGGAATTGAACTCCTGATATCCCGCACGGGAGGCCTGCGCTCTACCGATTCGGCCACCGCGCCCGGTAGTTCCTTGCCACAATGATCAATGGTAATACTAAGGCATCCATTGCTTTACCTTTCAGAGTAGCTTTTATATAGACATGCATCTATTAGCACAAATATCAATAACATTTGGACTGGACGCGGTGGCTGAATTGCTAAGAGTGCAAGGTTCCCTTGTAGGAGGTCGTTGGTTCGAATCCCGGCCGAGTCAAACAAATGACTTGCAAAATTGATATTTGTCACTCCCCAGGCTGACGCTCGGCATTTCTAGGAAAAAGCAAGGCCTATATATATCAGGGATGAAAGTGGTCTCCGGGGGAAAAAAGCAGAAATGCGGATGTTCTCCCATAGGCTTAGCATTGTCAGGGAATCGCGGAAAATTCCCGGAAGTCGGGTTTCATATATATATTGGAATACGCTGATAGTGATGCACCATTTGAAACATGTATTAGTAGTATACACTGATAGTCCTGCACCGTTTGCAGCATTTATTAGTAGTATACGATGATAGTGCTGCGACGTCTGCACCATATATTAGTATAAGCTGATGGTGCTGGGGATTGAACAATCCCGGAAATCCGCGAAATCGCGCAGATCTTTCATCCCTGATATATGTAGGTGCTCTATAATCTATTATATGAATATAAACAAGGACACTGCCACACCTCAGTTCCATTCTCTATATATATTTTATTATCTACTACCTAGTACCTTGATCGGACACGGTGGACGAATCGGTAGAGCGCATGCCTCCCATGCGGGAGATCGGGAGTTCGGTTACCGGTCAAGTCAAACCAATGACGTACAAAATTGATACTTGTCACTTCATAGCTTGGCACTCTGCATTAATAGGGTAGGGCAAGGACTGATTAGCTCAATCTCAGGATAATGTGACTGAGTGGAATATTGGGTCATGGTGCTGGCGGCGTGATTTCGCAGTGGGACAGCATTATACAGTCACCATGAGTGTGCACTGTCACAAATCGGTGCCCGTCCTGATATAACCTTAGATGTTGCCAGGACGTAAAATTCCAACAACCAAGCAACCATCTACTACCACGAGGTTAGTTACTACATTGACCACACCGGCGCCACCTGCGAGTGGCTCCTGGCCACCCTGATACCAGCTGCCTCTGGTCACTACCGCCTCCAGACCTGGGCTGACGGTCAGGTGGTGTGTGGTGTGTGGTGTGTGGTGTGTGCGTGTTTGTGTGAGGATAGAGACTGCTGTCTGGTGGTATCAGATATTCTACCAGTGAGTCTCTACTGGTAGAATCTGTGTGTGTGTGAGTGTGAGTGTGTATGTGTGAGTGTATGTGTGTGAGTGTATGTGTGTGTGCGTGTGTATGGTGTGTGCGGGTGGTGTGTATGTGTGCGTGTTTGTGTGTGAGTGTGTGTGAGTGTATGTGTGTGAGTGTAGAGCCTGTTGTCTGGTGGTATCAGAGATTCTACCAGTGAGCCTCTACTCGTAGAATCTTTGAGTGTGAGTGTGAGTGTGAGTGAGTGTGAGAGTGAGTGAGTGAGTGAGTGTGAATGTGAGTGTGAGAGTGAGTGAGTGAGTGAGAGTGTGTGTGTGTGTGTGTGCGTGCGTGCGCGTGCGTGCGCGTGCGCGTGTGTGTGTGTGCGTGTGTGTGTGTGTGTGCGTGCGTGCGTGCGGGCGTGCGTGCGTGCGTGCGTGTGTGTGTGTGTGTGTGTGTGTAGACTGCTGACTGGTGGTATCAGAGATTCTACCAGTGAGTCTCTACTTTTTGCCTCACTATTCCCTTATATGCAGCAACACATGCTTAATAAGTACATCAGTATCTAAGTCAGATGTGTAGAATGAATTCTAGATAATTGTTTTGCTTCTGAAAATTTGATGCTTTCCTTAATTGATTACGAAATATGATAGACATCGGGAATTTATACTCGCATAATGTGTGAGAGATCTATATAGGATAATTCCGAACAATTGAATGAGCGACAGGAGAAATGGGGGCGGGGGGGGGGGGGGGGGGGGGAAAGGGGACGGGGATAGAAAGTGGAAGGGAGAGGAGAGAGGAATAGGAATCGAAAGAGAGAGAGAGGGGGAGGGAGAGGGGAGAGAGGGGGGAGAGGGGAGAGAGCGCGCGAGAGAGAGGGTGGAGAGAGAGACAGGGAGATAGAGGGGGGAGTGAGAGAGAGAGGGAGAGAGAGAGAGGAAGAGAGAGAGGGAGGGGGGGGGGAAGTATCTGCTCCGATTATTGCTAATGTAATAAACTTCCTTCCACCTATGAAGGCCAACAGCGACAATTGGACCATGTCTTGCGTAAGCTGCCCACTTAAACCGGGGTCTAGGAATTACACCAAGTCTCCCCCATTAAGGCCCTGTCACATTACGATGCATCTCGCAAGCGCGCCACCAACGCGTAAAATCACTTTTTTACGTCGAGATGCATCAAACTTTTTGGCGTGGGGGGAAAAGTTGGACGTCAGCGCAACGTAGTGGATGTAAGCATAGCGTCGGTCCGACATTGTGGTGACGTATGTCGACGCATGAGAGAGAGAAACAAAATAAGTTTGGCACGACGTGTGGCTAACGTGCCTCTCGCGTGTGCGGCGTTTGCCTAGCGTTGGCATAACGCAATCCCAATGTTCCGCTAGCGACCGTTAAACGTGTTGCACAACGTATGAGAGTGTACTGGCAGCGCATGAGCGACACATGTCCAACGACAGTCCAGCGCATTTCGGCAGCATGCACCCAACGCACGCGACATTGGCATAACATGTGAGTAACACATGCCAACGTGCGGGGGGCACCCGAAGAGCTGAGCTGTTTTGGTCAAACATGAAATCCAATCCCTTTATATACTCCAACCCAAAATGCTCACAATACATTTGCTAAACGCTCACAATACATTCGCTAAACGCTCACAATACGTTCACTAAATGCTCAAGGGTCGTTTGCAGAATGCCAGCCACCATTAAGCGAGCGCCAGACGCGCGCCATATATGTGAAATACATTAAGACACGGTGGAGAAATACCAACCGCGCGTCGGCCATACATTATGCATATGTTAGAACAATGTTGTCATACGTTGGTGTTACATTGCCAACACGCTGACTGAATGCTCTCCGTCAGAGTAACGAAAGTCAACGTAGGACAAAGTAAGAACAATGTTCCTCCAACGCGCGCCTGACGTATCTCAATGTATGCCTAACGTAGGTGTAACTTAAGCACCCACGAGTTGTCATACTTCGAAAGTTTTGTGCATGCACAAAACTTCTCCAAAACCCTTATGCGTGCCACTGTATGTCGACGTATACCAATGCGCGCCTGACGCGCGCGTAATGCATAATGACGTATCCCGATGTAGCGGCAAAAAAAATCACATCCGTCGCCGTACGTTTGCGCGATGCATCGTAATGTGACAGCCCCATAATAGGGGTCAAGAACAAGGCACAGACATTAACCACATTTTGATAGTGTAAACTAGTTATATAAATGTGTGTATACGTGCTCTATAATCCATTATGGGAATATAAACAAGGACACTACCGATCTTCAGTTCCCTATGTAATAGTTAGCACTTATCCTATCTAGCTCACCCTGTTATTATGACATAGACCACGGTGGCGCCCCCTGTGAGCGGCCCTGTGCACTGTATGCCAGCTGCCCTGTGCACTGTATGCCAGCTGCGCCTGGCCATTAACTCAGTCGGTAGAGCATCAGACTTTTAATCTGAGGGTCAAGGGTTCGGGTCCCTTATTGGGCGTCGGGGCATGAGGCCATGCGGGCCAAAACTAAGAGTGCGACCACCGGGAATCCAAAGGGGCTCAAGACCTATGAAAAGGGAGGCAAGCGGGCCTGCTTCCCCTGGAACAAGGAAGTGGGTTGTGACAGTAAGGAGGGGGACTGTAGCTTCGGGCATTGGTGCAGCAAGTGCGGGAGCCGCAGCCACAAGCGCATTAAGTGCACCCGGGACTGACGGTGCACCGGGACGCGGAGCATGACCCAGATTCGGCCATACCACGGGAAAGCGGGGACGCGGGGTGGGACGCAGTGAGCACACAAGTGGTCACACAACCCGGCGGTGGACGCGGCCGGGGCAGGGACGGTAGCGGTACTGGGGTTTGTGACACCCAGGCAGACACACAACCCTGCGGTGGACGCAGCTGGGACAGTGACTGTAGCGGTCTCCGAGGTACTGGTGGTGATGCATTACTTGACGGCGCCGGAGGGCGTGGTATGGATGTTTACAATGGCGCATGTGGGTCAGTGAAGATGCCCGAGCCGCAGGTCTGGCTTCCCGCAGGTGGGGGGGTCCCGGATGTAAACAACAACAACACTGTGGTCGCGGCACGTGCGGGGGCTCCATGGGACTGACAACACGGGAGCCCCAGTGGTGGAGGGAGGCTGCCAAGGTGGCATTACGGAGGGTTGCAGTGGAGCACCGGGGTCAGTGGAGACACCCGTGCCACGGGCATCGCCCCCCGCGCGTGGGGAGGCCCCGGATATAAACAACAATAACAACACGTGGGGCGGGGTGGATACCCTGATGGCGGCGGCGGGCACCCTGGGGGGGGATCCCCGGTGACCAACAAGTGGGGGAGACGCCCCACAGAGGTACCCCTGTATGGACAAGCAGGGGGGGATGGCCTGGACCCGGGGTGGCTCTGCGTCGAGGACGGCACAGGGGATGAGCATGTGTTCGACATCACCGTCAGGGAGACGGTTACCGACTGTGTGACCGACTTCCGACTCTGGAGGAGCTGCCTGACAGGTTTGTGCAACTGCACGCACAGTATTGATGGTGTCGTGTCCCAGATGAAGCCATGTAGGGTCTTCACAGAGCTGTTCATGAGGGGTGATACTGACCCCGATGCCGAATATATCATGAAAGGCATCTGCTTCGGCTTCATGGTAATAAATCGGGACTGCGACGCTTGCTATGAGTGCCATCAGGGCGCCGGGGGAGACCGTGAGGACAGAGAGGTCATGTCTGCCAAACTCAGGAAGGAGATCGAGGCAGGGGCTTTGACCAGGGTGGCGGACCGTCCGCTATGTGTGCATAGGCTCTTCTGCATCCCCAAGGATGGAGGCGGGGTGAGGGGCATCATTGATTGCAGCAGACCAGAGGGGGAGTCAGTCAACAACTACACGGATAGCGTGACGGCCAAATTCTCCTACAATAGTGTCGACGATGTGGCCGCCCTGATGCAAGCCGGAGACTATCTCGCGACCGTGGACATCCGCGATGCTTACCGGGCGGTGAGCATCCACCCACGAGACCGGGACCGCCAGGGCATATTCTGGGACTTCGGGAATGACCCGGTCTTTCTAAGAGATAACAGGCTATGCATGGGACTGGCCTCCAGCCCTTATGTCTTCAGCAAGTTGTCTGATTTTGTTGTCCGCTGTGCCGTGCGCGAGGGCGTGGGGGAGGTGGTAAATTACCTCGACGACTTCTGCATCATAGCTCGGGACTTCGACGCGGGCTGCGCGGCCCAGGCCACCCTAATGGGGATCCTCCGGAGATTGGGCTTCTATATAAGCTTCCCAAAAGTCACCTCCCCGTCCACCAAAACAAGGTTCCTGGGTAGCGACATCGACACCATCGCCCTGGAGATGTCACTGCCGGAGGACAAGCTGACCAGGATGACCATGGCGCTTCTTGGCATTTAATATATCTCCGCCAGAGAATATATATCTTCTTCTCAACCACATCAGTCTTATCTTTGTTCTGTTTATTGGGGCCAACTGTTTATGTGCTCTATAATCCATTATGGGAATATAAACAAGGACACTACCGATCTTCAGTTCCCTATGTAATAGTTAGCACTTATCCTATCTAGCTCACCCTGTTATTATGACATAGACCATGGTGGCGCCCCCTGTGAGCGGCCCTGTGCACTGTATGCCAGCTGCGCCTGGCCTTAACGCATTCAATTTTAACTTTAGGTGGGCATTTAATATATCTCCGCCAGAGAATATATATCTTCTTCTCAACCACATCAGTCTTATCTTTGTTCTGTTTATTGGGGCCAACTGTTTATATATGTATATATTATGTGTATCTATCTATCTATGTATCTATCTATGCATACATGTGTGTATGTATGTATATATATGCATGTGTGCATATATATGTATACATGTATGTACATATGTATGTTCAGATGTACATATGTATGTATGTTAGTGTACATATGTATGTATTACATATGTATGTACGTACGTACGTATACATGTATGTGTGCATGTATGTATGTACGTTTGCATGTATATGTGTATGTATGTGTGTATGTATACTACGGATGTATGTATGCATGTACGTGTGTAGACTGGGGAAGTTTGTGATGCAGTTTTGCTGGTTGTTTAAAAAAAAAAATTATGATCTTTTTTTTAACATTCATACATAAGTAATACCCCAGTCACACAAGAGCCTGCATCCGCCGCCAACCTCCTTCAGCCCAAAAGGTTGCCAACCACCCAGCGTTCCACTCAATACATTGATTCAAAAAGGTGGTTGCCGCCAGGGCAGCACCAGAGTCGGCGCCAGGCCATCGCCGCATCAACGCCAGGGCGGTGGTGCCAGGTCGCTAACCACTTTTTAATGGCGCCGACCGAACTGGTCGCAAGGGTCTTTCAAAGCATTTCGATATAGTTTACTGGGGTTTTAGGTCCAACAAGCATCTAGGGTCATCTACGGAAGTGCGACCTAAGGCCAAAAAGTTGGTGATCATCCTTTTGATCACACAAAGCAGGATCGGGCGGGCGGGGTTTTTGGGTGTTTTTTTTTCCAGTTACGTATAACGTCTGGCGTATGACAGATGTAATACGCAACTATGTTGCACAGATTGTGTGCTAATGAAAGTTGAATCGCTGCTAGCCTGACACATTTTTAACAGGTACAAAAAATATATTACCAACAAAAGTCAGGGGCGGACGGTTTTTCAGGCATGGGCGGGGATGATCAACAATTTTAATTTTTAGTTTGGCCTCACGGTGACTTTCTTACACTGCTCCACTGAGATAGAATGCCGCCATCACCATGCCCGGCTGTCCCATTCAGTCACATTATCCTGGCATTGAGCCAACCAGTCCCCGCTGTAACCTAGTAATACCAAACACCAGGCAAAGTAGCGACAGATATCAATGTGGTAAGTGTTCGGTTTGACTCGGTCGGGGATTGATCACACGATCTCACATAGGGAAAATAATTGTTCTGCCGATTAAAGCATCCAGTCTATTCTTAACAGGGAATGCAAACAACAACAAAAAGGGGGAGGGAAAGAAGAAAAAAGATGGTGGCCATTAAATAAATGCTTGTTGGTTGGTTGGTGGAGTTTTACGTCCTGGCAACATCTAAGGTCATATCAGGACGGGTATCGACTTGTGACAGTGCGCACTCATGTCGACTTTATAGTGCTGCCCCACTGGGAGACCAAGCTGCCAGCACCATGACATGATATCCCACTCAGTCACATTATCCTGACACTGAGCCAACCAGCCCTTGTCCTATGCTAACAATGCTGAGCACCAGGTTAGGAAGCGATAAGTATAAATTTAAGTAATTGGTTTGACGGACCCTCAACTCATTCGGCCATTCCGTCTTGTCCCATTAATTGCTCTCGAATTGACTTTAAGTCGATTAATCTACACGATTTCATCAAGTCTTCATTCCAAAGATACGGTACTATGATAAATAAGCATTTGAAACCGCATTAGATTGGAAATTCATGCGGCAATGTCCATAACCCAAAGTAAAGCTTGTTATATTTAATGACGCCTCATTCATTTATATCATCGGCTATTGGACATCAAACATATGGTCATTCTGACATATTTCTTTGGGGGAAACCTGCTGCTGCCACATAGGCTACTCTTTCCGATAAGCAGCAAGGGGTGTTTTATATGCACTTTCCCACAGACAGGATAGCACATACCACAGGCTTTGATGAACCAATTGTGGACCACTGTTTGGAATGAAAAATAGCCCAAACTGCAAATGTGTCCACTGAGCAGGATCGATCGAATGACCGACACCTTCACAAGTGCTCCTGTCCATAACCCAACCTTCCAACACTTTTTCTTTAGGGTTGTCTAGCAGCTGTGTACGGGAGACAGCGCTGCGGGGATAACTACTTTAGATACTGCTTACACGATACAATTCCAAGATGGCTGTTTCCTCTCAGAGTTCACCATGTCATCAGACACGACAACAGCGTACTAATACATTAACTGCCACAAAGGCCAACATCGACTAATCACCTCGGATCATCTCAACCATTTCTTTGCTCATGCGCAGATCCTACAAACTAGGGTCACATAGATGAATACACTCGGGGTAGAAAAAATAACAAAACAAGGTGTTTTTTTGTATGACTGCTGCAATCTCACACCACTACATATTCTAAAACACAAACCATTAGTAACCACTATTTAGGTGCAGAATTATAACAAACACGCATATGTGTTTATAAGAGTCAGATACCAGACCGTCAGCTACACTGATGTACAGGCTGACACTACAAGTACCAGCACAAATGTGATGTCATTGATCCGAATGCCCCCAGCCAAGATGTGGGGCATTGGAGTTAGGTACGCCTTCTATTTGAAATTCTGACGACCGGGATGAATTGAGTGGTCCGGACTGCGATAATCGATGTCTGCCAAAGGTGGGAATGTGTCCTCTTTAATGGAAGTGGTCATCGAATAGTTTGTTTACGAAATGTGTGCGGTTGCAGGTAACCAGCTTGGGGCCGGGAGTAGAATACTAATTATCTGGGTCAAGTAAAATGAAAGATGAGACAAGATAATTCAATCAGAAGTCTGCCCGTCAGACAAATGAATAACCTCAATGTGTGGTCACAGTTTGACACTTCGGGGTTTGCTTGGTTGTTGTTGCTTTACATTCTAGCAACATCTAAGGCAGTGACAGAAATAAGCAAAAAACATTATTTGTCCAATTCAATAATGACGAGGTCTGGAAATGTGAAGAATGTAAAGTGGATTATGAAAATGATGATGAGTTGTTATCCTGCAGCTGCTGTGGCAATCACTGGTGTACCAAATGTATTGAGATGTCATCTGAGGAGTATGCAACTGCACAGCATCCAGATTTTTTCTGGTTTTGCCCAACCTGCACAGCAAGGGTTGAGATATTCCTGGGAACTGGGTTGAGCATCTTTGAGAAATACTTGGACAAGAAATTGGATACATTTGAAAAAAAATGAGAAGAGAAGGCAAATGCTCTGCCAGACAAAGTTAACAAAACTTGGGCCAACATAGCATCCAGATCACTGAAATCGGAAGACACCACAGCCCCAAGTAAGATAAAGGAAATCGTTAAGACTGCAATGGTGGAACACAAAAAGAATGTGGATGACAAAGAAAATCATGAGTTCAACCTGATAATCTATCGAGTACCTGAAAGTGAAGCTGCTAATTCGGAGGTGAGGGCAGAAGAGGACACCAAGTTTTTCAACAACCTCTGCACTGAAGCCCTTGGCATCGACCAGCTGGAAACTACCAAAGTCTCTAGGTTGGGAAAGAAGAACACTGACAGTGATGTTCCCCGACCAATGAAAGTAGTCGTGGCAAATAAAGAGGACAAATCAGTAGTGCTCAGAAACATAAACAAAATGAAGGACACAGAAGAGGAATACCGTAAGATAAGCATCAGCAATGATTACACCATGGAGGAGCGTAAGGTAATCAAGGAAAAAGTTGAAGAAGCAAAGATGAAAACAATGCAAGATGATAAAAAAAAACTGGATCTATCGGGTCAGAGGACCCCCAAGCAATCTAAAGCCGTGTTCACACGGGCAAAATGTGAGGCGAATCAGGCAAATCGAATCAGGTGAGGCGAATTAGTGGCCCGTTCACACGGGCAGTACTTCGGCCGGAAATCGAATGCTGCGCATGAGCAAGTCCACATCACCACGAGAGAGTGGATTCGACCTAGATATGTATTTACTGCATCGTATTGGTTTGGAACGGTCAAAACTTCTGATGGGCAGTGAAACCCTACAAATAAATGCTGAAAAAAATATCTGTGCATAGATAGCGGTTTCATTAATTAAATTATATAATATGCGCTTTTGATCGACCGGAAAGTCAACAAACTAAGGTTGACTGCGCATGCGTGTGAAGTGCTTAATCCGCCTCAGATGCGTCCACACGGGCAAAATAAATCGAATCACAGAAATCGCCTCACGTAAACTACCTCGTGAGGTGGTTTACATTATCCGCATCACAGGAATCGATTCAGGCATAATCAGGCGTAATCAGGCGTAATCCGACTCAGCCGTCCGTTCACACGGGAAATGTGCGTCGAACTAGGCAAGTCGATTTCTACGAATCGATTTACATTCCCCGTGTGAACACGGCTTTAGAATAGAAAAGATAAGGAAGTAAGAAACAACAGAAGTCCAACAACATGAAAACATGTTTATATTACTGCAAGCAAGGAAGAACAGGAATACATTGATAAGCTATATGAGACTATAGAGATGAAAAACATGAAATTGACAAATATGGAAGAAACTGAAATTCCCTGTAACACTCAATCAATCAATCAATAGTTCCGTCCTCTAGTCGAGGGTTGGATGCAATGGTTCTCCACTTGTCCCGATGGTGTGCTGTTCTGATAGACTGTGAATAATTCAAACCTGTCCACTGTGAAATATTTGTAAACCATGATGTTCTTGGTCTCCCTCTCCCTCTGCTGCCATTCACCTTCCCTTCCAACAATGTGCGGTATATTGTATTGAACTCTGACGAATGATATGGCCAAAATAAATAAGTTTCTTTGTCTGTATAGTGGCAAACAAGCTTTTCTTATTTTAAATTTTTCTGAGAACTTCTTTGTTGGTGATCTTTGTCCATGATATTTTCATCATCCTTCGATAAGTCCACATCTCAAATGCTGCTAAACGTTTGTACATTTTCTTAGAGATTGTCCATGTCTCAGCCCCATACATTAGAGTAGACCACACATAACACTAATGTAAGTAATAACAAGGGCAACAATACACAGCCCAGAGGAGAGCTAAGAACAAACATAAAAGTAAGTTCAGGTGCCTCTACCTAAATGCTGATTCACTGCCGAACAAAATGGAAGAACTACAGGTTATCATCGATGTACAGAAACCAACTTTGATTGCAGTGACTGAGGCTAAACCAAAGAACTGCACTTATGAAATTACAAAGCAAGACATTAGAATCCCTGGATTCAGTCTGGTGTGGAACCTAGAGCAGGAAGGCAGGCTCGTGTGTATTTATGTATTGGAATCTGATATCACCTATCGAGAAAGCAACATAAATAAGAGTATAGGTTTTTCAGAATGCGTCTGGATCCAAGTAAAACCAAACAACGAAGATACTATCCTAGTTGGGTGTATATACAGAAGCCCAAACAGCAGTGATGCAACCAATGAAAAATTAGGCGACCTAATCAGGGCAGCAAATGGCACAGAAGCATCCCATGTACTGATCATGGGAGACTTCAACATGCCTGAGATCGATTGGAGGGGAAACACAACAACAGTAGGGGAAACCCATCGGGCCAGCAAATTCTTTGAAAGAACCCGTGATGCCTTTCTGTTCCAACATGTCAAACATCCTACCAGGTATCGAGAAGGACAACAAGCATCAATATTAGACCTGATATTCACAAATGAAGAGAAGATGGCCACAGATATCTCAGCCCAAGCCCCCATAGGCAAGAGTGATCACGTTACATTATCTTTCACCGTTCAGTGCCATACATAAGAAACTGAGAAGTCCTACTTAAAAACATTCTACTCGTGTGGAAATTATAGTGAGATGAGGGAACTCATGGACATCGATTGGAACAGCCATTTTCAAGATAATAGTATATATGAATGCTGGGGTGAGTTATCACAAAAGCTGGAAGAAGCAGTGCGGAAACACATACCGACAAAGACAATCCATCCAGATGCAAGAACCAGGCCACTGTGGATGAACAAAGAAATGTCTACCAAAGTCATACTCAAACAACGAGCTTGAAGGAAATACTCAGCCACAAGAAGCTCTGATGAACACAAAATATATGCCAAATTCAGAAACCAGGTATGTTGGAAGTCACGTATGGCTACCAGAAACTTTGAGAAACTCATTGCCCAAGAAGCCAAGGATAATCCAAAATCATTTTGGGCATATATAAACTCTAAGATGAAAACCAAGAGTGGAATAGATGAACTGGAACAACCAGATGGGAGTCTAGCTTCAAAGGATATGGATAAAGCAGAGGTATTAAATAATTTTTTCTCCGGAGATTTCACTACAGCGGATGTTAACACATTACTCCTGGTACAAAAATGCAAATTGATGAAGGACTTCCCTGAGGTGCTATTCACACCAGACATTGTTTAAAAAAAGCTGGACAAACTCAAAACAGGCAAATCACCTGGACCTGACGGAGTACATCCAAAAGTGCTGACGGAATTGAGTGTGGTGCTTGCAAAACCACTTGCTATAATTTTCAATAAGCCATTTGAATCTGGTTGCCTACCCAACGAATGGAAAATAGCAAATGTTATCCCAATTTTCAAAAAAGGAAACCATATTCTCCAGCAAATTATAGGCCAGTAAGCCTCACATCTATAGTATGCAAGGTAATGGAAAGTATCATCAGATAGCACATGCTCAGCCATATGCTAGAGAACAAATTGATGTCGGACCACCAGCATGGGTTTCTACCAAAGAAATCAAAAGTTATGCAGCTACTAGAAACTTTGGAAATATCGACCGACGCATTGGATAGGGGGGAATCACTAGATACTATATACTTAAATTTCATGAAGGCATTTGATACTGTCCCCCACCAGAGGCTAGCTACCAAGTTACAAAACTATGGCATCGAAGGAAATACTCTGAGATGGATCCAAAGTCTTTTGACTGGAAGGAAACAGCAAGTCGTAGTAAATGGCAGTAAATCTTCCTTCAAAGAGGTTCTCAGTGGGATACATCAAGGGAGCGTCCTGTGCCCTATTCTGTTCATCATTTTCATCAATGACCTGCCAGAGATCGTATCATGTAGGATAAAATTATTTGCAGATGACACAAAGATCTACAGAACTGTGAATTCCACGGAAGACTGTGCTGATCTGCAAAAGGATCTGCTGGAAATGGAGAACTGGGCCAAGCAGTGGCAGATAAAGTCCCATCCGAATAAATGTCAGGTCATGCGAATAGGGAGACACCACCCAGACTACACATATGTTATGCATGATAATTCTACTGGCCAGCCACTAAATCTCGAAGAGAGTGAGGTAGAGAAAGATTTAGGAGTATTTGTAGACAATAGGCTAAGTTTCTCCCAGCACATACAACAAACCGTATCCAAAGCAAATAAGATTGTGGGAATGATTCGCAGAACCTTCAAATACTTGGACGAAAAGATGCTGATCACTTTGTACAAGAGCCAAGTACGGCCAATACTAGAGTATGGAGTCACTATATGGCACCCAATGTTGAAGAAGGATATTAAATCCATTGAAGCTGTTCAGAGAAGGTTAACTAAGCTAGTGCCACATCTGAAGGACCTTAGTTATCCAGACAGACTCAGGTGACTCAAGTTACCAAGCCTCACATACAGAAGATTTCATGGGGACATGATCAACACATGGAAGTTCCTGAATGCTGAGTATAATGTGGATGAGGCCTTGCTATTCAGACGCATACAGGGAAGCAGTACCAGAGGTCACTCCAAGAAGCTTTTCAAGGCAAGGTACAACAGCTCACTGAGAGGGGCCTTCTTTTCACAGCGAGTGATAAACATGTGGAATGAGCTACCGGAAGAAGCGGTGGAAGCAGCTACCATAAATCAATACCTGAATGCGCTGGACAGGGCCTGGGCCAGAGAAACATTCCTGTACGATTTCGAGGCTGCATACCACTAGAGCTGAGACCTACAAGCTTTGTATAGGCTAGCACAAGCCTGCATCAAAGAAGAGGATAATAATAATAATAATAATAATAATAATAATAATAATAATAATAATAATAATAATAATAATAATAATAATAATAAGACAAGTCTGGTGTGATTGTTACTTGTCTGCCTGAATTTTCACTTTTCTGCATTTTATACATCTGATTACCATGATTATTATTTGCAAAACTGTTTAACTGGTTAGTGGTAGATTAATCCTAACATCTAAGTATTGGTATATAAATGTTCAGTGCTGTACACAACAGGTACCAGGTTAACTTTAAATATCATGATTATCAGCCCAAATCTTTCACTAAATACATGTTTTTCAATCCAGAATTTTCACTTGTCCAAAAAAAAAGCTCAAGCCATATTCTGCTTGTCCGTGCCTAATCTCACTTGACTCTGACAAGCGGACATGCCTTATTTCAAAGACTGTAAGGTCATATCAAGATGCTTACCGACTTGTGACAGTGCGCATTCATGGCAACTTTATAGTGCTGCCATACAGGGAGACCAGGCTGCTGGCACCAGGACCTGATAACACACACAGTCACATTATCCTGATACTATGCTGACCAGTCCTTGTCCTATCCTATTAATGACGAGCACCAGGCTAGGTAGTGACAAGTATCTGGGTCATTCTCTAAAACTGGCCACCAAAAGTGTGACATGGAAACCAAAAGTGAAAACCTTCCAAATAATAGCAAAAACCTTCCAAATAATAGCCTAATCCAATGTCCTATGAAGGTTTGCATGTTGTGCATATGTCAGAGTTGAACAAAATGAATTTCACTTTTTGAATTAGATCTTATACAAATTGAGCAATACATCAACATCACTTGTGTAACATGAAAATCAAAGACATGTCCAGAACCTCATTTAAACATATACAATATAGTCAAACAAGATTTTATTGATTACTCTTAAGCAGACAAGGTTATGACTTATGTAGTAGGCTGCACTGACCTCTCAGGCAAGTAACCAGATAGACAGGTAGGCGTGGTTAGTGTGTTGATATCAGGGAGCCTTGGTGGTGTAATGGTTAGCACACTGGCCCGGAATGCAAAGAGATGTGGGTTTGAGTCCCGCTCTAGGTGCAATATTTCCTGTTTTCATCACCCCCATGACACTGGTTGCAGTGACCATGATTCTGTACAAGCTACATGCTGTATGCTTGTTGAACCTACCCAGTGTATATATGTGTAAGTGCATTGCCCGTATGTATGTAATTGTAAGCATTAAATGACCATTTAAAAGACTTACAATTCCAGGGGGACGAGTGTAGTTAGCTGCACTGACCTCTCAGGCAAGTAACCACATAGACAGGTAGGCGTGGGTATCAGGGAGCCTACGTGGTGTAATGGTTAGCACACTGGCCCGGAATGCAAAGAGATGTGGGTTCGAGTCCCGCTCTAGGCACAATATTTCCCGTTTTCATTACCCCCATGACACTTACAAGAAACAAGTTGAAAAATAAGTTGAAAACAAGTTTGGCTACATGCATAGTGTGAATGTGTAAATTTTCACATTAGCACAAAATCATATAAGTAAACTTATTAAATTGTAATGTGGAAACCAAATATGTGGTGCCCAGTTTTAAAGAATGACCCATCTATCCTGATACTGTGCTAACTAGTCCTTGTCCTATCCTATTAATGCCGAGCGCCAGGCTAGGTAGCAACAAGTATCAATTTTATAAGTCATTGCTTTGACTCAGCTGGGATTCTACCGCCTGACCTTCCACACGGGAAGCCTGCACTCTATCGATTCGGCCCCTGGTTCATGTAGAAGGGTGTCCCAGTGATAGTGAGTGCAGTGTAGCCCTCCCCCATTCTTCGCAACACGTGTTCAGCTACTTAGAGGGGTTAAATAAATAAATAAATAAATAAATAAATACACCATACATACAACTACAAGTTGTAGATGTTGGCACTGATACAAAACAGCAGATTTCCAAGTGACATGAAAGCTACGGTAAAACCTCTAAAAGCCGCCACACACTGACTTTTAGCCTCAGCATACACAATAATAATAAGACAAAAGAAAAATGCCAAGTCAGAGTAGGCACGGACAAGCAGAATATGGCTTGAGCTTTTCCGTTGTACAAGTGAAAACTGTGGGCTGAAATCAAGGCTCCTCCAGTCGATGACAGAGGGAGGAGTTAGGGCTGAGGAGCAGATGGAAGCTTCCGGCCTTATTATACTTGTATAACCGCTTATACAGCATATATATATATACACAAACATATGATCATTCTGACATATTTCTCCGGAGGAACCCCGCCGCTGCCACATAGGCTACTCTTTCCGATAAGCAGCAATGGGTCTTCTATATACCCCTTCCCACAGACAGGACAGCACATACCACAACTTTTGATGAACCAGTTATGGACCACTGGTTGGAATGGAAAATAGCCCAAATTGCAAATGTGTCCACTGAGCAGGATCGATCGAATGATCGACACCTTCACAGCTAGACACACTACCGCCTGAGCTACGTCCCGCTCCCCTGTTTACCACACACACGCTGCTACCCTCTTATCGTCTGATTTATATGCACTGGGAATTGAGATGGCAGGTTGACTGATTGAATCTCAGCCTTACTTACCTTCTCACAGGGCGGGGCGGACTTCCAAGTTCCAGTAGACAAGGCCCAGGGAAACTGCCAACGGCCCCGCACCATACACCTGCAGAGAAAGAGGTAAGAATGGTTTAGCGCCGATGGAAATGCATTGGTTTCGTTGTCATCTACCACAATCATTGACGCCTTGACACCTTGATACTTTAACCGTTCGGCTAATCTGCCCCCGCTTAAGGCGAGCCTAACGTGTTAATTTTATGTAGTATTATGTAATATTTTCCATGTGAATTTCCTGGGCCTGCCGCGGCTCCTCGTCCCGTCTGCAGTTAGTCCGTCGCCGTCGGTGTCCTCCCCGCGCTAAAGGCGGACAGCCAGAGTTTCGTCTACATACGCAATTTGCCATCGAGCGCATTGATCGGCCTAAAGTATCTCTAGATCTATAAATTAGGTTATTTCAACTAACTAGCTGTCCCCTTCGCGTTTCGGGGTGTTATTTATGTTACTGAATTGTTCCAGAAGTACGCGTCCAGCTAGAGATGACGCCGCTGTCACGGATAGTCCGTTCTATGTTAATGTCGTTAATTTCCGCCCTAAAGTAACACTACGTTAATTCGGTTAGGGTTTTGTCATTATATTCCCACAGATGGGTGAAGTAACCGCATAAGGCTTGCTTAGGCTTAAGGCCCCTAATTACATATAAAACAATCGGATATCAGGTTTTCCATAGTGGTTAATCTACAGTAATACTGGAGGATAGTAAAGAATGCAAGGAACGTCCCAATCCACCTTCACAAGAGCTCACGACTTTATTCTTACCATAATTAACAAGGATAGCGGCGAAATATGCAGATCTATTAAAGAAGCAAATAACTCCCTTTCCCTCCCGCATGATTTGATTACATTAGTTTTAGAATTTAGATAATAAAAAGACCAAATATAGGCTGAAATGACAGAGCGTGCAAAAACACGTCTGCCGGGTCAGGCCCCGAACGCCCGACCTTCCATCGTTGCTTAGCTAGTCGCCAAGCAACGCTTTACCCCCGCGAACCCTCGCATGCACAAGCGGTAGCAATTTGCGCGCCCGTGGAACGAGTGCGCAAATTGCTCAAGGCGAGTAGACACGCCCACTTCAATACCATATACAGTAAAACCTCTCTAAACGACCACCTTCACAGATTGACCACTCCCCTATATCGATCGCTTTATTTGGGTCCCAACAAAATCATTGTAACAATATTCTAACTCCCTAAACCTCCCACCTCCCTAAATGGACCACGTCAGTCCCAAGGTCGGTCGATTTAGAGAGGTTTCACTGTTTACGGTTTAGAGAGTATTTGACCGCATACCGGACTGTATACTGTATTTTTCTTTGCTTGTTTAAAGATTTTGGTTCTAATTTGAAATGGACGCTCAACTCATTCGCCCATCCCGTCTCGTGCACAACTCATGCAAAGCGTGACTTGCAAGGCTGAGTTATTCTGGATGCATCACACCATGAACCATTCAGTATCAAGTTCTAGATGTCAACTCAACCATGACGACACCAGGCTCAAAACACAGGTTCAAAACTTCTGGGTGGGTTGGGGGGGGGGGGGGGGCGTTAGGTCATACACCACATTCCACCCACCCCCCCCCCCACATTTTTTATTATTGGTAACTATGTTTATTCGGCTGAATAAGTTCTTTTGTCAGCGCACAAGCGCTGGTCTGCCAGCCATTTTTCAATTTGGGATTATTTACACAAAAGTGGGACGTAAAGGATCTATGTATTAAAATCAACTTTTCTAAACTGAAACATTTACCTAAATTTGATCCTACATATCCAATTTAGATTAGGTATCCCAAGTGATTTTACTTTAACAGAGTTGGTTTTGCTTTGAATTGATTTCACCTGTTGGATTTGAAACAAAATGACACCTCATTTGTCAAAATCATTCTAATATTAAAGGTGCATAGTCCGACGGTTTTTAGTTTCTGTGATTTTCTGAGATAAATATTGATCACTATTACCTACCTTACTCTAGATTGAAGTCACTTTTATTTTAAATAGTTAAATTAAGAGATATTTGAAGCGTAACTATGTAAAATTAGTTTTGGCAAGCACACCAACACGCTGACACCATAGACTTCTGCACAGAACAGGTTCTATTAATTTGGCTCGTATTCAATTCTATATGGTGGCATGTTTTATAAGTGTACCAGTATCTAAGCAAGATATGTAGAATCAAATCTAGATAATTGTTTTGGTTTTTGAAAATTTGATGTTTTCATCGGACCATGCAGCTTTAAGGAAGATATGGAGGAGGAGGCGGAGGAGGAGGAGGAGCAGGAGCAGGAGGAAGACGAGGAGGAGGAGGAAGAAGAGGAGGTGGAAGAAGAGTAGCAGGAGGAGCAGGAGGAGCAGGAGGAGGAGGAGGAAGAGGAGCAGGAGGAAGACGAGGAGGAGGAGGAAGAAGAGGAGGAAGAAGAGTAGCAGGAGGAGCAGGAGCAGGAGGAGGAAGAGGAGCAGGAGGAAGACGAGGAGGAGGAGGAAGAAGAGGAGGAAGAAGAGTAGCAGGAGAAGCAGGAGGAAGAGGAGCAGGAGGAAGACGAGGAGGAGGAGGAAGAAGAGGAGGAAGAAGAGTAGCAGGAGGAGCAGGAGCAGGAGGAAGAGGCCTGGAGGAGGGGAGGAGGAAGAGGAGCAGGATAATGTGACTGATGGTGCTGGCGGCGTGGTCTCCCTGTGGGACAGCAGTATAAAGTCGCGATGAGTGTCACAAGTCGGTACCCGGGCTGATATGACCTTAGATGTTACCAGGACGTAAAACTCCAACAACTAACGAACATATCCAACTTAGATACTGCTACACTTTGCTGCTGCATAGAAGGAAATACTAAGTCAATTTAATAGAATCTGTTTGAAGCCTATCAAGTCAGAACTGTGATGTGCATGGCAACATTATGTCTACAGGTTTTTACGTCTTAACTATCTACAAAGTTAGCAATTTAAAATAAAAACTTACTTCAAACTAAAGAAAGGTAGATTATAACTTTCAACCTAATATATTTATGTAAATAATGTGACAATTCTAAACAATCAGACAATGCGACTTTAAGACTATTCATGGTTTGTATATCTAGGAAAAAACAGACTTTAAGACTATTCATGGTTTGCATATCTTGGAAACAACAGACTTTAAGATTATTCATGGTTTGTATATCTTGGAAAAAAACTGACTTTAATACTATTCATGGTTTGTATATCTTGGAAACAACAGACTTTAAGACTATTCATGGTTTGTATATCTTGGAAACAACAGACTTTAAGACTATTCATGGTTTGTATATCTTGGAAACAACAAACTTTAAGACTATTCATGGTTTGTATATCTTGGAAACAACAGACTTTAAGACTATTCATGGTTTGTATATCTTGGAAACAACAGACTTTAAGACTATTCATCGTTTTTATATCTTGGAAACAACAGACTTTAAGACTATTCATGGTTTGTATATTTTGGAAACAACAAACTTTAAGACTATTCATTGTTTGTATATCTTGGAAACAACAAACTTTAAGACTATTCATCGTTTGTATATCTTGGAAACAACAGACTTTAAGACTATTCATGGTTTGTATATCTTGGAAACAACAGACCTTAAGACTATTCATCATTTGTATATCTTGGAAACAACAAACTTTGAGACTATTCATGGTTTGTATATCTTGGAAACAACAAACTTTAAGACTAAATGCGGTTTGTATATCTTGAAATCAATTGATAAACTATTTATTGTGGCCCCAGAAATGGATCCACAAAGTCGGTAACAAACAAACCATTTGATAAACTATGTACTGTTGCAGTAAATGTTCACTGTTGTGAAGAATGCCAACATTCATACAGTAGAATTATAAAAACTGTTCTTTCGCCCACGATATCAGGTTAATCTTCCACTCGTATTCAGCTGATACTATTTTTAAGTTGCCTAATTTGATAGCATCATTAAATAAAACAAACATTTTTGTCACAAGTGGGTACCCGTTTTGATATGACCTTAAATGTGGCCAGGATGTAAAACTCCAACAAGATACCACGCATAACCCCAACCGTAGGCAGGCCATGACTCGGTGCTAGTATAAAGATGAGTAAGCACAAAATCCCACGCTAATGTTGGTGGTGTAACATAAGTCTGTGGCATTTGTTAGAGCAAAGGGGGTGGGTGTGGGTGTGGGTGTGGGTGTGTCACGGGGGGGGGGGGGGGAGGAAGGACAGGGGCAGGAGGACTGCCTTGTGTCCTACATAAACTTCCAGTCTAGCCTTTAAAGTTGGTTGGTTGCTGGAGATTTACGTCCTGGTTACATATAAGGTCATATCTGAACAGGTACCGACTTGTGACAGTGCGCACTCATGATGACTTCATAGTGCTGCCCCAATGGGAAATCAGGCCATCCACAGAATGACCCGATATGCCACTCAGTCACATTATTCTGATACTGAGCTAACCAGTCCATGCCTCATCCTATTAATGCTGAGCGCCAAGCTAGGAAGTGACAAGTATCAATTTTGTGAGTCATTGGTTTGACTCGACTGGGAATCGAAATCCCGATCTCCCGCACATGAGGCCTGCACTCTACCGACTCGGCCACCACGCCCGGTTCCAGCCTTTAAAGGTTGGCTTTTCAGGCTGAGACCCCCCCCCCCCATTGACCTTCTTTACGTGCATAAAAGTGGTCTACTTAAAGTTGAATAGCCCGATTAAATTCATTAACAGCATCTAATTTTCAAAAGCAAATACTTATCTAGATTTGAAATTACATATTTAACTTAGATACTGGTCACTTATTAAAGCTGCATAGTCCGATGAAGCATCAAATTTGTAAAACCATAACAATTATTTACCATGACCCGATATCCCACTCAGTCACATTAAGGGCGCATTCCATATACGCGTAATGCGTTATGCGAATGCCAGCATTCCATATACGCGTAATGCGTTATGTGGCACACGACTGGCTATATTTAAAAAATAAAAATAAACAATTATTCTCCAACATGCTCTGTATGTGACCAAATATTGCATGTATATCTATGTAACTTTTTGTATGTCACATGGGGGTTCCTACCTTTATTATAACCAAATTATAGATAAGTATTCATATTTCTGTGCATATGGTAGCATTTTTAGCTTTCCCCTAACCCTATGTCTCCCTGGTGCCCAGCTCACCATGTGTTTCCAATTAGCACCCCTCTGTGAGACTGTTCAGTAATGCTCAGTCGCCTCTCCTGGTGTTAAACTAATGGAGACATCAGACTCAGGTTTCTATTCACATCCAGCTTGACGCATAACGCATTACGCACCGATCGCTACAGGGACCGATCGGGATAATGAATTTCTGACGCATTCGCATTCCGCATTACGCGTGTATGGAATGTAGCTCATAGGTTTCAAGGCGTTTCGATTTTTTGTCGCATTCGCATTACGCATTACGCGTATATGGAATGCGCCCTTTATCCTGATACTGCGCTAACCAGTCACCTCATCTAGTGTTTGGCAGTAATTGCTAGGACGTGATAATGTGACTCATTTGGGATATCAGATCATCCAAGTGAAGCAGCACTATGATCATGAATCCATCGTGAATGTGGTTATTCATAAGCAAATCCCCATCCTAATAATGTCCTCAGCAACTTTTAAGGACATATGCCGGCAGTGCGAGTTTACTGTAGGACAGTCAAATTCATAAAGCCATCATATTAACGCCGCTACATTGTTTGTTTTGTGCTATTTGACGAAGCATTCATCACACACAGGACAGCATGTGCTGTTGTTTGTTGGAGTTTTACGTCCTGGCAACATCCAAGGTCATATCAGGATGGGTACCGACTTGTGACAGTGCACACTCATGGTGACTTTATTGTGCTGCCCTACTCGGAGACCAGGATGCCAGCACCATTGTTAACTAGCGGTATTTTACACACTAGAATCTTTATAGGAAATAGAACCCTAACTTCATTGGCTGAACTCCTCCAGTCAGTGGTGGGGGAGGCAGGGTGGGAGTGGGTGGACCCCCACCACTCCCACCAGCCCCCTCCCCCCATCTAGGTAAGGGGTGTGGGGGGGGGGGGACAACCCACCCACCCCAAGTCAGATACATATTTTTCCATCAAGTTCACCAATTACACTTATCTGGGATTTTCAACCCTATTTATCTTTACATAACACCCGTGGTCACCAGTCCCTTAGATTGGGACAACTCCAAAATAGTAGGAGTTTCTACATGCCTTACTTTGAGAATTATATATTTTATCATCTTTAGTTCAGCAAACTGCCACCAGGTGAGGCAGGGAGGGCTCACCACACACACACACACACACACTCCACCTCCAGCCTGACACCTGGCTTTGGCAGGTCCTGCAAACACTCACACACACACACACACACACACACACACACACAGCCCCCATGCATTGTCACCTCTGTGCTAACACTCCCTCAGATACTGGCATCTGTAAATCATACCATAAAAGGCACACAGAACTTAATTCTTGACTTAATTATTATACCCATTCTGTGGCATTCTTCACAGACTATTTGTCTGGGTGAAGAAACCAGTCTGCATCAACTGTATATGCTGCCCTTAGTTTCAGCATTTACCTCCTTTCATACAATATATAATACCAACAGACTTCAATTCAGTAATACATGTAAATATACCAATACAGTAATAATTTTCCAGAGTTCTTATCTCCAGTGGTTATATTTGATGTAGAACCTTAGAACAATCTGATATTAATTATCACTTCACTTAATATACATAATCTACCATGGTTTCACAACTTGGTTAGAATATTATGCATATGTATTTACCAACATGATAGAATGAATTAGGTATTATTAGAGAGGTTTTATAGTGGTACTTATATAATTGGAATAATATTATAATGACTTTATAGAAATAACTGGATGATTTAAATATGATTAAAACAGTTTTCTTAATGCTTCACATATGAGTTTTATGAAAAGGAGCTATTCTAGAATTTATTTAAACTATTATTTATTTATGAACCAGACCTAAAAAGTCAGAATATTTTACACCATGACCTGATATCCCACTCAGTCACATTATCCTGACATGGAGCTAACCAGTCCTTGCCGCATCCTAATTATGCCAATCGCCTGGCCAGGAAGCGACAAGTATAAATTTTTAAATCATCTTTTTGACTCGACCAGGATTTGAACCCATAGATTCGAATCCCATGATCTACCAAAACAGGAGACGGACACTCAACTCATTTCGCCATCCCGTCTGGTCGACATCGTGTGCAGTTCAGTTTAGTTGTTAAATAAAAGAACTCTTTGTTACATATTGTTATTGTATACCTTATTCTATATACCTTTTGTGTAAATAATGCTGAATTGAAAAATGGCTGGAAGACCAGCACTTCGGCACTGACAAAAGACTTATTCAGCAGAATAAATATATTTACCAACAGAAAAAACAAAGGCTACATCAAAGGTAATAAAATCTAGATAGCCAATAGATAAACAAAATGCACCCCTATCCAGAGTACGGGTGAATTGTTTATCTGGATGGCCACTGACTTGTGATTGTGCATACCCATGGTGACTTCAGAGTGTTGCTAGATTAGGGTACTGTGCTGCTCGCAGTCAGTCCCAGTCAGTCACATTTTCCTGGGACTAAGCCAACCAGTCCTTATCCTGTCCTAGTGATGCCGAACACGAGTATGTGTAGCAGCAAGTAAAGTGATGCCGAATACGAGGCTGTGAGGCAGCAAGTATAAATTGTGTAAGTCTCTGATTTGACTCCGTTGGAGTGTACCCTCACGATCTCCCTGACCTCCACTAGGCTGACTTCCGCTAGGCTGACCTCCACGAGGCTATATGGCCAGTGAAGGGAGGGGATGACAGGTTTCTAGTTGGTGGGGTTTAAAACTAAAAGAGCAATGGTAGCGGCTATGCATATGTGCATAGTGGACAGGGATGGTATGTATGTATGTATGTATGTATGTATGTATGTATGTATGTACGTACGTACGTACGTACGTACGTATGTATGTATGTATGTACGTATGTATGTATGTATGTATGTATGTATGTATGTATGTATGTATGTATGTATGTATGTATGTATGTATGTATGTATGTATGTATGTATGTATGTATGTATGTATGTATGTATGTATGTATGTATGTATGTATGTATGTATGTATGTATGTATGTATATGAGACTGTCTCAAAAGGTGCTAAGCAATATGGGACAAAACTTTGTCCATTGTAACGATCAACATACTATCTGCTGATGCATTTGCTCAGGATAAACTGATTTGTTTTTTTACATGGTGTTTCATAATCCCAATAGAATACATATTGATTTGAAGCAAATGTCCTTGTGTTTTCAGTGTAACCGTTTCTGTGCTGTTTTGTGTCAATTATTACAATGGACACACAAAAAAAGAGTTATCACCTTTTGAGACAGGTTCATGTATGTGTGGTGTGTGTTCCCATATAGCATCAAGAGAAACCTGAAGCTGAGAGACATGAAGACCGACTCATGGACATCACTCTCACAGCAGAAAGCTAAATGGAGAGTGGCAGTCAAGTAATGAAAGCAGTCTTTGTCGCATTGTGACCGACAGCATGATGATGATGATGATGATGATGATGTGTTCCCATACTGCAGGCAGGAGTGGGGGTGGCTGCTGGGGGTGGGGCTTGCTAATACTAGGTACTCCAAAGCGGGCGTATACCGTGTCCGCAGCGCGAAATCTGACATAGTTTAGCCCTTTTTAAAATACTTCCATCTCCACTAATTCTGCTTCGTTTGAAATATAGATTATCTGAAATTAAAGCTTGTTATTTTGTCTTTTAGGGTATTTGATTTTTAATTATCATTATGAAATAAATTATAGTCAATGGACACTTGTTAGGGGGTACCATCGGCAGCTCTGTGCATGCTCGCCGAGTTTGTTTTCATCCAGTCTGAGCTACTCCCTTCCCTATAATTGATGCCTTGGTGAGCACATTGACCTGAGCTAAAAATAACCACCAATGAAAGACAGAGAAGAAACTAGGCTTCATTAGCATATCAAGCATGACTGTTTTTAAGTCGGAAATTTGATTGAACTGAAGGAGTGAAAACATTAAGACATCAATCCTCCTTGAAAATTGATCAGGATCGTTCTGAAAATTATATCATCAGAAAGCTCAAGTCTTCCTCTACGTAACCAGAACAATATTTGGTTGAGATTTATATCATGCTCACCAAGGTTGGTCTGAGAAGTGACTGCTGCAAGAATATGACTATTGTCATCTCGAGATGCCTAAAATGGAACTTTGTCTTTCTTTCTCTGATCACTTAGCAAAGTATGTTATCATGTAGGGCATGTAATTCTGGTTATTTTGGTATAAGGATTGTAGTGATAGGACAATTTGAATTGGAGTTATGCTATTTTTCTTAATTTTATTGAATTTATTATTGGTGGTTGCTGGAAATTAAGGAATTTAGCAAGTTTGACATGAGATTTCAGAAAGAATACTAACAGTGATCGTCTGTAAAAAATTGAGCTTCTTATTTGTACTATAGAGAATGAGATTCTTTAATATTGGACAGATCATATGCAAAATAGCTTCCAGGTGGGACCCTAAAAACCTAGATTTGGCTAATTTGGAAATGTACACAAATCGGGGTAAAAAAATCAATCTTTAAACACTCATAACTTTGCAGCTATTCAATCGATCTAAATGATTTTTACATCATTGAGATCCCATTTAGAAGATCTGTACAGATATATAACGTGTAATACTGACCTGTTGAAAAAAGAAATCACTTTGGAGTACCTACTAATACCCCAGTCACCCGAGGCCTGCGTTTGCTTGCGATGGATTCACGACGTCAAAATGTCCTACTTACGCCGCGAGGTTGCCAACCTCCTGGCGTCCATTTCGGAAATTTTGGACGCAAGGAGGTTGCAGCTGCTGCACTTGCAACCTCCTTGCGACCAGTCCAGTCGGCGCCATTCAAAAATGGTTGCCGACCTGGGCCCGCCAGCTAACCGACCTCTTGGTTGGCGCCGACCTGGTGGCACCAACTCATGCAATGACGCGCTCGCGGCTGCCTTGGCGCTGACCACGGTTTTGAATCAATGTATCGAGTGGGACGCTGGGTGGTTGGCAACGAATGCAGGCTCTCGTGTGACTGGGGTATAACATAATGGACCCACGGTATTAAATTATCAGCAGTGTGTTGTGGAGTTGATACATATAAACCGGTGTGATGTGGGTGTCGATTTAGGGGCACTAGCAATGTGATAGATACAAGATTACCCCCTGTCAGTGTCACAAAGACAGTGCTGTGGGAGTAACTAGGTACGTGACAGAAGGGTTGCCTCTAATCACTACTACTATTCTAGAGGAACCAGCCTTGCAGCTGGGACAACTCTGTCAACTGGCCTCCTTTGCCTTAGCTTGGGCTTATCCTACCCTAACCGCTCTCGTCTATCACTCTATCATCATCATCATGCCTATGGAGTAACCCCACCATTTGTATCTGTTTTCACATCTCACAGCCACTAGAGGGCACCTCCAGTACTACTCTCAATCTCCGCCACGCAAAGTCTTAAGAGCATCGAGTTGAGACCCACAGACAGAGTACCCCGAGGTGGTGTTAAATATTTAAAGCGCATGCTGAATTGTTGTTGGCCGTCTCTGCTTGCTTCAGCAGCCAGCCGACCCAACCAGCCGAGGAGCAATCCGGGTGCTGATATTACCGCGTTTCGACAAATAAACCCATGATTGCCCCGGCTTACTGACTCACTAGATGGCGATAGCCTAGAACGAGGCACTATCAATCAATAATCCTAAACCTGACGACCAATATATCAGTAATAAAAGTCTAAAAGAGCACCCACCTGTCCCGCTTGTCGATGGCCACCGTTTTAGGACATGGTGTGATGTGGGTGATAGCCGCCAGGTGGCGGCATGGTGGAGGGCTGCACCGCCATCTATTGGGTATGTTTGGAACTGTTCAGTTTTACGTTTGTTTGTTGTTGTTTTATGCCCTAGCAACATCTAAGGTCACGTAGTGGTCTGTACATGAGCCCTACAACCACGCGGTAGAGGCGGAGACTACGCCGCGCACCTACGCAGTCACAATGAACTGCACTAGGTCGTGGCAGGCTAGCCACCGGGTAGGCCCTGACTGGGCTGGGAGAGCAGATTGGTTCAATAAACCAAGTTGAAGCGTACTGACATTGGATCTTGGCGTTCTTCCGTGTGCGTGGCAGTGAGAGAGTCGGAGGGCCGTGGGCCATTACATTGGTGCCGTGACCAGCTCGCCTTCTGCGTAAGGGGTGAGTCTTGGACCTGGGCCATGGCTTCCGAAGGTAGGTTCTCTTCATAATTTGTATGGAGGGGATGTCGACAGCCTGTCTGCGTGGTGGGCGCCCGTACCAAAATGATGGTGGTGGGTGTCCCGTCGCGGGAGCGCGGACGCTTCTGTGGTGAGTACACCGCACTGCGCTCTGTCTATACCTGTTGGGGATGTGAGTACTACTTTGATTCCCAGTGCAGGTGCCGGCGTCATCGGGGAGGGCCATGAGGTGTTAATTGTTTGCGTGTCATTGTCACATTATCCTGACACTGAGCCAACCAGTCCTTGCCCTATCTTAATAATGCCGAGCGCCTGGCTAGGAAGCGACAAGTATCAATTTTTACGTCATTGGTTTGACTCGACCAGGGTTCGAACCCACGATCACATGGTCTACCAACATGGGAGAAGGACGCTCTAACTCATTCAGCCATCTCTTCTGGTTAATAATAATAGAAGATCTCCACCAACAGCCAGCACTCTGATGTTAAACTTTAAAGGGAGGAGATATTCGTCGCCGGGAAAACAAACGAACTCAGAATAGTTCAGATGTGTGCCACAGGGGTGGTACATGCTTAGTACTGAACTTTTCCACTTGGTGGTGTGCAGGAGAGTGACCTAGATTGTTGTGCCATTGGCTGGTTGAGTGGAGAGAAGGGAGGGTAATACTGAGGTATTTTCAATCTTCTTTAGAGTAGTGCAATGAGGAAATATATTTGCATAATATAAAATATATGTTAGTACAATTACATTGCATAATTCGATGAGAAACAGATATAGATGAAAAACGTTTTTTTGTTGATGAATGTAAAAAAGGTTATGCTATGGATGGGGTTTGAACCCACACCACCAAACAACTTCAGATTACAAGTTCAACACTCTAACCACTAGGCCACAGAGACCACACATAATTAGTAGTCTCACTTCAGGCTATTTGTGTATAGGACGTCACATATAAAAGGTATGTATGTATGTATGTATGTAAGTATGTATGTATGTATGTATGTATGTATGTATGTATGTATGTATGTATGTATGTATGTATGTATGTATGTATGTATGTATGTATGTATGTATGTATGTATGTATGTATGTATGTATGTATGTATGTATGTATGCGTGCATGCATGTATGTGCGTGTATATGCACGCAGGCAGGCAGGTACGTACGTACGTATGTACGTACGTATGTACAGACGCACGCACGTGTGTGTGTGTGTGCGTGCTAGCAACATCTAAGGTCATATCAGGACAGGTACCGACTTGTGACAGTGCGCACTCATGGCAACTTTATCGTGCTGCCCCACTGGAATACCAGGCCATCAGCACCATGACCTGATATCCCACTCAGTCACATTATCCTGACACTGAGCCAACCAGTCCTTGTCCTATCCTAATAATGCCAAGCGCCAGACTAGGAAGCAACAAGTATCAATATTAAAGTCATTGGTTTGACTCGACCAGGATTCAAACTCACAACCCCACGATCTACCAACACGAGAGACGGACGCTCTAACTCAAACACATGTGCGTGCGTGCATACATACATACATACGTACCTACCTGCATGCATACATACATACATACATACAGACATACATACATACAGACATACATACATACATACGTACGTACGTACGTACATACATACCTTTTATATGTGCCGTCCTATACACAAATAGCCTGAAGTGAGACTACTAACTATGTGTGGTCTCTGTGGCCTAGTGGTTAGAGTGTTGGACTTGTAATCTGAAGTTGTTTGGTGATGTGGGTTCAAACCCCATCCGCAGCAGAACCTTTTTTACATTCATCAACAAAAAAATGTTTTCATCTAGATCTGTTTCTCATTGAATTATGCAATGTAATTGTACTAACATATATTTTACATTACACAAATATATTTCCTGATTGAACTACTCTAAAGAAGATTGAAAATACCCCAGTTTTACTCTCCCTTATCTCCACTCACCCAGCCATTTTTAAAACAACAGCTGCCAGCTATTCCCAGCCTCAGAACTGACCCACTTCTGGTGGTGAAGTGGGTCCCCTACTCTCCCCACACATACTTGGTTCATTTAAACATAAAAACTAAACAAAGTTGTGCTTGGAGAGCATTTGTCGGAGTACGCGCAGTGTCCCAGCGAGCTATAGCTGGTCCCTTTAAAGCTGCATAGTGCGATGAAAACTTCAAATTTGAATAGATATCACTCAGAGAATCATGTACAAAATATAATTACAGAATATAGTTCCACTTGCTTTACATGAAAGTTGTAATGCTTTTGAAAACCATAGAATTTTTTTTGAAAACCAGGGATATTCTTTTTGAGATCATAGAATTTGGACAATTATTGCATTTCTCTATATTAAAATGTGCCCTCAGCTGAAACTCCAAGTGCTAGTAATAGTCATGTGAACATCAACCAAAGTAAGAAAAATTATGGATAGTTTGGTGGGGAAATTGATGTTTGTTATCCAAAATCCTCAATTATTTTGCTTAAAGTTGCATAGTCCCATGCTTTTGAATTTCTGTATTTTTTCTGAGATAAATATATTAGATCGATCACTATACTTTACATTAGTTCAAAGTTACTTTTATTTTAAATGGTAAACTTATGAGATATTTGAGTGCAAACATGGAAAATTAGTTTTGGCAACCTTGCCAAAACTCTGACACGATAGATTTCTGCAGTAACAGGTTCTGTTAAATTGACTCAGTATTCCCTTCTACGCAGAAACAAATGCTTAATAAGTGCATTAGTATCTAAGTTAGATATGTAAAATCAAATCTAGATAATTAGCTTGGTTTTGAAAATTTGATATTTCATCGGACTATGCAGCTTTAAAGTGGCCATGTATACCTTGTGGCCACGGGAACCATACTCTGACAAATGCTCTTCAAGAACAACTCTGCTTAGTTTTTATGTTTATATAACCAGATATGTGGGGGGGGGGGGGGAGTTGTAGACTCGCTGCACCTGAGCTGGGTCAGGGAGAGTGCTGAGGTCAGAGGGGGGCACGGTGGGGGGTGCTGAGGCTGGGTGAGAAGTGAGTCAGTGCTGAGGTCAGGAGTGAGGGGAGGGGGGGGGGGGGGGTGAGGCCTGGATGGGTGAGTGGAGAGATTAAGGGAGAGTAAAACTGATGTATTTTCAATTTTCTTTAGAGTAGTTCAAACAGGAAATATATTTGCTTTA
Source organism: Branchipolynoe longqiensis (assembly GCA_030323885.1). Taxonomy (NCBI): domain Eukaryota; kingdom Metazoa; phylum Annelida; class Polychaeta; order Phyllodocida; family Polynoidae; genus Branchipolynoe; species Branchipolynoe longqiensis. The sequence goes on from CM059203.1 coordinate 16,029,974, forward strand.
ATGTAAAATATATACGTTAGTAGAATTAAATTGCATAATTCAATTAGAAACACATATAGAAGGAAAAACGTTTTTTTGTTGTTGAATGTAAGAAGCAGTGAAGAACATGGGGTTTGAACCCACAACACCAAACAACTTCAGATTACAAGTTCAACACCTTAACCACTAGGCCATGGAGACCACATATATTTACTTGGGGGGTTTCATGACCTAGCGGTCACTGGCTGCAGGACTGCAGCATTGTTTAAACGGCACCGTTATAACGGCCTGTTTTTCTCTTTTTTTCCCTCTCCTTCTTTCTTCCAGATCTTCTACTTGTGGGGTGGCAGGGGGAGGGGGGGAGGGTCTTCATGGCGTCGGTGCGGTGGTGACGTGGTGCAGGGGTGGCGTGGCAGGTGGCAACATGTTCTTGGGGCCCATGGTCCTGTACCTCAACCGGAGAGCAAAGCTGGATCTGGTGTTGTTGGCAAGAGGTCCATGGGCGGCGCTTTGGTCATCCAGGCCCCCGTCGCAGGGTGGGTGATCCAGGGCCAACAGAGCTCCTGGACCGGGGTGTGCTTGGTGGGTGTGACTTGGCATCTGTGGCCCCAGCACCCACTCCATCGGTGATTGAAGCGGGAACCGATGTTGTGGGTGCGGGGGTCGAGGCTGTCACACCCGGTGTATCCGGGACCGCACGGGGCTCCCGGTGTGGGTGCAGTTATGTTTTTTAAAATGTGTTATTTTGTTGTTGTTCTCGGCCTGGGGCTCTCGGCCTGGGGCATGTTGTGTTGAGCCCTGGCGGGCTGTGAGCCAGGGGTGGTGGGTGGGTTGGGATTAGTTGGGTCCCATTTATTTTAGCTTTGGATTTGTTTTGGGGCCACGTAGGGCTTCCTGATGGGACCTCACGGGGCCACCTGCTGGGACCTCATGGGGCTCCCTGATGGGACTTCACAGGGTTCCCCGATGGTGGTTGCTGGTCACCGTCGTTACTGTCGCGTTCAGAGTCATCAGTGATGGGTTCAGGGCCGCCGACGATCTGGAAGGTGTGGTAATTCTGTCTATAGAATCTGCTGCGTGGCTCCCAAGATGACTCGGAGAGGCTCGTGAGGATGGCGAGCACAGCTTGGTTGTCAGACAGGTTGTATGGTGGGCCGAGTAAGTCTCGGATGGTGGATGCCAGGATGTGGGCGACGTTGAAGATTTGGTCATTGCAGGGAGATGGTTGCAATGCAGGGGTGTCGATGAACCACCTGTATCCAGTCCTGAAGCGCGTGACCGCCTCTTGCACGGAAGCAGAGAGGTTTTTTGGGACTGGTAGGTGCCTCTGACATTTTCGTGCCAGGCCCAACTGATAGAGTATGGGTTCCTGACAGTGTCACGGTGGAGGAAGGCTTCCCACAGGGCTTTGGTGGCTCTAGCGCAGGTGGCTTTGAGTTTGGATAGGGCATGGCCTATGACGAGGTCGATCTCAGGGCGGCGAGAACCGTCCAGAGCAGCTGAGTCGGCCTGGTCATTACCAGAAAGTCCTATGTGGGAGGGAACCAAGACCAGCACTGTGTCGAGGCGAGCTTCATGCCTGGTGGCGATGATGTTCCGGATCAAGGTGGCCAGAGAGTGGCTAGCTCTGTGGTCCTTGATCTTGCGGACTGCGTTGAGCGTGTCGGTGACTACTATGCAGCTGCAGTGTCGCAGGTGGGTCAGTGCGTGGTGGATGCCGGCGAGCTCTGTATCGAGGGTGGAGGAGTAGTCCATGACCCTGATAAGGCATCTAGCCTGCCCATCTGGTAGGAAGTGTCCAGCCCCGGCTTTGCCTCTGTCAGCGTTGAGGGAGCCGTCGGTGTAAACCGTGCTGGCTTGAGAGAAGTCCTCTTTGGTCCGGGCGATGGTTTCCTGTGCCAGGATTCTGAGGACTATGGTCAGGTAGTTGTTTTTGCTTGAGCAGAGGCTGGTGAGCCTGACCTCTATGGGCACGGAATACCAGGGAGGTCTCACCTGGAGGTCAGGGGCATCAGCAAGTGCCAGCCCATGGGTTTGTTTCAGGGTGCGGATGGCCGTCGTCATTCCCCAGGAGAGGCCGAGGTGGCGTCTCGGACCGTTTTGTAGGTAAGAGGCTGCGCTGCGGTAGATGGTGGAATGGCCTACAGTCAGGGCTTGGCAGAGGTGGTTTGCCAGCAGTTGTTGTCCGAGTAGGTGGAGTGGTGGGAGGTTGGCCTCAAGGAGTAGGATCTCAACTCTGGTTGTCCTGCGAGCTTGGGTGATGAGTCGAGCTGCCTGGTATTGGACTCTTTCCAGGGTGAGATCTTTGGTCAGGGTGCTACTTCGAGGGAGGCGGGCCCTATGGTTGTCTCTTCAGCAACCAATCCAGGAAACAGTGTTGGCTGCATAGTCATAGAGGGCCCGCACGGCTGGTTTGTAGAAGAGACTGAGCACTTCGGCTGGGGCATTGTTGATGACGTCCTCTTGCCGGGGGCATCTCTGGCAAGGGTTTGTGTTTGGTAAGCAGAGTTGAGGGTCTGTTTTGTTGATGAAGGTGGTAAGTTGGTTTGTGGCTGTTTGTAGTGGGTTTGGCTCAAGTGGTGCGTGGGGGTGGTCCCCTGTAGGGTTTTTAGTTTTTGCCAGAGGCGTGTGAGGGAGGTGTGCCATGAAATTTTGGTACACCAGAGTTTCCACATTCTGTCATTTTCGGATGTGATGAGCTCATTGAACCATTTGGTGGCTATGTTGGGGTTGGAACGGAGCTTGCGGAGGAGTTTGTTTTTGTGGTGTTTGGCTCTTCTCATTGTGTACGTGTGTATATCATATGTATGATGTATATACTAGTCATACATAAAATGTATTTGTCGCGAGGGCATCATACGATGCCCATACAGTAAATACATTTTAAATATGCACTAGTAATAGTATATATCTCATATAGGCCCATGCAAGTTATGTATATATATATATTTGGACCCCCCACCCCCCAAACAAATATATATTGATCTGCAATACTAATATATATATAGGCCTGGGGTAGTAGAACCATATCAGTTTCTACACTCACCTATGACAAACTGCACATTCTATGATTCAGCCAGGCCTGAGCATTAATGGTTTGATGGGATCTGCCGCAATTGCGCAGGTTTCTGGGTTTAATGCTATGATGGCAGCAGCCGTTCTGGTCATGCCTATGTGTTATCTTTTGGACGGGATCCATCGCAAATGCGCCGTTCCACAGCGTATGCACCGGAGGACGGCCTGTGGTCGTAGCACCATATCAGTTTCTACACTCACCTCTAACGAACTGCACATTCTGCGATCCCGAGTCGTCCGCTGGCGCATACTGCGGAACGGCTGTGGCCGTCATAGCGTTAAGCCTAGAAACCGGCACATTTGCGATAGATCCGGTCCAACCAATAACACATGACCAGAACAGTCGCTGCCATCATAGCATTAAACCTGGAAATCTGCGCATTTGCGGCACATCCCATCAAGCCATTAACGCTCAGGTCCGGCTGGATCATAGAATATGGCTGATGGCATTAAACGCCTTTGCGATGGATCCCGTCCAAATGATAATGCATAGGCACAACCAGAACAGCTGCTGTCATAGCATTAAAACCGGAAACCTGTGCACTTGCGGCAGATCCCATCAAAACAGACCCAGCAGCTTTCAGTTATTTTTAGTATTTTTGAATGACCTTTCACCGTGAAAAATAAACATGGAATGGAAAGGCACTCTCCTGAATTAGCCCAATCCGATTCCCGCCGTTTCTACAAAGTTGCATAGTTCAATGAAAACATAAACTTTTCAAAACATAAACAATTATCTAGATTTGATTGTACATCTCGTTTGATAGTGGTGCACTTATTAAACATTCATCACCCCATAGAAGGGAACACTGAGGCAATTTAAAATAAGTAAGATATATAATAATAATGAATTTAATATAGGTAATTAAGGTAGGTTATAGCGTTCAACATAATATATTCATCTAAGAAAATGTCATAAACTCAAAACCATCGCCTATGCAACTTTAAAGAAGACATTCAACAATGAAATAAAAATAACGACAAACAAATAGTCTATGTATTGTTTATTCCAGTGGACTCAAAACATCAATTGATCAGATTTAGCATCGTGATCATTATTATTTCAGGGTGTGTTTCTAACACAATATACAAGACGGTGAATAGTCTATGAACAAAAATCCTTGAGTTTTTACATTGATCATACAACACTTGTAAAAAGAGCGCAGTAATGTAATGTAGAAATGGTTACAAACTAAGGTCATACACAGTAGAATCTATAGAGAACACCGGCTACACATTAAACTATGCTATATAATTTCGCTTTAAAAAAAAATCGGATTTATTTTGTACACACATAAAAAAACAAAAACAAAAAAAAACGTGAAAAATATAATTTTAGGTCTCCGTTTTGAAACTGGAGGAAATTGGCCAATAATGTGAAATTACTTTCTCACATCAACGCATTATTCCCCGCTTATCAATCGTCATGTGAAAATTACTATTTTTTTAAGAAAAAAAAAGAAGTAAATTTAAATTAAAAACAGGAAAAGTATTATATCGTTGTCAAAGTTGAGTAAATCTCATACTAATTTATATACATAGAAAATCAATTTTCAGTAATTTGGTAACATCAATAGTATGTACAAATACCGCTAAATGTCAACAGGCATGCATTTGTTGAGCACTACATTATTTTACTACATTCTGCATAAATCTTCACTGCTTTCAATTTGATCCACCATGATCTACACATTGGATAAAGATTTATATCGTTACAAATATAGTGAATTTAGTGAATTGATAAGTTGTTGAGACTTTAGATATAAATGGCGAGTATAATAAACATATATCCTGGAAGCAGTGTTCATATCGAACAAGCGTTACTTAGTGCTATGTGTAAATACGCATACGCGTACGCATAAAACACTTAAGCTAAGATTCCATCGATACATAAAATATATGTAATCACTAATGCATATGTGTTTAAAAGATTCCACATCTACAGTGAAAGGGGTTCCTGATGTGAATACACACAGGCACAGACACTTCCTACGTATACACCAAGGTGTACTTCAAACTGCCCATGACATTCTTAATATTGACATTTTGATCAAATTTGGTTCCACTCATTTCACATGAAACTCAATTTAACACGATGGTAACATATTTGTTCCAAGGAAGTTATGCCAGTTTCAACACGGTGTCTGCATTAATGCAACCTGTGGGTAGGGAGATTTTGCTTGTGCGATGGGGTTATGCTTCCTAGCACCATCTAAGGACATATCAGTGCACACCCATGGCGATTTCATAACTGCTCACCGGACGTGGTGGCAGGTAGAGCGCGGGCCTCGCATGCGGGAGATCAGGAGTTTGGTTCCCGGTCAAGTCAAACCAATGACTGCTCGGCATTAATAGGATAGGGCAAGGACTGGTTAGCTCAGTGTCAGGATAATGTGACTGAGTGGGATATCAGGTCATGGTGACAGTGGCCTGAGTTCCCAGTGGGGTATCACTATAAATTCGCCATGAGTACACACTGTCACAGGTCGGTACCCCTCCTGATATGACCTTAGATGTTGCCAGGACGTAAACATCCAACAACCAACCGTTACAGTTCGCGCTCAGGCTTGCGTGATGTTTCCAATCCTTACGCATTACGCACACGCTTACGTATCTACAGAATCTTAGTTTTAATGACAGGATTATATATGACACACCTACATCATCAAATGCGCGTTTACAGCGTGGTAAAACAAAGTTAGTCGTGTTTTCCCCCCTTATATATATATACATGTATATGAGTCAGCCTCACGAAAACGGGCCAATCGGTGCTCAAGTGAAGATGTCGGCATCGCAATTCTTAAAAGTGTAGTGCATTTCTTTGTTTCATATTAAATTATCCTAAAAACAAATAAGGTTGTTGTATTTTCTCGACCTATACATTCATTATAATTTTAAGGACTTTCCAGCATCTCTGTCAATGCTAAACTATAATTATAGCGATCGACGCCGACATCCAATGATCGACGCCAACAACTTTAATAGATGTCGGTGTCGCAATTCTTAAAGTCTCGTGCATTTCTTTGTTTTATATTAAATTATCCTAGAAACAAATAAGGTTGTTGTATTTTCACGACCTATACATTCAGTATAAATTTAAGGACTTTCCAACATCTCTGTCAATGCTAAACTATAATTATACCGATCGACGCCGACATCCATGCTCGACGCCGACAACTTCCACCAATTGGCCTCTTTTCGTGATCCTGACCCATATATATACAAATCGTACATAATTTTCAGAGATGCCAACTTTATACCTGATATCGGGGCTTTGAATCATGAAAGTCAGTTAAAGAGCAAATGAAGTTTTGTTATTAAAGTTGCATAGTCCGATAGTTTTGAGTTTCTGTCATTTTCTGAGATAAATATATTAGGTTGATGTTATAATCTACCACATTTTAGCTTGATGTTAACTTTAATTTAAAGGCAAACTTTAGAGATATTTGAAGTGCAAACACGCTACATTAATTTTGGCAAGCACGGCAAAACTGACACCAAAGGCTTCTGCAGTAACAGATTATACTAAGTTGCCTTCTATATGGTGGCAAATGCTTAATACGTGCACCAGTATCTAAGTTAGATATGTAGAATAAAGCCGAGGCAATGTTTTGGTTTTGAAAATTTGATGTTTTCATCGGACTATGCAGCTTTAATCAAAAGTAAAAAAATGGCATCGAAATATAGTACAAGATTCATTAGTGGTCCCGATGCAATCCGCCATGTGGCGCCACTGTTTACCGACTACATTGCTCCAGTAATAAGAGGGTGTTGAGGGCTCTTGCTCCAGTGTCATGATCAGGGACACGTCGACCACTGCTACAAGGTGCTGGAGGGGCTGAGGATGTCGGGGTACTGTAATCATTACGCATAAATCGCAATGGTTGGCATCTCTGCATGGTTTCATGGCACGGTGATGAAAAGGGGTGGGGGGGGGGGACCAGGAATCGAACCTGGGTCTCTGCCATACCGAAGTAAGCATCTTACACACTATACCAGTTAGGCTCTCCTGCACTACCAAACTGGCCTCATGGATTTAGGTTTTTATGAACTTAACATTTTGCTGGCGTGAGTGTAGGGGTAGTCCTACTACAACGTGGGTAAATAATCATACTTCATAGTGATTCACCAGCAATTTGGGAACATGGATGTTAGAAAAAGAAAAAAGAGCAAACAAATCTCACTCATTCACCGTCAACTCTCCCGCCTGCTCAAACCAATGATATGATTACAAGACGATAGCAAATACGGACGTGGCTCATATATATTTGGGGGAATGGGACATAGCTCAGGCGGTAGAGTGTCCACCTGTGAAGGTGTCGATCATCCTATCAATCCTGCTCAGTGGACCCATTTGCAGTTTGGGCTATTTTCTGTTGCAACCAGTGGTCCACAACTGGTTCATCAAAGGTATGTTCTGTTCTTTCTGTGGGAAAGTTCATATAAAAGACCCCTTGCTGCTTATCAGAAAGAGTAGTCTATGTGGCAGCAGCAGGTTTCCTCCACAGAAATATGTCTGAGAATGACCATATGTTTTATGTCCAATAGTCAATTGATGATAAAAATAAACATGCTCTAGAGGTGTCGTTAAATAAAACAAGCTTTACTTTTTACATATATGATATACATATTTGCTGCTGATACATGTCCATGTCAACATAAGAAGTGACACGCTTGTTGGTTGGTGTTACTGACACCGGGGTGGTCACACAACGCCTCACGATACTGGTGACGGGTTCGTATATGCTGGCCTTTGATGCCATTACCAAATCACCAAATCCCCATCATACATGATTAGGGAACTTCGACGAGACTTCCCTTTTACACAATTTATCCGCCAGCATTAAAAAGCTGAGTGATTGCAGGAGCAGACAACATTTAGTGGAAACAAATGACACAGGTTACGTGATCAAAGCAAGGAACGCTACACATGCTGCTTCCAGGAGTAATGACAACTGTCACCAATTCCATTTCATATTAGAACTATAATTTGTGCTTAAATTAAATCTTTCTTTTGTGTGGAACAGTCTGAACACACAACATTAAAATTTCACCCCAAATTATGAAAATATAAAATAAGAAGCCTAATTAACGAGCCATGCAACCTATACATTACAATAAAACGCAACTAAACGGTCCCAGTTTTGACCATTTTGCTTCTTGTCCGCTATTATGATCTGTCCGCTATTTTAATCATGCTTGTAAACAGAGAGAAAGCAATTCTTCACCTGTACCTTTGGGTTAGGTTATATTAAATGGGTTTAAAGATTATCTAAACAAAACTATACTATTTCTAAGTATCCGTGGTTTGTCACCCAACAGTATTCACTCTGGTGTGACGTCACGATGCACAAAGATCAGCGTTTCGTACTAAAGCAATTCCACTACAACTATTACTACTAGGCAGTACTTAACTACATGAACATGTTGCCTTTTAGCCATGCTCTGCACACGGACGACACATCCGTCGACTTAACACCGGAACTGAATCAAAAAGCATATCAGTTCCCTCATCATGGCGTTTACTTAAAACTGTTAAAGGTATGCATACACTGCATACGGTTCTACTCATAACCACTGTTCGCCATAAACAACAATAACCTCAACATTTTACACTTGTCTGAATTTTCGTTTTGTTGGATTTAAGGCTCGATGCACTTCCGTTGCATAACATTCATACGCTTTAAAAAATAAATTTAAGAACAAAAAAGTCTGAAATATACTTGCCTACTTTTAAACACAAGATACACACAATCAAAAGATTTTACAACACTTTCCAAACAAATGATTAAGGCCAGTGGGTGATGTGGTTCATGTGGGAGGGAACCAGACATAATTAGTTCAGTAATATATTAAACGTCTATGCGATTCCACCCACAATACAATTAACACAACATAATTTCGAAATTTGCCACGACACGCGCAAAAAAAGAAAGAAGCAAAATACATGACCACTTCAAACCGCGACTTATTTCATGATATACAAGTGATCAAATCGTACTTATTTAGTTTTATTGTCTTCGTCCGAGAATATCTGTCTCTAGATTGACATTTAGGGAATCCATTATTTCAATGACACTCTATGCATAGAAAACCCACCTGTATGCTGGGCCTGGTGTGGGAGGAAACCGGAAACTAATACCCAGAATTTCTCTTAAAATAAAATTATCGATAAAATAGTAATGACACTATCTGTACTCAAAGAAGACATTATATTATTTCTCATCTGAAATCATAGTGCACAGACCAAGAGAAAACTTGCTAAAATGTGTAATGAAAAAGTGCAACTGTGATATATATATATAATCATAACCAGGCTAAAGAACATTCTACCTAAACAGAATTTCATCTCATGGGATGCCACTGTAGTTTTGCAATGTGGCCGATCGATACTCCACCTTATGCGACAGGTTCTAAACGGTGTGAGTAAACGTGTGGCTTTTGAGCTCACTGGCGCTGTTGAAGCCCCGGCCACAGATCTGACACACATGCGCCTTGCCACCAGTATGTGTGAGGGTGTGTCGCTGGAGATGACCGAGACTTGTGAAGCCTTTCCCACAGAGCTGGCAAACATGCGGCTTTTCTCCAGTGTGACTGAAGTTGTGACGCTTCAGATGTGCAGCCCGTGTGAACTTCTTGCCACAGAGGGTACACACGTGCGGCTTTTCACCGGTGTGAATGAACTGATGCCGGACGAGGTGCGCTGAACGGGTGAAACCCTTTCCACAGAGCGGACAGATGTGGGACTTCTCGGGCTCAAGCTGTGCGTTAAATGCATTCTTCTTCATATCCATCCCGCCGCCACCATTGGAAACTCCGACACCGCTGAAGGCTCCACCACCTTTCTCGTTGGGTGATTTCTGCACGCCAGCGTGGGTGTAGATGTGGATGGTGAGGTCACCTGCGCTGGGGAAGGATTTTCCGCACAGCGTGCAGACATGCGGCTTGTGGGCTGCATGTGTGTAGAGATGCTTCTGCAGGTCAGAGACACTCGTGTAGCCCTTTCCGCATAAGTTGCACATGTGCGGCTTTTCACCAGTATGGGTGAAGAAGTGCTTCTTCAAGTGCCCTGAATCTGTGAAGCCCTTCCCACAGAGCGTACACACATGTGGCTTCTGGCCTGAGTGCGTAAAGCCATGTTTCCGCAGATAGCCAGGACTTGTGAACGCCTTCCCGCACTGGATGCACACATGCGGCTTCTCTCCAGTGTGGAAGTATGAGTGTCGCTTCAGGTGCGCTGCACGGGTAAACCCCTTTCCGCAGAGTTGACAGACGTGTGGCTTTTCACCGGTGTGAATATACTGATGACGCTGCATATGAGCAGCACGAGTGAACCCCTTTCCACATAGTGGGCATACATGGGGCCTATCCCCCGTGTGGATCAACTGATGGCGCTGCATATGTGCAATACGCGAAAACTCCTTCCCACAAATATTACACACGTGTGGTCCGCCTGGGTCAGAGAGCGAGTCAGATGCTGTGCCCGGTGAAGCTCCCACGTGCGAGACCGAGATGCCGTGTGCTGGTACAAGTGACAATCCAGAGATCAGATCTGGGTTGGAATTTGCAGGAGTGTGGCCTTGTGGCGGTGGTGACAGTTCCAGCTGTGGTTGGTGAGAATGATTCCCGAGGTTGTGGTCGCTGAGGTGGTCATTGAGGTGATAACCGGTATGCGCCATCAGGTTTGGCCGAACATACGGTGGGTAGTTGGAGAGATATTCGTTCTTTACAAACACAGGTCGTGAGGTTGGTTGCAGTGGCGGCGGAGGATAGACCCTGACGGCTATCCCTTCCATCCGACGACTATCGCGTCACTTATTAGGAGCGTCTGGTTATTCAGGCGATCCTACCTGTCGAAAACCCAATGTTAATAAATTTGTATTCATTAATGCAATATATTTTCACATCCCAGACATTTCACCATAACATATAGTTCAAGCGATCATTTAAAGCTGCATAGTCCGATGAAAACTTCAAATTTTCAAAACTAAAGCAATTACTTAGATTTGGAATATGGAGGCAATTGAATAAAACCTGTTACTGCAGAAGCCTATGATGTCAGAGTTTTGGCATGCTTGCCTAAATTAATTTAGCCTGTGTGCACTTCAAATATCTCAAAAGTTGGCCATTAAAAAAAGAAGTTACCACAAACTAAAGTAAGGTACTCCAAACTAACATAAGGTACCTTATAACGATATTTATCTCAGAAAATGACAGAAACTCAAAACCATCCGACTACACAACTTTTTTTCTAGGCACCAATGTACTTGCATTGTTTCATAATTTTAATCAAACAAAACAAATATTGAGAATTAAGGTAATAAGGATTGACCCAAACTGATAAACGACAACGAATGCACGCAAGATACTTGCCAACTCGAACAAAGGTAACTAGTTACATGGCAAAAGGGATTTGTTGACAGATGAATATGTAACCAAACAATTAATTTTGCACAGTTTTGGTGTGCTTGCCAAAACTAATTTTACATGCTTGTACTTCAAATATCTCAAAAGTTATCCATTTCAAATAAAAGTTACTTCAAACTGCAGTAAAGTTGATACTAATGACCAATCAAATCTATTTATCTCAGAAAGATGACAAACTCAAAACCATCGGACTATGCAACTTTAATCCAAACAAATGTCTAGGGTCCCTTCAAGTTTGGTTTAACGGGGTTATACTGTATTAGTATTACATCGCAGTAGAAAAAAAAAGCATTACTTAGCCTTATCACACGTTCTTCTCAAGAATATATCATTACACCAAACACAGAGCGTTTCACAATATTCAGATAAATTCTTGACCTCAAGACTGCAAGCGGAGGGTCCATATAAACATAGTCAGTTACTTATTAGAAGATAGCAAAAGATAGTAGCGGTAAATGACAACAATGGCTAAATCTGAGCGAAGACTGCTTCAGTATGAATTAACTGGAGGGGTGGGCGGTGGTTCCAGTGTGCAAGCTTTATCTACATAGGCACAGTTGGTGAAATGAGGGAGAATGCAAAAAGACCACAGAATGCTCTTGATTTCACTTTTAAGGTCACTTAAAGTACATGTTTTATTATATTTTTCAAATCCAAAGTAGCGAGTAAATAGGAAGTATGTGAAGAATATACTTTGCTTTGTAGATTAAGAAGTTATGTGTTCATTTCATTTACCCAGCCTTTTGCCACTTTCTAATGGGCTGTTCTTCACTCCTACTCTCGCCTCGGTAGGGTGAATCTTTTATCTAATTAGTTAGTAGGTACTCCAAACATAGGACTGGTTGCTGATGCTGACTGGCCATTGGGAAAAATAGGAGACTTGCTCTCAGCTGATTACCCCTCTTTGAACGTTGTCTGCTGCGAGTGAGTGCATCAGAGCTCAAAATAACCACTTTCACAGTAAAGTAGAGATCACTAGCTTTAGTTTCATATCCATTATGGCCAACTTCAGGTGGGAAAAACTTGAGAAAATGAGGTTTGAAAACTTTGGAACGACCGTAAAACATGATTTCATGAAATATCTTTTGTGAAAAATACAATATTACATAGAAACGTCTTTTCTCTACAAATCTGTGTAGATTGTTAACCACCATTTAGCACTCACTCTCAGCAGTTTGGACGTAACCATAGAATGGCTATGCTAATTAGAGCAATCAAATCTTTGAGATTTTTAAAATGTTGATATAGCTTAAAGACAATGTAATCACATTATAGATATTTGCATTCTGATCATTTTGATACAGAAATCAAGTCAATATCTCAAATAGAACCAGGTATATTAATTTTCTAAAGATTTGATTAGAAACAGTTAGTGAAAATAACATGATTTGCCATGTTTGACGTCAAATTGCTCAACAAATATTTATTTTCAAGGTCTGAAAAAAAGAGATTAGAATTTGTACTAGAAATAATAAGCTAAAAGAATAATGGTGTGATTAAAATGTAATTTGCCTTCAGTAGGCAGCTTCAAACATCAGGATTAAAGCATTTGCAGAATCATGATAAATGTGTTTGAAATTTAGACAAAAATTAAATATTAAAGAATTCATAACTCAGGGATAATAGACCAATTTTCCATTAAATATATTTGTAATCGGATTGATAAGAGCTTTCCAACTGTACCATTTGCAAATTAACTTCATAAAAAGACAAATTCAGTTTGGAGTACCTACAGTTAGTGATTGCTTAAAGCTGTGTCGACAGCAAATACCATAATCACGGCAATAAATATATATATATATATATATATATCATTCTCAGAAGTTGTGTACCGACACTGTGACATCAGTACCACACAATCAAAATGCTGTCAAAGTCCTATATACAAGCTTCCTCAATGTGTATGTCCTTTTGCATCTGGATAATTGAAAATAAACATATTCTGACATTTTTAAGTAGGTCAAATGATGCTCACACCCAATAAATATCAGTACAGCATGGAAACCAATCTGATTCCAAAAAAAAATATTTTCCACACAAAGCTTGACATTTTTAGGACATTTCACATGCCACTTGCTTTATAAACAGTAGTAATAACAATTTGAAACCTCATTGCTAGGGATTTGTGTTATTTGTGATGATTAAAGAGAAAAGCAGAAAAATATTAGCACGGTAACAGTCCAAGTGGAATCAAGAATTTTGCACAAATGTTTGGCTCAAATTTCAATGTTTAGGGGCAATTTCAGGATTGATCTTTTACTATATCATAACTGGGTCCATGCATAAAGTGTCAAATGGTGAAAATAGTTCCTGTACTGTATCTGTACTCAGTGTTTGATACAGAGTTTCATAGTACTTGCAAGTGGAAATGAAATGTTACGATATTAATTACTCCAGAAAAGGTTAACTATTTCATAATTTTTATAATTTTTTTAGAAATAAATTTCTTCAACTTAATGAAGACATTGTATATGACCATTTTAAGTGAAATGTGCTGTTGTTAAGAGGTTTTCATTAAGTTTGTGACACTTTATTTTCAATGCTGTTGACAATGTCACAGATTAGTGATGTAATTTTCTATTTATTTAGCTACATCCATCCCAATAAGATACATAATACACAATATTAACATTTACTTTTGATCTAAAATATCTCCCACATTATTGGGCTAAATCATGAAATCTAAATACTGACACTCCAATAATGAGTTTCTTTGAAATATGCATTTCAGGTAGACTACCTCAAGTGGTACACAGTTTCTGAGAACGACCCATATATATATATGGGTCATTCTTTAAAACTGGGCACCACATATTTGGTTTCCACATTACGATGCTGATAATTTGTTCTTTCTTTTATTGATTGCAAGTCAAATAATTATTGTATCCTCTGTGTATTAAGTATGTTACCATAAGTACATTCATTGAAGCTATCCCAAGAAAGAAATTAAAAGTTTACTTCTATGATTTTGTGCTAATGTGAAAATTTACACATTTACACTATGCATGTAGCCAAGCTTTTTTTCAACTTTTTTCTTGTAAGTCATAACCTTGTCTGCTTAAGAGTAATCAATAAAATCTTGTTTGACTATGTTGTATATGTTAAAATGAGGTTCTGGATGTGTCTTTGATTTTCATGTTACACGAGTGATATTAATGTATTGCTCAATTTGTATAAGATCTAATTTAAAAAGTGAAATTCCTTTTTTTCAACTCTGACATATGCACAACATGCAAACCTTCATAGGACATTGGATTAGGCTATTATTTGGAAGTTACTTTTGCTATTATTTGGAAGGTTTTCGTTTTCCATGTCACACCTTTGTGCCCAGTTTTAAAGAATGACCCATATATATATATATTCACGATAAATACATAGATCTATAAATACAATATATAAGATATGAATATCTTGTAATGTGCACCCATCTTAGTAGTCTAAGTCTGAGACTAAAACAGTCTCTTCCATTTACGTGACACACATACAGCTAGTTGACCTAATTTTCTCAATATTTTGAACCAACAACAAATAAGGCACTTCAAGGTCATTGCAAACAAAACAAATCTCCCTTCTATATTTAAAATTTGCTCATGGTTAGTGGTTGTCTCAACTTAAACCGGAACTCGCTTCAGCACATAACAAAAACCAACTTCCTGTGCATTAACTGATTAAGCTACCAAATCGAAATTAGCCGCGCAAACCATCACCGATAATCACGAAATATGTTGAGACTGCTCAGGGAGCATTGTTGACAACAAAAAGCTTAGATGAGTCATAATTGATTTAGAAAGTGCGGATGCAACGTCTATTCTGGTCTTTCTACGATCAACTTGATAAGCAGTCACAGTGGACACAGATTTATTTGTCCGAAGAAGAAAGGATACAACCCACGCGTCGGCTATTCCTACCCGCGGGTAAGGCGGGCATTGCCATTGAGTGATTGACCAACTAAAACAAACGGGGTCTAATAGGAGAACAATTGCTGAGGAATACATACGAAAATAGTTTAAGCCACACCCATATTATCTGCATGAGGTCATAGTTAGAGTGTGGGACGATTAAAGGATGTATTGTGGTGGGGAGGAGGCCAAAATGAGTTGTCGACTCACTGACTAACGAACACCGTGCCACTCCAGTGGCAGTGCCACTAACGGCGACTACTTCTTTTTTTTTCGTTTTCACTGAAAAACTCGTTAAGAAATGAGGTCAGCCCGCTCGTCAAAATAAAGCTACATATTTACGGTTTGATAATGAACCGATATTACATCGTTTTTATGACGGCTGTAGCGGTTATTTACCATTTTATACACTACTTACGATGAAAACCATTGTCCGAAGGCGGAGATATGCATGACAAGCGGAAGTTGCGCTATTCGGAAGTAAACAGCTAACGGCGCCGAAAGTTAACCAATGGCGACCCGATGCAACGTCCATTCTACACACCGGTGGAGCCACTACATTGTGGCGGGTACTGTTCAGATTGCATTTAGCCAGAGAATGTGTAATACACGTTCTCTGATTTAATTTAGCTGAACTTCAAATTCATGTCAAGCGACTATATATATATAGATATTTATGGAGTCAATTCCAAAACAGTCAAAGCAATCATATCGTTAAACAGTGTAGCAACATCAAGCTACCTGTGATATATGAGTAATAGACGTCTAGACACGTCTGTAAATATGCTAATGAGATGATGTCATGGAAAGTTTAGCCGGCGGTTCAGTGAACCCTGGACGGGAATAAACCATTCAGTATCCAGAAGTCAAAGTGTTCAGACGTTGTACTTTCACATGGTGTCAGATGAGGAAGAATGCCGCCCGTTAATACACTGCCGGTGTGGCGGTTTCAGCCGTGTCCCGTGCTCAGTCGTGTCCATTGCTTCTGCGCATGCGTCAGAATCTAATAAGCATGGCCGTAATCGATTAACACTACCCGAGCGACTCGGGTCATCCGAGTTGTCAGAATTTCAAATAGAACACGGCGAGTGGAATCGACAAATACAGGTACCGTGTGCAAAAAAAGAATAACTTAGATTAATGAAATGGAACTATAGCTAAACTAGGCCATCATAAAA
The DNA here is from genome assembly GCA_030323885.1 of Branchipolynoe longqiensis. NCBI lineage: Eukaryota > Metazoa > Annelida > Polychaeta > Phyllodocida > Polynoidae > Branchipolynoe > Branchipolynoe longqiensis. Next base: position 16,046,532 of record CM059203.1, read on the forward strand.
TACTTTAAATCCTATTTTGCTGTAGTTTTAGCGGTTATTTAAAAAAAAATTTAAAAATTGTCCACCCGAGCTCGGAGAAGCGTATTCGATTATTCGACCCGAGTTTGTAGGATGTGCGCATGCGCCAATAAGTGGCTCGGGTGACCCGAGTTGATGCGAAATCCGCGCATGCGCAGAAGCAACGGGACACGGCTGAGCACGGGACATGGCTGAAACCGCCACACCGGGTTTGCGGCCGCCTGGTCAGCTTGTCCTCAGCAACAACGCAAGATCGAACTGGAAAACATGAATCAGAGCATATGACATATAGACCACTGCTGCAGGTGTCATATTGAAGACAGAGCGAGTGCAATGCTGCATCTTTCTTCACGTCGCTGGCGAAGAAGCGCAAAAGGTTTTCGCCGGTATGTCCATCGCGCTCGCTGACTGAGACAGGATCGGACCACTCACAGAAGCATTATTATTGTATAGGCAAGTGCAGTTTGTTAATAACAAGGTACAAGTTTAATTTGCATAATCAAGCTACAGAATCTATGGCCACGTACATCACGGCGCTAAGAGACAAAGTAAAGGATTGCGAGTATGGGTCAGTGGAGGAGTCGCTGTTGCGTGATCGGTTGGTGGCTGGTGGTAAAAACATTAATTTGCGTAACAAACTGCTGCAAACTGCTGAGTTAACTCTGGAGAAGTGTGTTAGTATGTGTGAAATGAGTGAATTCAGTTCGGATCTGTTGGAGGACACCAAATCAGATGTTGAGAGTAAGGAAATTGATTTTCTTAAGAACAATGCTACTGTGAATACCGGTGCACCGGCGGTCTGGTCATCAGTGACGCCATCTTGGAAATCGCCATCTTGGAATTCTGGTGGTGCCGGTGCAGGAGAGTTCAAGATCCGCTGTCAGAACTGTGGATACGAACACCGGCGGGGAGTCTGCCCAGCAAAAGGCAAAGCTTGCATAGCCCGCAAAAAGATCGGGCACTTTGGTAAGGTCTGCCGGAGCAAACTAGGCAGGGTCAACGAATTGGCCGTCGAAGAGCCCGACCCTCACAATGCTTAGCAAGACCCGGATCCGGCGGATGTCAATGTGTTGACAACGGATCTGTTCATCGGTGCCGTTGACCGCGCTGCCGAGCAAGATGCCGAGCTGTGGTACGCGACCGTCCGAGTGAATGGTCATCCTGTCAAGTTCAAGCTTGACACCGGGTCGGAGGCAAACATGCTTCCGAGGAACATCTTCGATAGAGTCGCTCCGGGGCAGTTGACAAACACCAGGTGTTCGTTGGTGACGTTCTCGGGACATCAGTCACTCCTGACGGTGAGGCGTCGGTCGATGTGAATGGCAGAAACTTCAGGTTCCAAGTGGTGCGGAACTGTCAGCCTATTTTGGGGAAACAGGCTTGTGTGACATTGAACCTGTTGGCACGGGTCGACGAGCTGCACTCTGTCATGCCGACGAACATTTCCAAGCCGAAAGACAGTCCCAGCGCCCAGGCTGAACAGCTGGTAAGCAAATACAAAGATGTGTTTCAAGGTTTAGGTCTGATTAAAGCAAATGCTGTCATTCATGTTGATAAATCTATACAACCTGTTATAGATCCGCCTATAAGAATCCCATTTGCAATTCAAAGTAAAATACGGAGTGAACTTGATTGCATGGTAATTGGTAGAGATGGGTGTAATAGTTGAGCAGGATGAACCTACCGAGTGGGTTGATTCTATAACTATCGTAAAAAAAACAAATAAGATAAGGATTTGTCTGGATCCGACTAAGTTGAACAAAGCGATAAAGAGAGGGCCCTTCCCTACCAAAACAATTGACAAAATTATTGCCAAGACGGCAGATGCAAAATATTTCTCAGTTTTGGATGCAATGACAGGGTATTGGCAAATAGAGTTAGATGAGGAAAGTTCACGTCTGTGCACGTTTAACACTCCATGGGGCTGGTACAGGTACACCCGCCTGCCTTTTGGCATCAAAACAGCTGGTGAAATTTTTATTCAGGAAATGCACCGTGTCATGGGCGACCTACCTGGTATCAGGATAGTCACAGACAACATTTTGGTATATGGGTCAACAGTGGAGGAACAAAACGAGAGGCTCAAGGCCGTGTTGGACTGAGCTAGGTCGGTAAATCTCAAATTAAACAAGACAAAATCTTTGCTATGCAAAACTACAGTAAAGTATGTAGGTCATCAACTTACCCAACAGGATGTGAAGCCTGATCCAGACAGAATACAAGAAATCGTAGACATGCCAGAGCCACCCAACAAACAAGGCATCCAAAGGTTCCTGGGCATGGTTGGGTATGTGCACAAGTTCATACCTAACATGTCCGAGATTGCCAAACCACTGCGCACGCTCCTCGCTAAGGATGTAGCATGGCACTGGCAAACCGAACAGCAGGGTGCTTTTGATAAGCTGAAGGAGAAGTTGAGAACTGCTCCTGTGTTGTCTTATTTTAATGTAATCAAACCCATTGTCATTCAGGTAGATGCCTGTCAGTCAGGTCTAGGTGCGGTGTTAATGCAAGAAAGCAAGCCAATCGCACTCGCATCTTGTGCGATCAATTCAGCGCAGTGTAGTTACGCCACAATAGAAAAAGAAAAGCTTGCCATATGTTTCAGATGCCAAAGATCTCATGACTATATCTTTGGCAAGGAGGTTCAAATTCAAACGGACCACAAGCCATTGGTGGCGATAATGAAAAAACCGATTCACAAACTTTTGCCAAAATGCAGAGAATGCGAATGCATTTGCAAAACTACAATATTCAACTGTGTCATGTGAAGGGTTCTCTGATGTTTTTTGCAGACATGTTGTCCAGAGCACATAGTGCTAATGTAAGTCATGATAGCCTGTTCGGTGACACGTTCTGCATTGCCGCAGTGGACATGCAATCGTCAAGTTTGTTAAGTAAAATTGTCAGAGAGTATGAAAAAGATGTATCCATGTCCATGTTAATCGCACACATTGACGATGGGTGGAACACTACATGCATACAGACACCGCTGTGTCTTAGCAGTACATCCCACACAAAGACGAGTTAACAGTAGAAACCAATCTAGTCATGAAAGGCAATCGGGTGGTGGTACCTCCGGGTCTCCGCGGTGAAATGATTGAGGCGTTACACGAAACACACTTGGGTGTGACAAAATCCAAGCAGCTAGCTTGAGACTGGATGTTCTGGCCTAACATAAACAAACAAATTAAGGAAAACGTCAGTCGGAGTGACACTTGCCAGAACAACCGGAAAAGTTTGCATAATGAGCTGTTGATAAGCCACTCGATAGCCTGTCAGCCGTATGAGAAAGTAGGAGCAGACTTGTTTGAATTAAACCATAAAAATTACCTTATAACCGTGGATTATTACACAAAGTATCCAGAGGTAACATTGTTGAGTGATACGTCGTCTGTCACAGTCATTGAGGCGATGAAGGATAATTTTGCTAGGCACAGTATTCCTATTCAGGTCATTTCGGACAATGGTCCGCAATTTAAGAGCCATGAGTACAGGGAGTTTGCGCAACACTATGGTTTTAAAACCGTGTATTCCAGTCCGCAATATCCACGAAGCAACGGCCAGGTGGAGAGGTTTGTGCAAACGGTAAAGGACATGTTGAAGAAATGCAAAAAAACAAATACAGACTTTCAGTTAGCTTTGTTAAGCTATCGAAACACTCCATTGCCCGTCTTGAACGCATCTCCGGCTCAGCTGCTCATGAGCAGAAGGCTGAGAGGGAGGTTGCCGATGGCGGAAGAAATCTTGATACCCGAAACACAAAATCCAAAGAAAGTACAGACAGTGAAAAGACAGCAAAGCCAGAAAGTGTTTCATGACAAGAAATGCGTAAGCCGCACAAGCCTATGAGAGTTGGGGACAAGGTAAAGTACAAGAATAATGCAGGAGAGTGGAAAAAAGGAGTAATTTTAGGTCGTACAGGTGTGTCAGGGAGAGAATATCAGATTTTAAATGAGTCAGGGAACATGTTGTACAGGAACAGGGTTCAAATTATAAGGGTGCCCGAGAGTCTGTCAGCATCGCAGCCAAATGTAAACAGTGCGGCTAATCTAAGTAGGTCAGGTCGGGTGATTAGGCCGGCGAGCAGGTTAGACCTGTAGTGAGTCAGTCACGTTGAATATATGCACACAAACACATGTGCATGTTAGGCTTAAGTATTGTATTTTCAACTGCATTTGGTGTGTGTGTTGTAATATAATGGACAATATATGATATGGAGGCTAAGCAGCCGGACAGTCAGAGGACTTCAGTCCCATAGTGCGCTCAGGCATTCGCTAGAACATGTGGTTTAAGATATGTACACATATATGTTTGTATTATTATTCTATTCATTTTCTGGGTATATATATATATATATATATATATATATATATATATATTTAACCGTTCGGCTATTCCACCCCCGCTAAAAGACGAGCCAACGAGTTAATTTATGTAATATTTTCCATGTGAATTTCCTGCGCCTGCCGCGGGCTGCTGCGGCTTCTCCTCCCGTCTGCAGGTAGTCCGTCGCCGTCGGTGTCCTCCCAGTGCTAAAGGCGGATGGCCAGAGTTTTGTCCAAATACACAATTTGCCATTGAGCGCATTTATCGGCCTAAAGTATATATATGTCTATAAATTAGATTATTTCAACTAACTGGCTGTCCCCCTCGCAGTTCGGGGTATTATTAATGTTACTGAATTATTCCAAAAGTACGCATCCAGCTAGAGATGCTGCCGCTGTCACTGATAATCAGTCTGATGTTAATGTCGTTATTACCGCCCTACAGTAACACTACGTTAATTCTGTTAATGTGTTGTTGTAATATTCCCGCAGATGGGTAAATCGAATATCAGGTTTTCCATAGCGGTTAATCTACTGTAATACTGGAGGATATTAAAGAATGCAATAACATAACTAACAAGGATACCAGCGAAATATGCGTAGTTAATAAAGAAGTATATGACTCCCTTTCCCTCCCGTGTTGTTTGATTAAATTAGTTTTAGAATTTCGATAATGAAAGCCTAGATATCGGCTGAAACGACAGAGCGTGCAAAAATATGGCTGCCGGGTCAGGCCCCGAATGCCCGACCCCCTGTCGTTGCTTAGCTAGTTGCCAAGCAACGCTTTACCACCGAGAACCCTCGCGTGCACAATGAAAGCAATTTGCGCGCCCTTGGAACGAGTGCGCAAATTGCTCAAGGCGAGTAGACACGCCCACTTCACTGCTCCCCCAGACGAACAACAAGCATTGGTGTTCGTCTAAAAAGAGAAAAGTGGGCGGGACTACAATGGTTCCCGGGAGCAGCACCTGAAAATAAAATAGTCATGACCGTCCCCTGGCGCGTCCAGCGATATATAATCGCTGACCGCGCTGGGGCGCAAAAGTTACTTCTCGTTGTGTTTTTTGTTTCCAATAAACATAATAAGTGCGTCAAAAGATGCACAGATACATACAAATAAATGCGCCAGGGCGCAAAATACTTCCCAGAGTTTTAGAAAGATTAAATTAGCTTTAACCCGTAACAAGTGCGTCAGAGTACGCGCAATAATATATATAGATGCGCCTGGGCGCAAATTGCTTTCCAGGATTTTATAAAGTGGAATCCACAAGTTACCATTAACCAGTGCGGCAAAGCATATATAGATGCGCCAGTGCGCAAATTACTCACTAGAATGTTAGAATATTAAAATTTTACTCAATGCGCAGAGTACACAGTACAAGGCAAATGCGCCAGCGCGCAAATTGCTCACTAGAATGTTTAGAATATTAAAATTTTACTCAATGCGCAGAGTACACAATACAAGGCAAATGCGCCAGCGCGCAAATTGCTCACTAGAATGTTTAGAATATTACAATTTTACTCAATGTGCAGAGTACACAGTACAAGGCAAATGCGCCAGTGTGCAAATTGCTCACTAGAATGTTTAGAATATTAAAATTTTACTCAATGCGCAGAGTACACAGTACAAGGCAAATGCGCCAGCGCGCAAATTGCTCACTAGAATGTTTAGAATATTACAATTTTACTCAATGTGCAGAGTACACAGTACAAGGCAAATGCGCCAGTGTGCAAATTGCTCACTAGAATGTTTAGAATATTACAATTTTACTCAATGCGCAGAGTACACAGTACAAGGCAAATGCACCAGCACGCAAATTGCTCACTAGAATGTTTAGAATATTAAAATTTTACTCAATGCACAGAGTACACAGTACAAGGCAAATGCACCAGCGCCTAAATTGCTGACTAGAATGTTTAGAATAGTTAACTTATACTCAACTTATGAGCATTCGTGGTGTACCGTATGACAAGTAAAACGTGCCAGAGCGGAAATTTGTGCATATCACAAATTTATATAGTATTCGGCGAGACAAAAGGGCAGGGCACATTACTGGTGACCGGTGGGCACCGTATATATAAAAATACTCCCGACCGGATCTTACTGTATGGGCACCGTATACTCCGATTATACTCCCGACCGTAAACTCAATTTTGGGCACCGCAAGCCGTGGTACTCCCGATGAGAGATCCTATGTGGGCCCCGTATAATTATATACCCCCGGCGGATTTTCCCACTTGGGGCACCGCACCACAACTTACTCCCGACCAGGTAATGTTATATTCACAATTTTTACTTCCGCGCCAAAACGGCAGATGGACAACTATGGCTTGTCTTCAGGGCGATTAACTCCTTTCCTTAGGATATCACTATCATCATCAACCGCCATAGCTGCTATATATATTTTTATATTTTTAAATTGAAATGCGTAGTGTTTGCAATGTGTGATTTTTTTTTTTTTATATATTTCCCGAATAATATCACAGATATTAATAAATAAACATGAAATAAAATAAATCTCCTAGTAAAGGCATATAGGAGAAGAGCCGTGAGCCCGCTTAATATTAACAATGTGGCGCTGTAGTCGTCCACTCGGGACCGACGCTTCCGTGCATAACAACTGACATGCCGGCGGTGCCCGGTTCTAACTAATACAGTTACTGCCCTGGCCTGGATCACCGTCGATCTGACTGGGTCAAGCCCTAAAGATACTCCTGGGCGGACTTCTCGATGGCGATGTTGTTGCGAATGTTGCTGCTGGCTGGAAATTGCTTCTACTGTTTACTTCTGTTTACTTGTACGCCAATATTAACACCAAAATTAACGGTAACGTGGAATATCCACAGCCGATAATCCAAAGATGGATTATCGCTTGTGTATATTCAATATGGCAGAGAGATATATTCAGTATAAAATGGAATATATAGACAAAATGGGGTGATTAACCCGAGTCCCTAGGACTTTTCATACATTTTTTATATTTTTCAGTTCAGATCGCATAGAATTGAGCCAAAGCGCTTTCTGGGAGAATTGGAATACATTCAGAGTTTTTGCGCGCCTCTGCGCATTTTACTCGCGCTGAGCAGCATTTGGAGGAATATAGTTACAATGTTTAAAATTTTGAACGCCACTGCGCATTTTCTCTACCTATCGTCGACTAAATCGTGGGCTAGACAAAAAAAAGGGGAGAATAGTTTTATATATGAAAGTACACAGGAAAAAAACAAACATTGAGTTACAGAAAACATTTCATCACACCCCACAACCCCGTACTGAACTGGACGATTCACCATGGAGAGATTTGTCGGTCCAGTCCAAGGCAAATTCTACGAGGCTGCGGGTTGTCCTCGTTATATACACAAAATTACATTGGAGGGAGCCCAGATAAGTTTAGATGATACTGCATCTGCAATATGATGGACTGTTAAGGTGGATTTTACTATCGCCCATATGTGCCTATCACATACGTTGCTGCAAATTCGGCGAAACAAAAGGGCAGGGCACATTACTGGCGACCGTCGGGCCCCGTATATATGAAAAATACTCCCAACCGGATCTTACTGTTTGGGCACCGTATACTCAGATTATACTCCCGACCGTAAAGTCGATTGTGGGCACCGTAAGCCATGGTACTCCCGATGGGAGATCCTAGGTGGGCCCCGTATGATTAAATACTCCCGGCGGATATTCCCATTTGGGGCACCGCACCACGACTCACTCCCTACCAGGTAATGTCAATGCCTCGCGCATCCTTATTGTTGGACCACCATAAGATTTAACAAATATTCAGCGTGCTCTCTGCCGTAGTCCTTTGGACCCAATCGGAACTCCCGAGCACGCGCCATTAAATGCGAGCACTATATATGCGAGCGCGCAAATTGCATCTACAACATTTCCAAATTTTACAAAAGGCTACTGAAACGGTGGGCTATGCCAGCTATCGGTGTTTCAGTTATGGCATAGACCCAAAAATAAAAATGCGTACGGAATAATACGACAGAAGCGAAATGCATGAGCGCGCAAATTGCTTCTACTATGATACTTTAACAACATTTATTTCAAAATTTGGTCTTTCTTCCTTTTAAATATGCTTTCCTAAGCAATAGTAAACGAGCAATCCGACAGCAAGTCCAACTACACCGTACACTTGGGCAACTGCCCGACAATTTTTTTCTTCTTCTCTAAATCGCAATGTTGCGTCAGCGCGCGTCTCACCAACTCCTTGGGCTATACGCAATATGCGCACGCAATATGCGCTTGTGTGATTAACCTCATGCGTTATATTACACCCAAAATCGATATGTATCTAACCATTGTATCTGACCATTTAAACTTTTCAACACCGAATCAACATAGTGTGAACAACACTTTTCCTGGTGTACTCTACACCGACTATACTGTATAAGTTTATAACGCAAAATGCGTGCAGAAGTAGAGTGAAATGAAGACCATTTCTCTCGTGGCTAGTTGTCCTGTTAGGACGAGACAGGAATATACCTGAGAAGCTCAAGAAGATGAAGGTTACTCCAAAGAAGACCGCCACGAAGGTTACGGAGTCTAAGGCTGTCAAGAAGACACTAAAGAAGGTCAAGTCGCCAAACAAGGCTAAGACATCCAAGACACCAAAGAGGACTGGAGCGCAAGGAAATTGTGGACAGAAAGCAGCCATTGTCTCTCCAGTGGTTCATTCAAACTGGGCAAGGTCGAGAAGCTAAAGAAGGTGAAGATCACCGCAAAGAAGACCGGCAAGAAGGTTAAGGAGCCTAAGGCTGTCGAGGAGACACCAAAGAGGGCTTCGATCAAGAAGACTGTGAAAGGAAGGTGCCAGGTATTACATTTTCACATATTGGAAGTGAAAGGAGACTGGAGCGCAAGAAAATTGCGGAAAGAAAGTAGCCATTGTCTCTCCAGTGGTTCCTTCAAGCTGAGCAAGGTCGATAAACCAAAGAAGGTGAAGATCACCCCAAAGAAGACCGCCAAGAAGGTTAACAAGCCCAAGGCCAAGAAGGTTAAGAAGCAAACAGGTTTGCACGGTGTATTTCATGGGACTGACGCCCCCATCAGTGATGGCAGCACTTGATGATGGCGAAGACCCCTTACTGCTATATGATCTCACTTGTCAGTACATTTTTTTAATATTTTTTTTATTGAGGCTGTATTTATACTGTCCATAGCATATAAGCCTGGGTATTCAGGCTTGTTTTCAATGCTGGCCAGCTGTAGTGTTGGTGTTGTCTTATCACACAGTAGCTGCTGATAAGGTATTTGATTGCCTGTATTTCAGTAGCAGATAGATAGTTGGTTGGTCTGGTTAGTACTATAGTAGTCTATGTTAATTTTTTTGGATTTTCTTGGCATATATGTGCTTTATTTTTTCTACTCTTATTTCTAGACTAGCCTACTCCTATTTACATATCATAGGCTTGTACGCAGCTGTGAGGTGTGTTATCTGGGTGCTTTTGGTATGGTTACCTTCCATTGGGCGTCTCGCTGGTGGGCCGTGACATGTATCACCTGCCCCTTTGCGGTGCAGCTTAGTTGGGGGTTCCTAGCCTTATTTTGCACAGATATTTTTTGTATGTTTTTAGGTCGGGAATTTGTCGTTCCTTTACTGTTTGGGCATTCCACACCTTGGCAGCCATTTCTAGCGTGCTTCTCTCGTGAGCTTTTATTTGGCTTCTGGTCTGCTTTAGTAGTGGCTCATTATTTGCTCTAGTTGCCCTTTGTGGTTTTGTTAGGAGTTTATTGTCTTGACTATAGCTGTATGCTAATGTTTTCAGATGAATTATTCTCCTATTTTCTAGCAATTTTACTTTGGTTCTTTTGTGTATGTCATAGGTGGGGTGCAGCTTGTCTACTCTGAGGCAGATTTTCAGGGCTCTGTTCTGTAGTGTTTGCAGTTTTTTTAGAAGTTATTCTTTGCACCCATGTAGTTTACATCTCCATAGTCAAAATAGGGTAGCACCATGCCCTTGAAGATTTTTATTGACATTTCTTGTGTCATGTAGTCTCTTAGCTTTGCAAATAGCACAGTTTGTGGTTTACCTTTTGGACAATTTGGTTTATACATAGGTTGTAGTTTAGTTGGCTGTCCAACTCAAGGCCTAGGTATTTGTAATGGTCTACATTTTCTAGTGTTTGGCTTCCTAGCTTACAGTGTAGTTTTCTTTCTGGCATTTGTTTATGCGAGAAGAGAACTGTTTTTGACTTGCTTGTGTTGATGGTTATTTTGTTGGACTCACACCACTCATCCATACATGGAACTACAGAGGAGGAAGCAACAAGCTTTGGAGGTTTCATGAAAGGCATATCCTGATTCCTTGAAATACTATCTTGATGAATACCTTAAGTCCTGATAAAGTATCGGAGTACTCGGACGAGGCCGATAGGAGGAAACAACAAGCTTTGGAGGTTTCATGAAAGGCATATCCTGATTCCTTGAAATACTATCTTAATGAATACCTTAAGTCCGGATAAAGTATCTGAGTACTCGGACGAGGCCGATAGGAGGGAACAACGAGCTTTGGAGGTTTCATGAAAGGCATATCCTGATTCCTATAAATACTATCTTAATGAATACCTTAAGTCCTGATAAAGTATCTGAGTACTCGGACGAGGCCGATAGGAGGAAACAACGAGCTTTGGAGGTTTCATGAAAGGCATATCCTGATTCCTATAAATACTATCTTAATGAATACCTTAAGTCCTGATAAAGTATCTGAGTACTCGGACGAGGCCGATAGGAGGAACAACGAGCTTGGAGGTTTCATGAAGGCATATCCTGATTCCTATAAATACTATCTTGATGAATACCTTAAGTCCGGATAAAGTATCGAGTACTCGACGAGCCGATAGGAGGAAACAACGAGCTTTGGAGGTTTCATGAAAGGCATATCCTGATTCCTATAAATACTATCTTAATGAATACCTTAAGTCCTGATAAAGTATCTGAGTACTCGGACGAGGCCGATAGGAGGGAACAACAAGCTTTGGAGGTTTCATGAAAGGCATATCCTGATTCCTATAAATACTATCTTGATGAATACCTTAAGTCCGGATAAAGTATCTGAGTACTCGGACGAGGCCGATAGGAGGAAACAACGAGCTTTGGAGGTTTCATGAAAGGCATATCCTGATTCCTATAAATACTATCTTAATGAATACCTTAAGTCCGGATAAAGTATCTGAGTACTCGGACGAGGCCGATAGGAGGAAACAATGAGCTTTGGAGGTTTCATGAAAGGCATATCCTGATTCCTATAAATACTATCTTAATGAATACCTTGATGCGCAGTGAAGGAGGAAGACGGAGGCAGGAGTGGAGAAAAAGCACACTTTATTATGTAAAGTGTGGGGGGGGGGGGTGGGGGGGGGGCAATGTACAATGTGGGGGAGTACCTGTACAATTATCAATGAATAAAGTGCAGGATAATGTCAGTGTCTTATTAGGGGAGCGGCCCCGAAGAGCCCTCCGCCCTAGAAGGTAGAAGTGAGTGTAGTCAGGGTGGGTGGGTGGAGAAGAAAGGAGAGGAGTGCGTCTGGCAGGGGAAGGAGGCGGAGTGGCGAGAGAGGGGAGCGAGGCTGGGTTATAAGGGAGAGAGGGATGGGGGGGAGGTTACGCAACGCAACGGTCGCGGCCTGGGGGGGAGAGAGAAAGGGGGGGGTGCTCCTCCTCCACTGCGAATCAAGCGCAATGCGAGCATTACGACCGATGCGCAGTGAAGGAGGAAGACGGAGGCAGGAGTGGAGAAAAAGCACACTTTATTATGTAAAGTGCGGGGGCAATGTACAATGTGGGGGAGTATCTGTACAATGATCAATGAATAAAGTGCAGGATAATGTCAGTGTATTTTTAGGGGAGCGGCCCCGGAGAGCCCTCCGCCAAAACAGAGGAGAGGGCTCGAGGGGCAGCGGAGGCTGCGAGGCGAGGGAGGTATGTGTGGACCGCCCCGGAGGTCCAGGTGCCCTGGGCGATGATGTCACGGAGGGGGACCCCGGCCCTCTGGCAGGCCTGTGCCGCGCCCCGACGTAGGCTGTGGAGGGTGTAGCTGTCGGGGGCGGGGATGGTGAGGGTGCGGTGCGCACCTCTCAGGAGGGCGGTGAGGGTCCTGGGGTCAAGCAGGCGGCCCGAGGGCATGATGCAGGCCGGGGCATCCGGGGCAGCAGGGACGAGGGCCGCGGAGGCCTGCCAAGCGGCGACCGGGCAGAGGGGGGATCCGGGGTCGCAGGGATGAAGAGCGCAACCGCCCCCGAGGGCAGCGTGATAGTCTTTGAAGTCCTGAGGAGCACGCGAAGCCCTCCGGGGGCGGGGGCGACATCGGCGCGGGTGATGGTGTGGGGGCCGCCCTACCCCTCGGGGCTGGGAGACAGGAGGCTGGATTGTCTGAGCATTCCGTAGTACCCGAGGAGGAGGGCGGCCCGAGGGACGACGCCCGAAGGGCCGGTGGCATGGAGGTGGGTGACGACAGCGGCGAGGTGGCGAGGCAGGAGGGGCGTCCCCGGCCGCGGGACGTGGGTGGAGGACCGCTCCCCGCCTCGGCAGACGTCCCGGGTGAGGCGCGAACCGAAGGCGGTGGGGTCGCCCCCGGCGGTCTCTACCCAAGAGCGCGCGGCGGATAGGGCGATGTGGACGGAGGCAGGGGCGATGGAGCAGGCGTAGAGGGCAGCCGTGTAGGCCGCGACGTCGAAGGCGGTGGGAGCCAGAAGGTTGGGCCGGTGGCCCGAGGCGAAGGTGACGTAACCCTCAGCCTGGCGGCGACGGTTTCTCCAAGTGGCGGGGGCGAGGGCGGCGATCCTGAGGCCGTCGACAGCCGCCACCTCAGCGGAGGAGTATCCTGGAATCAGAGCCCAGGATTGTAGGGGAAGCGGTCGTGGTCGGGGTGGATGTAGGTGAGCCCGAGGCGGGCGACCTCAGTCCATGCGAGCTTGGCGCAGGGGCCGGGGAGATGGGCATGGCTAAGGGCGTCCGCGAGGATGAGCCCCGCTCCGGGCTTATGGAGGATGGCGAGGGTAAATGAGCCCTCCCTCGGCGGCCATGAGCCATAGCTCCCGGGCGCAGGTGCCGAGGACCGCATCGCGGGCCCGCCCGGACTCGAGGGCGGCCGCGGAGGCCAGGTTGTCGGTGTTGATGACAATGGTGGCCCCCGCGACGTCGCGGGGGAGGAGGGCGTGTAGGGCGACAACCAAGTTGATGGCCTCGACCTGGTGGATGGTGGGATACCGCTCCCGGTAGGCCGCAGAGTATCCTCGGGCGTAGCAGTGAGTGGCGGAGTAGGCCCCCCCGCCAGTGAGGCAGGAGTCGCACTCGATCACCACCCGGTGGACCTCAGGGGCGCGGAGGAGGCAGAGGACGTTGGTGGCCCGGCCGTAGGCCACAAACCACCTGAGGTCCCGGAGGGCGTCGTCCCCGAGGGTGATGGAGGCGGCTCTGCAGCAGGTGTGGAGGGCGGCGAGGAGGCGAGCCATGAACTTCCTCGCAGGGAGGACACAGCTCCCCACGTGGTTGAGGCGCCCGAGGATACTCTGGAGATCCCGGCGCCCGAGGGTCGGGTGGGTGACCTGGGCCTCGCAGAGCCGGATGAGGTCGTCGACCTTGTCGGGTGCGATGCGGGTGGTCATGGCCTCGCTGTCAATGGCGAAGCCAAGCCAGGTGAGGCGGTCCGCAGGGGGGTGGCACTTCCCGGGGGCCACCGCCAGGCCGAGGGCCCCGGTGAGGGCGATGAAGGCGTCGAAGGCCTGGCGGGCCCTCAGGAAGGTGCGCTCGCACCAGACAAAGTCATCCACCAGACAAAGTCGTCCACGTAGACGAGGGCGTGGAAGCCCTCGCGGCGGAGGACCCATGCGACTGCGGAGGTGACTCGGATGCAGGCGGCGCCGGAGGAGCGGCATCCAAAGGGGAGGGTGAGGTCGACGTAGGTCGCGCCATCGAGGGTAATGCCGTAGAGAGGGCAGGAGAGAGGGTCGAACCGGAGCTGATGGGTTGGCCCGGAGCTGACGGTAGGCTGACGGTAGGCGCGGGAGATATCCGCCGTCCAGGTGTAAGGCCCGGGGCCCTCTGTGACGAGGCGGCGACCCACGTCGGCGACACTGGCATCGGTCTGGGAGGCGCGTGGCTGGGGGGCGGCTGTGGGGCGGACGGCGGCTGCGGCGCATGAGGAGGATGCCCTGGTACTCGAGACGAAAGTCGCAGGGGCTGTGAGGACGTCCAGACAGACGGCATTGATGGCGATGGGGTCGAGCCATCCGTGGGCCAGGGATGCGTGACACAGTCGCACTGGACCGTGAGGTTGTGGTAGAGGAGGCCTGGGATGGAGTCCGAGGGGAAGGCGGGGTGGGACTCGAGCATCCTGAGGGCGAGGTTGCACTCCTCCAGGGTGGCCTCTCCCCTTTCTACCCCCTTCCCCTCGCGGCCATGCTCGATGAGGTCGTGGGGGAAGACGTAGCCCTGGGGAATACCTCTGCGTCGTCCGGTGTTTTGCACCTCGGCGGACTCCTCGGCCGCGGAGGTGGGGCTGTGGTCGGTGGCGGAGGCGAGTAGAGTCCGGGCGGCGAGCGTGCGCGTCGTGGAGGCTCCCCGCCTCATAGTTTGCAGGTAGAGGGGGTGGACGTCGGAGGCGCTGGGAGGCGGGGCGGCCAGCTGGCGTTGTGTCGCGGGGGCGGCGCCCGCGGCCTCGTGGGAGAGGCCCTCCATGAAGTCCGTGAGGCGCTCCAGGACTGAGGGAGTCGAGGGAGGCGGTGGGGCAGGTGCCGGCGCGGGGGCCGGAGTCGCCCCCTGGAGGAGAAGGCTCTCCACGAGGACGGTGAGGCGTTCCACGGCGTGGGAGTTGGAGTCGAACCGGTCGTCGGCCGTGGAGGCCCGGTCCGAGGCCTCCTCCCTGGCGGCAGGCCGAGGGGAGGAGGGCGGCGACATCGCGGAGGCGGGGTCGGCCGTGGAGGAGGGCGGTGTGGCGGCTCCTCTCCTGGATGCGCGGGCGGCGCGTCGGCCTCTTGTGTGCGGCATGACTGGCGTAGGCCGGCGAAGTGAGGGTCGCGGAGGCATGCAGGCGGCAGGAGGGGTAAGCCAAATAAGAAGAAAGGAGAGGAGTGCGTCTGGCAGGGGAAGGAGGCGGAGTGGCGAGAGAGGGGAGCGAGGCTGGGTTATAAGGGAGAGAGGGAGAGGGTGGGGGGGAGGTTACACAACGCAACGGTCGCGGCCTGGGGGGGGAGAGAGAAAGGGGGGGGTGCTCCTCCACTGCGAATCAAGCGCAATGCGAGCATTACGACCAAGGCCGGATAAAGTATCTGAGTACTCGGATGAGGCCGATAAGAGGAAACAACAAGCTTTGGAGGTTTCATGAAAGGCATATCCTGATTCCTTTAAATACTATCTTAATGAATACCTTAAGTCCAGATAAAGTATCTGAGTACTCGGACGAGGCCGATAGGAGGAAACAACGAGCTTTGGAGGTTTCATGGACAACCCAGGTTCGAATCCTGGTCATGGCACCAGTTTAACCTTTCGGCTATTCCACCCCCGCTAAAAGGCGAGCCAACGAGTTAATTTATGTAATATTTTCCATGTGAATTTCCTGGGCCTGCCGCGGGCTGCTGCGGCTTCTCCCCGCGTCTGCAGGTAGTCCGTCATGAAAGGCATATCCTGATTCCTATAAATACTATCTTAATGAATACCTTAAGTCCGGATAAAGTATCTGAGTACTCGGACGAGGCCGATAGGAGGAAACAACGAGCTTTGGAGGTTTCATGAAAGGCATATCCTGATTCCTATAAATACTATCTTAGTGAATACCTTAAGTCTGGATAAAGTATCTGAGTACTCGGACGAGGCCGATAGGAGGAAACAACAAGCTTTGGAGGTTTCATGAAAGGCATATCCTGATTCCTATAAATACTATCTTAATGAATACCTTAAGTCCGGATAAAGTATCTGAGTACTCGGACGAGGCCGATCGGAGGAAACAACGAGCTTTGGAGGTTTCATGAAAGGCATATCCTGATTCCTTGAAATACTATCTTAATGAATACCTTAAGTCCGGATAAAGTATCTCAGTAATCGGACGAGGCCGATAGGAGGAAACAACGAGCTTTGGAGGTTTCATGAAAGGCATATCCTGATTCCTTTAAATACTATCTTAATGAATACCTTAAGTCCGGATAAAGTATCTGAGTACTCGGACGAGGCCGATAGGAGGAAACAACGAGCTTTGGAGGTTTCATGAAAGGCATATCCTGATTCCTTTAAATACTATCTTAATGAATACCTTAAGTCCGGATAAAGTATCTGAGTACTCGGACGAGGCCGATAGGAGGAACAACGAGCTTTGGAGGTTTCATGGACAACCCAGGTTCGAATCCTGGTCACGGCACCAGTTTAACCGTACGGCTATTCCACCCCCGCTAAAAGGCGAGCCAACGAGTTAATTTATGTAATATTTTCCATGTGAATTTCCTGGGCGTGCCGTGGGCTGCTGTGGCTTCTCCTCCCGTCTGCAGGTAGTCCGTCGCCGTCGGTGTCCTCCCAGTGCTAAAGGCGGATAGCCAGAGTTTCGTCCAAATACGCAATTTGCTATTGAGCGCATTTTTCGGCCTAAAGTATATATATGTCTATAAATTAGATTATTTCAACTAACTGGCTGTCCCCCTCGCAGTTCGGGGTATTATTAATGTTACTGGATTATTCCAGAAGTACGCATCCAGCTAGAGATGCTGCTGCTGTCACTGATAATGAGTCTAATGTTAATGTCGTTATTTCCGCCCTAAAGTAACACTACGTTAATTCTGTTAATGTGTTGTTGTAATATTCCCGCAGATGGGTAAAGTAACTGCATAAGGCTTGCTTAGGCATAAGGCCCCTAATTACATATAAAGCAATCGAATATCAGGTTTTCCATAGCGGTTAATCTACTGTAATACTGGAGGATAGTAAAGAATGCAAGGAACATCCCAATCCACCTTCACAAGAGCTCACGACTTTATTCTTACCATAACTAACAAGGATACCAGCGAAATATGCGTAGTTAATAAAGAAGTATATGACTCCCTTTCCCCCCTCGTGTTGTTTGATTAAATTAGTTTTAGAATTTCGATAATAAAAGCCTAAATATCGGCTGAAATGACAGAGCGTGCAAAAATACGTCTGCCGGGTCAGGCCCCGAACGCCCGACCCCCCGTCGTTGCTTAGCTAGTTGCCAAGCAACGCTTTACCACCGAGAACCCTCACGTGCACAATGAAAGCAATTTGCGTGCCCGTGGAATGAGTGCACAAATTGCTCAAGGCGAGTAGACACGCCCACTTCATATATTTATATATATATACATATATATATATATAGTGATGGTCATTTTAAAACATTTCATGTTTCAGAAATACTTTGAAAGGGGGATGTGATATATGTGTAATAGACGTCTAGACACCTCTGTAAATATGCTAATGAGATGACGTCATGGAAAGTTTAGCCGGCGGTTCAGTGAGCCCTGGAAGGGAATAAACCATTCAGTATCCAGAAGTCAAAGTGTTCAGACATTGTACTTTCACACTACCTACATTATGTTCTGTGCATATTTATGCATTTGTCATAATAATGAGACATACTAATGCCATTCAATTTTAATTTTGCTTTTTCGTTTATTACATTTAATTAAGCAAGTAACATATTAATCGTGAGCAATTGGTCTTCCCCATTCCACTGCACACTGCACATAGACCCTATCCCACGTTTAGTTTGTTGTTGTTTTACGTCCTACCCAGACAGCACACTGCTGTCGGGCTGACGTTGGCTATTGGTCGCACCGTCGCCACATACTTGCCACTTTCGGGCCACTGTTGGGCCAATGGTGGTGGTCCGATGCTTTTTGCCATTTCCCCCCCACACATTTGCCACCGTCGTGCCGATGGTGGTGGCCCGCCGCTGGTTGCCCGCCGCTGATTGCCATTCATTTTCCACATTTTTGCCACCGTTGGACCGCTGACCGTGGTGTTCCACCGCTCTTTGCCTTTTTTTCCACATATTTGCCACCGTCGGGCCACCGTCGGACCGTCGGGCCACTGTTGGACCGACGGTGGTGGATCGATGGTGGTGGATCGCCGCTCTTTGCCTTTTTTTTCCACATATTTGCCACCGTCGGACCGACGGTGGTGGTCCGCCGCTCTTTGCCTTTTTTTCCCACATTTTGGCCACCGTCGGGCCGATGGTGGTGGTCTGCCGCTCTTTGCCTTTGGATTTGAAACATTTCCAGTTCTGACACTTCCGGTTCGAGTCAACTCGCAAGTGGTGGACGTGCGTGAGTTGGTTTAACAGTTTTTCTACAAAATACACCATAAATTGAAGGAATTTTATGGAATTATTTTACAGGATTGTTTGTTAATATGCTTAGATTATTTTGTAAAAGTTTTGTAATTTATTACAATGTATTAATGGAATTATTCATGTTAATATGATTTGAATTATCCGGTATGGAATGTTGACGAAGCACCGCCATCTTGGTTTTTTCCGAGAAGACACTGTCAATACAGGGTTTGCTACAAATACACCATAATTCGCAGTAAGTTTATGGAAATATTTTACCCAATTGTATTTAAACATCTGCAGAATATTCTTGGTAAACATGTTTTCTATATGTGTACCAAGCGATTTGTTTCTAGGTGGTGTCGTTTTAGAGATATTTCACTTATTCTGTATTTTCTGTATGAAAATTGCTCATGGCCATTGACAATGCCTTGAGTTTGACGGCACACGCAGTGCAAAACATTAGTTTTATTCAAAATTAATAGAAATCAAGAACCCTTACCTTATAAATTTAATATAATCTTTTTGGTAAACATGTTTTCTATATGTCTACCAAGCGATATGTTTCTAGGTGGTATTATTTGAGAGATATTTGACTTTTTCTGTATGGCCCAACGGCGTTTCCTGCCGTTGGCCCAATGGCAGGCCAGTGGACAAAACAACGTCGGTCCGACGGCGGTTCGCAGTGTTGGCCCGACGGCGGTTTGCCGCCGTTGGCCCGATGGCATTTGCCGCCGTTGGCCTGACGGCAGGCGAGTGGACAAAACAACGTCGGTCCGACGGCGGTTTGCCACCGTTGGCCCGAAGGCACGGCCACCGTCGGGCCAACATCGGCCCGACAGCTGTGTGCTCTCTGTGTAGCAACATATAAGGCAATATCAGGACGGGTACCGACTTGTGACAGTGCACGCTCATGGCAACTTTATAGTGCTGCCCCACTGGGACACCAGGCCACCAGCACCATGACCTAATAATATCAGTCACATTGTGCATGTTGTAATGGATGGAAGACGCGTGAACACTTTGACGTCCAGTGTGTGAGTCAGTTTATTTCCTTTCTTGCCTGACGCTTCCAACCTACGTCACTCCCCTGGTCACTCGCTATACGCACTCTACTTGTATATTACATCTTCCCCCCCCTTTTTTTTTTTTTTTTTTTTTTTTAAATTTTTGTTTCTTTTTTTTAGATACATCGAAATGATTGTGTTGATGTTAACCCAGGGGGGTCTTAATATAAACTTGTTTTATTGTTATTTTATTATTACTTACTCTGAACTCGTAAACGTTTCTTTGAACAAGCATGAACAGGTAATGTCATTTTTCAGGGGTTGGAATAAAAAAAAACTAGAACAGACATACTCCTGTATGAACGCTTAAACTACTCTCCGTTATGGATAGTTACATCAATATTCATGCTGGGAACAACGTTGCTTATTGGATTTGGTTTGGCAACGACATGCAACTTGAAATTGAACATTATTAAATGTGCATTCGTTTTCCCCTAGACTTGGGTGACATATGTTACCGTTAGTAGTTGTGGTTTGGTATTCCTAGTCAATCAGGTGGGCGCGAGACATGCCCACTTTTAGTGGTATATGTATTTGTCCCCCTGTTTGGCTTGTTGTGTGCCTTCACAGTTGATGTACATTCAGTTTCTGTGTCAGTGTGCGGTGTGGATGTATGCGCTGGTCGGCAATGCTGAACTGTAGTTGTTGGTATTTTAAACATGTGGACACGGTTTCGGTGTAATTTCTTACCTGCGCGGTTTACAATTACATAATCTTTGGGTTTTTGTTTGTTTGTTTGTGTTATTATACCGTCCCTCCATCTACCATCATGTGTTCTGTACTTGACGTGATCCGCAATTTTTAGTTCTTTGTGCACTTTTCCAGCTCTTTTGTCATAATAATATTTTTGACGTTCCTGTATTTTGGCAATGTTGTCTGTTTTGGATGTTTGAACCTCTGGCTGTAACTGGTTTTTAGTCGTTGGCATTTTTGATCGAAGTCGACGACTCATAAGCAATTGGGCTGGAGATGCATTCAATTGTCTAAGAGGAGTATTTCGGTAGTTCAATAGGTATAGGTTGAAATCTTGATTATTATCTCCTGCTTTTTTCATCATCTTTTTTATTGTTTGAACATAGCGTTCTATTTGCCCATTACTCTTAGGATAATACGGGCTGGAAACAATGTGATTGAATTTATATTGGGTAACGAATACGTTGAATTCATTGCTTGCAAATTGTGGTCCGTTGTCAGAAATTAGAGAGGTCGGTATGCCATAACATCCAAATATCTCTTTTAGGCACTTTATTATGGCATTTGAGGTTGTAGTTTGTAACTCCATCACCTCGGGGAATTTGGAATAGTAGTCAACTAAAATGAGATACGTCTTACTTTGGTACTGAAATAAGTCGACTCCCACCTTGCAGAATGGTATCTCGGGTATATCGTGAGGAATCATGGGCTCAGCTCTCAGGGAATTCCTATAATTTTGACATGTGCTACAACGGGATATTAGATCTTCAATTTGGCGATTCATACCCGGCCAAAACACATTGTCTCTGGCCAGCTGCTTACATTTAATTATTCCCAAATGGGTTTCATGTAATAAGGTCAACATTTCCTTCTGCAAACAAGAGGGTACTACTATTTGATTACCTTTAAATAGCATGCCATCTGCACTGACAATTTCCTCTTTACAAGTAAAGAACGGTTTTGCACAAGACTTCACTAAACTATTCTGGGTTGGCCACCCCCCTCTTACCAATTTTGTCACTTCAATGAGGGTGGTATCCGTTTTCGTAGCCTCGGTGATTTTGTCTATCATGTTGTGTGCAATGTCTATCGCAGCTATGGAAATTTTGTTGTCGAATAAATTGTTCGGTGTTATGTTGCTCGTGTGTGCCCGCGAAAGAGTGTCGGCAAAGAACATCTCTCTGCCAATTACATATTTCATTACAATGTTATAATTCTGCAACCTCATGTGCATACGTTGTATTCTGGCCGACAATAAATGCAATGGTTTCACCATGATTGATACAAGTGGTTTATGATCAGTTTCAATTATTACCTCTTTACCATAAATGTAATCGTGGAAACGGACACACCCAAAACAAATCGCCAACAATTCTTTCTCGATCACTGCGTAACTCGCCTGGCAAGAATCCAGTGCCTTTGATGCCATGGCGATAGGCCTATTTTGCTGAAAAATGGCTGCCCCCAGGCCAGACTTTGAAGCATCTACTTGTAAAGTGATCTGTTCATTTACGTCATAGTACTTTAGTACAGGAGCTGATATTAAGAGTTTTTTTAGAGTATTAAATGCATGTTCCTGCTCATGTTGCCAGAACCATACTACGTTTTTAGACAGAATTTGTCTTAACGGCTTTGAAATTTCAGATAGATTCGGTATGAATTTTCCAACATAACCAACCATTCCTAAGAATCGTTGGACGCCTGCTTTGTCAGTGGGGGTGGGCATTTCAGTTATGGCTCGGACGCGGTCAGCTGTGGGCTTCAAACCAGACTGGGTTAAGGTGTGTCCCACATAGTTAACTTCGGTTTTGCAAATTACAGATTTCTTTGGGTTGAGCCGTAAATCAGCCTCTCTGGCCCTCCTAAATACATTTTCTAGATTGACATTGTGTTCCTTCTCGGTGCTCCCATATACCAATATATCATCTGCAATTACATTAACACCTGGTAAATTGTATAAAATTTTGTTCATCTCACCGATAAATATGTCTCCAGCCGTCTTAATCCCGAACGGCAGCCGGGTATAGCGGAAACGTCCCCATGGTGTATTAAAAGTACACAATTTTGAGCTTTCTGAATCCAGTTCTATTTGCCAATACCCGCTGTTTGCATCAATAACAGAAAAGAATTTAGCCTTGCTTGTTTTCACAATAACCTCCTCTATAGTCCTGGTGGGATATGGGGTATTTAATATGGCTTTATTAAGCTTGGTTGGGTCTAGGCAAACTCTAAGCTTATCTGGTTTTCGTACGATTGTTATAGAATTTACCCATGGGGTTGGTTCAAGCTGCTTAACGATCACCCCCAATGCTAACATTCTGTCTAATTCTTTCTTTACATTCTCAACAATTGCATGGGGAATCCGTCTTGGCGGGTCAATTACAGGATCTACCTTGACATCAATATGTATTTTAGCATTACTTTTTATAGTCCCTAAACCAGTGAAGACATCTGAGTATTTTTCTACTAAGCGTTGTGCTGCTTGGCCCGCGGTGGTTGCTTGTCTTGTACGTACGGTGACTTCTCCTACACGCTTGATTAGTTGTAGTTGTATGCACGCCTCTTTTCCCAGAATTGGTGTGCCTCTAGCCGTGACTTGGAACCTCAATGGCACCCCTCCGACGGCAATGGTGGTCTGGCCTTCGGGACATATCCGATCACCTGAGTATGTGACGAGACAACATCTTGAAGGTTCTAATACGGTGTTACGTAGGGCATCGTAGATAGTACGTGGTATAATATTGGCTTGGGACCCAGTGTCCAGTTTAAATTTAACAGGGATGTTCTGTAATTCATAATTCACGTACCACAGGTTGCTGCTGCTAATCGCCTCGCTTGTTATTTCGCCTACGAATAGGTCGTCTCCTTCGTCATTTACATCCGTGACAA
Organism: Branchipolynoe longqiensis; assembly: GCA_030323885.1. Lineage (NCBI taxonomy): Eukaryota > Metazoa > Annelida > Polychaeta > Phyllodocida > Polynoidae > Branchipolynoe > Branchipolynoe longqiensis. Next base: position 16,069,810 of record CM059203.1, read on the forward strand.
CGTCATCTGTGTCGAGCTCATTCACTTGGGCACGAGCTGTGCACCTTGACTGGCACACTTTTTGAAAGTGCCCATACCGATTACACTGTAAACATTGTTTGTCAGCCGCTGGGCATGCGGCGTTGCCATGGCGATAACCGCATCGGGTGCAGTTCGCACGAGGCGCAGAGGCTCTCGTGCCCCGGTCTTGCCATCTCTGCACACGCGATGTTGACGTAACCTGCCTTGCTCTTGGTGCGTAGCCTCCCCGATCTTTGTTCACGGTGTCTACTTGCTCCTCGGTACCATGGTTTATACCGGTATGTAGCTGTGTATGGGTGTTCTCGCTCAACCGACACATTTCCAGGCACCTGTCCAGCGACAGGTTTGGTGTCTGTAGTAATTCATCACGCAATTTTGCTTCCTTCACCCCGCACACCAAACGATCGCATAGCAACGAATCCTCCATTGTCGAGTAGTCACAGTACGACACTCGGTGTCGTAATTCTCGAATGTATGTGTCCATAGACTCCGTCGTCTGGTTGAACGAGTTAAAGTCATACCTAACCACCGTAATGTTGGTTTTTCCAACGCAATACTCCTCGAACAGCTTTACGAGTGGTTCGATCTTTTCCTTCTGGGCATCTGGTATCTTGAACGTTAGGTGAAGTTTCTGTGCGTCTAGGCCGGCTATGTGCAAAAATACGCAGCACTGAATTTTTTCAGTCTTACTTGCTGCGCCTGAAGCGATACTGTATATCTCGTATGCGTGATACCAGGCACGCCAGTTCATCGCCAAGTTTCCCTCTAGGCTTAGTGGCAATGGTGGCTTCAATGCTGATAACGCCATGGTGGAATCCTGGGCGTGGCTTGTCCAGACCCCACATCTGACACCATGTAATGGATGGAAGACGCGTGAACACTTTGACGTCCAGTGTGTGAGTGAGTTTATTTCCTTTCTTGCCTGACGCTTCCAACCTACGTCACTCCCCTGGTCACTCGCTATACGCACTCTACTTGTATATTACACATGTTACTAGTAACATGAGTAATTTGTGACCCTGGAGACCGCGCTAGTGTACCAGGATAAGCCCGTCACTGGTTAAACAGTCCGCATCGGTTGGGACAGTTGCCTTCTGTTAGGTTCATGTTATGGGAGACAGTGGCCAGGCACCAGGATAGGCTAGTTACATTGCCAGGGTAGCTTTTGCATACAGCGTAGACGCGTCTGCTCGCCTTGGAAACAGAACGTTCTGGCACCCTGTTTTGAAAAGACTAGTCGTGGAAGTATCGTCTTGGAGTACGGTCTTAACATCTCTGCTAGTCGTTATACTAGGAACCTCTGCCCTGATTGCACCGCTACCGTGATTTACTAAGCTAGCTGAAGTTGTGCTCTCGCCCGGTTCTGATTGTGGAGTACGTGTGGCGGTGATGCGGATTCCGAGGGACACCAGTTTGCCAGGGACACTTCCATTGAAATGCATTGTTAACGGCCGTGAGCAAATCTTCATACAGAAAAAGTCAAATATCTCTCAAATTACACCATCTAGACACAAACCGCTTGGAACACATATAGAAAACATGTTTAGCAAAAAGATTATATTAAATTGATAAGGTTAGGGTTCTGTATTTCTATGAATTTGTAATAAAATTGACGTTTTGCACTGCGCGTACCGTCAAACTCAAGGCATTGTCAATGGCCGTGAGCAGTCTTCATACAGACAATACAGAAAAAGTGAAATATCTCTAAAACGACACCACCTACAAACAAATCGCTTGGTACACATATAGAAAACATGTTTAGCAAAAACATTATATTAAATTTATAAGGTTAGTGACGATGCTGTTCGATTTTTACGCGTGTGCAGAAGCGATGTGTCCCTGGGAAACTGGTGTCCCTGGGAAACTGCAACAGCGGTTTGGCTTATTTAAATACGATTGGGGAGTTGGGAGAGTTACGAGTGTCAAGTTTTGCGGTGGGACGGCATTCTCAGCGTCTGCCCTGTGGAAGTATTAAGCCTCTCTCTTCCTAGGTCACCATGTGCAGCTGCCCCGGAAAGTCCTAGAGTTAGTTAAGGCTGGGCTCTCGTTAGGCTCTTGGAGGAATAAAAGAGTTCAGCCGGAATGCTATGTTAAGTTTGCTACTCTGAATGATGTTAATGTGTATAGACCAAAAAGAAATGACATACTAAATTATATAGCCTTTCCTGGGTCCCCGTGCTGCCCGATTCATGCTTGGAAGAGGTACGTGAGGCATACGCCGGTTGGACCCAGCGACCCCGCTTTTAAGCATAAAAGCTGAGCTCCCCTGCTAGCATCAACCCTAACGAAGGCATTACGCCTAGCGCTCTCTCTGTCAGGGCACCCGTTCCCCTCTTCTGTGACACTGCATAGCCTGAGAAGAGGGGGGGCTCAGTCTAGTGCAAAAGGAGGTGCGTCGGAAAAAAGGGTGCGAGAGGTAGGTCGCTGGAGTTCGGATGCGTTGTTTCAGTATGTGGATCGGACCGCGTTCTCGGAAGCCCCTCAAACACTCTCAAACTTATTTGGCTGAGTGTTTGAGGTGCTTCCCTGTGCTGCTCGTGATTGATTCCCTAAGAACGTTTGTAACCGTTATGATTAATGAGCATTGTAAGTGTTGGTTGCGTAGATTGTTGGCAACACGGTTAGTGCTATGAATACGGACGTAACTGGATGATGATTAGAATTGTGGCTGCACATGATGATGGTCTACATTTGCCATAATTACTGGATTGTTATCTGGTATGTTACTAGGATTGCTGAGGTGAGTAGCTGTGCATAGTGGAAATTGATCGAAGACTGATTCTGTAAACCAAGGTGGTGTCGTTACGAATGTCTGTGCATTACAGGGGTATTCACCACTTGACATTGTGTTAACTGTCTTTTCAGTCGTTAAGGTTGCAGTGGTTGACAATTCCTCGGTTAAGACTTCTGAAGCTGTGTTTCCTTCATTACCGTTAGTTACTCTTCTTAAGCATATCTGACCTCATGATAACGTCCTTCTGTCTTACGATTCGACTGATCACTGCAAACCCTTGAGTGGTGTGGCTGTGATTGCACCGTTACATGAGTTACTAGTCTTAAGCATACCTGATCTCATGATACTTAACATCTGCCTTACGACTCAACTGATCACTGCAAACCTTAAGTGGTGTGGCTGTTATTGCACCATTAACGCGCCTTACTATTCTTAAGCATACCTGATCTCATGATACTTACCATCTGCCTTACGATTCAACTGATCACTGCAAAACTCAAGTGGGTGTGGTTGTTATCGCACCATTACCATGACTTACTATTCTTAAGCATACCTGATCTCATGATACTTACCATCTGCTTTACGATTCAAACTGATCACTGCAAACCTTAAGCGGGTGTGGCTGTTATTGCACCATTACCGTGAATTACTATTTCTTAAGTATACCTGATCTCATGATACTTACCATCGGATACACAACTCATACCTGATCTCTGAAAACCTTAAGTGGGTGTGGCTGTTATCGCACTGTTTAAGTTTATCCTGAAGCCGTGTTAACTTCAGTACAGAGAGTGTATAGGTAGAGTTACTGATGCTGACTTTTGTGGTAGCTAATCTTAACCTCTGACTACATGCCTCATTACCAGTTCTTCTCGTTTTGTTAACTGTGTGTGTCTGTTACTGTTCCAAGTAAGATTTATTCTGAAGCCATGTTATCTTCAGCTGAGAGCCTGTATAGGTAGGTTCGCTTTACTGTTCAGGTGTAATGAATAGGTGTGTCGTGCCTGATGTACCACCCCTCCCCGCCCCCCTTATCTAGCTCCTTCGTGCTAATAAAAAAACTTGTGCACAACCTCTGTCTCCAGCGTCATGAATTATCCTGACACCGAGCCATCCACTCCTTTCCCTACCCTAATATAATGCCGAGCGACAGGCTAGGAAGCGACAAGTATCAATTTTTAAGTCATTGGTTTGACTCGACCAGGTTCAACTCATCCGGCCACCTCGTCTAAAGGCCCTGTCACATCATGACGCATCTCGCAAGCACGCTGCCAACGCGTAGAATCACTTTTTTACGTGGAGATGCGTCAAACTTTTCGACGTGGGGGGAAAAGTTGGACATCAGCGCAACGCAGTGGACGTAAGCATAGAGTCGGTCCGACGTAGTGGTAACGTATGTCAACGCATGAGAAAAAAAAAAGAAAAAAGTTTGGCACACGTGCCTCTCGCATGAGTGGCTAACGTGCCTCTCGCATGTGCGGCGTTTACCTAGCGTTGGCATAACGCGCTCCCAACATTCCGCTAGCGACCGTTAAACGTGTTGCGCAACATATAAAAGCGTAGTGCCAGCACATGAGCGACGCATGTCCGACGACAGTCCAGCGCATTTCGGCATTGTGCCAGAGTGCACCCAGCGTGCGCGACGTTGGTGTAACGCGTGAATAATGCATGCCAACGTGCGGGGAGCACCCGACCCACCCGCAAAATGCTCATGGCACGTTCGTAGAATGCCGGCAAACGTTATAGTGCCAGACACAAACCCTATGTGTCAAATACGTCGAGACACGGTGGAGAAACGCCAACCACGTGTCGGCCATACATTATGCATACCTTAGAACAATGTCGTCATATGTTGGCATTACGTTGCCAACGTGCGGACTGAACGCTCTCCATCAGAGGAATGAAAGTCAACATAGGACAATGTAAGAACAACGTTCCTCTAACGTATCTTGACGTACGCCTAACATAGGTGTAACGTAAGCACCCATGTGTTGTCGTATGTCAAAAGTTTTGTGTCTTCACAAAACTTTGCCGACCCCCTGACGCGCCACCATATGTTTATGAACTTCGATGTACATTGACGTATACCAACCTGCGCCTAATTCACGCGTAACAACGTATCCCAATGTAGCGGCAACAAAATCACATACATTGCCATACATTTGCGCAATGCATCGTAATATGTGACTGCCCCATTACTGAATATCTCTCTCCAACCAGTGGTCGACAACTGGTTCATCAAAGTCTGTAGTATGTGCTCTCCTGTCTGTGGGAAAGTGCATACAAAAGACCCCGTGCTGCTTATCGGAAAGAGTAGCCTACGTGGCGGCATGCCGAGTTGTGCAATCCGATTTTAGTGAGGTAAAGGGGCTGTCACACTACGACATATGGCCTTAGCATATGCCGACGTATGCGATTTTCGACCAACACGTCGGCATACGGCATCATACGTTATGTATACGTTGGGCATACATTGGGTACGCTCGTTATACGGCGTCATAGGTCGTCTTACGTCGGCATGCATCGAGCCGCTCAACAATTTGTGTGCATGTTCAAAGTTTTCAATGTATGTCGATGTGTGCCTCGCATGTTGAATGTATGCTGTGTGTACATTCGGGATACATTGGCATATGTTGGGAGTACGTTAGGGATACTTTGGAATACGTTCCTGCATGTTAGCCATATGTCCAGCCTGTTGGGAACGTACAGTCTGCGTACTGCCAATGGATGCATAACATACTCCAAATGTACTTGCCATATGTCCAGCGTACTTAACGTATACGCTATACTTCTAGCGATGGAGTAACGTATGTAACGTTGGTCAGTGTACCGTCAGCGTATGCGAACGTTTTGTGAGGAATATGAATGCTCTCAATAGGTCAGAGATACATTCTGCATACATTACGTACCTTGTGTGTACGTTATGTGTACATTGTGTGTATGCCCATTTTTATCCCTTGCAGCGCGAAAAGTTTGGCGTATGCCAACCTATTTTGATTTGAAATTTATTTCAACATGTTACGTACACGCCGGCACCATATGTCGTAGTGTGACAGGGCCTTTACACGAACGTGACATTGTCCGTAATTTATTGACCTCCCAAAACGTGTGTTAATTCGATTTGTAACTCTATGTAGCTAAATAGACGATAACAAGCCATGACAACTGAATAATTGACTGTGCTTGCGGTGAGGATGTCCACGGCAACTCATATTCCCTGCTGTGTAAGGCTACCCATGCAAAGTCCTGCTTCGGTGATTGGATTAGAACTGACGCTTCCAATGTGATATCAATGCATATAAATGCAAAAGTTAGCACAAACACACACAAGAACCACACAGTGTGAAAGTACAACGTCTGAACACTTTGACTTCTGGATACTGAATGGTTTATTCACGGCCTAGGGCTCGCTTGACCCGCCGGCTAAACTTTCCATGACGTCATCTCATTAGCATATTCCTTTGTCTCAAACTCTGCATCTCGTTAACATATATTAGCCACACACCTATACGTCTATTACGCATATATCACATCCCCCCCTCAAAGTATTTCTGAAACATGAAATATTTCAAAATAACCATGACGATAACACCACATACTAGTCAAACGAATGCACAATAACATATATGCGTACTTAACTTAAACACAAGGCCTTGCAAATGTCTGAGCGCCCAATGCACTGAAGTCCTTAACTGTCCGGCCGTAACGCCTGACGTCATAAAGCGTCCATCACATATCATATAACAACGAACATAGCTGAAAATACAACTTAATCCTACATGCACATGTTATACATGTACACACTCAATCTACACTGTTCTACTAGAGGTCTAACCTGCTCGTCGGCCTTATCAGCCGAATTGACCTACTTAGATTAGCCGCACTGTTTACATTTGGCACTGACGCTGACCCAGTTTGCGTTTGCCCGACCAGTTCGGGTCGCCCCCCCACAGGCGCCCTGATAATCTGCAACCGGTTACGATATAACATATTACCTGACTCGTTCAAACTTTGATACTCTCTCCCAGAAACACCAGTCCGTCCCAATAGTCTGGGATCCACAACCAGAAAATGTGCAAATTAAGGGTTTTGATGTGACACCCCTGCTATAAAATTTTTGACACTTGGATTATGTCTATAGGGGTCTTGGACATCTGAAAAGTGAATTTGGACACTTTGAATGTATTGCGCAAATTCGGTAGACACCGTTTTTTTACGATAGGCTGTAAAGACACCAGCCGCCTAATTCAGGGGTAGGGGAAACTAAATCTAGTATATCATCACAACGCAAGACTCTACTGCAACAAATTACCACTCATTCTTTTGGTATGGATGTAGCCTAAAACAATAAGCAGAGTAGATTCTGATTGGATGAACCTCAAGGTCACTAGAGGTCAAAAGGTCGCGAAGGTTGTGGTATGCCAGAAATCCTGGACTTTCATCAAAGAAGTGCCTATTAATATACTGTATCATAAGTTTTTTCACTAAAATACTGTTTCAATCAACTCCTTAGATCCCTGTGATGTTTTTAGGAAAGGGGTGTCAAGGTTCATATAGAATAAATGGCGTCCTGTAGACATATTTCTAAGTTATGTTTTGGAAAACTATCTAAAAACATTAGTTTTTGACGGATCCATTTAAGTCAAATAAAATGTGCGTAATAATCCATTTATTTCAGCCATTAACTAATATAGCATACTAGGATAGGTCTAAAAGGGGTTTGTAAATTCTCCTAAAAAGAAATAATTTTCAAGAATGATATATAGCCAGTGCCACAGTTATTAAATTGGTAAGTACTAGTAATAACATTTTAGTTCTAGTTCTAGCTACCAATAAGTGCCTGAATACAACCCACAGCATTGAATAGGCCATGACACCCATCAACACATGGAAAAATATACCATGCAGAATGCACATGTATACATGTGCGTTCAGTGCCTCTTATGTCTAGGGCAACTCAAGAACACACATAGATGCAAAAATCGAGCAGCGAAATCTAATAGCCAGTGATGAATCAGGCAGATTCATCACTGGCACATGGCTGCGTGACAGGATGTTGGTGTTAGGCCTCTTTGAAGTTGGTGTGTGTTCTTGAGTTGACCTAGACGTTAGGTAAAGTAATAACAAATGTAACAGTGACTTATCTGATTATGAATCCAAATAATGAATGTTTAGTCTATACCCTCCTGTTCATTTGATTATGTCCAACCCCCCCACAGTAATTTAGTTTGTGCATCTTCTCTGACCGTGAAAGAATTGTGTGACCAGATAGTTGACCTGCAAAATGAATTAGATGAATACCAGATATATTGTAAGGGGGATGATGTTGATTTTAATCTCCTCAAAAACATTTTGAGCACATCATATCCTTTGGCAAAGTACTTGCGAACAGAGGTAAAACAATTGCAAAACGAATGCATGCTGCTGAAGATAGAGAAATAGAGATATCTCATGAAACAGCATCTCGCCAGGTCCAGTAGATTTGTACAATCTAATAGCATGGCTAATTACTGACAATGATGATAGCCTTGGCGATGATGGAAAAGTTCATCTTCCGGAAAATGACAAAGAGAATGTGTTGAACCTAGCCCAGGACATTATTGGGTATCTTGGTACACAGGTTATACCTAAACACATAGGAGTTGCTGTGCATATTCTCAAAGAAACGCATAGTAAAAATATTGTGACAATGTTAAACCGATTTGGTAATAGCATTAGCTATGCCAGTGCCCAACGTTACCTGACAACCACAGCTAATGAGGTTACTGAACGGGAAGAAAGAGAAGGTATTTTTATTCCGTCCAATGTTGTTCATGGTCAATTTGCGCAGTATGCTTTTGATAACCTGAACTTTCATTCAGAAACCGAGGATGGTGGTAGTCTTGATGCAACTACAAATATTATCTATCAGTATACAAATGATAAGGAGAACAATGTTGGGACTGGAAAAGTTCCTCTTCAGAAAACAAGACAAGTAACAATTAAGGAAGCTGTTAAATTTGAACCAGTTGTAAGTAATCTATCACTGAAGGACCGAAAAGAGGCTAGATCGTTATGTGGTACAGAGATTAGCTGTGGCAGCAATATAAGCAGTGATGATTTGGTTGATGAAAACATTGTCTGGTTTCTACTTCGGATGTTCCCAACCCAGATGATGATAGGTGAAGATGAAAGTGTTTGTTGTACACCAAATTGGAATGCATTCTTTGAATTTTATTCCAGGAAACAGACACAGAAAACAAAAATTGGCTATGGTCCAATGTATCCTCAAGCTCCTACAAATCCAGATGTTGTCAAAACCTCTCTTGACTACTTTGTTACACTGAATCTGAAATTGGGCCTGTCAAAGACTGTGGTAACATGTGACCAGGCAATATATGATATCATAAAAGGCTTGCTGAAAAAGGAGCCTGCCAGATATAAAGATGTTATAGTACGATTGGCCGGATTCCATATTGCACAGAACTTTTTGGGGTCCATTGGTTTCTTCATGAAAGAAAGCGGCATTGAAGACGTACTAGTTGCAAGTGACATATGTGGTAGAGGAACAGCTAATAAAGTGATTGCAGGGAAGGACTATTATAAAATGGTTTGTTACCATTCCTTGCCCAGTGAGGCATTCTTTTTGCTCAAGTGGGAAGCCTTTGAGCAATGGTTGTTGCAAGAAGATGAACTTGACTTACTCTCATCTTTGTCATCTGTGTTGGAATGTCTCAGGGCAGCCTTTCAAATGAAGGTCAAAGACAGTGTTACAAAACTTGTTGGTGATATCACGACAAGTCTAAGATTAGTTCAATCTCACTGGAAGAACTTGGAGAATACATTGGGTATAACAGCTCGGTTATGGGGAATGTATATTGAAATGATGCTCATTTTGAAATGTTATATCCATGCTGAAAGAGTTGGCATTTGGAAACAACATCTGCTTGAGGCACAAAACATGCTACCGTACACGGTCTGTTCTGGACATAGCAAGTACATGTCCTGTCTGCCAATTTATCTAAGTGAAATGAATGACCTCCCTAACACTGCGCCTGAAGTACACAAGGAATTTGAGGCGGGTAATTTTGCAGTGCACAAGATGGATGGAGACTTTAATGGAGTATGGACAGACCTTGCATTGGAACAAACTTACAACAAGGAAGGGAAGACAAGACTATTCAAGGGCATTACCCAGGCAGAATTAACAAGAGAGAAATACATAAAAACCATGCCATTCCTAACAGCGATCTCTGAGAGTGTGAAGCAGATGGTACATATGGAGTCTTCTCAATCAGATCATCATGAGAAAATGAATAAAGATGATATGGTAAAGGTACTGAAAATCAGAGACACTGTGGCAGATAAAATGAGAAATCCGTTTGCTGCTTCCCTCGCAGATGATAAGTTAGTTAACATTGCAATGGGAGAAATGCTTGTTTCAACAATACTCGTGGACACCACAAAACTTGGGTTAGAGGCAATGATGGCTGCCAGCAAAACTGATGCTGACCAAATTATCACCCCTAAGATAATGACTTTTGCCACACAACAGAAGCAAGGCAAAAAAAACCAGGACTCTGTAAAACAATTAATTTCTGAGGAAAGCTCGGTTACTAGGGCCCTTTGCTTTACACATGAGTTGAGTGACGAGGCAAGAATTGAAGCCTTCAGTTACGAATGGAGTGACTATCCACCATCGTTATTTGAGCCAGACAAGACTGGGGGATTTACCATGCGCAAAGGAACTAAATCTGACTTCATAGGAACTCTTCAAAACAAGGTTAAGGATTCATGGGAACCAATGAAAGTGTTGCCTCCCTCCGAATCGGAACCGGTGTATGTTATTGATGCCATGGCATTCGTGCAACGTTTTCAGACCCTTGGGGCAAGTGATTTTGGCGAACTTCAGGAGAGGTACAAAAACAAGATTCTAAGTATGAAACCCAAACATTGTTCAGAAGTGCATTTTGTTGGCGATAGATATGACTTTGGTTCAATGAGCCTAAAGAGTGATGAGCGCCATAGGCGGGAAATGGGAGCAAACTCACTGGAGTATATTCCTGTTCATAACATGAAAATACCTGCGTGGAAAACATTCCTTTCGAACCCTAAAAACAAGGCAAACCTGCTCTCATACCTGTCATCTTCTTGGTCACAGTCTGTATCCCTGCCAGATGGGTTTACCCTTATAATAGGAGTTAACGCAGAGGGAATATGTGTGACCAACAACGGCACCAATGTGATGGAGGAGCTGTGCTGCCAAACACACGAGGAAGCCGACACGAGAATCATCGCACATCTTGCTAGCTGCCAAGACAGGAGCATATTTGTTATCCACGCAACCGACCCAGATATCATCATGTTTGCTATGTACCATTATCCTCAGCTTCCACACATTGTAAACCTATGGGTGGAAAAGAATGAACTCGTCCTGCCCATTCATGTTGTACAAAGAAGCATGTGATTTCTTATGTGATTTGTACGGAAGGGCAGGATATTCATCTTTAGATAGGTTACAAGCCCATTTATTTGCGTCGAGCAAACGAGACCTCCGCTCTCTACCTCCCACTGAAGATCCATTTCATTTCCACATTCTCAGGAGTCTTTGCAACATTAGCCTCTACAAACAGGCCCATCTAAGCAATCCAACTCTTCTCCCACCTGAACAGTACGGAAGATATATGGACAAAGGAAGATTAGTTCCTGTCATGAAGAGCAAGCCAAACAAACCTGCAGTGGCAAAACTGACGTACTGCAAGTGCAAGAAGGGTTGTTTAAGGAACTGTTCATGTGCAAAGGCCGGATCGGCATGCATTATTGCATGCACCTGCAATGGGGACCCAAACAAATGTGGGTGACTGACTGAAGACAACGAAAGTGATGAGGACTAGGTAACCAAGAACAAAGTATATTTTCTACTAGGTGTAGTTGTAATCGGAACATTATATGTTATTGTTAGAATGATGAACTTGGGATGACAACATACTGCTTATTAAGTTTTTTTTTCTTATCTCCATATAGTTCAGATGTTTTCTACTGATAGTTTCACAAATAATAACAAAAAACTATTGGATAATGAGAGTTATATCAATAAAATGTACGAAGGAAAATTCACTGATTTTGGCTTTTTTCTGAAATATCACTTAGTAAAAGATGTACAGGGAGCCATTAGTTCTTTGCCAATCCTCACATCCCTTTTCTAAAATCATCAGGGGGATCTAAGGAGTTGACTGAAACAGTATTTTAGTGAAAAAACTTATGATACGGTATATTAATAGGCACTTCTTTGATGGAAGTCCCAGATTTTGAGCATGCCACAACCTTCGTGACCTTTTGACCTCTAGTGACCTTGAGGTTAAGCCAATCAGAATCTACTCTGCTTATAGTTTTAGTCTACATCCATACCAAAAGAATGAGTGGTAATTTGTTGCAGTAGAGTCTTGCGTTGTGATGATATACTAGATTTAGTTTCCCCTACACCTGACTTAGGCGGCTGGTGTTGTCACACCCTATCGTCAAAAAACGGTGTCTACCGAATTTGCGCAATACATTCAAAGTGTCCAAATTCACTTTTCAGATGTCCAAGACCCCTATAGACATAATCCAATTGCCAAAATTTTTATAGCAGGGGTGTCACATCAAAATTATTTTTCTGGTTGTGGATCCCAGACTACAAAATACCCCCTTTTTTCCATTCCCCAGCATGGTTTTTGTACTTTATCTTATCTCCGACTTTCATAGGTTTGTGCGGCTTACCACACTTCCGGTCATGAAACGCTTTCTGACTTTGCTGCCGTTTTGCTGTCTGGCTTCTCTTTGGATTTTGCGTTTCGGGTACCAAAATTTCCTCTGCCATCGGCAACCTGCCCCTCAACCTTCTGCTCATGAGCAGCTGAGCCAGAGATGCATTCAGGATGGGTAACGGAGTGTTACGATAGTTTAGCAAAGCTAACTGAAAATCAGACCCAGTCCTCTCGCACTTCTTTAACATGTCCTTGACTGTTTGCACAAACCGTTCTACCTGCCCATTGCTACGGGGATACTGTGGACTGGAATACACGGCCTTAAACCCATAGTGCAGCGCAAACTCCCTATACTCATGGCTCTTAAACTGTGGACGATTGTCCGAAATGACCTGACTAGGAATACCGTGTCTTGCAAAATTATCCTTCAACGCGTCAATAACAGTGACAGACGACGTATCGCCCAACAGCGTCACCTCTGGATACTTTGTGTAGTAATCTACAGTTATCAGGTAATTCTTATGATTTAACTCAAACAAATCGGCACCAACTTTTTCATACGGTTGAGAGGCGGGTCCCGGCGTGCCCGAGGCGGTCGTCCGGGCTCCCTTGCATCCTTTTCCTTTGCCGCTTCCAGGCATGGTGTAGATCGGCCCGAGGATGTTGGAGCGGTCCGAGGTGGAGGTAGCCAAGAGAAGAAAGAGGTGCAGCAGGGAGGACGGCTGGAAGGCGAGTGACTGAGGAAGGCCGGCGGGTGGCCTTATAAGGGAGGGAGCGGCAAGGCGAGGGGTGGGGGAGGTGAGAAAGCGGCGGGGCAGGGCGAGAGGGCGAGGGAGAAAGCTGAGGGAGGGATGACAGGGCAGGTGAGAAAGCTGCGCGGCGGCAGGAGAGGCGGGGGGAGGGTCTCTTCCTTTCCTTGCATCAAACGCAATGCGAGCATTATGACCCATTTCACCACGAAGACCCGGAGGAACCACCACCCGATTCCCGTTCATTACAAGATTATTTTCTATCGTTAACTCATGTTTGTATGGGATGTATTGTCTCAGACACGGTGGTGTCTGTATCCGTGTAGTGTCCCACCCATCTTCAATGTGTAAGATCAGCATGGACATGGATACACCTTTCTCATACTCATTGACAATCTTACTCAACAAATGCGATGACTGCATATCCACTGCGGCAACGCAGAACGTTTCATCGAACAGGCTATCATGACCTACTTTGACGCTATGCGCCTTGGACAATGTGTCTGCAAAAAACATCAAAGAACCCTTCACATGACATAGCTGAATATTGTAATTTTGCAATCGCATTTGCATCCTCTGCATTTTAGCCGAAAGTTTATGAATTGGCTTCTGCATTATCACCACCAACGGCTTGTGGTCCATTTGAATTTGAACTTCTTTGCTAAAAATATACTCATGAAACCTCTGGAATCCGAAACATATGGCGAGCATTTCTTTTTCTATAGTGGCATAACCACACTGCGCTGAGTTAAGCGCACGAGATGCGAGTGCGATTGGTTTGTCATCTTGCATCAACACGGCACCTAAACCTGACTGACAAGCATCTACCTGAATCGCAATGGGTTTCTGAACATTGTAATACGATAACACAGGAGCAGTTCTTAACTTCTCCTTCAACTTATCAAATGCGCCCTGCTGTTCAGCCTGCCAGTGCCACACCACGTCCTTAGCCAGGAGCTTGCGTAGTGGTTTGGCTATCTCGGACATGTTGGGTATAAACTTGTGTACATATCCAACCATGCCCAGGAACCTTTGGACGCCTTGTTTGTCATGCGGCTCTGGCATGTCAACTATTGCTTGTATTCTGTCTGGATCAGATTTCACACCCTGCTGGGTAAGTTGATGACCTACATATTTCACTGTAGTTTTACATAACAAAGACTTAGCATCGTTTAACTTCAGGTTAACCGACCTAGCTCGGTCCAACACGGCTCGGAGCCGCTCGTTGTGCTCCTCAACCGTTGACCCATATACCAAAATATCGTCCGTGACTATCCCGATACCGGGTATATCGCCCATGACACGGTGCATTTCCTGAATAAAAATGTCACCGGCTGTTTTGATGCCAAAAGGCAAGCGGGTGTACCTGTACCGGACACACGGAGTATTGAACGTGCACAAACATGAACTTTCGTCATCTAATTCTATTTGCCAATAACCTGTCTCTGCATCCAAAACTGAAAAATACTTTGCATCTGCCGTTTTGGCAATAATTTCATCAATCGTTTTGGTAGGGAAAGGCCCTCTCTTTATCGCCTTGTTCAACTTAGTCGGATCCAGACAAATCCTTATCTTGTTTGTTTTTTTACGATAGTTATAGAATTAACCCACTCGGTAGGTTCATCCTGTTCAACTATGACACCCAACTCAACCATGCGATCAAGCTCACTACGTACCTTACCCTGAATGGCAAACGGAATCCGTCTAGGCGGATCAATGACAGGTTGAACAGATTTATCGACATGAATGATAGCATTTGCCTTGATCAACCCCAAACCCTGAAACACATCTCTGTATTTGCTTACTAGCTTCTCCGCCCGAGCGCTGGGACTGTTCGTCGGCTCGGAAATGTTCGTTGGCACAGCGCAGTGCACCTCATCGACACGCACCAGCAGGTTCAATGTCACACAAGCCTGCTTGCCCAAAATAGGCTGACAATCCGGTACCACTTGGAGCTTGAGCACGTTGACGTCCAGCAGTACCTCCCCATCAGGAGTGATCCGATGACCCGAGAACGTCACCAACGAACATCTAGTGTTCGTCAGCCACCCCGGAGCAACTCTGTCAAAGACATACCTCGGCAGCACGTTCGTCTCCGAACCGCTGTCGAGCTTGAACTTGACAGGACAACCGTTCACCCGAACGATCGCGTGCCACAGCTCGGCATCCTGACCGGCACCGCGGTGGACGGCACCGATGAACATATCCGTTGCCAGTACGTTAACCTCTGCCAGATCCGGGTCTTGCTCAGCATTGTGAGGGTCGGGCTCTTCCATGGTAAGTTTGTTGACCCTGCCCAGTCTGCTCCTACAGACCTTACCGAAGTGCCCGATCTTCTTGCAGGCTATGCAAGTCTTTCCTTTCGCTGGGCAGACTCCCCGGCGGTGTTCATATCCACAGTTCTGGCAGCGGATCTTGAACTCTCCTGCAGTGGCGCCACTGGCATTCCAAGATGCCGATTTCCAAGATGGCGTTGCCGATGACCGAACCGCCGGTGCACCGGTATGCGCATTAGCATAGTTCCGTATGAAATCAATCTCCTTACTTTCCACGTCTGATTTGGTGTCTTCCAACAGATCGGAACTAAATTCACTAATCTCACACATACTAACACATTTTCCCAACGTTAACTCAGTAGTTTGAAGCAGTTTGTTCCGTAAATTCACATTCCTTACGCCAGCCACTATCCGATCGCGCAACAGCGACTCCTCCACCGTACCATATTCACAATCCTTCACTTTGTCTCTCAATGCTGTGATGTATGTAGCCATATTTTCTGTAGCCTGATTATGTGAATTAAACTTATACCGCGTGATAATGATTTACCGACACAATAAATCTGAAATGCCTCCGTAAGTGGCACGATCTTATCTTGATCAGCGAGAGCGATATCCATATTGGCGAAAACCTTTTGCGCCTCCTCGCCAGCAACATGAAGAAAGATGCAGCATTGCACTCGTTCTGTCTTCAATACGACACCTGCCTCAGTAGCATATATGTCATATGCTCTGATCCATGTTTTCCAGTTCGATCTCGCGTTGTGGCTGAGGACAAACTGACCAGGCGGCCGCAATCCCGGCAATGTATTAGCGGGTGGCATTCTTCCTCATCTGACACCATGTGAAAGTACAACGTCTGAACACTTTGACTTCTGGATACTGAATGGTTTATTCATGGCCTAGGGCTCGCTTGACCCGCCGGCTAAACTTTCCATGACGTCATCTCATTAGCATATTCCTTTGTCTCAAACTCTGCATCTCGTTAACATATATAGCCACACACCTATACGTCTGTTACGCATATATCACACACAGCACAATGTGTTTTAAAGTTGATTAGTCCGATAGCTTTGGGTTTCTGTAGTTTTGTTAAGATAAATATAGTATGGTGATTGTTATATTCTACCTCATGTTAGTTTGAAGTAACTTTTATTTTAAATGACTAACTTTTGAGATATTTGAAGTGGCAATATGAACAAATTATTTTGGAAAGCTTGCCAAAACTCTGACGCCATAGGCTTTAGAAGTAACATGTTCTATTAAACTGACTTAGTATTCTCTTCTATGCATAATACGTGCACATGTAGCTAAGTTTAATATGTAGAATCAAATTTGGATAGGTTTTTTAAATTTGAAATGTTGATGCTTTCATCAGACTATGCAGCTTTAATATGGGTGTGGGGGGGGGGATTCTTATTTGTTTTTATTTGCGTTATTCTAATTCCTATCCACGTACCTATTCTTATTGTTATTCGGAATGACTTTGGAAACGACTAGCTATCCGACCACATGTAAACTTACATAACCCATTCTCGCAGAAAGGAAACTCTAGAAATACATCTATGCTGATTGATCTATGGTGTATGAGGACCCAGTAAGATATGCCATCCCCCTATGTGTGGAGAGGGATCGTGTGTGTGTGAGTGAGTGGGTGGGTGAATTGGGTGGGGTGGGGTGGGGGTGTATGTACAGGAGACAGACACAGTGAAGCGGACCTTGGGATTTTCCACAGTTTTCTATTCAACATGTCGGATCCATATCCTGGTATTATGTCCACCAGCAGTTCTGAAAATAAACACTTATATATATATATATATATATATATATATATATATATAAGTCACTGTCACAAGTCGGTACCCGTATGCACTGTCACAAGTCAGTACCCGTCCTGATATGACGTTAGATGTTGCTAGGACGTAAAACAACAACAAACAAACATAACCTTGTCTGCTTAACAGTAATCAATAAAATCTTGTTTGATTATGTTGTATATGTTAAAATGAGGTTCTGGATGTGTCTTTGATTTTCATGTTACATGAGTGATATTAATGTATTGCTCAATTTGTATAAGATCTAATTCAAAAAGTGAAATACATTTTTTTCAACTCTGATATATGCGCAAAATGCAAACCTTCATAGGACATTGGATTAGGCTATTATTTGGAAGGTTTTTTGCTATTATTTGGAAGGTTTTCACTTTTGGTTTCCATGTCACACTTTAGTGCCCAGTATTAGAGAATGACCCATATATAATATATATATATATACCGGACACACAGATATATATAGAGAGAGAAAGAGAGAGAGGGGGGGGAGGCGGCGGGCAGGCACCCACACCCGGACGCAGAACACTTAAGGCCCTGTCACACTACGACATAACGACATCAGCATAGGGAGAATGTGAAAAACGTTGAACTTCTCGGCGTAGTATGCAAATTTCGGCACAAGTTGAACCTGGATGCAGCATAGTTGACGAGAGTGTAACGTCGGTAAAGCGTAGTGATAGCGTCGTTCAACGAGAGAGGACAACATAATTACGCTGACGGTACGTTATTAACATTATTTGATCGCCAGAACTACGTTGCTTTACGTTACCTTACGTTACTTACATCATGAAATGTTGGCGAAACGCTGAATGTACATTGGACGTACATTCAGCGTATGTTCTCCTGATGTTCCCATTACGCCGCGTGGACGTTTCCACCGGCTTTAATGTGGGTCAACGTAGTGCAACGTAGTGCAACATAGTGACCAGCGTTTTAATAACGTCCGTCTAACGTCATCGACATTCGCCGAATGCTTACAGAACGTACGGCGAACGTATGGCGAACGTAAACCCTTACATTGGAGTTTCGTCAAAAGTTTTGAACATGTTCAAAACCTTGACGCGTGCCGACATAATACGACGTAACAGGACATATCTCGACATCGGTCTAACGTCATTCTGACATCATCATAACGTAACCCAACATACCTAAACGTAATGACCAAAAGTGACCTATGCCAGGCTTACGTTGGCTCTTATGCTGTAGTCTGACAGGGGTATAAGACCGAGATGGCGAAGCGCACAGTGAGTGCCTCGCGTGTCTCGGCAGAATAGCTCCAACTGAGGCAACTAAAGCACCACAACACAACAACAGAACAGACTGAAAGAATACACGAGCTAAGGGTGGCAGCCGTGACACCCCCCCCCCCACCCCCCAATCCTGCTCCTCCAGCACCGGTGAATCGATCCTATTCGCGTGAAACAGATAAAGGATTCATGAACATTGGGAGCTGTCCTACAATCCACCCTGCTGCTTAGGAAGATAGGACAACCTACCGCTGCTTCCTGACGGTACTGCTTCAAGGTAAGAAGGCATAATTTATGTAGGAAAATAAGTGTTGTGTAAGTGATCTGTCTAGGCCTGCCCAGTTCCTGTGAATGTAGGCCCCTATCCTCTTATTTTATTGTGCAGATCTGATCTGTAACTAGTGTAAGTGGTAAAGAGCTTAAAGCTGCATAGTCCGATGAAAACATCGACTTTTCAAAACCAAGGCAACTATATGAAGGTTTAATTCTACATATATAACTTAGATACTGGTGCATTTATTAAATATTTGTTGCCATATTAGAAGGGCATATACTGAGGAAATTTGATAGAATATGTTTTGTTGTTGTTTTTTGGGGCTGGGTGTATTTATGCTGCCCATAACGGTTAAGTCTAATGACTTGTTTTCACCGCTCGACAGTAATAGTCTTGTGACTTCCTTTCTTTTTATCATTTTCAGTTGTTGTGTAGCTAACTACTACATGCATTCTTTCTCTGTTTGTAAGCATTCTCCGACATCCCCCAAACCTCTGTGAGTTTGTTCATCCTACAATCAGATAATTGTTTTCTTACCAATCGTTAATTTCTCTGAATGTCTTCACCTTGCTGTGTTAGTGGTCATTAGGTTTTGATTTAAAGTTTAAAGTTGACCTTTTATATGTATCATACCTAGCATCTATGCCCTCTAAAACTTTGCTTGAATTATCAGTGTATTTTCTATTTATTTTTCTTTCTTTTTCTTTTTTAATTCATACTATTTGTTGTTGTCATTAGTCTAGCAGTGCATTTAGCTCTCTTTTGATTAATGTTTTATATGTTTCTATTGTCCCTGTACTTCTTTCTTCTACTCCCAGCGTATTCCATTCCCTTGCCTTCATGTACTCGGTACTCCTCTCATATGATCTGTTTTTAGCTCTGTTTATTATCAGTCTGGGACCATCACTACCTCTTGTTGCCTTTTTTGTTACCTGCACCCTCCCATGCTTTTGAGATGTGCTTTTCTCCTGTCATTTAGTGTGTTGACTCTTGCTTTCCTATGGAGATCATCAGTTGGGTGTCTATGTTCCACCTTCAGACATATCTTAAGTGCTCTATTTTATAGTCTTTGTAGTTTATCCAACATATTTTGTTATCCCCCATGTATATTACATCACCATAGTCAAAGTATGGTAGCATCATACCTTTATAGATTTTAATAGCCCTATTTGTAGTTACAGGTACTTTCTGGTATTCGCTAATATCCAGATTTGTGGTTTGCCTTCTTGATAACTTCTTTTATGTTGTCATTGTAGTTTAGTTTCCTATCAAGATTCATCCCTAGATATTGGTTGTTGGTCTCATAATCAAGAGCTTTTCCTCCCAAACTTATTGGCTCCTCATTGCCATAGTTGATTTTCCCACTGCCAAACACTAGGACCTTCAACTTCTTGTGGTTTATGGAAATCTTGTTGGAGTTACACCAATTATCTAAAGCTACTAGTTTCTCATCTAGCTTATCTCTCTTTTCTGCTATTGCTTGTTGTATATGATCACAGTGTCATCAACATATAGTTGGAATTTGATTCCCTCTAAGGACTTCTCCAGATCATTGATGTAAATGATGAAGAGGAGTGGGCCTAATACTGAACCTTGAGGGACTCCACAGGTTACCTGTATACTTTCTGATGTTTTGCCATTTACTTTTGTTCTCTGACTTCTCTCACTGATGTAATTCCTTATCCAGTCTAGTGTTCTTCCTCTTATTTCTACTCTTTCTAGCTTTTTTATCGGTATGTCATGATTCACTGTATCGAATGCCTTGCTAAAATCTATGAATGTGGCAGTTGTCTGTTCATCTTCATTCATACCTCTCAGTACGTCATTTGTTAGATTGGATATAGTTTGTGTTTTGGAGAATCCATTTCTGAACCCTCCCTGTCTGTCATTTAGTATTTTCTCACTATCTAGATGTTTCATGATGTGCTTTTACATTAATTTCTCTATCAGCTTGCCTGCTAGAGGTAGGAGTGATATGGGGCTGTAGTTGCCCATGTCCCCTTTGTATCCACCCTTGTGTATTGGTACCACTGTAGCCTGCTTCCAGGCCGTGGGAAAAATACCCATCTCAAATGAATTATTGATTAAGTCACATATAACATTTGGTATGGCTAGCATAGCATCTTTAATTATTCTGGCTTGTAGGTTCTGTATTCCTGATGACTTTCCTAGATCTATTCCCTTAACTAGTCTAATCACTTCATTCTCTCTTAAAACTCTTGCTGTCTCTGTACTATTTTCAACTGCAGCACATGTGTATTCCCAGCTTCCTCTGAATTGTTCTGCTAACTTTGCTCCTATCTCTGTGAAGTGTTTATTTAGTCTATCTGGTGCTCTCTCATTTGATATGGTGTTCCCTTCTCCATATGTTAGCACTATCTTGCTTTTCTCCTTATCTCCCGGTAATGCCAACTCTACATTTTTCGAGAACTTCATGGAGTGATTATCTTGTTCTTCAATGTATGTGGTCTTTGCCCGCCTGACTAGCCTTATGCCCAATGCACACTGCCCGTATACGACGTAAAACTGGCCGTTTCGCCCATAAAACTGGGTTTTAGTCGTTAGGTGTGCGACCCCCGCGCACACTAGACGCATGCGATTCGCGTATAAAACTCAGTTTTATGGCTTAAAACTCGAGTCGCAAGCGATTCGAAAAATGAATCGGGCCGTTCGAGAAACGCTAGATGTGAGCGGGCAGTCGCGTCGTATACGGTATATGTGTGCTAGCCGGCGACCGGTCGTGTCAGGGTTTTAGCGATAAGCGAATCAGAGGGCGGAATCGGGTCATGTGACTTTGTCCGTACACAGAGGAAAAAAATGGCGGACTGGACGAACGAAGCCGAGAATTGTATGGTAGAAATGTGGAGAGATCGCCCGTGTCTCTTCGACGTGTGTAGTCCCGAGTACTCCAATCGAGTAAAGAGGATTACTGCATTGTCCGAAATCACCACAGAGGTCGGGCAGTCAGGTAAGCCTGTTTTTCCGATAGTTTTCACTGTTTTGTTTCGTCAACATAGGTCGTAGTGGGTCGTAGTGTTCTTATAGTTGTAGAACGACGATCCCGAGTGTGGAGGTGGCTTGATGTGGATGTGTTTCCCGTCCAAGGCGCCGATGCAGTTCGGGAAATTCCATCGTGTGCTGAACAGATCCGCTACCTTGCTCCACTCGTCGTGGGTTGACGGGGTCTGCAAAAACAAAAAGACTAAATTGTTTTGTTTGTTTAAAAAATATTGTGTTTCTATTTTGTATCTCAGCACATGGATGCGGAGATCGACGAACACTAAATTGTTATGTTTGTTTAAAAAATATTGTGTTTCTATTCTGTTTCTCAGCACGTGGCGGAGATCGACGACGACGGTGAAACGGAAAGCCTCACATCGGCGCAAGCTGTGGCAACGATTGAAGACGAACCGGAAGACGAAACGGACACTATCGCGAGCACCCCAAAGTCCATCCAGGATTTTAGGAAAGCCAACAAACGCAAGCGCGCGGACGCAGACAGCCGAGAGAACGAGCTGATGGAGCTCGTTCTGCAGAATCTAAAAGAAACGCGGGCCGAGCCGGACGATGCCATCGCAGTGTTCACTAAAAGCATCGCCATGAAGTTGCGAAAGATCAGTGATCCGCGCGTTCTGCTTCTTACCCAGAACGACATCGAGCAGGCGTGCTTTCGCGGCAGTATGAAAATGCTGGAGATTAAAAACCAACAACAGGACATCGCCCAAGCAAGAGGCACCGCTGGGACAGATGCCGCCGGTTCCTCCTTCTCGTATTTACATATGTTAGGATCAGATGACTGTAGCGACACTACACATTAATTTGGTTTATTGGTCACAGACAACAGCGGCTGGACATAGTCGTGGTCAGTTTTAGTTTTGCTATGGTTCCCCATAGCAGTTTCAGGATTTGTTTTGTTGTTTTAGTATCAATCTTATTGAACAGTTACTGAATAGAAATAAGATATAATAATTACTGTTTTTGGTTTGTTGTTTTGCTCTGTTTACCCATAGCAGTGTTTTAGTAGGAATCTTATTGAACAGAAATGAAAAGTCACCGACAACATATTTACATTTGTTAGGATCTGATGACTGTATCGATATTCAACTTGATCATAGTGACATTCCCATAAGATTTTATAATTACTGTTTTTGGTTTCCAATTTACAAGTTTCACGCGTTGTGCATATCATGTTTATCATGTTTATCATGTTCATGTTCATGTTTTTGTGTGAAACCCAATAAAAAGAAAATTAACACAAGCACTGTTACCTTGAAGTAGTCATCCTTCAGTGCTGCGTAGATGGCGTCGCACGTCTCGGGGACAAGCTGCCCGATGGTCGTCGCACCCACCCGAAACTGGTAGCTTATGCTCTTGAACGACTCACCTAGAAAAAGGGTTGTTAATGTGAGCTCATATGGTCGAACACAAAGTCAGAAAAAAACACCACAGTACAAAATAAACGATATCGTCGAAGAGATAGTCAATCGGAATGTAAATAATGTATAAGACAAAGTAAATTATTACCTGTCGCCAGGAAGCGTAGGGTGATCGCAAGCCTCTCTGCAGCCGAGATCGACGCCCGAAACGTTGTGTTCTGACGCTCGATCCGAGGTTTGACCAGCTCAAGCAACTGATCAAACTGTGGTGCTGGCATCCGGCTATAGTTGGTGAACGCTTGCGGTTCATCGGCACGTAATCCAGCTACCAGGGTGTTGAACGCTCCAAGCTGAGCATGCTGAGCAATGTGGGGACGAATCCACACTTGCCGACCTATCCTTCGACGTCGCACATGACGGATCGCAAGCATTGCAAGTGCCTCAGCGATTTTTCTTCTTTGCTCTGGTGTACGTGGCGCCATTTTTGAATTTGAATTTGTAATCCCTCAGCGACTGCTCACGATACGATAGTTCGCCCCACATCCGCCAGTTGCGTGCAGTGAAACACACATGGCGCCATCTTGCGTTGGACCACACCAGCTGCTAGGAGGCGCTGATGCTCATGTAGTTCGCGCTAAAAACACCAGGTGCGTAGGTGGCAGTCGCGAATCGGGACGGTATATGTGCGCGCCCAGTCGCGCTCCAGTCGGTAGATGTGTACACCCCCAGTCGTAAGTTTTAGTCGGGAAACGGGTCGTGATGAGTCGCGTCGGCCAGTCAGTTTTAGTGCGCGAATCGTATACGGTATGTGTGTACCTGGCATTAGGGTTTTTCTTTTCACAGTTTTGAAGTTGTTGATGTCATCCATCTTATTTGAATGGAAGAGAGGGAATGGAAGAGAGGGGAATGGAAGAGGGGGAATGGGAGAGGGGGAATGGAAGAGAGGGAATGGAAGAGAGGGGAATGGAAGAGAGGGGAATGGAAGAGGGGGAATGGGAGAGGGGGAATGGAAGAGGAGGAATGGAAGAGGGGGAATGGAAGAGGGGGAATGGAAGATGGGGGAATGCAAGAGGGGGGGATGCAAGAGGGGGAACGCAAGAGGGGGAATGGAAGAGCAGGGAATGGAAGAGGGGGAATGGAAGAGGGGGAATGGAACATGGGGGAATGCAAGAGGGGGAACACAAGAGGGGGGAATGCAAGAGGGGGGAATGCAAGAGGGGGGAACGCAAGAGGGGGAATGGAAGGGGAGGGAATGGAAGAGAGGGAATGGAAGAGGGGAAATGGAAGAGGGGAATGGAAGAGAGGGAATGGAAGAGAGGGGAATGGAAGAGGGGGAGTGGAAGAGGGGGAATGGAAGAGGGGGAATGGAAGATGGGGGAACACAAGAAGGGGAAAGCAACAGGGGGGAACGCAAGAGGGGGAATGGAAGAGCAGGGAATGGAAGGGGAGGGAATGGAAGAGAGGAATGGAAGAGGGGGGAATGGAAGAGGGGAAACGGAGGATGGGGGAATGCAAGAGGGGGGAACACAAGAGGGGAGAACGCAAGAGGGGGGAATGGAAGAGGAGGGAATGGAAGAGGGGGAATGGGAGAGGGGGGAATGGAAGAGGCGGAATGGAAGAGGGGGAATGGAAGAGGGGGAATGGAAGATGGGGGAATGCAACAGGGGGAATGCAACAGGGGGAATGGAAGGGGAGGGAATGGAAGAGGGGGAATGGAAGACGGGGGAACGCAAGAGGGGGGAACGCAAGAGGGGGGAATGCAAGAGGGGGGAACGCAACAGGGGGAACGCAACAAGGGGGAATGGAAGAAGAGGGAATGGAGGAGGCAGAATGGAAGAGAAGGGAATGGAACAGGGGGAATGGAAGAGGATGGACTGGAAGAGTAGGAAAGGAAGAGGCGGAATGGAAGAGGGGAATGGAAGATGGGGGAACGCACGAGGGGGGAACGCAAGAGGGGGAACGCAATAGGGAGGAATGGAAGAGCAGGGAATGGAAGGGGAGGGAATGGAAGAGGGGGGAATGGAAGAGGGGGAATGGAAGACAGGGGAACGCAAGAGGGGGGACCGCAAGAGGGGGAATGGAAGAGGAGGGAATGGAAGGGGAGGGAATGGAAGAGAGGGGAATGGAAGAGGGGGAATGGGAGAGGGGATAATGGAAGAGGAGGAATGGAAGAGGGGGAATGGAAGAGGGGGAATGGAAGATGGGGGAATGCAACAGAGGGAATGGAAGGGGAGGGAATGGAAGAGGGGGAATGGAAGACGGGGGAACGCAAGGGGGGGGGGACGCAAGAGGGGGGAATGCAAGAGGGGGGAACGCAACAGGGGGAATGCAACAAGGGGGAATGGAAGAGGACGGAATGGAAGAGGGGGAATGGAAGAGAGGGAATGGAAGAGAGGGGAATGGAAGAGGGGGAATGGAAGAGGGGGAATGGAACAGGAGGAATGGAAGAGGGGGAATGGAAGAGGGGGAATGGAAGATGGGGGAATGCAAGAGGGGGGAACGGAAGATGGGGGAATGCAACAGGGGGAACGCAAGAGGGAGAATGGAAGAGCAGAGAATGGAAGGGGAGGGAATGGAAGAGGGGGAACTGAAGATGGGGGAATGGAAGAGGGCGGAACGCAAGAGGGGGAACGCAAGAGGGGGGAATGCAAGAGGGGGAATGGAAGGGGAGGGAATGGAAGAGAGGGAATGGAAGAGGGGGGAATGGGAGAGGGGGGAATGGAAGAGGAGGAATGGAAGAGGGGGAATGGAAGAGGGGGAATGGAAGATGGGGGAATGCAACAGAGGGAACGCAACAGGGGGAATGGAAGGGGAGGGAATGGAAGAGGGGGGATGGAAGACGGGGGAACGCAAGAGGGGGGAACGCAAGAGGGGGGAATGCAAGAGGGGGGAACGCAACAGGGGGAACGCAACAAGGGGGAATGGAAGTGGAGGGAATGGAAGAGGGGGAATGGAAGAGAGGGAATGGAAGAGAGGGGAATGGAAGAGGGGGAATGGGAGAGGGGGAATGGAAGAGGGGGAACGGAAGACGGGGGAACGCAACAGGGGGGAAGGCAACAGGGGGATGCTCGAAAAAATACCATCGTTAATCGACGTTAAAACAACGTGCCAGCAACGTGCCTCCAACGCGCTTCTAACATGTGCCGCGTGCTGCTAACGCGCCCGTAACGCGCGACCCAACACGTTGACGCGCGTTGTGGCGCGTCGAAAGTTTTGTGCACGCACAAAACCTTCGACGCGGCCCGATGCGCACCAATGGGTCCGTCCAGACCTTGCTTTCACTCAAAGTGTACCGACGTGTACCGACGCGCCGATAACGCGTTTGTAACGCGCCCCGACGCTTCGCCCTAAAAGGCGACACGTCGGCATGCGTCGACGCGCGTTGGTGAGAAACGTCGTAATGTGACAGCACCATTAGTGTCTGCTTTGTTCTTCATCTTGTATTTTAAGAAATTACTTGGTGGGGCATTGTGCCCTTTTGTCTCAGCCTTTTCTTTGAATTCAATGTTGTGGAACTGCTCAGGCCTGTAGAACCTGCCATTAATCAGTATGTTTTTTCCACACATCTTGACGACTGGATGTTTTTTTGCAAGCACATACATTTTCTGGACTGTGCATTCCTGCAGTAATTCATCTCCAGTGCTATCGGGACGCATGTTGATTCTCCCATATTTTTGGTCTTCATTGATTATATTTTTTGCTCGGTATAGTTCCTTGCATTGTTCTCTGTTTTGCATGTGGATAGTGTCAGAGTTTTGGCATGCTTTTCAAAATTAAATGTTTGCACCTCAAATATCTCAAAAGTTTGCCATTTTAAATAAGTTAATTAGATTATAGCGATCAACTTGATATATTTATCTCAGAATATGACAGAAACTGAAAACCATCGGACTACTCAACTTTAAAGAGAAAATGGAATCACATGAATTATTATTATTTCTCCTTCAAATCGATTATTTTTTCTAAAGATGATGATGTCCGGTTTGTTGCTGATATCAGCATCATATACAGTAAAATCTAATTCGACCGACCATGGGGCCGACTTTAAGTGCTCCATTTAAGGAGGTGGTCGGTTTAGGGAATTAGAATATCCTTACAATGGTATTGTTGGGACCCAAATAAAGCGATCGATATAGGGGAGTGGTCGATCTGTGGAGGCAGTCCGGTTCGAGAGGGTTTACCTACTGTACTTCGATACACAAAGTGGCAACTATCTCAGCACTATTTCAACTACGATACACTAATTCTGAGGCCCTACATGGTAGTTAGAGGTTGTTATTTGAACCTATTTCATATATTATTTTGTTACATTAGTTGATTAATCAGGGGTATTTCAAGCACGGACAAATTGTCTTCCCCCTTCCACTGCTCCTTTCCCTGTCCTAGTAATGCAGACAACTATATTGTATTTTTCTTCTGGAATTTCACCCCGCTGTCTTCATGTGTATTACACCTCACCAGTTAGTTAAGCTAGTGACATCTATTGGCAGAATCTGGAACCACTCTAGTCAGGTATAGGGTCTACTTTTCAGCTTAACTGGTGGGGTCTATTGTTTTGGTTTTGAAAATTTGAAGCTTTCATCGGACTATGCAACTTTAACTCTAGGTGGCTTTCCTGTTTGGTTTTGTAGATTTGCTCCCAGGACGTGGCGGGACAGACTGTTTGCAAGATGGGGATCATCATTCAACTGCTGGTTTTCAGTATAAGCCTCACCATCCACGTAGAGTTTGCAGCTGCCAACGGAGCACCCCCACTATCACTGAGAAGACTACCGCCCACAGCTGGGTCACCTATACCCCTCCGAATGCCTCCTCAGTCAGATTCAGACACCAGCAAACTAACCCTGTCACGAAGCGCCAACTCTGTTCCTCAGACCTTCCTCAACTGCCCTGTTTCTTGCAATTGCCGTTGGAATGCAGACTCACTATTTGTTGAAGGGTGTAGAAAAAATGTTTCCATTGATTCACTGAATGCCTTAATTCAGAAGCATTGGGGCGTGACTTCTCTGTCACTTATCTCCTCCAGCCTCAGCAAGATTCCAGATGCAGTCTATAGCCTGAGACATTTACTGAGCTTGAATCTCAGTCACAACTCCCTCACGGAGGCAGAACTGAATTGTCCTTATGTGGAGGGGCATCTCGAAGCATTAGAGAATAACTCATTAAGAAAGCGTAGTTTCCCCGGAAGTATCACGAACCTTACTCTCTCATATAATCTCATAGAAAAGGTTAAGTTAAATCTTCACCATGCCCATAAACGGTTGCAGTTTATTGCACTGGACAATAATAGAATAACTCATGTCAAAATAGAACTGAATTCTAAATTTCATAGTCTGAAGGAATTAGATCTGCATTCCAACAACTTGCGACAATTGGACATATGGGCTTTGCAACTATGGGAGAGCGGTGTCACAATCAATCTAGAAAAGAACAACATTTCAAATTTTATTAAACTCTCAAGGTGGAAATTTCACTGCGATGCCATAGTGAAAGGTTTGTTGAATTTAGCTCACAACAACATCAGTCATCTAACGGATATTTTTGAAGGCTGGCGCATAGGGGGTTACTACACCGACATCACCTGTTTCCTTAAGCAGTCACATGCGATCAGAATTGAAGGAAATCCGCTCAACTGTGACTGCAGGGACTACAACATTTTCAACATTCTGAAGACAGAGCAAATCCTTCACGCCTTCAACCATCAGCTCCTCTGCTATCTGCCACCAAGTCTGCGCGGAAAGAACATGTTGGATCTCCAGCCAGACATGCTTGTCTGTGATATTCACAAGAACTGTCCCAACAAATGCAAATGCCAACAAAATCCATATCTTCTGAAGATCCTTGTCAATTGTGAGAACTGCAACTTAACTGAGCTGCCACTGGTCATTCCTGGTTTGCTTCCAAAGTACACCTATGACCTCAACTTTGTTGGAAACCTACTGGAGGGTATCGAACAAGATAGCTTCGTCAATAACTACTTTCCACATACAACCTGGGCCCGGTTCAGTTACAACCAGATTGACTTTGTAATGTACTCAGTAATTGAGGCTCTATTGAATGCGAAGGTTGTGTTTCTTGATAATAATGGACTCCGCTACCTGCCACTAGGGGTCAGCTCACTCAACATGACCATATCACCGATGAAACTACACCTTGCCCACAACCCATTCTACTGCGACTGTCTCATTCGCGACACATGGGAGTTTGTGCACTTGATGAAACAACGCATTATTGATAAAGATCAGATGATCTGTTCGAAGCCTGCCAACATGGATGGCTACAAATTAATGCAAGAGAAGCCTGGGACCTACCAATGTCCAACGGAACCAAGGGGTTGGTATTATTTTCTTTTTTTCTTGGCCGTCTTCACAGTTATTGTGTGGATTCTCATAGTGTTCATCCCGATTGTCATCATCTACAAGCAGAGGCTATTGCTGTGGACACGCTACAAAAAGCACTGGTTCAACCGCGATGAGTGCAGAGGAGAGTTCAAGGAGTTTGATATATTTCTGTGCTACGCAGAAGTTGACAAGGCATTTGCTATGAACACCATCTTCAATTGGCTTGAGTCACAGGGCTACAAGGTGGCACATCACAAGGCCAACTACATGGTCGGAAAGTCAATTGCGAAGAACATCTATGAATGTGTGCGGAAGAGCAAGAGGACGCTGTGTATCTTAACGACAGCATTTACCCGCAGCGACTGGTGCCTGCTGGAGTTCTGCACAGCACTCCACATTGACAAGCAGCAGAAGACACAGCGCCTCATTGGCATTCAGATGGAAGAGCTCGTCGAAGACCCCACTGGACAAATTGAGCTCGACCCACGCTTCAGCTGGTTCATCCCAGAGCAACGCTGCCTTGCAGTTGGCGACCCACTTCTCTGGGAGAAGTTGATGTACATGCTTCCGCTAATGAAGATGGGCTATCGGATGATGGACGGCCGCCTTCAGGTCCCCGAGTACATTCCTTACATGCCTCCTGCAAAGAAGCTGAAGGCAAGCACATCCGGCAAGAAAGCAGCAGCAAAGGCAGGAGACAAGGCCACTGGCTGTGGACAGTTTAAAAGGAAGCACATCCAGTCTGCGGATGAGGAGTTGTTGATCCCTGAACTGTGATCAACAAGTACAATGTAAGAACTTGAAGTGCCTGCGAACAAAGATGCTGACAGGAATAGTTTTTAGATAAGAACCTAGAGAATTGTTGTATTGCTATAAATATGGATGAGGATATTCACATAGCTGCTTTGCTCTGCGAATTAGCAGAAGAATGATTACTATTCGCAGATCTGCTTTGCTCTGCGAATTAGCAGAAGAATGATTACAATTCGCAGAGCTGCTTTGCTCTACACATTTGCAGAAGAATGAAGTCAGGTCGTATAAAGTCAGGTCGGGTAAAGCCAAGTCAGGTAAAGTTAGGTCGGGTCAAATCAGGTCAGGTAAAGTCAGGTCGGGTAAAGTGATATCGGGTAAAGTCAGGTCGGGTAAAGTTGGGTCGGGTAAAGTTAGGTCGGATAAAGTTGGGTCGGGTAAAGTCGGGCTGGATAAACTCTGGTCGGGTAAAGTCAGGTCGAGTAAAGTCGGGTCGAGTAAAGTCGGGTCGGATAAAGTCAGGTCGGGTAAAGTGATGTCGGGTAAAGTCGGGTCGAGTAAAGTAATGTCGAGTAAAGTAATGTCGGGTAAAGTATTTGGCCTCTCTTTATCACATACATTTAGATTTTTTCTGCCCACGTCTAACTGAACGCGTGCGTGACGTCTGCGTGATGCATGCTGATTGGTTGGTTGCAGCTCTGCGAATTACAGCATTCGTGGCTGTTATTCGCAGAGCAGCTCAGCGAATAGCCAGTGCCATTAAATATACAGCAACTTGTCTTATTTTTCTTAAAATATGTTGTCATATGATTTTTAATAAGTTACTAGAAATATAGCTGTCATTAACACTATTGATGACATTATTCATAGTTAATCCAACATTAGTTATTGATTAGCATATACTGTATATGCTAATACATGTATAGTACATGTTGTGTAGGCCTACTGGACGGGGTTGCAGAGTGGATAGAGTGCCAGCCTACTGTAAGTATGATGCCAGGGCCAATTCAAACCAAAAATACACAACATTGATACTTGGCATTACTTTTCTGGTGTTGCAGTTTCCGCGGTACGCCAGTTTGTGAGGTACACATCGCTTCTGCGCATGTGTCAAAATCGAACAGCATCGTCACTAACCTTATAAATCTAATATAATGTTGTTGGTAAAGATGTTTTCTATATGTGTACCAAGTGATTTGTTTCTAGGTGGTGTGGTTTTAGAGATATTTCACTTTTTCTGTATTTTCTGTATGAAGATTGCTCACGACCATTGACAATGCCTTGAGTTTGACGGTATGCACAGTGCAAAACATTAGTTTTATTCAAAATTAATAGAAATCAAGAACCCTAACCCTATAAATTTAATATAATCTGTTTCTTGAATATGTTTTTTGTATGTGTGCCAGGCAGTTTGTTTCTAGGTGGTGTAATTTGAGAGATATTTGACTTTTTCTGTATGAAGATTTGCTCACCGCGGAAACTGCAACACCGGGAATTAAAAGAGGTTATTTCACATTAAATGCATCTACATCCACCAGAAAAAAATCCAAATGAACATGGAGTTGTGAAACCGATCCTGACTTTCGAATAAATATGCTGTTTGATTTCTACATTTACCAAACAACTGAACTAATAATGTGTCACTGTCGATTTAGATCGATATTATGCAGGATCGTCACGAATGGTTGCTCCCAGCCATCTAGAATAAGGCCAAACTATATTAATATTCGGTTAGATATTTTGGATAGGCATTGACTGTAGACTTCGGATCTAAAAGAACGGTACCGTGACGCCACACTGGTTTTAGAATATCCTTCTGTCACCAGGGGACCATGCCAATAGAGGCAGGTTAGGGTTAGATATTTTGGGTAGACAGTAACTTTGGATCTAAAAGAACGGTACCGTGATGCTGTCACGGTACTGTGATTTTAGAATATCCTTCTGTTGCCATGGTACCATGACAATAGAAGTGCCCTATCGGAGTGACTATTGTCACAGTACCGTGATATCAACGGTACAGTGATGCTAGACTGTTGCACTGCTGTCATGGTACTGTGGTTTTAGAATATCCTTCTGTTGCCATGGTACCATGACAATAGAAGTGCCCTATCGGAGTGACTATTGTCACAGTACCGTGATATCAACGGTTCAGTGACGCTAGACTGTCGCACTGCTGTCACGGTACTGTGGTTTTAGAATATCCTTCTGTCACCACTGTACCGTGACAATAGAGGTGTCCTTAATATTTTCTGAGATAAGAGTAGTACATGTTTCCTAGGCTGAGGTACATTGACACACACCAGCCTATTTACTATTATAGATAATGTAATTATAACAAATAAATTGGTGGTGTTTATTTATCC
Source organism: Branchipolynoe longqiensis (assembly GCA_030323885.1). Taxonomy (NCBI): domain Eukaryota; kingdom Metazoa; phylum Annelida; class Polychaeta; order Phyllodocida; family Polynoidae; genus Branchipolynoe; species Branchipolynoe longqiensis. The sequence continues at coordinate 16,102,498 of CM059203.1, forward strand.
TGTCCATAACGAGTAAGTCGCGGCTTGTTTTCATCGCTGAACAGCGAGTCTCAATTTGGTAGTAGCCTTGTGATCTTAGCTGTTAGTCATTATGTTAGTTGTTTTTTTTGGTGCCACATTTGCTACATTTTGGTATATACCTAACCCCTGCGATTATATGCTTGGTTAAATTAACTTGATATTCCTTGTATGCAGCACTATATCTGTGACACAAGTGTCTTAATTAGATCAAATTTAAGTAAATGCTTTAGTTTTCAAAATATATGTTCACCTGATAATGTAATTTTAGGAGCCTGATATTCTGTAACCCTTAATCTTAGGTTACACCAATTTCTTTGGATTGGAAATTAGGATAGTATTAGTAAAAATATTGCACCCTATGCATATTATTACATTTCACTGCCGGTACTTATTAGTATGCATAAACATTATAAAGCGATGCCATAGTAAACAATATAAAACAACAACATTTGTCTGTTATTTATGATTACCTTCAATTTATTCTAGAAAAACGATTAAAAAAAAAGATGGTTATTTCCGCAAAGTCAACATAACTTTACACAGATATATATATTTATCCTCTTATAACGACGACAACTGAACAGCACCAAATGAACAATATTCACATAAATGATTTTAAGATTGTGACATAATTGATGCCTGCATATTTCAACATATCAATTCGTCATAATGCATTCTAATAGATTTAATATTAAATAAGTATGTACACTCACGCAATTATGCCTTAATTATATAGTTAGTGTTGCTTGTACTTGTAAATAGGCAATTCATCTGGCTGCTGTCAGCCTATATCTGTTTTAATTAATTTAATTTTATAATCTGCCAGGGCCCTTTCACCGATGGGTAAATAAGCCGTACAGGCGTCAATGAACCTCGCCTGGAGGATCTTGGGGTGGATGCACTCAATGTTCAGCGTTTTCCAGAAGGCGGCGTTCTTGATTAACGACTTCTGGTTCCGTTGCTTCTGGCGTGTTAGCTTTATCATGTCAAAGTTAAAAAGGAATAGAGAGGAACACCGATTAACAGTCAGCATTTCTAAAACTAACTCATTCTTCTTTCGAGCGACATATCCATGGAACAGTCTTCCAGACCAAGTAGTTAAATCACCAACGGTAGAAGCATTTGAGAGAAGGCTGGATGGACATTGGAGAGGACACCACAATTATATGACTTCAGCGCTCCGTCCACCTCCATATGTGTGCAAGAAGAATAGTGTTTTTTTTTACCATAATGAGCTGGCATAAGAGGCCCAACAGAGACTAGATGAGCCACAACAGGATCTGTAAGTTAATCTGTAAGTTAACTATTCAAATCATAGGAAATAGAGTTTCCGACTGTAGTTCCCTCGTCACAGTTGTTTTTTTAAGATGCCAGGTGGCACACCACCATACAGTGGAACTATAGCAATTAAAAAAAAAAAAATTTGTAAAGGATTTCTATTCATATGTCATTTCTCAGTGCCGTAGCACTGGTCTTCGAGGTGTAAGTGGTACAATTATTTACACAAAGTTTTTACATGAGTTGTAGAGCATAATTAAAAAACATGTGATACGATGAGTACAACTCAGTATTGCCTTCTACGCAGAAACAAATGCTTAATAAGTACATCAGTATCTAAGTTAGATATGTAAAATCAAATCTAGATAATTGGTTTGGTTTTGAAAATTTGATATTTCAACGGACTATGCAGCTTTAAGCAGGGGAAATTTCAATCGCGGACGATTGGTCTTCCTCATTCCACCGCTCCTTCCCCTATCCTAATAATGCTGAGTGCCAGGCTAGGAAGCGACAAGTATCAATTTTTAAGTCATTGGTTTGACTTGACCAGGGTTCAAACCCACGATCTACCAGAACAGGAGGTGGACGCTCAACTCATCCGTCCATCCCGTCTAGTATGAAGAGAATAAAAGGAGGGGGGAAAATGAGTATAAAAGGTCTTGTGACCAGGGAATGCCCTCGGAGTCACTCTTAATTGTACTCATGTTTGAAATTCCTTACCCAAAACTAGGCTCACTCCGCAAACAAACAGCAAACCTCAAACTACAGATGCTTACAGCTGCATAACCCGATGAAAACATAAACATTTCAAAACCGAAACAATTATCTAGATTTGATTCTAGATATCAAACTTAGATACCGGCACACTTATTAAATATTTGTCACCACATCAAAGGGAATGCTGAGGCAATTTATTAGAAGCTATTACTGCAGAACACCAGGGTGTCAGAGTTTTGGCATGCTTGCCAAAATTAATTTGGCATGTTTGCACTTCAAATATCTAAAACATTAGACATTTAAAATAAAAGTTACTTTAAACTAAAGTAGCATATATTATAACAATCAACCTAATATATTTATCTCAGAAAATGACAGACACTCAAAACCATCAGACTATACAACTTAGATAAGTGCACCAGTATCTATGTTGGATATGCATGATCAAATGTAGAAAACTATTTCTCAAGGTAGGACAATAAGGACTGCCGGGTTGCCTGGGGCACCTAGTTTACTCGGTCGGGCAGATGAAGTTCTCGGTGACCTTCCCGAATGGGCAAGTCGTTATATTTCTGATCTGCAGTAACAGATTTTATACCCTCCTCCTCCTGCCCACACCTCCTGACCTGCACTCCGAGTCGGATTTCGGAAAGGGTTCGTTTTACCACGCCCATCCACCCTCTTTAAAAAAAGATTTCCCACTGCGTTGGGGTCGGCTTGCGGACCAACCTCCTCGGACTCCCAGGTCCTCTCTCTCCCATCAGCTGACACTGACCAGATGGACTGAACTATCCTGAATTAAAAAACTTGTCATAACCTTTATATGTAACCCTTCCCTATATACATAATAAAAACCCCTTTCTCCCAACTATCGTCTCAGGCTTCCTCTGTCCGAATCAGCTGACTTGGGCTTGGGCAAGTAGTTTTGCCACTCGGGTAAGTAGAACATTCAGTCACTTGCCCGATTGGGCAAGTGGGAAACAAAGTTAGCGTCCTAGCCTGTTTTGGTTTCTAAAATACTATTCTTTCATCGTACTATGCAGCTTTGATACTTCGAAGTAGACTCACCTGGGCTTTCATGTTCGGGACATCATCGGCGGTGTGTTTCTTAACGCGATCACAATGGTTGGCAGGTGAGATGGCAGGGTGAGTACTACCGCGACACTTGAGTGGCTTTGTTGGTAGATGCTGAAAGATGAACGAACACAAGGGACATTAGAACAAGGTTCACAGACGCAAGCAATTAGAACAGTCCGCTTTGAAGTCGCCCGGTGTCATGGTATAAAACCCCGGTCCGATCGCAACCCCTGCCGTGGCTTCTGTGCATGCGCGTGTCAGTGCCAGTGCATTGTCAATGACAATGGCCGTGAGCAATCTTCATACAGAAAAAGTGAAATATCTCTAAAGCTACACCACTTAGAAACAAGCTGCTTGGTACACATGGTCGTAATGCGAAGCATTACGTTTGATGCGAGGAGAGGAAGAGACCCTCCCCCCGCCCCGCGCTGTCCCGCTGGTTTCTCACCTCGGCAGACGGCGCGGTGTGCCGCCGACCTCCCCCGCCCTCCGCGTCACGCGGCGCTCACGCCTCACCCGATTCCGCTGCTCGCCACCTCTCGCCCTCCCCCGGGCCGGCAGCTTTCACACTCACCTGCTGTCGCCCCTCCCTCTCCCCTTATAAGGCCGCCCCCCGGCCTCCCTCAGGCACTCGCCCTCCTGCCGTCTCCCAGCTCTACCCTTTCTTCAGTCTTGGCTACTCCACCTCGGATCTCTGCCCCAGCTCAGCCTCAGGATGCCTCGAGGGAAAGGACGTGGACGGAAGGGATCCCGGGCCGCCCCCGGCACCCTCTCCAGCACCCGGCCGGGGCGAGTCCCCGGCCTACGCCCCGGCATCCCCCGCGGCGCCCTCGGGCCGCACCTCGGGCCCCGAGATGTCGACACTGCTGGAGGCGCTCCAGCGTATGCAGCTCGACCAACAGCACTCCGCCGCCGAGGCGCGCCAGGCGACGGCCGACCTCCACGCCCGGATCGACTCCCTGGAGACCGGGGGGACCCGCCCGGGGATCCCCTCATCTCCCCCGAGGCGCCAGGCCGCCCCGACGCCTCGGGCACCTACCGCCACTACAGCCCGGCCCCCGCCGCTGCCTCAGGCGTCCCTCCCCGGGGCCGCGCACCCGGAGTACGAGAGGTACCGTCACCTCTCCAGTCAACCACCACCCGCCACCTCGCCGGCCTACCGTGAGGAGGCCATCCGCCACAGCCCCGCCTCCGCGGCCGACGCCGTCCGGGACATACTGGCATCCGCCGAGGCGTGCCACTCCGTGAGGCGCCAAGGGATCCCGGCCAACTACATCTTCCCCTCGGACCTGGTGAAACGAGGGGCCGAGAGGAAGCCGGTGAACAGGGGGGAGGCGACAAAGGACGAGTATACCCTCGCCCTCCTCACCCTCATCGACCACCCCGACTTCCCCGCCCACTCCGCCCAGGGACTCCACCACCACCACCTAGCAGTCTGCCGGGATAACCTCGTCTACCCCTGGGCTACCGTCCGCCGGTACTCAGAGACCCTGTTTACCGCGATCGCGGACGGAACCCTCCCCCAGGGCTGGCACGACCCGGTAGCGCTCAACCTCATGAGGCTAGACTGCCTCGCCATGCACGAGGACCAAGCCACCGCCGCCCCTGCCTGCCTACCGACCCTCTCCACCGAGGCGCCCACCTCTCCCGACCCCAAGCTGACGCCCGCGCCACCTACGACAGGGACGCCCACGGGACCCCCTGCCCGGCCTGGAACCGCGTCCCCGCCTCGTGCGATCGGGCTCACGTCGGGGAGGCCCACGGTGAGACGGGGGACAGGCGCCGTCACATATGCGCATACTGCGCCAATGTGAGGCGCCTCCTAACCATGCACAGCGAGGCCGACTGCATCACGAAACAGACCCGTGAGCGCCAGACCCCCCCCGCCACCTCGGCGGATTTTTGATCCGCCGGCCTCCCCCCGGCCGGCCCGGGGGGCCCCCTCCGGCGCCTCACCCTCACCACTGCCGACAGCCCCGCAACTCCCACCGACAACCTCCCAGCGACCACCGATCGCAGCGCCGCCCAGTCCCAGCCGGGGATCATCACCTCGGGCATCACGCCTCGGACCACATCCCAGCCCAGCCTCAGGAGGAACCCTCTGCCGCCGATCCTCACGACACAGCCTTCAACAGCACCGCCGCCCACACCCCGACCACCACCCCACCCAGCCCCGAGGACTTCGCTGCCCCCTTGCTCGACCCTCGTCGGACCTCCTCACCGGATCCCGCCAAGGAGCGGGCCTCCCCCTTTTTGGCCGCCCGCTCCCTGTCGACGCAGGCCCCGGACACTCCCCGCCCCGAGAGGGAGCCTGACCCCCGACGCGGCCCTCCTCTCGGCCGGCCCACCCCACCTCCTCCGCCTCGGGCGCGCCGCGAGCCCTCTCCGCCTTTTGGTGGAGGGCTCCTCGGCACCCCCTCACTCCACTGACACTTGATCTCTGTTTCTCTACTTTTACTCTGCTCCTCATGAGTTTCCTTATTTTTATCCCTTTGTTCATTATTTACCTCTACTCCTCGTTTACCCTGTATGCCCTGTATGCTTGTCTGAGGCGAAAATAAAAACCTTTATTTCCACCCCCGCCTCCTCTCTTCCTTTTCGCGCATCGGTCGTAATGCGAAGCATTACGCTTGATGCGAGGAGAGGAAGAGACCCTCCCCCCGCCCCGCGCTGTCCCGCTGCTTTCTCACCTCGGCAGACGGCGCGGCGCGCCGCCCCCTCCCCCGCCCTCCGCGTCGCGCGGCGCTCACGCCTCACCCGACGCCGCTGCTCGCCACCTCTCGCCCTCCCCCGGGCCGGCAGCTTTCACACTCACCTGCTGTCGCCCCTCCCTCTCCCCTTATAAGGCCGCCCCCCGGCCTCCCTCAGGCACTCGCCCTCCTGCCGTCTCCCAGCTCTACCCTTTCTTCACCACCCACCCACCCTACACTCCTCCTACCTTCTCTTCCAGCGGTGGAGGGCTCCTCGGCACCCCCTCACTCCACTGACACTTGATCTCTGTTTCTCTACTTTTACTCCGCTCCTCATGAGTTTCCTTATTTTTATCCCTTTGTTCATTATTTACCTCTACTCCTCGTTTACCCTGTATGCCCTGTATGCTTGTCTGAGGCGAAAATAAAAACCTTTATTTCCACCCCCGCCTCCTCTGTTCCTTTTCGCGCATCATAGAAAACATATAGATTATATTAAATTTATACGGTTAGGGTTGTGCATTTCTATTAATCTTTAATAGACACTGGCAGTGTGTATTCGTTCTGCAGCCGAGCTGCGCCCACATACACAATGTTTACAAACTCCGCGCATGCGCAGAAGCCACGGCAGGGGTTGCGATCGGACCGGGGTTTTATACCATGACACCGGCATAGCTCACCCAGGCCGTAATCGAGTAATCACCTCGGATCATCCCAACCACTTTTTTGCTCATGCACAGACCCTACAACCTCAGGTTGCATAAACGAATGAATGCACTCGAGGTCGAAAGAATGGTGGCTTAGTCCAAACCTTTTTTTTAAAAACACCAACAAAACTAATCTAACTACGGCAAGATAGGATTTAAAGTGTTTTATGATTGCATAGTTTAGTTATATGTCCATTTCATTAATCTGGGTGGTGATACTATTATTTTTCTTAAACCCATTAAAAATACCATGTGGGACATGTACTGGTAGCTGTAGGCCTACAGGTACCAGCGAAGTCATTGCTCCTGATGCCCCCAGCCAGTCAGTCATTGGAGTCTGTTTGTTTGTTTGTTGTTCTTTTACGTCCTAGATCAAGGTCATATCAGGACGGGTACCCACTTGTGACAGTGCGCACTCTGATCATTTTGAACACGGCCCATGTATTTTTAGGTTCACCTCGGGGTGTTCTATTTGAAATTCTGACGACTCGGATGATCCGAATGGTTCGGACTGTCATAATCGAATATGGCCCAGAGACAAACAATCGGCGATTCCAGTATCAAAGGATCTCCTAGCACGCCTTTGCTTAGTTTTTCAATTGCTGCAACCGAACATGTAGGGACGTGACGCTAGGGAGCGAAGGGGGTCCAGGGAGAGTACCGATGTCTGTAATGCATGAATAGCATCATGGTTGAGATTCCCTCATAACATGACCTAGAGGGGTTCTCCACAAATAGCGGAATCCAGGGGAAAAACCGAGTTGGCAGCCACAACAAATTCTCAATCCAACTTTTAAAGTCTATTAATCTACATGATTTATTAAATTAGTCAACCCAAAAGTAAATGGTTATGATAAATAAGCATTTGGACTATATGTTTAGCACTTTAGCTAGGAAATTCTGACATTTTTCGCTATAGGGTTGTCCAGTAGCCCTGTCAGTGATGCTCGACTAACTACAACACAGCAGGAGCAACCAACCTCAGCACTCTCCCCTCCCCTCACATATACACACTTGGTTGCACAAACTGGAAAAAAAAGGCAAAGATGTGCTTGGAGAGCATTTGTCGGAGTACGGTTCCAGTCTCAGCGACCTATAACGGGAAGATATCCATGGCTCTGCTATTCATAACTGCCTCAGCTATCCAGATAAATATAAGGTACCGGTATAAAATATGTTATAACAAAATTATAAAAGATGTATTAATATATATTATAATGTAATATAATCGAGATGATAAAAACCACACACAAGCAACAAATATAATTAAAATTTGTATTTTAGTTTTTTTAACATTTTCAAATACAGTCCCAATAATATGAGGGAAAAGCATGCTATATTGGGATGAATGTAAAATAAAGAACATATTTCTAATTACATATTCAATATATCTGGACAATAGGAATTAAATAGGAATGATTCAAACTGGGCAAAGATAACTGTCTAAATACATGAACTAAAAAAGATCGATATGTAAAAAGAGGGGTTTAGATTTCGGAAAACTTTAACAACTCGTACAGTTCAAGGTAATAACAAGAAATCGTGTGGGGTTCATTATGTCTTTGTTCTCTTTTTAAAGATGGTAATACATAGCCTGCAAAGTTTCCCACCAAACTGAGATTGAGGCAAATAGGATACTCAGCCGTGTCCACATTTAAAAGCCTTAAAGTTGCATAGTCCAATGGTTTTGAGTTTATTTCATATTCTGCTATAAATATGTAGTGTTCTGCACTGACCTCTCAGGCAACTATCCACATAGACAGGTAGGTGTGGGTAGTGTGGTTATATCAGGGAGCCTAGGTGGTGTAATGGTTAGCACACTGGCCCAGAATGCAAAGAGATGTGGGTTCGAGTCCCACTCTAGGCGCAATATTTTCCGTTTTCATCACCCCCACGACACTGGTTGCCATGACCATGATCCTGTATAAGCTACACGCTGTATGGTTGTTGAACCTGCCCTGTGTATGTATGTGTTAGTGCATTGCCTGTATGTATGTAATTGTAAGCATTACAAGACTTACAATTCCAGGGGGACGAGTGTAGTGGTCTGCACTAACCTCTCAGGCAAGTATCCACACAGACAGGTAGGCGTGTGTAGTGTGATTATATCAGGGAGCCTAGGTGGTGTAATGGTTAGCACACTGGCCCGGAATGCAAAGAGATGTTGGTTCGAGTCCCGCTCTAGGTGCAATGTTTTCATCACCCCCCCACAACAAATATATTAATTTGATTGTTATTTTAGCTTGAACTTATTTTAAAGCGCTAACTTTTGAGATATTTGAAGTGCAAACATCCCAAAACTCTGACACCATAGGCTCATGCAGTAACAGGGTCTATTAAATGGACTCAGTATTCCCTTCTATGTGGCGACAAATGCCTAATATAAGTGCATCAGTATCCAAGTTAGATATGTAGAATCAAATCGAGGTAAGTGTTTTAGTTTTTAAAATTTGATGCTTCATCGAACTATGCAGCTTTAATTTGAGAAAGAAAAACTGGAAAATAATCACACATTGAGTTTCAAATAAAAACAACTACCGTATTCTCAATGGTTAACACCCTGGGTGTTTAAATTGGCAAATCACTGAAGTGGAGGGTGCGCATTTACCCACACATGGGCATTTGAGGGGTGGGCGTTTACAAAATATTGGCCAAGTCGGGGGTGGGCGTTAACACACACATGGTAGTTACGCCGTGAGAATACGGTAATTAAGTGGCGCCCTGGGCCTCACCTCGGTATGGCTGCGGGATCGTCGGGGCGAGGTCTTCTCGGTCCTCTTCTGGGCTGCAAAGACTGACTTAACCCGCCGGGTAATCCCGCTATCCTCCATCCGATATCGCTTCTTTGGCTTGATCTTGGGTCGGAAGACTCGAGGCAGTACCGGTGGAACTGCGTAGGGACTGTCGTAGTTCATCTGGGGTACTGTTGGTGCAAAGTACAGGTTTTTTGGTTTGTTTTGTTTGCTGGAGTTTTGCGTCCTGGCAACATCTAATGTCATATCAGGGGAGGTACCAACTTGTGACAGTGCACACTCATGGTGACTTTATAGTGCTGCCCCACTGGGAAACCAGGCAGCCAACACCATGCCCCGATATCCCACTCAGTCACATTATCCTGACACCGAGCCAACCAGTCCTTGCCCTATCCTAATAATGACGAGCGCCTGGCTAGGAAGCGACAAGTATCAATTTTAAAGTCATTGGTTTGACTCAACCGGGAACCAAACTCCCGACCTTCTGCACGCGAGGCGCGCGCTCTACCGACCACTGTACCCGGTGTAAAGTAGAGGTGATCACGTCCAGGGACGCACTGAGGTGCTTTGTGGCGCTTATGTTTCAAGTCTGGATGCTATTCGTGCATTTGTTCTATCTGATTCATTAGATTTGTTTGTTTATTTGTTTGTGGTTGTTTTATGTCCTAGCAACATCGAAGGTCATATCAGGGCAGGTACTGACTTGTGACAGTGCGCACTCATGGCAACTTTATAGTGCTGCCCCACTGGGAGACCAGGTCACCGTCACCATGATCTGATATCCCACTCAGTCACATTATCCTGACACTGAGCCAACCAGTCCTTGCCCAATCCTAATAATGCCGAGCGCCTGGCTAGGAAGTGACAAGTATCAATTTTTAAGTGATTGGTTTGACTCGACCAGGGTTTGAACCCACGACCCGATGGTCTACCAACATGGAGAAGGATGCTCTAACTCATTCGGCCATCCCGTCTGGTCTTAATTCATTAGACGAATAACTGAATGTAGTGTGTAATGACACTATGAGGTTATTCAATTATTATTATTCCCATCTACCTAGGTATCACAGTGCTAGTCAGCTGTTTGTCAATATTGATGCCCCAGCCTTCTATGCTATCTGTCTACCTAGATATCACAGTGCTAGTCAGCTATTTGCCAATAGGGCCTATTGATGTACCAGCCTTCCAGGCTGTTATCAGGACTCTAATAATCAAATTTATTACTAGACTTAACAAGTCAGAGAATTCTATAATACGGGGACTTGTGAAGACAGGAGAGAGTTATTTCAGATTTACCTCTGCCATATGGAGGATTGATACAAACCATTGTATGTAGGCCAACATTTTGATGTATTTTTTAATTTAAAAAAGAAATCTCACTATATACAGGTAACCAAACAAACAAACAATTGCATAACTTATAAGCTCTCAGAGGGTAGGAAGATACTAACACTCAGAAAAACAGAGAAAGAATGCATGCAGTACATAGCTACGAAACAACTGAAAGTGACAAAACAAGGGGAACCACGAGACTATTTCTGTCTAGCGGCGACAACAAGTCATTAACCATTACGGGCAGCATAAATACACCATCACAACCAAAGAAGGAAAAAAAGAAGAAAAAAGGTCACTACTTAGCCTGGTGCTCTGCAGTGCTAGGATATGGCAAGGATCAGTGATATGATGAAGATCAATTGCATGCATTTGAACTTTCCCCTTCTTGATCCGGACAGAAGGAAGCCCGAGGCGGATGTGGGAGTAAGGAAAGGGTTTATTGGACAAAACAGGTAGACAATCAGTGTGAATCAATGGGTAGTTATATAAGGAATGCAAATGTTCTTGGGCAGGTCAGTCGACCTCGTCCACGTCCGCAGAGGGGCCCGGAGGGACCTGGGAGGAGGTAGGCCCGGGAGCCGACCCCCACGCAGTGGCTGCAAAAGAGGGTGGGTGGGCGTGGTAAATCCATCGACGTGAGGATAGGGGCCCGAATGCAGGTCAGGGGAAAAGGCGGGAAGGAGGAGGGGGCCGGAGGTCTGGTAGGGGGCGCCTCGGGCTTCCCGCCGGATCAACCACAATTCGGAATTATGAGCCGATCCGGACAGAAGGAAGCCCGAGGCGGATGTGGGAGTAAGGAAAGGATTTATTGGACAAAACAGGTAGACAATCAGTGTGAATCAATGGGTAGTTATATAAGGAATGCAAATGTTCTTGGGCAGGTCAGTCGACCTCGTCCACGTCCGCAGAGGGGCCCGGAGGCACCTGGGAGGAGGTAGGCCCGGGAGCCGACCCAAAACACAAGGCCAAGGCTCTCGGGGCGGCCGAGGTCACCTGACGGGGCACGTACGTGTGCACCGCGTCGGACTACCAGGTCCCCTGGGCCATGATGGCGGAGAGGTCCACGCCCCTCGACGCGCACGCCTGGGCGGCGCCTCGGCGGAGGCCGTGCAGGGTGAATTCCTGGGCTCGGGGCACGAGGGCCGCGCCCAGGGCGGCGCGGTGGAGGGGGGTGACATCCCGAGGCGTGAGGGGGACGCCGGCGCGGGCGAGGAACGCCGGGGCGGCCCCGGACGCAGGCAGCAGGTCGAGGGCGCGCCGCCAGGCCCGGACCGGGCAGAGCGGTGATCCGGCGAGGGCGGGCACGAAGATCGAGACGGCCTGCGCCGGGGAGCGGATGGTCTTGGAGGAGGTGACCCGGAGGCGCAAGCCCCCGGGGACCGGCTGGACGTCATCCCTGTGCAAGGTGTGAGGCCCCCCCCACGGGGCGTGGGAGGGGGAGAGGATGTTCGACTGCCTCAGGAAACTGAAGTAGGCGATGATGATCGCGGCCCAGGGGGCAACCCCGAGGTGCCCCTGGGCGCGCATGTGTCTGTAAACGAGGGGAAGCATCTCGGGGGTGACTGGCGGGGCGCGGCGGGTGGGAGCCGCGAAGAGGCGTTCGCCGCCGCGCTTCACCCGCGACGCGAAGGGGGCGTCGAAGGGGGCGTCGTCGCCCCCCGCCTCCCGGATGGAGGCCGGAGGCCGGAGACGGCAGGAGGCGTGCAGGTGGGCGATGAACTGCCCAACGTCGTAGGGGGCGGGGGACAGGTGGTCGACTCCCCGCTCAACGGCGAACTGCAGGTAGCGCCTGGCGTGCTGATCACGGTTGCGCCAGGTCCCGGGTGCGAGGGCGGCGCGGTGGAGCGTCATGAGGTGCTCGTGGGCGCACGCGCCGTAATCTGCAACGATTAAAGGTCATGTGTGAACATATCGGGCGAGTGCCGTACACGCAATCTACGGATCACCCTGCTACGGCATTCCCTGCGGACCAAGTCGAGGGCTTCCCGGGAGTAGTGCGCGTGGCTGAGTGCGTCCGGGAGGACCAGATCGATGCCGGGCTTGTGGTGGATGGTGATGTCGAAGGAGCCGAGCGCCGCGAGCAACCAGAGCTCCCGGGCGCACGCGCCGAGGGTCGGGTCGACGGTGTGGCCCGACTCGAGGGCGCTCGCGGATGCGGCGTTATCAGTGTTAATGACGATCCGGTATCCGCCCGGAGCATCGGGGCCGAGGGCGCGGACCGCCATGACGAGGTTCACGGCCTCCAGTCCATGGATGGAGGGGTAGGCCGCCATCATCTCCTGGTCGTAGGCCTCGGAGAAACAGGCGTTTGCAGAGAATGCGCCTCCGCCGGTGAGGCAGGAGTCACATTCGACGACCCAGCGGGGGCGGACGGCTGGGGGAAGGAGGCAGACGCCATTCCCCGCCGCCGCGAAGTCCCGGAACCAGCGGACGTCCTTCCTGAGCTCTGGGTCGACGTCCGCGGCCCCGACGGCGGGGGCGGCGCGGAGGCTCCAGAGGATCCGGCCCATGAACTTCCGGCCCGCGACTATGCAGGTGCTAACGCGCGCGAGGCGGCCGACCAGCCTCTGGAGAGCCCTCCTGGTGAGGGTGGGGCGGACGAGCCAGCGCTCGCAGACCTCGATGACGTCGTTCATCTTCTCGTCCGGTATGCGGAGCACCATGGCCTCCGAGTCGAACTCGATGCCCAGCCAGGTGAGGCGGACGGTTGGGGGACAGCACTTGTCGGGGGCGAGTTCGAGCCCCAGGGCGACGCAGACCTCCCGGAGGGTGTCAAATGCCCGCATGGCGTCAAGGTAGGAGGCCTCGCAGCCGACGAAGTCGTCGACGTAGACCGCCGTGAAGAACCCGCGGCGGCCCACGATCCAAGCCACCGCAGCGGTTACCCTGACGCAGGCCGCGCCCGAGGTCCTGCAGCCGAAGGGCAGGGCTATATCCAGGTAGGCGCGGCCATCGACCGTGATGCCGAAGAGGGGCGTGGACAGCGGGTCGGCCCGGAGCTGGCGGTAAGCGCGGGACACGTCGGCCGACCAGCAGAATGCGCCCCGGCCCTCGACGACGATGCGGCGGCCGAGGTCGGCCGCGGAAGGCAGTCTGTAGGCGTGCTGGCGCCCGAGGTATTCCTGCCTCGGGATGCCAGCGTTCACGCTGCGGCCCGGGGGGAACGACAGGTCGACGATAACCCGCCGCTTCCCGGGGGTGGACTTGGGCCGCGTCATTATGGGGCTGCACTGCGCCCAGGGGGTGAAGGGAGGAACCGCGAAGGGCCCGAGGAGGGCGCCTCGTCGGATCTCCCGCGCAGCGTACTCAGTCACGTGATGGGCGAAGCTGGGATCCTCGCGGTGGTTCTTGTATGTGGGGGTCGGGGGCCCGGCCGCGGTGTAGTTGGCCGGGAACCCGAACTCCAGGTGGTCGGCGAGGAGGGGGTCGTCGTGGCCCCGGAGCATGCGACGCCAGTTAGGAATGTTTAAGTCCGAGGGGACCGGAACTCGGGCGGCCAAATAATTCGGAAGTCCCGAGGCGCGGGCGGCGGCGTAAGCCGCCGCATAGACGGCCCAGCCCTCGCCCGAGAGCACAGGCCAGAAGAAGTCGAGGGTGGCCCTGTACTCGACGGGGGAGGGGCCGCAGTCGGGGGCCGCCGGGAGGGAGTGCTGGATGGCAGTGTCTATCACCTCCTCGACTGGCTCGCTGATGCTCGCGCCGGAGGCGAGGGCGCCGTGGGTCACGTCGCAGATCACACAAGCCTCGGCGGGGTCGGGAGCCGCCGGGGTGGAGCAGCTTCCGGGGCGGAACTCCGCGAAGCTGTCGTGTGACGGCCGGTGTGTGGCGTGGCGAGGGCTTCCGCCACGGTGTTGGTTTGGGGTGGCGTGGCCGGCAGTGTCTGATCGGGTGTTTACCTTGGTAGTGTGGGGTGTTCACTCAAGGTGGCGGTCGGGTTGAAGCCACCCGGGGCTGGGCCATTGTTATTGTTTATCATGGTAGTCCGGGGGCGGTGTGGGCGTCGGCGTTGAGTCGATAGACGCCCGCCGGTCGACTAAAAATCCCGGTGAGATGTTTTTCCGGGGCGCTCCCAGGCTTTCTTTGAATAGCAACTCGTCTCGGGGTGGCCGGTAACTATCCGGCGCACATTCGCGCAGTAGCCGCAGACGTGAGCGAGCTTCTGGGAGCCCGCCCCGTGCGAGGCGCCTTTCGCGGCTTTGGTACATGAAGCCGGGTCTTTGTTCCATGCCTGGCAGGGCGCACCCAGCACCGCCCTATCGTTGTGTTCGCGGCTGTCGGCGCCGGACTTGTGTGGCTTCCCGGCTTGCTGGCTCTCGGGGGCGGGGGCGGGCGTGGCGTAGCCCGCCATCGCTATGATTTCGATCCTGACCGCGTTTATCGCGGCCGCGTCTCTCCATCCGTGCCGGCGCCTACCGTCCGCTATACGCGTGAAGATTTCTTCAGAGTAGCGCCTCACCACTGGCCATGCCAGGGCGCAATTGTCCTGCGCAACCATCTCCTGATGGGCGGAGAGGGCGTCGAGGCCGCTCTCGGGGAAGCCGGTCTGGCTCTCAAAGCGCTTCAGGCCCAACGCATACTCCTCCCGGGTCGCCTCGCCATTTTTTATCGCCCTCCCCTCATCCCCCCGTTCAACAAGATCGTAGGGGAACAAATATTTCGTGGAAATACCTTTCTTTCATGTGTGGGCCTTGCCGTCGGCCCCCGCTACGATGAGGCGCACCGCCTCCTCCGCTGTCGATCGCGCCCCGCGACCGTAGTCATCCGTGTCGTGTTGTCGGCAGCGTGCGGCGTGTCGCCCGGCTGCGTGAGGGGGGTCGCGACGCCGGGGTCGGTGTCGCGGCGGCGTGGGTGATGGTGAAGACCAGGGGCTGAGCGGGCTCTGATCGACTCCGACGGCGGGGTATGAGGTGGTGCGGGTCCTGGCACGGCCGCCATAGGCGCTCGACGGCGATGCCGGTGAGTGTGATCGCACGGCTGGCGCGGAGCCGGCCGGTCGCCGCCGGCCGGGGCGTGCAGGGGGAAGCCGACGGGGGACGGTGGCGTGCCGCGGCGGCGGCGGCCGTGGGGGGCTGGGTCTCCGGGCGGCGTGCGCCAGCAGTGGCGGCGGTGAGTGCGGCGGTGGCTTCCGCGAGCACCCTGGACTGGGCCGCGAGCTGACTGCGTTGCTCGGCCCGCTTCCCTCCTGTGCTCCGCGGCCTCCCTCTCCATAAGGATCCAACGCTCCTCCATAGCGTTGATGGTGAGTTGCATCTTGGCTAACCCGTCGGCCTGCCTCGCTTTCAAGGTGGGCTTCCGCACCCGTTTAGATTGGCGGGTCAGAGACGGGGGGCGGGGCTGCGGGACGGCCTGTCTCGGAGAAGCGCCGCCATCTTGTGAGTCGGACGATATGCTCACGTCGGCCGGAGGCGTGGGGGTTCGTTTCTTTGATGCGCGCTTGGTAGGGCGGCCCCTCGGAGCTGCAGCCCTATGGGTTCGCTGCATGTTGCTGTTTAACGTGGGTGACCTTTTTACTGCGTTGCCGCTTTTTAACGTGGGTGACGTGGGTGGAGACGGTGCCGTAGAGATTAAGTCTAAATCCATCGACGTGAGGATAGGGGCCCGAATGCAGGTCAGGGGAAAAGGCGGGAAGGAGGAGGGGGCCGGAGGTCTGGTAGGGGGCGCCTCGGGCTTCCCGCCGGATCAACCACAATTCGGAATTATGAGCCAATCGAAGAATGTAAACAATTTGTTAAAAAGTGCAGTGTTGAAAGTGGGTGGCGGGTACTTACTGTTGTTGAGCTGATCGTTGAACAGATGGATGCTAAGACCCATGAGGCGGACGGCTGCCATGGAGCTGCTCAATGAACTTCTGTCTCGCTTGCGCCCCCCCACCATTTTCTTCTGCATGGAATTCTAGAAACAGGAATTAATCAGTATATATATGTAGGTACTGGGTTTAGCAGGAAAAAAGAACAGTCTTAAAAGAAACCAAAATAAATAAAGGTAGAAATATGTTGGAATCTGTTCCATTAAGTTAACGAATGGCAAAATGACAATTATTTCACTAGAAGTGTTTTCTAGTATCAGCATCAACATTAGCTTTTTTAGGCATCTGCATCAGGAGGCGAAGTGCATCATAGTTTGTATTGCATCTTTGGGTTTCTATAATAGAATGCTCTCAGTACAACTGTAGTTCAAATAAGAGAATTCAATAACTTTTATTCTGAAATATTATATTCATGTGAAAAATATAGAACCTAATTGTTTGAAACTCTAAGTATACAGTAAAACCTCTCTGAATCGACCGACCATGGAACCGACTTTAAATGGTCCATTTAGGGAGGTGGTCGGTTTAGGGAGTTTCTTGTATCATTACAATGGTATTGTATGGGCGATTGTTTGGGACCCAAATATAGTGATCGATATAGGGGAGTGGTCGATCTGTGGAGGTGGTCGATTAGAGAGGTTTTACTGTATAGTATATTTCCCCAGTGGTCACACAATGATGATGAGATTTTTTTCCTGATTGGCATTTGCGTGAGATAAACGTAATAATAGCACTACAATTCATAGGTTCATTGCGTAATAATCTGAATATGTTATTGTATGCCATACATAATTTACTGAGCTTGTAAATAAGCTCTTTCTAAGTTCTTAAATTAAGCTTCAAAAGAACATTATAAACCTTCACATATGCAGTGAACAACAATGGTTCGTTCCAAATTTGATCTACTATTTCAGAGTGAAACAAAAAGTATTGTAAAAATCAGAATTTGCAAATAGGAAGTTATCATGAACCACTGTTGTTCCCTCGAATTACAACCAACATAAAGCAGGCATGTGATTGGGTCCAGGAAAAAAAACCTGAAATTTTTTTTAGATTATCGTGGGGACACACAGCATCCCACTCAGTCGCGAGAGGGATGCAAATAGTGTACTTCAGAGGTGTTTCGACAACCAGAAAAAAAACAGAATTTAAAAAACCCCAGGAAATCCGCTTTTGGTGGCCCGAAAAAAAACCTGAATTCCAGTTAAAACTCGAGAAATCACATGCCTGTTAAGAGGTGTTTCGGCAGCCAGAAAAAAAACCCCGGAATACCGATTTCAGCGGGCAGAAAAAACGGAATTCCGGTTAAAACCGGAGAAATCACATGCCTGATAAAGTTAGCATGACAAACAAAAACACAACTGCTTAACATTAGCCAAAAAGCTTTTAAGCATGCGATCTACTCACCGAAACTCATTCGAATATTCTTGATAGAGATAGAAAAATACATTGTAGCACTTCACTAATTAGATGCATCTGGTATAATATAATTTAAGGCACTCTCTATGAAGTGAAGTATACTATTATGGGATATCAGATAGAAGTCACGTGACACGCGGTTTTATGTTGCATAACCAGATGAAATGGGAATAGATTAGACAATGTTTACTTTCAGGCCCACCATCATGCATGAAGTAGGAATGATGGCCTCGCAGTAGTTTCTGCTTCGTGTGTATGACTATGAATTCATGGGCTCGATCCTCGGCTGCGTTAAAGGCTTAACAAAATGTACACTTGACGCTACCTGGTGTGAGAGATTAATGCGATGAGGCAAGGAGTGGTTGATTTACTGTCAGTGAGTGAGTGGAATATCTGGTTATGGTGCTGGCAGTATGGTATCTCACCACGTTGGTAAACTAGACTAGTCGAGGACCTGCCATGTAGACATGGCTACCTTAGTAGCCCACCTCCATGGAAGACGCACCTTGTAGACATAATTACCTCATGTTGCTAGTTTCTCCCTCCAAGACTAACTATGTAGCTATAATTCTAACTTAGCCCCTTAATCACTGTCAAAGACCCACCATCTAGCTACAGTTACCTCATTGTACATGTTATAATTAACATGGGTAATTCTCGGCGGAGACTGGACGAAATCAGACCACTGACCCGTCGGGTCGATGTTAGGTGGACGGCAGCTGCGATGGTTCTACGGACAGTTCAAACGCGGCTGAGGCAGGTAACGTACACATCTCGCCGGCGAAGTTCGGGTCGTTGTCGCCACCTATCGAGTTGGTCAGGAACTAAATAGTATTCCTCCAGGTGGCGGGTCAGTGGTCTGATTTCGTCCAGTCTCCGCCGAGAATTACCCATTATAACATGTACATTGCAGCTGGTGTCGACCGTCTGCGTATTCTATTATAGATAAATAGGGCACCCTATCCATGTTGGTTTGCGTATGACTGGATGCGGTGGCCGAAACGCAGGTTTCCAATGCGGAAGGGCTGGAGTTCGGAACTCAGCCAAGTCAAACTAGTGACATACGAGATTTATTCTTGTCGCTACCTATCTTGGCGCTTGGCATTTTTGGGATACGGCAACAACTGATTTGCTTCATCTTAGTACTGTACATTTACATCGACTAAACTGTAACTGTGAAATTCTGAAGATTAAAAAACCCACTATACCAACTTTGTCTCCGTTCTGCGAATTAGCCTGCAAATGTCCCTCTGTGAGACTTACCATGCAGTCAGCTAAATTATTTGTCTACTACTATCTCTCCAAACCCCGGTACTTTATTGGAGATGCGGAACTAATGTGCCACACTACCGCCTACTAATAACACAGAGACTTCTTACCACAAAGCGAGAAAGAGGTGTTATTCGGTGAGCACTCCGTAAGTCATATTTATAAGCCTAACTCATACCATCATCTGTATATCTCATTAAACAATTTTCACCAATTCAGGAAGAACGATATCTTCAACTTTGATCGAAATTTTACCTGGTCTAAAAATTTGTGTCATTGTAATTGTGAGCTTTTAACTTCGAAGGTATCTCTCGACACATAGTTGATTGTCTGCTTTTACATTCTCTGTAAAAGCGACGGCCTGATACTAATAATAATATAATAAGATTTGAACACTTCATGCCATGATTATGGCCCTTGCTGCTGACACGACGTTAAGCAATCACCACTAAGTAACCATTATCTGAACCAGAGGCCTTCCTGGTTTAAAGTGCTCAAGCACATGACTACATACACATCGCAACCCTAGCTGCCTTCACTTGTTCGGAATTGTAGGCTGGTTAGGCAGGTCATCACCTGAAGACTGACTAACCTTCAGGACCATGAAAAGCGCATTGATGAAGGTACTCAGGTGGCCACCAGTCTGGTGCTTCTTAACGAAAGCCTCCTTGAAGTGCCTTGTTTTGCTTATAAGCAGCAGGAAATCCAAGAAATCAATGAACCCATTCCCTGAAAGCACAACCAACAATATTTTTAACAAACCTTTTAACTGTTTAATAGAAGAATATTAGAGACGAGCTAATACTTCCTTAAATATTCATAAGCATATTGAAATTGGTATATCTGAGAGTTGGCTTAGACCAGCACTATATATTGCAATTAGTGTTTGTGTAGGATTATGCGAGTACTGTGTATTAAAATTAGTATATATATACTCGAAAATAAGTCAAGAAAATTTACCACAAAAGAAATCTCCTATTCTGAGGTTGTCTTATACTTGCGATACCCCGCGAGGGAGCATGGATGGCACCCAGGACAACATCTTATGGCAACATGAGTCTGACGCAGTCAGTAATGATGACTATGAGGACATTGACAGTGATGCTGGTGATGAATATTACAATTACACTCTTAGTCATGAGCAGGTACTGCAGTGACTGGAGGAGTTTGACAATGAGTCTGACTTTGAAGGTTTTTGAGTGACCAGTGGTGTTGTCATCTTGTTGAATATTTGTGCGTGTGTATAAATGAAGTTTAATTTGTCAGTAAATAAAATGAAGCTCGACCTATAGCCGGGTTAGGCCTAATTCTAGCTATTTCCTTCAAAAATACCCCTCAACTTATACTTGAAGTCAACTTATATTCATGTATATATATATGGTACGTGTGTTGGGAGGTATTATGCTAATACTGCATATTGGAATTAATTATGTGTGGGGGGTGGGGTGGGTGGAGGGATCGATTCTGAGTAGAGGTGGGGCAGGACAAATCTGTCCATCACCAACCACTCCCCCCACCCGCAGTGCATGGAACGTTGACTGCAATAACTACACATACATCAATCATTCAGTACCTAACTCCTAACAATTCTTCAAATCACCTCATACCCCAACCTCACAAAGTCAGTGTAAACTGAGTATCCCTACTAACACTAGCGCATGGGGTAGGTAAATACCAAAACGTTGCAAACGTGGCATAAAAAAACTAACATAATTAAGGCTAGCCACTAAAGCTGCGTTTACACGGGCAAAAAGTAAAACGATCTAGGCAAAGCGTTTTACCTGAGGCGTTTTAGTGGCGCGTTTACACGGGACTGAATTTGAAAGTGTTTCGGCTGCCGGGAACCAGCCTTAGTGGTGAGTCTGTAGCCGGCGAGCACTGCTATTTGTTTAGTTTACATTCGTCGATTCACAATAGGAATAACGACGCCGATGTAACGGCTACGTTAATATCGCTTGGAATTTAGGGTTAATTTAATTAAATTTCATTATTAGAGTATGTGATTCTGTTAAATATGATCGCATTCAATAGATTTCGGCCTAATCGGTCCCTAACACTGCTGGGCACCAGTGTATAGTTACAGCTGAGCCTGTAGCCGGCGAGCACCGCTATTGTACACTATCGCCCCCGGGAACCAGCTGAAACGTTTCCTGTAAACCACCTCCCGAGGTGGTATACGTGAAATGTTTCAGCTGAGACGTTTCAGCCCTAAAACGCCTCAGCGGCGCGTTTACACGGGCAAATGTAAACCGATCTAGGCAAGTGGTTCTATATAGGGCGTTTTAACTCGCCCGTGTAAACGCAGCTTAAGAGCTAAGATGACAAGGCAACTACCAAATCGAGACTATTGTTATTCAGCGATGAAAACAAGCCGTGATGTGACTTACTCGTTATGGACAGGGTAAATAATCCATCACAAAAAAGCAAAGACAAATTTGTAGAATTTGCATTGATAAAAAGAACAAACGCTCACTGTCTTACTACAAAATCTAAAAATTGAACGAAATTCTAAAGGCAAATAATTCGATTGAAACTCACGTTCTTTGGACATGGTCTTACAAATTTCGCGGATTTCATTGTTGTTGAGATCGATGTTGAGGGTTCGCAACGCTAAGTTCACAACGTCTTCATCAAGTGAGCCACGCCGACTAATTGTAAGCTGTTCGAACATCTGCGAAAACTCTGCCAATGAGAAAATTAGAACATTTTTTTAAATTTCATAGTCCGATGGTTTTAAATTTATGTTATTTTCTGAGATAAATATACAGTAAAACCTCTCTAAATCGACCGACCATGGGACCGACTTTAAATGGTCCATTTAGGGAGGTGGTTGGTTAGGGGATTTTTGTTATCATTACAATGGTATTGTATGGACGATCATTTGGGACCCAAATAAATCGATCGATATAGGGGAGTGGTCGATCTGTGGAGGTGGTCGGTTAGAGGTTTTACTGTATTAGGTTGGTCGTTATAATCTACCTTCCTTTACTTCAAAGTAACTGCTTTAAAATGACTATCTTGGGGGATATTTGAAGCATAAACAAACAACATTATTTTTACCGTCCTTGTCAAAATGTTGACCCCATAGGCCTCAACAGTAACATGGTGTATTAAATTGAATTAGGATTCCCAGCAACAAATGTTCAATAAGCACACTAGTATCAGGTATGGTCGGTGTGTAGGTTCAAATCTAGATAAGTGGCACCCCATCCCACAGGCGGGGGGCGGGGGGGGGGGTCCGGGGACCTCCCCGGAAATCTTTGAAGAAAGTGATACAAAATGGTGCCTTTCAATGAAAAAGATATGCGTGGGATTGTGTAATAACCCTAATGGGTACACAGAGTGACTACAAAGGGTCAGAGATAAAATAAACAAGCTAAAACGATTCGTTGGCGGGAGATTGCAAACTAAGAGCAGGAAATTGGAAGATTGGGATTATTTTTCTATATTTTAAGGAGATCTCCCGCCAATATTTTAATTGCATAAACAATTTTTGGCACAGATAGAGTGTTGAATCTTCTGATTACAGTGCTAAAAGAATCAATACTGCCAACTTATCTCTCGGGTAAGTGGTGAGAACAATCGCGGGTACACATTACTTGTTTGTTTGTTGTTTTACGCCCTAGCAACATCTAAGGTCATATCGGGATGGGTACCGACTTGTGACAGTGTGCACTCATGGTGACTTTATAGTGCTGCCCCACTAGGACATCAGGCCACTGTAACCATAACCCGATATCCCACTCAGTCACATTATCCTGACACTGAGCTAACCAGTCCTTGCCCTATCCTATTAATGCCGAGCGCCTGGCTACGAAGTGACAAGTATCAATTTTAAAGTCATTGGTTTGACTCGACCGGGAACCGTACTCCTGACCTTCCCCACGCGAGGATCGCGCTCTACCTGTTAGGGCACCACGCCCGGTAGCACAAATTTCTACTAGGTGTTAAAGGTGAATTAATATATGTAAATATACCTCGGACATCGTTGACTGAAAGTGACGTTTTTGACGCTAAAGCCTTTTCCCTGCAAAATTAAAATGTACATATTTAGTTTAAATATTTTGATGGAATGTAAAAACTTGATGGAATTGTGTGCATGATTCAGTTAAACCGTGACCTTTACGGTGCACGCCTTCCGTGGTATTCTTTTAGGAGTCAATGAATTTGTCAACATGAGGTGGTTACCGAAGGCCCTGCTTTGTATTGCCATGCCCAATTCTAGTATTAAATAACCACACATAATTATAACTATTAAATTCAACTTGGGCAATTTATTGTTTGTTCTATACAGTGATATAAATAAGCAAAAATTGTCACTTGTCCAGAGGACAAGTCTGTTGTGATTTTCACTTGTCCATCTAAATGTTCACTTGTCAACAGTATTTACTGTTATTATCTTAGTTAACCTCCATGGTTATGGGAATAAAACTACACAAATGAAGCAAAACAAAACAAATGTAATAAATAATGGAAATTAATGGAAACAAAATTGCAAAATACATGTTTTTCATTCCAAAATCGTCATATTCTGCTTGTCTGTGCCTACTCTCACTTGGCTCGGTCAAGTGGACAAGCTCTTATTTCAAACACTGCTATATATAGTTCATAATTTGGGATTTGAATACCTCTGTATACAAGGTAAGTGTATGTGACATAATGGTTGCATATTTAAAAGTAATATTGTACTCTGTACATTCTACTATACAAAACAAACCAGGCACCTCACTATCAAGCGGAATAAAACTCTGGGAGATCATGTATACACGCATAATGCTTGTTCATAAGGATAAGAAAGACTGAAGAATATTTATTGGTTATTTAAAGAGTGATAAAGATGTGTATTGTGCATAGATGAGAATCTTCCGGATCTATCCAGAATTCAGGATTTGTTATCTGCCCAATATTTCGCAGATATGGTCCAAATCTGTGACCATTCCATAAGTGAAGTTTCTGGTGAAGGAACGGGGTAAGTGGATAGGAAAAGAATCACCTATTTATAGAAAAGATTGCACGGATATTAAAAAAGATTTCGCACAGATATTGAGAAATTACAATATAAAACAAAGCCAGGCACAATCATAGCTGAAAGAAAAATCAGTAAAATATTTGATGAATTCTTTTAACTTCTAAAATGACAGGATAAGCTGGAATGGTCACAAATTTGGACCACATCCGTTAAAAATGGGATAGATAACAAATCCTGAATTCTGGATAAATCCGGAAGATTCTCATATATATGCACAATACACATCTTTATCACTTTTTAAATAAGCACAAAATATTCTTCAGTCTTTGAAACCACTGCTCTTACCAACAATACTGACTTACTTATTAATGATAATAATGTCTCAATCAATTGCGGGATAACATATTAAATGCTCTTGTTGCAGCACTAAACAACTCTGTTGGTATAAGACGACAGCGTACATTTATCATGTCTAATCAGTTTTAATTTAGCTCAATCACTTTCATGTCAATCCTAAATCTTTATTTTGCTGTTCAAATAATCATATCTATGATAGTTTCATGATCAGAAGAGCAGTTGTTTGGCAGTGAACATAAATACCTTCCCAAAATAGTTAAAATTTATACCAGAAAAATATTAAATATTTCCAAGGGCAGACATAACCGAACATTTATTGTTGTTTTACCCAACTACTATGAACTAGGCCATTGGCAAGAGTAAAGTCGACACTAGTAAATCTATCAATTACTTCGGTTACTGTGATGAATTAGCAAACAACAACCAAGTTATACGTGTATGTAGGCCTATCCTAGTCACCAGGCCACTACATAATATATAACTTATAAGTTATAACATTGGGGGCCTGCACTGAATTCCCACACAAACAACCACGTGGACGAACACTAGCACTTCGGATATGTCATACAACTACTTCGGCGCCATTATAATTTCAACCATCTAGCTTCCAATGTAATTTCAAGGCAGAATTTGAATAAATCGCACAAAAGACACCATAGATTATTTTTAACCCTCAGGGAACAGCATTATTCCCACCTCGACCTCAGCAACATAAGAAGTCAGTATCATTGCACTATATAAGTGTTATTGCCATACTCACAGTGCTGTGTGACCAGCTACACTTTGCTTTTGCTCAATTCTCGATCTTTCTTCAGTACTAGTAGAAGTAGTGCTAACTTCACTACGTGCAGTTATACTTTCTTCAGCACTGGTCGATTTACTTCCTTCAGCATTACTACTAGTACCAGTTGCACTTCCTGTATTATGAGAAGCCTTGCTTTCTTCATCACTGGTAGTTTTGCTTTCTTCACAACTGCTGTGTTCACTGGTAGATTTGCTTACTGTACTACTTGTAGTCCTGCTTTCTTCATCACTGATCATCCTGCTTTCTTCGCCACTGGTTGATTTGCTTTCTGTACTACTTGTAGTCCTGCTTTCTTCGCCACTGGTATATTTGCTTTCTCTACTACTTGTAGTCATACTTTCTTCATCACTGGTTGTCCTGCTTTCTTCATCGGTAGATTTGCTTTCTGTACTACTTGAAGTCCTGCTTTCTTCACCACTTCTATATTTGCTCACTGTACTACGTGTAGTTCTGCTATCTTCATCACTGGTAGATTTGCGTTCTGTACTACTTGAAGTCCTGCTTTCTTCACCACTTCTATATTTGCTACGTGTAGTTCTGGTATCTTCTTCACTGGTAGATTTGCTTCCTGTATTACTCGTAGTTTTATTTTCTTCACCACTGATATGTTTGCTTATTCTACCACTTCTGCTTTCCTCATCACTGGATTTGCTTCCCTCACTAATACTTATGGTTCTGCTTTCTTCACCACTGGTAGCTTTGCTAACTCTACGACTTATAAGTCTGCTTTCTTCGCCACTAGTAGATTTGCTTCCTGTATCACTTGTAATTCTGGTTTCATCATCCCTAATATCATTGGCAGTTCTGCTTTCGCCATCACAGATAATTCTGCTTGCTTCCGGACTAGTAGCTTTGCTTACTGGACCACTTATAATTCTGCTTTCGTCATCACTGTCAGTTGAGCTTGATATATCATGAACAGTTCCGATTTCTTCATTACTGGTCATTTGATCTCCTTTAACCCCCGTGGTTGTGATTTCTTCATCAGTGGTAATTTTGTTTTCTTTGCCATTGTCAGCTTTGCTTACTGTACCACGTGTAGTTCTGCTTTCTTCATCATTGGCAGTTATGCTTTCTTCACTACCATAGGTAGGTATGCTGGTTACTTCGCCTCTTGGAGTTCTGCTTTCTGCATCGCTAATAGTCCAACCTTCATCTTCACTGATAGTTGTGTTTCCTATATAATTTGTAGTTCTTCCTTCATCAGTGGTTGATTTGGTGACTATACCACTTTCCGTTATGTCTGCTGTATCACTGGCAGATCTGCTTTCTTCAGCAGATATAGCTGGACTTACTCTACCACTCGAAGTTCTTCTTTCTTCACTGCTGAGACCTTCATTTCTTTTCCAACTTTGAGTTCTATTTTCTTCACTAGTAATAATGTTGCTTATATTGCCATTTATTATTCGTTCTTCGTCACTAGAAACAAACTCTCCTCCTATACCAGGTGTAGCATTGGTTTCTCCACGACTTATAGTTCTACTTAGCTTATCAGCTTCATCTGGGTGGAATTTGCTTTCTTCAGCATTGATAGTTACAGACACATTTCTACTGCTACTAACGGGAGGTGTTCTTCCTACATCGTCTTCATTGCTGATGTTGGTTTTTTTACTGCCACTTGCAATTTCGCGTTCTTCATCAGTAGGTGTACCCTTTTTTTTTGTAGCGTTCTGCTTTTCACTACTGGCAGCCTTCTTTTCTCCACCAACGGGGCGTGGTCGGCGATTGGAAACTTTCTTTGGGACTTGTAAATAGCTTTTGTTTCCAAACTGCGGGCCCCCCTTTGATGGTGGCGACCTACTCGGCGACCGACTATTGGACTCCATAGCAAAGCTTTTCGTGATGTTGATTCACTTGCTTTTCATCGAGCAATGTGGGGACATTTAGTCCCCTCTCTGCATCGGGATAGGATTTCCAAAAAAGGGTGTGCTTCGAGTGATCAACTTAACTCAAAAAAACATAAGTTACACCGCAATAGTTGCGGACGTTGCAGTCTGCTCAGAGGCTTCGCCGTTGTCAAGTTCCTACACCCAAATTCATGACGTAACAATACCCCAACTTCCGGTTTTCCAATTAGTACCGGTGTGTTTCAGCTGCTTTAAATAAGTGACGCTGAATCAAGCGTAAGAGCCCATTTGCCCACGCGTGCAATTGTACCCATATTCAGGAAATAAGGTAATTTCATTAGTACACAAAAAATATGCACATATTAAAAGTTGGAAAACTATTTATAATCATAACCCAGGAGACGGAAGGGGAGGGGGGAATAATCTATTTTCGTTGTGTATAAATCTCCTCGAGGCTAGCCCTAGGGCTAGGCCTTGGCCTGGGTCTTGTCCACCTATATTTTCACTGAAAGAAAGAAGCCGTGTCATTTAAACATTTAAACACATCTGATTGATATATCCATCTACTAAATCTAGGTCGTGTACCAATAAGCAAAAGTGGTGATCTTGGGTAATCTCTGTCAGAAGCGAATCGATGTGATAAGCGCGACGAGCGATATCGCCACCTAGCGGAAATGAAGAGAACCTCAAGCTTTCTCCTTTCAGAAGTCACCACCAGGGGCACAGAAAGCAACAGAAAATGGCAAAGTATGCCACGTACATAACGTTTGTTACAACTGTTCTGATATTTTTTCTACCTATTTCTAGTCAAGAACGAAGCCCATATGAAAGGATTTCAAAGCGCCCCACCCAATACACTCTTCCAGAGCTAGGTTTCAATGTGGGTGAGTTGGAACCATACATATCTCAAGCTACGATTCGCGCGCACCACGGGGGCCACCATCTTGCATACACCGACAAACTGAATGAAGTACTCCGACGATGGAGGTCCGATGTAAGTTTATCTTCACTGTAACTGTCTGTAACTTGTAAGGTCTCGTATCCAATTGTTTGACATCAATGTGATTTGAGCTCTTTAGCATCGAATTAATTCCAAATAATATGAATAAGCAATGCTTAGGACCGACCCCCCGATATAACTACAGTAAAGTATTTTATGATTGCGCGTGTATTTTTTTACCCCACTCGCGGTGTTCGATTTGAAATTCTAGCAACTCGGATGACCCTAGGTACAAGATTCACCCCGTACTGCTGCAGTAGGGGTGCAAACCAACCCTATGTAAAAGGTGGCGAAAATGCGGGTCAAAGAATTGAGAGCCTAATTTCACAATCTAAGAAGCAACATTTATTCTTTAGATATATGTATTATTAAGAGCCCGCTACCTTTGAGTTGAAAAATATAATATAATAGCTAGTTTAATCAGATTTAAAAGTGAAATCGACGGCGTTCTGCGGCCGCCATCTTGTCTTTTTGCATTCTCTCTCATTCACCAACTCTGTGTTGATATAAGTAACCATTTGACACTGGTGCCAGGCATTCTACTTGTTCCATACTAACGCTATTTTCGCCCGTATTTATATAAGGCTGATCTTCACCCGTGTACTACAAGTACCGGGTGAATCTTTTATCTAGGATGACCCGAGTCGCGGTCGTGATAATCGAATACGGCCGTCGTTTCCGTGGAATAAAATATTAATATTGCCTTTGTGCACCCATGTTTATGCCAAATTGTTATTTATTTCTTTTAATTTTGAATAAATTCGAAGCTTTGCACTGCGTGTATTGGCGTATCGGCAAATTCTATGGCAGCGGGCATTTGTTTTGATATATTATTAACCAATAGCTGTCGTCCACCCTGCTTGCTGCGGACCGAAATTCGACGAGCGATTTCCGTTTCCGTTTGCTGGATTTCTCGGTTTCTCGGTACGAGTTTACAAATGGCAGCGCCCATACAGAGCTATTTCCGTTTCCGTTTGCTGGATTTTGTCGATGTCACCCACAGTAAGAGTATTGTTTATGTGTATATATCTACATGCGTTAGTCTTAAGCCTCCCAGTGGGTGGGTCGGTATTAAATATATGACAAGCTAGTTTGTAATTTCAAATGCGCATGCGCCCAAAATGGCGTCAAATGCACGTGATGTGTTCGTGGTTTAATTGTTTGTTGCTGGTTATATATTCACGTGACGTCACGAACCGGTGTCGTGGTTTATAACCCCGGCGTGATCGCATCCCCTGCCGTGGCTTCTGCGCATGCGCGGAGTTTGTAAACGTGGGGCGTAATCGATTAATCGACTCTGGTCACCCGAGCCACTTTTTGGCGCATGCGCACATCCTGCAGACTCGGGTCGAATAGAGGGAGTGCATGTGACGTCATCACTCGGCGGTTAGCCATCTTGGATTACACTTAATACCACCTATGGCACCCCCTGTCTTATACCAAGAACACTATGGCCACCACTGGGCCTACCTATAATCAGGGCTGCCAAAGTATCTGGCGCCACCTAGTGGGTACTGCCTGAACCTCTCTAATTCTTTGACAGAGCATCCAAAGTGTCAACATACTGCACTTTAGCCATGATGTGAGGCTACATGATTTAAAAAATGCTTCCCCTCCATCAAAAAACCCCTTTCCCCCAACCTTTGAGGCCAAACTGCTCAAAACAGTGACAAATAAACCAACAAATCGGTAAATAAACACAATGTAAGCACTTCCAAGCCTTGCACATGTAATCCAATATGGCCACCGGAAGTTGCCTCGTGACGTCATTACACCCCTTCTATAATCGAATACGCTTCTCCATGCTTGGGTGACAAAAATGGGGGTTCTTTTAAGTTTTTTTAATAGCCGTTATAATTACAGCAAAATATGATTTAAATATTTTTATGATGGCATAGTTTAGTATTATTTCCATTCAATTAATTTATGTTATTACCAACAAAAAATATGTATGACTGGTACCGGTGGCTGTTATCCTGCAGGACGGTACCAGCGCAAATGTGACGTCATCGCTCCTTGCAAACCCCAGCAAAGAGGTGGGTTACTGGGGTCGGGTTGTTTTGCACACGGCACGTGTATTTGTCGACTCCACTCGCAGTGTTCTATTTGAAATTCGGACGACTCGGGTGACCCGAGTCGCTCGGGTCGTGTTAATCGATTACGGCCATTGTGTATGTGCGCGCAGCTCGGCTGCAGAACGAATACACACTGCCACTGCCACTATTAAAAATTAATAGAAATGCACAACCCTAACCATATAAATTTAATATAATCTATTCGTTGAATATGTTTTCTATATCTGTACCAAGCAGTTTGTTTTTAAGTGGTGTAGGTTTAGAGATATTTCACTTTTTCTGTATGAAGATTGCTCACGGCCATTGACACTGGGGAGAATTTGACGCATGCGCAGACGACGCGCTTAAAATCCGCGCATGCGCAGAAGCCACGGCAGGGGATGCGATCACGCCGGGGTTATAAACCACGACACCGGATGCGCGGCCATTGTGGCGATATCAACTCGTAAACATCCCATAGACTTTGCCTGTACGCGCAGTGGAAAACGTCTATTTCATTCAAAATTAATAGAATTCCGGAACCCTAACCATATAATTTTAAGAGAATCTATTCGTTGAATATGTTTTCTATATGTGTACCAAGCGATTTGTGTCTAGGTGGTGTGGGTTTAGAGATATTTCACTTTTTCTGTATGAAGATTGCTCACGACCATTGACAATGCCTTGAGTTTGCGGGGAAGCGCAGTACAAAACGTCTATTTCATTCAAAATTAATAGAAATCCAGAACCCTAACCTTATAAATTTAATATAATCTATTCGTTGAATATGTTTTCTATTTGTGTACCAAACGATTTGTTTTTAGGTGGTGTAGTTTTAGAGATATTTCACTTTTTCTGTGTGAAGATTGCTCACGACCATTGACAATGCCTTGACTGGCTTGACTTCGCCAGTACGCGCAGTGCAAAACATTAGTTTTATTCAAAATTAATAGAAATCCAGAACCCTAACCTTATCAATTTAATATAATCTTATTGGTAAACATGTTTTCTATATGTGTACCAACCGTTTTGTTTCTAGGTGGATTAGTTTTATAGATATTTCACTTTGTCTGTATGAAGATTGCTCATAGCCATTGACTTTGCAGTGTGACAGTGTGTTATTATTGTCGTTACTATCGCCACAATGGCCGCACTTCCGCTTAGCGTGACATCAGTGCATACCCTCTATACGTCCTGACAACATCTAAGGTAATATCAGGATGTGTAAAACTTCAACAAACAATCGAACCATCGTACGCATTAAAAAAAACTCAAATGGTGAAGCAAAGTCTCAGTTTCTCACCACTGGCACTGTATTTACTTACCACACCAAGTACTCGGTGCTGAAAAAAGATGTTATTCAACTGGAATAAAATTTGAACCCCCCCCCAAAAAAAGTACTAGAACTAGTAGAAGCAGCATTCAAAAAGACTGCTTATGCCTATAGTTATGGTTATGCCTATGCCTACTTATAACCACTTGCTCTTCTTTTAAATAACAGTTCCCAAAGGATACTCTCGCCAATGCTTCAATTTTGAAGATCCTTCAAAAGCTCCATCGAGTCCCAGAAAGATATCAAATGCAAATTCGAAACTTTGGAGGAGGGTAATTATCATTTTATCATAATATTCAATTTTCCCTTGCGATAATGACATCACCCTATTTTGCTTTAAAACTGAATAAAATCTAAAACCAATAAATAAACTCGTTCCTATGGCTAATATATATTCATTCTATTCTAATTTTCTGGGTTCTCTATTGATATTTATTTGACTAGTTCCTTATCATGTATTAATTATTTAATGTGTATGTATACTTTAATGCCCTTGAATATATAACATTAGACATTATTTTTGACAGTTTAACTTTTTTCCGTTTTTTAAAAATGTTACCTTCGTGAGTTTGCTGTTTCCCTACTAATGTCCTGTCGATGTTGGCTGCAGCTACGTCAACCACTGCTTCTACTGGGCTTGCATGTCTGGGAACCCGAGCGGGGAGGACTCAGTTGTATCCTCTAAGCTTGATCATGACATCAGGTTAGCCTTTGGCAGCTTTAAGAAATTCAAGCAGTCCTTCACCTCCTTGGGAAAGTCACTGTTTGGCTCAGGTAAGCTTCCACCTCCCTTCTCTCACTACCTCCCTCTGTCCCTCATTCAGAGTGTATACCCATTTTGACATTAAATTCCACGACTTTCCAGGAACTTTCAGAACAAAATTCCAGGACGTATATTAAATAAAGCTGCATAGTCCCATGAAAATATCAAAATTTCCAAATCAGAACAATTATCTAGAATTGATTCTACATATCTAACTTGGATGCTGGTGCCCCCTATTAAGCATTTGTCACCACATTGAAGGGAACATTGAGGCAATTTAATAGAACCTGTTACTGCAGAAGCCTATGGTGTCAGAGTTTTGGCATGCTTGCCAAAATTAATTTAGCATGGTCGTACTTCAAATATCTCAACGGTTAGCCATTTAAAATATAAGTTACTTCAAGCTAAAGTAAGGTAGGTTATAGCCTTCAATCTAATATATTTATCTCAGAAAATGAGTGAATATCAAAACCATCGGACTATGCAACTTTAAGTTAAAGTACTGGTACCCGAAACACAACCATATTCAGTCAATTCACTGTGTAAGATGTGACGTGTAAATAAGCATACCAATTTAAAACGAATGTATGTATAGTTTGCATATAAAAATCAAAAGGCCAGATAACCCCCAACAAATTACTTTAAATACGAAATATCATTGTCGAATATATCATTGTCGAATATATTCATTATTATCCCTTTTATCCTTAGGAACTGCAAGCCATGGCCAGTGCTGCCACTTTATACTTTTTTGAAAATATACTTTTTTAAAGGAAAAACTACTTTTTATACTTCTCATACTTTTTATAAGTGTAAATACTTTTCTATACATTTTTTTCTTTACAAAAAATAGCCAATCTGGTAATTGAAAACTCTTCAGACTTATAATTAGAAATTTGATGAGGTTGAGAGACAAGTCACATGGGTACAAGGTATTACAAATGTTCACTATGTACGAAATATAGACGAAAACCAAACAAATATTGAAAATTTGCTGATTTAAACCACAAACAAGTTTACAGAAATTATTGATAAAGGAATTCAATCTGTATGGACTATGACCACTACTGCATAGTGGCAAAACCAAGTGCATGCACTTAACCGTTATGAGCAGAATAAACAAACGATCATTTAAAAATAACTACCGTATTCTTGTGGGTTAACACTGTGGGTGTTTAAATTGACAAATCACTGAAGTGGGGGTGGACGTTTACTAAATATTGGCCACGTGGGGTGTGGGGGGTTAACCCACACATGGGCATTAACCGGCAAGAATACGGTACTGCATTCACTTTAACCTGTAACTCCTCTTCTGTGTAGGCTACGTGTGGCTATCACGTGGTGAGGATAACAGACTAGTGCTGACCGTAACGAAGAACCAGGACTCGGTGGTGTCTAGTAACCTGCGTCCCATCCTCGTTCTGGACGTCTGGGAGCATGCATACTATCTACAGCACCAGTTCCGGCGTATAGACTACATCAACGAATGGTGGAAGGTGGTTGACTGGGCCAAGGTTGAGCGTCTCGACATGTGGTGGTATGAAGGCGCTGACATGGACTACCAGTCTATCAGAGACGAACTTTAATTTAATTGCTAAATTCCATTTGCCCCCCAACAGCCGATGTTTACTTTTTGGCCTAGGGGGTCGTTAAACAAACATAAATTCCATTTGACCACTTTAAGGCCGCGTTCAAGGTTCACCTCGGAGGTGTCTCGGAGATATTCCGGATGTCGTGCTAGTCTGAATGATTTTAGCTGTCCGGTGCCTCCAAAAAATGCGGCCTCCATAGGGTGCTGCCATTTGCAATTGAAAAGAACAGCTCTGATTGGCTGAATGCTGCCATTTGCAATTGAAAAGAACTGCTCTGATGGGCTAAAACCACTGAATCCGGCAGCCAATTTAGAGGCATGTTTTGCCTCCTAACTGAAAGATGTCTCCGAGTTGACTTCGAGGCGCACCCTGAACGCATATAGGCCAAAAAGACGTCTCGGAGCCGACGCGGAGGTGGAGCCTGAACGCGGCCCAGGTTTCGCTCGCTAAGCGAGTGGCTGACATTTTAAATGGACTGGAGGCACACACAGTCATGTGTCAGGCGCACCCTACCGACGTAGGGTGCGCCTGACACATGACTGAAACAAATCATGAAATTATTGTCGGCAAAGTGATAAGAAATCAAATTAAAAATTTTGTAAATGTATTAGCTTACATTAAGCCACATCTCCATTTGAGAATGTACAGCAGCATAGCTCCACCTAGTGCGGCTGCGGGGAGGGGGTGTACTTAGTTGATGAATTCTGGGTTCTCAAAATGCTCAAGCAGATAGACGAAAGCGTCCTATTTCATTTTTATATTTTTTATTGAGACTGTATTTATACTGTCCATAGCATATAAGCCCGGGTACCCAGGCTTGTTTTTAATGCTGGCCAGTTGTAGTGTTGGTGTTATCTTACCACACAGTAGCTGCTGATAAGTTATTTGATTGCCTGCATTTCAGTAGCAGATAGATAATTGGTTGGTATGGTTAGTAGCCTATGTTAGTTTTATTATTATTTTCTTGGCACCGATAATAATATAGAAAAGATGGAAATCAACCAGTCATCTAGGGACAGTTTTGTGGTGGGCCCCCAGGATATAAACTGTATCAGTGCGGAAATATTCAACATGTCTGTGATGCCAGACTACAGGAAAGGTCAGTGTTTTACTGGAAATCTGGAATCAAATGAGGGAAGGATCTACTTAAAGGTGCATAGTCCGGTGGTTTTGAGTTTCTGTCATTTACTGGGATAAATGTTATGTTGATTAAAGTTATGAAGTTTGTTATATTTAACGACACCTCTAGAGCACATTAATTTTCATCATCAGCTATTGGATATCAAACATATCATCATTCTAACATATTTCTTTGGAGGAAATTTGCTGCTGCCACATTGGCTACCCTTTCTGATAAGCAGCAAGGGGTCTTTTATGTGCACTTTCCCACAGACAGGACAGCACATACCACAGCCTTTGATGAACCAGTTGTGGACCACTGGTTTGATTGTTATAATGTCTTATTTTAGTTTGAAGTAACTTTTCGTTTCAATGGCTAGCTTTTGAGATATTCGAAGTGCAAACATGCTAAATTAATTTTGGCAAGCAGGCCAAAACTCTGACACTATATGATTCTGCAGTAGCATATACTATTAAATTGATTCAGTATTCCCTTCTATTTGGCAAGAAATGCTTAATAAGTGCACCGATATCTAAGTTATGTAGAATCAAATCTAGATAATTGTTTTGATTTTTGAAAATGTTATGCTTTCATCGGACTATGCAGCTTTAACTAAACCGAAAACATTAAGAAACCGGAAGAATCATGAATAACGCATTGTCGTGTGCTTCAAATTGTAGGGGACTGGATGCTGTGACCCAATTGGTAGAGTGCAGGCTTCCTTTGC
This sequence comes from Branchipolynoe longqiensis, assembly GCA_030323885.1. Taxonomy (NCBI): domain Eukaryota; kingdom Metazoa; phylum Annelida; class Polychaeta; order Phyllodocida; family Polynoidae; genus Branchipolynoe; species Branchipolynoe longqiensis. Next base: position 16,138,137 of record CM059203.1, read on the forward strand.
GGAAGGTCGCAAATTCGAATCACGGTTAAGTCAAAGCAATGACTTCCAAAATTGATACTTGTCACTACCTAGCCTCGCACTCAGCATTACTCGGATAGGGCAAGGACTGGTTAGCTCGGTATCTGGATAATGTGACTAAGTGGGATATCGAGTCTTAAGCCCTGTTTACACGGGCGATTTAAAACGCCACATATAAAACGCCTTGCCTAGATCGATTCACATTTGCCGTGTAGACGCGACGCTGTGGCGTTTTAGGGCTGAATTGATTCATATGAAACGGTTCATCTATACCACGTCGCGAGGTGGTTTATTTGAAGCGATTCAGCTGGTTCCCGGGCGGCGATAATGTAAAATAGCAGTGCTCGCCGGCTACAAGCTCAGTTGTAACTATCGCTGGTGCCCGGCAGTGTTAGGAACCGATTAGGCAGAAATCTATTGAATGCGATCATATTTAACAGAATTACATACTCAAATAATGAAATTTAATTAAATTAACCTTAAATTCCAAGCGATATTAACGTAGCAGCTACATCGGCGTCGAATCGCCAAGTGTAAACTAAACAAATACCAGTGCTCCCCGGCTACAGGTGGACCACTAAGGCTGCTGGTTCCCGGCGCCAAAACACTTTCAAACTCCGTCCGTGTAAATGCGCCTCTAAAACACTTCATATAAATCGCTGTCTAGATTGTTTCACAATTCCCCGTGTAAACACGGCTATAGTGCCAGTGGTCTGATCCCCCAATGGGGCATCACTATAAAGTCGCCATGCATGTGGACTGTCACAAGTCGGTACCCGTCCTGATTTAACCATAGGTGTTGCTAGGATGTGACGTATATATTTATCCCCGAGATGCCCTTGTGTTAGAAGTTTCCCGTTATGTGTTCTGTTGACAGCTTACAAATTCATTGTTGTGAGTGATAATAGACAAATGTGTTTTGACAAGAAACTTGATCTCTGGTTATTGAATGATATATATAAAAGAGAAAATAAAAATAAATCACTGAAAATCCGTCTTCTCTTCTTGTATTTAAACAAATTGGTCAACACTTCGTTGATCTTTAACATAATTTATGGAAACAAGTACATGTATTTTATTGAATTAAAAAAAATCATTTGTACAAAGCTTTGACTGCACACTGCTGGTAGTGTTGCCGCTCTGGTATATCACCATCACCTGACTCACGATTATCCTGGCACTCGGCCAACCAGTCCTTTCCCTATTTTAATAATGTCAGGTGCCAGGCAACGTAGTGCAGGTACTAATAGTCTTTTTCTTCTTGCTCTAACTCTACTCGCTAGAAATACAAAATAAACTTTCTTGCCAGGGCATCCATTACACAATCTCCAGCACATGCAGATACCTAACCTATCCTTCCTGCTTCCTTATAACAATTACCTGAATTAAAATAAGGATTAGAGAAGGTGTGGCTTTTTCTTGGTTTTTATTACACATGAATTCCGATAAGTAACACCTTTTGCGGAATATGACAAGCTTTGTTGGTTTGCAGAGCTTAAGACAAGTTTGCTCCTAATATAAACAGTTTGTGACATGCGCCTTGCGGTGTTGCAGTGCCAGCAATATAGGCGAGCTTCTTGCACCAAGCATGAAAATAAGATCACTTGGTATTTACTGATTTTGTCACGAGGAAAGCAGTTTTTACACACCAACAGCAAACATTGGCATAGCATACGCATGGTTCATGAGTAGAAGTTGCATCGATCAGAATAAGTCATGCCGTCATCTTCAGCATTAGGACACAATGTAACGCAGTCGAGTAGAATAAGCCATGCCTGTATTCACTATCGTCTTGTAAGCGTGCCTTAAAGGGACCCGGTATAGGTCGCTGAGACTGGAACTGTACTCCGATAAATGCTCTTCTAGCATACTTTTAAAGTTTGTGTAACTGAATATGTGGATGGAGAGTGTCACAGTGGCTCGCGTGCAGGTGTAACCTAAAGTGGTTCCCCGGTCTGTGGGGAACCATATTTGGTCATGTGATTAGGGAATCCCACCCATAACATTAATATTTTACATTCTGAGTTCATTTGTCGTCTCAGTGGACTATATCGGGCGACGTTAAATGCGTAACATAACTTGTCATTCTAGAACATATCAAACTGCCATCATCCTACTTTACAATGATACTTGCAAAGTCTAATGGCTTACTTTCCCTGACGAGTCTGGAATGTGTGTTGATCATTGCAGACTGATATAGTAGCGATCTGACAAAGTTAAAAGTTTCCGTCCATTATGATACAACTTGCAATAACATCTGTAGCATGAGTTCGGCGAGTATGTAAGGGAATATATGATAACTCTCCCTGAATGTTTCAAGTATGATACAAATGCACCTGCTAAGTCAACCACCCCCATTGGCGCTAGCTAAATAATTCTCCCTATAAGTCTCCACTGTACATATGCAAACCTATATACCAAATTAAAGCTAGTCATATGATGAATCCAAATGTACAATAGAGAACCAGCAAAAATGCCAAATAAATTATCCAGTTCTTGAGATGCCTGCGATAACCACATTTGGCTCAGCATATAAAGATGGTTATGTATATACAGTATGAAGCTTCAGATCAGGGCTGACTGTATTATATACTGGTACTATCAACCGCACAGTATACACAAACCTGTTACTCATGTCCTGAGCCACCATCATCACATTTCACAAATAGAACCAGTAAGAACAGAGGCCCAAAGCAGTATGTAGACAAAGATAACATATACAGGTGAGGCTTATTAGGCCTCCTACACCAGTCTGGGTATAAGCTACGCCATACACTGGTGCTGAGTCTACTTTTCACTGGCACAGCTTATAATGTTAAGCCGACATTGGGGATAAGCTACACCCATATTTGCTGTCAGTGTGGACATGCATTATAAATAGCACCGAAAGCTTTAATTGCTTTACATGGTTTCAATGCACAATAAAACAGGCCAATAAGACTTTTTACATAAGTACAGCAATATGTATTATTACATCATGAAACTTCAAATATTAGTGACGTGAAAAACACCAAGGTCACTTTGAGACAGTACTGGAATGAGGCTGACCTTACAACACCAAAGAGCTTACAAATAGTACAAGAGCCTGTGTTCAATGATAATTAGACACCTTGTAGCAAGTAGGCTGAGAAGATTCCTGACAACTATCACAGTGGACACTCAGTCCTACATCCCAGCGATCCAGTTCACAAGCAACTTCAGGCCTGCACTCTTATAGCTTGCGACCACTATGCTTGCGACCACAAGAAATGGGAGTTTCCAAGGGATCGCCAAGTGGTCCTCGGTGGTCGCTGACTTCCAGGCGACCATTTTGGTCACAAGGAGGTGCAGCTACTGCACCAAAAACCACTTATGACCAAAATGGTCGTTGACCATTTTCACAGCTTGGTGACCAGTCAGCGACCAGTTGGCTTTTTGGTCACAAAGTGGTCATGAAGTGGTCGCAAGCCGTTTTGTGACTGAGGCTTCAGCAGCAGGACAAACTGGTTGGTTGTCAAATCGACTGGCTCTCCCCCATTATTTGCAGGTGTTCCCATTAAGGTCACGTGGTGTTTCTTTCAGTGGTGACTTCATAGATTCCCCCTGTGCTTATCAATCATAGTTGAGATATAGAATAAATAACACCAGGTAGTTTATGGTCATGCGTTGCCTACTTGCAAAACACTAGGTGGGCAGTTGCTATGGTAACTGACCTGTCAATCACAAGTTCTAACAGTTTTCACTGATTGGACTGGAATTTCATATAACCAGGATTTATAGCACTATATTTCCCACCACATAGTCATTTATATGTACTAAAGATTCATAAACACGTGGAGCTAATTCTAGGGTAATTGTCTATGTACAATGGTAGGTGGAGGAGAGACCAGTTGGATTTGAAAGCCCATTTGGAATGCCATACTACTGCCATGGGATCTTTATATAGCCTGGATCTGTCCTTCAAGTTAACCAGCTTAAGTTTTAAGCATGTAGCTCGCTGGAATCACCAATTGAAATAGCCAAACGCCAACTGGGATGGCTATTATAGTGCATATGTGGAATGGATAGCTGAAGCAAATACATGGTGTGGTATTAAATGGCTGGTGTTCACATTAGACAAATCTAACAGTGGAAATGTTTCTTAAGAGCTGGTAGCTATGACACTTTATACCACTGATGTCAGAGAATATTTAGTAGTATGATTGACAGATTTTCAGTTGTTAAACCACGCCCCTTTCTGGATTCCTGATAAATAGACTATGCACTGGAAAGTACTGATCCTGTCAGTAGCTTCTACAATGCCTTCAAAGTAAAAATAATAATGAAATGAAAATACCAACTGCCATTAGGACGAATTTAATGCCACCAGTTAAGGCAGGGAAGATCCCATACAAACTAGGATCCAATAGTTGTGATTTCTTTCTCATTCAATTAGGGATATTTATATAATACCGAACCTAACAATCAGTTCAGTCTTCTGCTAAGCTAATCAAATTTACTATCGGAGCCAATTGAATCATTGCAACTTGTGAACTGGACACTAACCTAACACATGAATACATTGTGTCGTCACCACATAAACCGTATTAACTAAATTAGTACAAATTTCTGCCAGTTGTAACAGTGAATCATTACAACAGTCATTTCTTAGAGGGAATCACTTAGGTCTTGGGAAGTTCTATCAGTAGCGTTGGTGATGGAAGACACCAGGGTTATCTACAGAGAGCGGTTATTCTGACACTGGGCACCACATATTTGGTTTCCACATTACGATGGTGATAATTAATTTTCTTTTTTTGGTAGAAAGTCAAATAATTATTGTTGCCTCTGTGTGTTAAGTATGTTAGCAATACTAGATGTATTTAATCTATCCCACAAAATGTATCGAAAGTATGCTTGTATGCCTTTGTGCTAAAGTGAAAATAGGATAATTTACACATTGACACCATGCATTTACCAAAACATTTTCTAACCGGTTTTTCAACTTTTTTCTTGTAAGGCATAATCTTGTTTGCTTAACTGTAATCAATAAACATTGTTTGAATTTGTTGTGTATATTAAAATGATGTTCTGTATGTGTGTTTGATTTGCATGTTACATGAGTGACACTAACATACTGCTCAATTTGTATAAAATCAAAATCAAAAAGTGAAATAGCTTTTTTTTCCATTATTTTTGTTCAAGTCTGACATATGCACAACATGTAAACCTTCATATGAACATGGGTTCTGCAATGATTTGGAATGTATTTTGCTATTATTTGGAAGGTTTTCACTTTTGTTTTCCATGTTACATGTTTGATGCCCAGTTTCAGAGAATGACAAAGTAGTCTTGATGCTTGGAGGACTAATACCGCTGACTTGAATTGGCTTATCTATGAGAGGAGATTTGTGCTGGCGCGTCAACAAGTTTACAGCATTTCCACTCTAACTGGAATGAGGCAAAGCTGGTTGCTTTCTTGTTGGAGTTTTACATCCTTGCAACATATGAGGTCATATCGGACGGGTACTGACTTGTGACAGTGCGCACTCATGGTGACTTTATAGTGACCCGATATCCAACTCAGTGACATTATCCTGACACTGAGCTAACCAATCCTTGCCCTATCCTTATTAATGCCAAGCACCAGGCTAGGAAGCGACAAGTATCAATTTGATATGTCATTGGTTTGACTCGACCGGGAACCCCCCCCCCCCCTCCGATCTCCCCCACGTGAGGCCCGTGCTCTACCAATTTGGCCACCGCGCCAGGTGGAATGAGGCAAATGATATCGGCAGAAACGCTCTTGAGCCACAGCGAAACGCTAGCAAACCCTAGAGGACCGCAATTGCTTTATGTTAGTAAAGATCTCTATCTTAGCATTAACGATTTTCCACGATAAGTGGAAAAACAACTCTAAAACAAACAAAAACGAATATATACCATCAGCCGCAAAATAGCAAAGCCTGACATTTCGGAATGTCCCTAGGGTACGAATGAGCTGATCACAAACCAAATGGGTTGTAATATGACCTCAGATTCAATGAGGGAAAATACTCATTTCTTTTTAGGTCTCCAGTTCTTAAAAAACTGTACTATTAAAGTAAGGAGTATACAGTAAGTACTGTAATTAATATCTGTCTGAATGACAACACATTACTTAATTAAGCCCTTAGCTGTCTATGATATATATCATTAATGATATTATATATCCTGCTCCCTCTTCATTGCATTAGACATCACATCAGGTTCACTCATCCACACTTGTAAGGCAAGAGCACTAAAATTGGTCTTTTTGAGGCTTAGAAAATAAACTTTATATAAATGCTACGAGTTCAGCAGCATTTCTAAGTTTATTCGACATAATCAAATAAAATAAAAAGGGATCTCCTTAATGCATAGTGGTTTGGACATAATTAGAATGTCGAAGTAGAATTTAGACAAATAGACCTTTTACGTGGAACTTCCACAATGACCTACTACTCAAAGCATTAGTTCTACCCACTGTCACCATAGGGCACGTTGGTGGAAATCCTCTATAAGACATTTTCCGTGGCGCATCAGCGGGCCAGTTGGTGGTGGAAATCCTTTATAAGACCTTTTTAGCAGAGCATGCACACTGAGCTACGACTCAATTCATTAGTTCTTGCCAATGCCATCAGAGGGCCAGTTGGTAGTGGAAATCGTGTATAAGACCTTTTTAGCAGAGCATGGACACAGCTGCTACTCAATAGATTAGTTCTTTCCACTACAATCAGAGGGCCAGTTGGTGGCGGAAATTGTTTATGGCTTCTATTCTCAAGAGTTTTGTGAGATTCACTGGTTAGCCCCCAGGTGGCGCTTCGTCCCATGATCCTCCTCATCATGCGAGTCGCGCTTCTTCAGGACACTGCGGTAGTCAATGAGCTTCGACTCTCTGGCACCGTCCTTCTTCTTGCGCAGAGTCTTCGTCGGGTCCAGGTTGGTCTTGCGCAGCGCTCCTCTGAAGTCGAAGTACTTCGGGCCTGCGTCCGTGCAGGACTTCCGGTTGCCATTGTTGTTCTCTACATCTTGGTTATTTGAACTAAAGGCAACAGCAAAAGAGGAAATAGTTTCAGTTGAATCTAGGCAATCATTGTGGTGTTTGGACTGGGTTGTTTTTTTGTGTGGTGGGTTTTAACACCACAAGTTGTTGGGATATATTTCATTTTGAAGAAGTGTATATACTCCAGAATGACTCATCTCCCTGTACCTGACTGCTGCATCGCAGCAATTTTAAGTGCTTGTCACAGTTATTTGTGGAAAAATATGAAACAACAGAATAGTGTGGAGACACAGAACATACATTATTAGGGGTTACCATGACAACTTACCCGACTTCCTGAACCAAAAGGTGCATTTGAAGAAAAGTCACAAATGTGAAAAACATAATACACTAAATAAAATTGTATGCAATATCCATGTTGTGATGCGTGAATGTCTTTCTGTATCTTGTGTGTATTTGGTTTTATTATAAGTTTTAATAACTTCAGATTATGTTTAAGGGGGAGAGCAAGTTTGTGTTTTTTCAATTCTTAATTTTAATTATAGATTACGAGAACTGACCCATTCAAATTAAACTCCATATTGTTATATTTGTACCATATTTCCTCGAGTGATAGTCCTGCCCTTGAAAATGACACCCCTTGAACAGTTGCCTTCATTTATTTAGTACATGCCGTATATGTCCCAATAGACGCGCACTGCACGATTGCAGACACATGTATGGATGTCTATTCAAAGTTAAAGAATTTCATGGATTTGTTTTTGTCATGCCTCTGAAATAAAGTGGGATTGTCTTATTTTATGTGCATTCAGTCTGAATATGATCGTAAATTTGTGCATGCTTTCAATCTTGAAATGGGAGGTGTGCTTCTATTGGGACATATACAGTATATATATAAGGCAACTACTATTCAAGGAAATATGGTACATCATAAAAAGATCAACAAAACTACATATCTGTTAACAAAACGAGTGTCCGCCTGAAATCTCTGGCTTCAGACCTAAGCCATTGTTGGTGTATTATAAGCACTGTAGGCCGGATGGTAGGGGGGGGCAAGGCTTGGGGGGATCCGTAGCTTGTAGAATAGATTCAAACAACACCACTATACAACAAAGTTAATTATCTCGCTGCACATTCGGTACTAATTACTGTAGCAATTCTACCCCACTACTTTTCCCCACCTCCTTTTCTTAAATGGCTTAGATAGAATTCAGTCTCACGACTAATCGTAATAACAGTCAAGCACTCAGGAGATACTTCCCTTTTTATTCACAATATATTCATTTACAATTCTGCTCAGTGGAAAAGTAAAGCTTGTTTTATATTAAAGGTGCCTCTGGAGCACATTAATTTTTATCATCAGCTATTGGATGTCAAGTATAGTCATTCTGACATTTCTTTGGAGGAAACCCGCTGCGCCACATAAGGTACTCTTTCTGTTAAGAAGCAAGGGGTCTTTTATATGCACTTTCCCGCAGACAGGACATCACATACCAAGCCTTTGATAAACCAGTTGTGGCCCAATGATTGGAACGGAAAATAGGCCAAACTACAAATGTGTCCACTGAGCACAGGTGAACACTCTTCCATCTGAGCTACCCCCTCCCCCTGCTCAGTGGAATACATGTATCAAAAGCAAAAAGCAAACAGCTGGGTACCATCTATTGCAGTTGTGTTGTGTGATGGGTGTTGGACAAAGCGCTGAGCGACATCTTCCAAACATAAATAACCGCCATACCCAGCAATACGGAATGCGAAGCTTGCATCCACCCTTGTATCCAAAACCCTTCTCATGGTTAATGCGAAAGCGTTCTTATTCACTGGACACTAGGTGATGAAGCCAGTGCAAAACCCACATAAAATTTGTCAGCATCGTTCACCAGCTTTCTACTCCATGCCAAGAGTGCAGGACGTAGGACATGGGAGAATGCAATAATTAGTTAAGTTCTAAGCTTTGAAGAGGGTAAGTGGGGCCCAGGGGTTATCTGTCTTAACGAATGTACTATATAATGTATTATGTGGATATAAATAACGGCAGCCCCTTAATGTTTCTCTCTAACCACCTTGACTTCCATGTTACTCACTGCTGAGCAGGCAATCTCTCCTCCCCGCCTCCTCTATACCATGGGCCAACTGTCACTCTGCTCACTTTCAAAACTGGTTTCCTTTGAGACAATTTTTTTGACTTTTTGGCCCAGTCTTGTCCTTTTTTTAATAAGCACCAGTTGGTATTTCTGAATACTACAGTAATTAGTTCTGCTTATAAATCACCATGTCAGCAAAGAGCTTACCTTTTGGCTACAGCACTGGGTTCTATGCAGCTCCGAGTGCGGGGCGGCTTTGGAATTCCAGCTCCTGGTTTGGAATGCTCGGCTCCTTCCGCCTTCGAGGGTTGTGAAAGAGAACATAACCCGATTATAATTTCTAAAAGTGAACCTAATTATTCTCACTTAAAAAGACCCGTTTTGGTAGACATTGTCTGAACCAATCAAAACTATAAATTAGGGTTATGTCCTCAAGATTGAGGATTGAATCAGTGATATCATGATAAAGAAAAATTAAGATTGTTTGATGTTGTTTTGTCCTAGCAACATCTAAGGTCATATCAGGATGGGTACCGACTTGTAGCAGTGCACACTCATGGTGAGTTTATAGTGCTGCTCCAGTAGGAAATCAGGGTGCCGGCACCATGGCTGATATCCCACGCAGTCACATCCTGACACTGATCTAACCAGTCCTACCCTATTAATACCGAGTGCCAGGCTAGGAACTGACAAGAATAAATTTGATAAGTCATTGGTTTGACTCAACCAGGAACCAAACTCCTGACCTTTTGCTAAAAATTAAGAAATTTTCCAATTGTGCACAACTTACATGCAGGCTCATTGACTACAGGAATATTAAAGCTACATAATCCGATGATGCATACAATTTTCAAAACCAAAATAATGATCTAGATTTGATTCTACATATCTAACTTTAATACAGATTCACTTTTAAGCACGTTGTCACAGAAGGGAATACTGAGTAAATTTAATAGAACCTGTTATCGCAGAAGCCTATGGTGTCAATTTTGGCATGCTCCCAAAATGAACTTTGCATGTTTACACTTTAAATATCTCAAAAGTTAACCATTTTAAAATATAAGTTATTTCAAAGTAAAGTAAAGTATAATATATGATTATCTCAGAAAATTAAAGAAACTCAAAACCACCAGACTATGCAAGTAAAAAAATAAGAAGAAGGAATTATTTTTTAATATTTTTTTATTGAGGCTGTATTTATACTGTCCATAGCATATAAGCCCGGGTACCCAGGCTTGTTTTCAATGCTGGCCAGTTGTAGTGTTGGTGTTACCTTACCACACAGTGGCTGCTGACTTTAAGACTATTTTCATTTGGATTTCAGGAAGAAACAATGGCAAATGGCGATTTTGAACTAATTTAGATCCGTGGGAACAGTTTAATGGAAAGAATTCAAGGCTTTTCAAGGCATTGAAATGGGGTAAATAAAGTTCAAGACTTTCCAGGCCCCGTACGGACCCTGAGGTTGGAACTGTCCTGTGGGCTCTTTGCATACTGACCAGGACCTGCTTCCACCGATGGCTAACCGCAACCGGATGCGGAACTACCTGGTGCTGAAGGCAAACCGGAAGTGGCTTAGGACGCTGAACATCGAGTGCCTCCACTTGATGGGGTTTATCCACCTGCTCGCTCAACATCCGGGCACTGTCAGGTACCTCCTCAGCCTCGATGTCATTCCGGACATGGAAAGTCTTCGCGCTATTCTCCCTGTCAGTAGCAGGTGAGGTGTGAAAATGGGTTAGAATATTATCAGACAAAAATATCAACTGCCTCAATCTGAACCATGTCGCACTGGTCTTTTTAGTGCTGAGGAGCATCTGCTGTAAAATGGGAACTTATTTTAGTTTGTTCTGTGGAAAAAGGGTTAGCAAAGCCAGGTTAATAATATATATGTAGGTATGCATGTATGTGTGTATGTATGTATAACTTAGGAATTTATTCTTTGGAAGAAAAGGGACAAATGTCATGATCAAACTACATATTATGTCCGAAATGTCAAAAATAAAAGTATAATCATGATAACTCGCTCTCAATATAGATATAATTATATGTATTTATATCAAATATATTATATATGCGTAAGAAAATAGAACTCAGCTAATAATCCCTAAATAGTATTGAAATTAGAGACTGACTGGTATCTATCTTATGCTTGAAGAAACCATTCTGATATTGATAGGCCCTAGGTTTAGTGCTTTCAAGCCCAACACTGTTAGCATAGCATCAGGTTTCTAAAGACAGGCAATAAACACTGTGGACCAAGTAATAAAATAAACTTGCACAAAGAATCTACTGTAAGCGCAATACACTTAAATAGCCAACTAGTCACTACTATCGCATACCTGCAATGTCTACGTGCTAGAGTAAAAATCATAGGCTCCATATATTCCAGTTGCAGTAGTAGTTATACAGGATATCACGTGACAAAAAGTAGTTCCTCACTCAATGAGGAGTCATGTATTCACAACCTTAAGGGTTTAACATTTAATTCAACAACGTGCAACAACAAAGTGAACCCCATGAACTTGTCTCCATGTAGGCGAACGTTGTAGTCCTAGTGCGTTGGCGGAGTGATTTCAAATGTGCCTCAGCCCTCTGTTGAGGTATATTTAAAAACCCTCCGCTACAGTACATTTAAAAACCTGTTACGGTACATTAAAAAACCCTCCACTAGGGTATATTTAAAAACACTCGGCTATGGTAGGCCTACACTTAAAACCCTTCCACTACTGCATATTTAAAAACCATCTGCTATGGTACACTTAAAAACCCTCCACTACTGTATATTTAAAAACCCTCTGCTACGGTATATTTAAAAACCCTCTCTTACGGTATATTTAAAACCCATCCACTATGGTATATTTAAAAGACCTCCTCGTTGGCATATGTAAAAACCCTCTGCTATGGCATATTTAAAAACCCTGCGCTATGGTATATTTAAAAACCCTGCACTATGGTATATTTAAAAACCCTGCACTATGGTATATTTAAAAACCCACTCCTATGGCATATTTAAAAACCCTCCGCCATGGTACATTTAAAAACCTTCCGCTATGGTGCATTTAAAACCCTCCACTACTGTATATTTAAAAACCCTCTGCAACGGTATATTTAAAAACTCTTGTTATGGTATATTTTAAAACCCTCCACTACGGTATATTTAAAAACCCTCCGCTATGGTATATTTAAAAACCGTCCACTATGGTATATTTAAAAACCCTCCGCTACAGTACATTTAAAAACCCTCCACTATGGTATATTTAAAAACCCTCCATTACGGTATATTTATAAACCCTCTCCTATGACATATTTAAAAACCCTCTGCTATGGTATATTAAAAAACCTCTGCTACGGTATATTTAAAAATCCTCCATCCACCTACTGCACTATGAGCTGCCTACATGTGGACAGAACCATGTGTTTTGATAATACTTCAAGGCTGGCATGTCAGGGTTGGTGCGAGAGGATCTCTTTACTAGACATTCTGGAGCCCCATTAATTGCAGCTGGCTTTAATGATCTCTGATTGAATTATCTAGTGCTACATCTGTGGTTAGCTGACTGGTTAGTACACAAGAAGAAGTTTGTTTTATTTAACGCCTTTAGAGCACATTGATTTTTATCATCGGCTATTGGATGTCTAACATATGGTCGTTCTGACATTTCTTTGGAGGAAACCTGCTGCCGACACATGGGCTACTCTTTCCAATAAGCAACAAGGGGTCTTTTATATGCACTTTCCCACAGACAGGACAGCACATACCACAGGCTTTGATGAACCAGTTGTGGACCACTGGTTGGAACGGAAAATAGCCCAAACTGCAAATGTGTCCACTGAGCAGGATCGATCGGATGACCCACACCTTCACAGGTGGACACTCTACCGCCTGAGCTACTTCCCGCTCCCTCACTGGTCAGAACAAGTGGTGCAGACTAATAATGCTTCTGACACGAGGGCAGTGCGAACGAGAGCAGACGACACAGACAAACAGCCCAGATCACGTTTTTAGCAGACGAGACAGCCCTACAACTGAACTCCTGTCAGACAAGAGACAGAGACAGACAGAGACGGATGAAGACAGATGAAGACAACCTTGGATATGATTCTGCTTTTTTTTAAAATTGATCCTGATTTTTCTTACAAAAGCAAAAAAAAAAGAAAAAAGGCAGGAATAAGTAAGAGTAGCAAATACCCATGGTTATATAGCCTGAAGGTGCGTGATATATTCAATATATGGTGAACACAAAGACTTCCACGGAGGGTGGGATACAAGAGGGTTAGAAAGAACATGTTGAGAAGCAGGCAGTCCAGGACAGCAGCAACATGAGAGATGTAGGCGCTAGGAGGACACATCGACATGACAGGGAGACGACGTCAAGTAGCCAAGGGGGACTAACTCGAGTACAAAATACTCTGGGTCTTCGGAGTCGCTTCCGCTGTCAGTGTCCCTTGGTAGAAGCCACACTTGGTCGTGAAGCGAGAAGCGGACGCTCTTCTTGGCCGGTCGACGATGCTCTCCTGGGGGATCAGGGGGTGGTTGTGCAGGCGGGTCAGGGATGAAGAAGTAGTGTCTAGGCAGCGGTGGGGTGGGTGGCCGGAAGCGGCGATGGTGAGGAACTGGCGGTGTGGCGTAAATGGGGTTCGCAATGGCGGTGGTGGGCGATGAGCCGAAGCATTGCTGAGGCATTGTCAAAATGAGGCTGAGCGCGCTGTCGGAGGTGCTCTGCGGGGTGCTAGAGGACTGCAGGCTACTGCTGTCATATAAGCTAGACGTGGTGTGGCTGCTGCTGAGACCACTCGCACTGGACGGGGATGCGGAGGGACCAGGCCCCGCGGCTTGTCGCTGGGGTGAGTTCCTGTGGTTCAGGGACAGCGGAAGTTGTGAAGGCGGGGAATACGGTACTGACGCGTCCCAGGCGGGGTTCACGTGACCCGTCCACGTGAACGGGTGCTTGTAGTGGTGGAACATGGGCGGCACCTCGTAGTCGCTGTAACCGGAAGTGGCTGACTGAGGGGTGGTGAAGGTGGAGCTGGTCAGGGTGGATGGGGTGTCCAGATAAAAGGAAGCCCTGGAGCTGAAAGGGGAAGCCAAGTGTCAAGCGAGACACCATTCTTATTCACTTATTCGAATGTGGGTGCGCGTTATTCCAGGCAATATGGTATAATAGAACATGAAGGGGAACAGACATACAGAGGGTCGCCATGAGTTCTGGAATTGTTAGTAGTGTGGTCACATGGAACTGGTCAGTGGCTCACACAGGCAAACAGATTGTCCAAAGTTGTCATTATTTTCATGGTCGTACAAAGCGAATGATTGGAGGATAGGGGGGGGGGGGGTGTATGTAATGTACAACTTTTATCATTTAATGAAAGATTGATACTTAATTTACACGAATAGTGTAAATTAAATTGTATGTAAAATGATGAACATGGCGGAGTGCATACTCCGAGTGCTCACTGATGTGTTCGGGAATGAAATTGTTGTTTGACTGGGCCAAGGTTTGAACTCGGGGGTTCGAATCCCACGACCTACCAGAACGGGAGGCGGACGCTCAATTCATTCGGCCATCGTGTCTGGTCTAATGACTATCACTCATATTTAGCCATGATCATTATTAATAAGTAACGTTGTATTCATCATGCTACTTGTCATATAACTTTATAATATACCCAAGTGGGACCTATGGCAGAAGCACACACATAAATAAGCTTAATACAGTAGTACTTGTCTTTAGCGACCTTTGTGAATGCGCGAACCCCTGCCATGTGTGGACAAATGTTCAATGTACAAACCGTTATTTTTTCATTTGACTCCCTCTGATGATAAGACACCTGCTATGTCAGGACAACATTGGTCTGGATGCAGAGTTGTCCGGTGAACACAGGTACAACTGTATAGGTTAATACTCCGCCAGGTAGAATATTAAAACAGCCGTGTGGACTAATCATTAAGTACAACAAATATGAATTAAGAAAGCTTCTGAGCCATCAAAACAGGCAAACCATTTTAAAACATCAAAAGTAATAGCCTTAAACTGGCTTTATCGATGGCATTGAATGAAGATAAAGCTTGTTTTATTTAACGACACCTCTAGAGCAGATTGATTTTCATATCATCGGCTATTTGACGTCAAGCATATGGTCATTCTGACATATTTCTTTGGAGAAAACCCGCTGCCGCCACATAGGCTATTCTTTCCGATAAGCAGCAAAGGGTCCTTTATATGTACTTTCCCACAGACAGGACAGCCTTTGATGAACCATTTGTGGACCACTGGTTGGAACGGAAAATAGCCCAATCTGCAAACGGGTTTACTGAGCAGGATCGATAGGATGATCGACACCTTCAGAGGTGGACACTCTACTGCCTGAGCTACGTCCCACTCCCCATGGCATTGAATGACACAGGCTGGAACCAGGGGGCAAATATTCAGCGCTGTGGAATGACTAGTTTGCAGAGAATTGCCTATTTGCCAAAGGGCGGACCATTAAATCAAATACAGCATATTGATTTACATACAAAAACACAAATAAATCAACCTAACCAAAAATATTATGTCGTTACTTTACATTGCCCTTTTTCATCAGACATAATCTTGATATTGATCTAAAACCTCTGCTCAGTAAAATGGTTGGTTGGTTGGTTAGAGTTTTACGTCCTGGCAACATCTAAGGTCATACCAAGATGGATACCGACTTGTGACAGTGCACACTCATGGTGCCTTTATAGGGCTGCCCCACTGGGAGACCAGGCCACTAGTACCATGACCTGATATCCCACTCAGTCATATTATCCTGACACTGAGCCAACCAGTCCTTGCCCTATCCTAATAATGCTGAGCGTCTGGCTGGGAAGCGACAAGTATAAATTTGGTACGTCATTGGTTTGACTCGACCGGGAAGCTCAGTAAAATGTGAGTAGTCTGTAACTACTGTTGAACACAACAGAAACAGACACAACCCTCAACCTAGACAATACGTGGAACAGGTACAGACAACTACAAACATGGACACTGATAACAATTACTGAACATCTCATGTAAGTACAATAAATCATATAAATACAAACATTGCGATCAATCCATTCCAGATAATCTATTATTATAATCCTGTTAGATATATCAGGGATGAAAGTGGTCTCCAGCAAAAAACGTGGAAATAAAGCTGAGATTATTACACCGACAGTGAATTTCCGCAAAATGTGGATCATCTCCCATAGACTTAGCAATTAAAAACACTGTCAGGGAATCGCGGGAAAAATACCGGAAGTCAGGTTTCAACTGTCCTTGTTGTGCCCTATATTATCGCCTATACCTAACTCGTTCTTGTTTGGGTTTTATGTTCTAGCAACATCTAAGGTCATATAAGAACGGGATTCAAACTACCCAACTGTTGTTATATACATCATGATTCCTTGGGATTTTGGTTAACGTCAATCAGTGAATATAAAAAATCATGGAAATCCGCAAGACCGCGGAGATCTTTGATCCCTGATATATCCTGTCTTACACTGGCATAGCACCGCACTATGACATGCATGACACTCAATCGTAGCTGAAGATCCACGCATGCTCAGCAGAATATATGAAGCAGCTCTCTCCATACTTTGAGAGTTATCTTCCATAAAGGAAAATAGAAACATGAACAGAAAACTGAACCTAAAAAGTGACCATTTTAGAGATGTTCTCATTGGACAGATTGGGAAGGGTGTTTAAAAAGGAAAACCATTTTTGGGGAAAGAACACTTATAGTCCAAGCTGAATATGAATGGGTATAGTTGTATAGTTCAATTTTTTGAGTTTCTGTTATTTTCTAAAATTAATATATTAGGTTGATCGTTATAATCTACCTTACTTTAGTAACTATAATTTAAAATGACTAACTTCGGAGATATTTGGAGTGCAAACATGCAAAAATAATGTTGGCATGCTTGTAAAAAACCCTGATGCAGTAGGTTTCAACAGTCACAGGTTCTATTAAATTGACTCAGCGTCTTCTTCTATACAGCAACAAATACTTAAAAAGTGCACCAGTATCTAAATAATATATCGAAGATCGAATATAGATAAGTGTTTGGCTTTTGAAAATTGTATGCTTTTATCGGACTATGCAAGTTCAAAGGCAGAAGATATTCCATATCCATTTCCACAAATAGACACTTTACTTTGAACATAAATACATACATAGCTTAAAATATTGCTTACAAAAGAAAAGTAAATATGAATCTGTATAATCGGGAGCACTACTCTGTAGCATATGAACAGCTTCAACATGACAAAACACATATGTAAGAGATAAATTAAGTACCAGTGTGTACACCAATCAGCAATCAAATCAACTGAAGAACAAACAAAATTCTCTCAGACTTGCCCAGATCACAAGAAAACCCAGGGTCCATACATATGTGAAGATATGGAATTCAAGGATTTTCAAGGCTGTTTTTGATAGGAATTCAAGACTATTTTCATTTGGATTTCAGGAAAAAACAACAATGTCAAAAAGCGATTTCAGACTAATTTAGATCACTGGGGACAGTTTAATGGAATTGAAGGCTTTTCAAGATAAATTACTCAAAATAGGTTAAATTCAAGGCTTTTCAAGGCCTTGAAACAGGGTAAATAAAGTTTTAAACTTTTCAAGACGTTCCAGGCACTGTACGGACCCTGAAAACCACACGACAAATCGACAACAGTAGCATTAGTTTCCAGCCTCATTGCCCGTTACTATGACAACACATTGAGGTGACAACAAGAAATGGCGGGAAAGTGACATAGCCTACTTTTCTCCACTTCCGGCAACCAGTGTACTTGGGGTGGATACCAGCGAGTCAGTCGGATAGTACACGCAGCTGTAGGCCGGATGGTAGGGGGGCACGGCTTGGGGGGATCCGTAGCTTGTAGAATAGATTCAAACAACACCAATATACAACATATATACAACAAAGTTAATTATCTCGCTGCACATTGGGTACTAATTACTATAGCAATTCTCCCTCACTACTTTTCCCCACCTCCTTTTCTTAAATAGCATCTTCAGGTGTGGCTGGAAAGGAAACCATAGGTTAGTATCAGAGATGATTGATCGATTGATTGATTGGTTGGCGGTTTCTTTACACCGTGTCGCCAGCACAAGCCATATTCACGGCAATAAGTTTTTGTTTTATTTTATTCAACCATCGCTTTTACATAGAATGTAAAAGCATACAATCAAATATATGTGTCAAAAGACACTTATGAATTTAAAAAGCTCAGAATTATATAATTTGTGGCCAAGGGAAATTAAATTATAGATAAAAGTTAAAGGGTTTATTCTTCTTAAGTTGATCAAATTGATTTAATAAACTATATGAGGAGTCACAGACCAGCTCTCCTCAAAATGTCTAAAATGTATTCTTGTTTTGCTTTAGTAAAAAGGTCACGCATACTGCCTGCAGTGTAAAGTCGTTGGCACAGGGCCATAACATCCAGAATTTAAAAAAAATGGGCTTCAGTGTCATCCAACACATTCATGGGGAGGGTCCCCCTTGAGCAGGAAAGCATGTGTAAGCCACGAGTGGCCAATACGATAGTGGCTAAGGACCACCTGGTCCAGCCAACCTCCCGCGTGAGTCTGAGGTGGTTTTCCCACAGATGATTCAATTTCATGCAGTTTGTTAATGTTTTCATCATGGAGTACAAACATCTAAGTAGTGTAAAATATCTAGTATGTGCTTATTTGGAAGGTACCATCAAATTATTGTCTCAATAACATATTTAGATTATTATGAGAAGCCTGGCTTGGGATTATCAGATGGTACGCAGGTGGAATAAAACGCTATGGAATAAAATGCGATGGAATAAAGCGCTATGAAACAATACATTTCAATTTTGTTAAAATAAATATTTGTAATCTCAGGTGGTACGCAGCAGCGTACCTGCGTCTATCAAAGCTAGGCCCCCGATTGTGCAATGAACCAAAGCATTACAGTGCTAGTTCTATCTTTGTCCCATGGGTGCACTCTCATGAAAATCCTGATAAAGGAAAAATGTCTATAGTACTATAAGATACATAATGTGTATATATAAGAAAGCACAACATACAGTATGAATACAGTATTGCATGAAATACAACACAACTACGTAATTCAGCATGAAATACAGCATTAATGAAATATAGTATAATGCAATATGCATGTAATACAGTTTGGTGTACCGTACGGATGTAAAACAATATACCCCACAAATACAATGTGATGCAATATGTGAAATACAGCTTGCATAACAGCATGAACTATATGAGTAGGGTGTGATAGTTATGGCATGTTGTATGAATGTGATACAGGATGAAATACAGTATGAAGGGAATACAGCTTGACATACACAATGGATATGGTACGAAATAGTCTGTACATAGCACATGCTGGCTCTTGGAGTTTCATGTCCTGGCAACATCTACGGTCACATCAGGATGGGTACTGACTTGTAACAGTGTGCACTCATGGTGACTTTATAGTGCTGCCCCACTGGAAGACCAGGCCATCAGCACCATGACCCGATATCCCACTCAGTCAGTCACATTATCCTCACCCTGAGCCAGCCAGTTCTTGCCCTGTCATAATAATTCTGAGCACCTGGCTAGGAAGCGACAAGTATACATTTTTAAGTCATTGATTTGACTCGACCAGGGTTTGATCCCCACGATCTACCAAAATGGGAGACGAACTCTACACACATGGTGGAATACAATATGAATGTAGTAGAGTGTGGAATGCAGCAAGAGGGACAATGTCAGGGAAACAGGATGGATGTGTGTGAAGTGTACATGTACAAAGAGTTGTCACTGAAATCAGATTTACAAGAATATGACCAGAGGACGCGCAGGACAACGATACAAACAAATATTCACACCGCTTTGTGGGATAATTTAAACGCAACTGTAAAAACCAAAATAGATTAGTAAACAGATGCATTGACGAGCATGTTGGTTCCTGGTTTCTTTGTTTCTTTAAAATAAATACATTTTGATTATCCCAGTAAGACAGGGTGTCTATTGATTAGGAAATTGTTCATGAAAGATAGTAAGAGGCTGGGGAAATAAAGTGTCAATGGAAGAATGATACTTATTTGCTCCCAATTATTTTTTTACAACTGTGTTGCTTATTATTTTCAGAAAAAAAAAGAAGATATTTCACATCCAGTAGAAGTGTGCTTGGCCAAGGGTAGAAAATAAGATACAGCCTCAACTA
The DNA here is from genome assembly GCA_030323885.1 of Branchipolynoe longqiensis. Taxonomy (NCBI): domain Eukaryota; kingdom Metazoa; phylum Annelida; class Polychaeta; order Phyllodocida; family Polynoidae; genus Branchipolynoe; species Branchipolynoe longqiensis. The sequence continues at coordinate 16,158,445 of CM059203.1, forward strand.
TAATCAATAATTAATCATTTTGTTAAAAATAAATGTTAAGTTAACCAGATTGTCTACGTTTCACAAATTTCTGCCAGTACCCCGCTCCCCCCACCCCCGGTGTTGGGAGTATTGGGAGAATTTTGAGCCGGTTGCTAGGGGCGGCCATCTTGGATTTCTGCTGTGCTAGACCTCAGGCAACCTTAAAAACCCCTTTAGTGACTCACATTGCATTGATTTGGTGAGGAAAGACCCCAAATCCATTGCTCTAGGTGAAATAACTTTGGAATTATAATCATTAAGAATTTCACCCGGTTCCTATGGGTGTCCATTTTTAAACATGTCCGTTTCCAGGTTTTGCACGGTTTATCAAAATTCCAGCTAGTGAAGTTTAAAGCTATATATATGTCTATTACTCAAACCAACATTCAAATTCTCCTCTTCAGCAGATCGATACAGGGTTCTATGCCAGGCTCTGGACTATATTTGCTGAAGGGCATGTCCAAACATAATATAAGCTGCGGTGTGCAATAGAGAATTTACGGTATTTTGAACAAAAGCAAACAGTTTCAACATGGCCAGGTTAGTGATAACAAAACGTTAAACACACGTGTTTGTGTTTTATTCTGCCTACATAATATTACATTACACGGCTCTGAGATGTGACGATGGGGTTCAATGAAAGATGTGTTCATTTTTTAAAAATGTTGTTTCCCAGAAGACTACTATTTAATGCCAGGGTACACGTTATTCCAGGCAATACGGTACAATAAATAGAACGTGAAGTGGGGGGGGGGGGGGGGCAGACATACAGAGGGTCGCCCTGAGTTCTGGAATTGTTAGTGGTGTGGTCACATGCAACTGGTCAGTGGCACACACAGGCAAACAGGTGTAAACTGTAAGGAGCCGTCCAAAGTTGTCATTATTTTCAGTCGTACAAAGCGTATGATGGAGGTATGGGGAGGAGGGGGGGGGGGGGCGCCTGTTTCCTGCGTGCACACTGGTGGCCAGTTGCGCAAACCGACAACTGCTGGACAGAACTGAGGGTGGCATCAGGCCTAGATAAAAGATTCACCCCGTACTTGCAGTAGCGGTGAAAAACAAACCATTAGAAAAAGTGGCGAACGGCTGGGAAAATGAAATCAGCATAGAAATTCTTAATTTAAGAGGCAAAATATATTTCTTTTAGTTTAATGGACTTTAAAAGTGAAATCGCCAGCATTCTGAGGTCGCCATCTCGACTTTCTGTGGTCGCCATATCTCCCATTTCACAAACTCTGTGTTGATATAAGTAGCCATTAGATACTGGAACCAGGAATTCCACTTCCTGTTCCATACAAGAGCAGTTTTCACCCATATTTAGACTATGTGTTCATTCACCCCTACTCTGCGTAGGGGTGAATCTTTTATCTACACGAGGCCAGGTCAGAGAGCGGTGTAGCGCCAGACTCAGTACTAACTGAACACGGTCGGTAGCCAGCGCCTCCTCGCGCGCTCTCACGAGATACACGTCCCACGAGAGCTGGTCACTTCCAGGGAGAGCGATTTGGGACTTGCTGCAAGGGAAGTTTCATATCAGTCTTTTCATCAATTATTTTCCTACTGCAGGTAAGATAAACCCACAAAAAAAAACACCACCAAAACAAATGTAGTTTAGACCTAATTCAAAGCCAACACTTCCATGTCATGTCTCATACTGACATGGTTGGTTGGTTCTTGGAGTTTTACGTCCTGGCAACATCTATGGTCATAACAGGATGGGTACCGAGTTATGACAATTCGCACTTATGAATTTATAGTGCTGCCCCACTGGGAGACCAGGTCATCAGCACCATGACCTGATATCCCACTCAGTCAGTCACATTATCCAGACACTGAGGCAACCAGTCATTGCCCTATCCTAATAATGCCAAGTGCCTGGCTAGGTAGCGACAAGTATAAATTTGATAAGTCATTGGTTTGACTCGATCGGGAACCGAACTCCCGATCTCCCGCACGCGAAGGCTGCGTTCTACCTATTCAGCCACCGCGCCCTGTAGAAGGTCTGAAGTTGTTCGGGTTGGGGCGCAGGAGGGGCACAATCGGGTGAGTATGTAAGTGTATTTTCAAGCTACGGTGATTAGGATTTGTTCTAGCAAAGATAAATTACATAGAATAATGTAAATTATATAGAAACGTATATTAGGTATATATAAAGTATACAAGTAACATATATGCATTCAGTCTAAAGAAAACATAGGTAAATATGTGAATAGCAAAAGCATAAATTTATACAAAAAGTAAGCAGTGACTATAATATGATCCCTTTCTTTGTTTTTAAAAGAAAAGTGCTGTTAAATAGCGAAAGGAGCTTGCAAACTTGTTTCAAATCATATGAAGCAAAAACAATTAAAGAAAAAAGTAAAATTATACATCAGAGCGCCTTACCTGGAGCGATGTGAGAGATGGTCCACCATGGACTGGGATCCATCAGGGCTGAAAGCGCACAATTCTAATTTAGTTGTTCTAAATATTTTAAATAAAGCAAATGACTGCGCCACAGGTGTCGCTTCTTGATAAGTCCATCTAGGACAGCAAGTTTCAATGTGAACTCAATTATATAAGCACAATGTCATTTCTATGTCATCGCTCTGAAACTATAAATTCTGAGGACACAAATCGGGACAGAATTTTGGAGTATTTAAATATAGATTTATAATTACAATAAATTTCGAGAACGACAAAGTTGCATAGTCCAATTGTTTTGAGTTTCTACCATTTTTCTAAGGTAACTATATTAAATTGATTGCTATAATCTACATTCCTTTAGCTTGAAGTAACTGTTATATGAAATGGTTATTTCTTTTAGATATCTGAAGTGCAAACATGCGAAATTAATTTTGGCAAGCGCACCATAGGTTTCAGCAGTAACAGGTTTAATTAAATTAACTCAGCATTCCCTTCTATGTGGCAACAAATGTTTAATAAGTGCATCAGTATCTAATGGTGCTGTAACATTACGACGCTTCTCGCCGGCGCGCCGCCAACGCGCAAAATCACTTTTAATCGTCGAGACACGTCAAACTTTTCAGCGTCAGCACAACGTATTGGTAGCGTGCGGCCGACGTTGTGGTAATGTATATCGACACGTGAAAAAACAAAAAAAGTTTGGTGGAACGTGTGGTTACGAGCCTCCCGCGCGCGCGGCGTGTGCCTCGCGTTCGCATAACGTTATTCCAGCGCTCCGCTAGCGACCGCCCGACGTGTTACACGACGTATGAGAGCGCGTGATCGACACGTGACCAACGATACTCCAGCGCGTTTCGGCGCGGCGCCAGCATGCTATTAGCGTGCACGACGTTGGCCTAACACATGGGTAACGCTTCCCGACGGTGGCACGTTAGCGACGCGCTGACTGAACACTCGCTGTTGTTGGAAAAAATAGTCAATGTAGGACAACGTCACACAATGTTCCTCCAATGCGCGCCTAACGTATCTCGATGCGCCCCTAACGTCGCCATAACGTTGGCACCCGCGCGTCGTCGCATGTCGAAAGTTCTGTGCAAGCACAAAACTTTTGACACGCCACCGACCGTCACCGATCATCAACGAATACCAACGCGTGCGTAACGCTTCCTGACATATCCCGACGTTGCGCCAAAAAATCAGATACGTCGACACGCGTTGCCGAGAAGCATCGTAATGTGACAGCACCATTAGTTATATATATCAAATCTAGGTCAGTGTTTTGGTTTTGAAAATTGATGCTTTCATCGGACTGTGCAGCTTTAGTGTATTACGCAATGCCCTCCAACAAATCAACATTCATAACTAACTCGCACATAAGGGCTGGTGTATCATGCAACTAGTTGTCGCCCCAGTCTCTACTGCATCACCATTGGTTACCAGGGGCAGGACAGGGGGCGCTGTGCAAGGGCACGTCCGTACAGGGGCAGGGTCCTCATGAGCTGAGCATGACTACAATGACTACCAAGTCCAGGGTAAGGAGAGCTGGTAAGTGGGTCATCCATGACCTACTGAACGCAGACTTTGTGTACACACCGGAAACTAGGTCATAATCGGGATAGGAAGTAATTACCACCACGGCCTAGGGCTACTGCAAGCCTTTGTTTGTTGTTGTTTTACATCATAGCAACATCTAAGGTCATATCAGGATGGGCACCGACTTGTGATAGAGCGCACTGATGGCGATTTTATAGTGCTGCCCCACTGGGAGTGGGACACCAGGCCACCAGCACCATGACCTGATATCCCACTCAGTCACATTATCCTTACACTCAGCCAACCAGTCCTTGCCCTATCCTAATAATGCTGAGTGCCAGGTTAGGAAGCGACAAGCATAAATTGCTAAGTCATTGGTTTGACTCAAGCAGGATACGAACGCACAAACTCATGGGTTCAGAACTCCTGATCTTCCAAAACAGGAGATGGATGCTTTACTCATTCGGCCACCCAGTTTGGTGCTACAGCAAGCACTGTTGTACCATAACCTGAGTGTTGGGTGTTTTTACCTGAAATTTAATACAAATAATATGAAAATGTGCCGTCCTGATATGACCTTAGATGTTGTGAGGACGTAAAACACCAACAACCAACCTCAGGCAACCAAGCAATCTTTGCGCAGATATCTGCGCATTTCCGGGAGGATTGAGTGTAATTTGAGGGTAGTGAGGTTGGTAAGGTTGATGAGGGCAATCAGTGAAAGGTTGAGTGTATGTGGGTGTGTGGGGGAGGGTCACACTTAGCACACTCAAATAGACGCACCTCCCCGAAGTCACACTTAGCACACTCAAATAGACGCACCTCCCCGATGTCACACTTAGCACACTCAAACAGACCCACCTCCCCGATGTCACACTTAGCACACTCAAACAGACGCACCTCCCCCCATGTCACACTTAGCACACTCAACCAGACACCTCGCTCCATGTCACACATAGCACACTCAAACAGACGCACCTCCCTCATGTCACACTTAGCAAACTCAACCAGACGCACCTCCCTCCATGTCACACTTAGCACTCTACCAGATGCACCTTCCCCATGTCACACTTAGCACACTCAACCAGACGCACCGTCCCTCATGTCACACTTAGCACACTCAAACAGATGCACCTCCCTCATGTCACACTTAGCACACTCAAACAGACGCACCTTCCCCCATGTCACACTTAGCACACTCAACCAGACACACCTCCCCCATGTCACACTTAGCACACTCAACCAGACGCACCTTCCCCCATGTCACACTTAGCAAACTCAAACAGATGCACCTCCCTCATGTCACACTTAGCACACTCAAACAGACACACCTCCCTCATGTCACACTTAGCAAACTCAACCAGATGCACCTCCCTCCATGTCACACTTAGCACACTCAACCAGACGCACCTTCCCCATGTCACACTTAGCACACTCAACCAGACGCACCGTCCCTCATGTCACACTTAGCACACTCAAACAGATGCACCTCCCTCATGTCACACTTAGCACACTCAAACAGACGCACCTTCCCCCATGTCACACTTAGCACACTCAACCAGACACACCTCCCGCATGTCACACTTAGCACACTCAACCAGACGCACCTTCCCCATGTCACACTTAGCACACTCAACCAGACGCACCGTCCCTCATGTCACACTTAGCACACTCAAACAGATGCACCTCCCTCATATCACACTTAGCACACTCAACCAGACGCACCTCCCCCATGTCACACTTAGCACAATCAACCAGACGCACCTCAACCCATGTCACACTCAACACACTCAGACACCTCCCCCAAGTCACACTTAGCACACTCAACCAGACGCACCTCCCCCATGTCACACTTAGCACACTCAACCAGACGCACCTCCCCATGTCACACTCAAACAGACACCTCCCCCATGTGACACTTAGCACACTCAACCAGACATGCCTCCCTCCATGTCACACTTAGCACACTCAACACATTCAAACATACACGTTCCCCCATGTCGCACTTAGCACACTCAAATAGATGCACATCCCCCCATGTCACACTTAGCACACTCAACCAGATGCACCTCCACCCATGTCACACTTTGCACACTCAACTAGACACGTTCCCTCATATCACACTTATCACACTCAACAAGACACATGTCCCTCATGTCACACTTAGCACACTCAACCAGACGCACCTTCCCCCATGTCACACTTAGCACACTCAAACAGACGCACCTCCCCATGTCACACTTAGCACACTCACACAGACCCACTTCCCCATGTCACACTTAGCACACTCAACTAGACACACCACCCCCATGTCACACTCAACTAGACACACCTCCCCCATGTCACACTTAGCACACTCAACTAGACACACCTCCCCCATGTCACACTTAGCACACTCAAACAGATGCACCTCCCTCATGTCACACTTAGCACACTCAACCAGACGCACCTCCCCCATGTCACACTTAGCACACTCAACTAGATGCACCTCCCCCATGTCACACTTAGCACACTTAAACAGATGCACCTCCCTCATGTCACACTTAGCACACTCAACTAGACGCACCTCCCCCATGTCACACTTAGCGCACTCAACCAGACGCCTCCTCCATGTAAACATTTAAGGTCATATCAGGATGGGTACCGACTTGTGACAGTGCGCACACATAGCGACTTTATAGTGCTGACCCACTGGGAGACCAGACACCATGACCCGATATCCCACACAGCCACATTATCCTGACCAGTTCTTGTCCTATCTTAGTAATTCTGGGCATCAGGCTAGGTAACAACAAGTATCAACTTATATAAGTCATTGATTTGACTCAGCTGGAATTCGAACTCACAACCTTGCAGAGTGGAAGTCTGCGATCTACCATTGGGCCACCACGTCTGGTGCACTTATTGTTACTTGCCAGGGATCAAAGTCACATGTCACCAAAGAAAAGTGGGAATTTCACTTCTAATAAATTTCATATGATTCTATTTATCTATTTCCCTGCCACGTAAACCCACCCTTCAAATAAAAAGAGACAACTATGGAAAGACCATATCCCTGATTTAGTGCAACTTCTATATACAATGTGGTTATTCTATATACACAAAAAATATCACAGTTTACAAAGCATTTCAGCATGCAGATGACGTATTAATTTTAAAGCGTCCCTGCAAAAAAAAAGAACAAAATAAACCACCACAACCAACAAAAAGATAACACTTGTCCCTGTGTGCACTAGAAGACCTCTGATCCAGGATGAAGGCAGTCAATTCTCAAGGTCACCAGGAAATGAATCAAAGGTCACTCCGGGAACAACTTCCTGACATTGAGTCAGGGCTTACATTGACAAAATACGCCCATTATTATCTTTTAAACATGCAAATATATACATATTGCATCAAAGTGTAAATTCGATATTATTTTGTCTTAGTAAATCTATTTTACCCCACTCCAGAGACTTTGGAACCCCATAAAGAAGGTTTTACCTAATTAATACAGTAAAACTCTCTAAATCGACCCACCTTGAGACCGACTTTAAGTGGTCCATTTAGGGAAGTGGTCGGTTTATGGAGATAGAATATGGTTACAATGGTATTGTTGGGACCCAAATAAAGCGATCGATATAGGGGAGTGGTCGATCTGTGGAGGTAGTCGGTTAGAGAGATTTTACTGTAATTCAAAAGTAAATTTTAAGAGTCATGCTTAAAAGCCCAATGTTCTGAAATCACATGTTTGTGGGACAAAATAATTCTTTCCTTGTTATTTAATTAATAAGCGGAATAAATTATTTAATGAGAGATTTATTAATAAAATAACGGTTGAAAGGCCATTTTCATGGAACTGGGCTTACTAATATTTAGTAATCCCTAAAAAAGTATGATCTTAATAATGTAGAAAACCTGTTTTATTAAAGAAAATGGCCTCCTCTTGAAATATGGTGCTCACAAAATAAATAAATGCCTTAGTAAGCATAGTTGAATGGAAACTGAAATCTTCACATAAACGGCATTATATATGTGTTCACACAGAGGTAATCATACACACATATATAAAGCAAGAAAATAGAAGGCAAACAGAGAAATGACAAAAGTTATACCTGAATTTGACATCGAATGCGTCAGGTGCAGTGCATGTTATCAATAGCATAGTTCGTCATGTGGTAATGAATGACGTCACACTGGCCCTCAAATTCAAAGCAATGCAGACTACACTATCCCAACCAATGCATATGCCTATAGATGACGCATTATCAATAGCATGGTTAGGCATGTGGTAATGAATGACGTCACCCTGACCCTCAAACTCAAAACGAGGCAGATTACACTATCCCAACCACCAACAAGTCACTACCAGTAGTACCACTCTACGCAGCATGCTGCAGGCCGATCACAGGCGACACTACCAGGGTCCGTACACAAATGAACACATGGAATTCAAGGCTTTTCGATCCTGTTTTTGATAGGAATTCAAGACTATTTTCATTTGGATTTAGTGTGAAATCACCATTCAGAATGGCAATTTCACACTAATTTAGATCAGTTTAATGCACTGCCTGAACATGTCATAGAAGCGCCTTCCGTCAACGCCTTCAAAGGCAGACTGGATAAGCATTGGAGGGGGCTGCAATATTGCATACATCCGGTACTCGATGCGTTTAATCCTAGTAAATCAAATTTTGACATGCATCGACCTGATACAGGCTTTTAAGCCTAACAAAATCAGAAGCGGATGAGTATGAGTAATGGAATTCAAGGCTTTTCAAGACTAAGTACCCAAAATAAGTTTTGAAATGGGGCAAATGAAGTTAAAAACTTCAAGACTTCCCAGGCCCCATACGGACCCTGCGCTACGGACTAAGGGGGTGTGAAGCCCAGTGAAAGAGTGGGTAGTTACATTGACGCCTCATCCGACGCGGTCCTGTCGCCATGGTTACCGCGGATGAGCTGCACCATGTCACGGATGTGGGGCGGGCTATTCAGCATCCGCGTCCCAAACACAGAGTCCTCATCCTCAGAGTGGCGCCCACTTGCGGGCAGCTCGAGCTGCAGGTTGGAGATGCGCGACCTCAACCCGGCACCATTTTGTCTGCATGGCCGCATTACCTCGCAGTCGTTCTCGTAATCGCGACCAGCGGTTGCGACGTCCTTGCAGATATTGCGGTTGCCATCGCGATATTTTCCATAAGTATCAGGTGACCCACGAGACAACCACAAGTGGACGCGCGGGTTGGCTTCCGGCGGAGGAGGCATCATCTGAGCTGTGCCGTTACTTTCTGTGTTGGCGTTACTGCAATAGCTGTAAATACTTGAGGTTTCGGTGCCATCAGTTCCTGTCATCGAGTCATCGACATCATAATACCATTCGCTTAAATCATAATCTTCGAAGGAACCACTTTCACTCTCCTCAGCTTCTTCTGTCTCCTCCTCCGCATCATCTGGCTCAGGTTCACTAGTGTCAGAAACACCCATTCCAAAGTCGCTACTGGAATCTCCAATTGCGCCTCCGATATCGAGTCTCGTTGTGAACGCAGCATCGTCTGCCACACTGTGCACAATTGTTATCGGTGGCAATTTCTCTTCAGATTTTGGCACAGCAGGATACACCGTCTGCATTGCGTCAACCTTGGTTTCAAACTTTGGCCGTGGCATTCCCCAAGGTCTTTTCCAGCGTCGCAGTGTGATCGGTTCGTCTGTGCTATATGAACAGATAGATTCGCTCTTGCGAAGTCTGATCACCGGGCTCGCGCCATTCAGGTAGGTAAAGCCCTTCAAGCGTAATCGCTCACTGTAGTTAGGTCCTTGCTGTGGCTGAATCGCGTCATCACCAACAGCCTCACACTGCCCTATACGCGCCTCTTTCAGAATGCGTGTTCGCAAAGTCTCTGGCTCTTTATTGTCCGAATCAGCTTCACTTCTCACAGCGCATAGATCTTCATTGCCATCTTTGCTTTGCTTTGCTTTTTGAAAACTGTGCGGGTTCCATTTGTGCAGGATCTTTGCCACATGGTTGGACTGCGGGTCTACATTGCCTCTGCGGATGTCATCCTGGATTGTTTCTGACATGGCCTTAGCTTGAAACCTGTTTTCACAAGTGTATCAGTGTCCAGTTCACAAGTGGGAGCCTCGCTAATTAGCCAAGCTAAGCAATTTAACTGAATGTCATGAACCTATTCATGACGCCACCTATCGGTTCATCACCGTACTAGGGCTGCCACTTCCCTACTCTTCACAGGCACATGAGCAGTAAATCGCCCGAAGAAGACCATACAAAATTAGCATTTTTTCAGGATGCTTTAAAATGAGAATCTAGCAACGGAGATAATTTTTAAATGACTATTATGCAGCTTTAATAAGTGATTGCACCAGTAGTCTAAGTTGAATATATAGGTCCAAATCTAGAAAGGTGCTTTGCTTTCGAAAATTTGGTGTTTTAATTGGACTATACATCTTTTGACCTATATTTTAAATTCCCAACTTTAATGAATGATAAAGCAAGGTTTTTGAAAATAAGTGTGTCTTACTCCAGGGAAACATGACTATGGGCAATGTCCTACTAGGGGAATGTACCAATGCAGGTGGCGCCCCCAATCAGGTGAGGTTACTCATGAGCCATATTCCGGGCCTCTGCTATAACTAAATGTGGACATTATGTTAGTTTGTTTGTCTAAGTTTTACATCCAGGCAACATCTAAGGTCATATCAGGATGGGTTCCGAATTTTGACAGTGGGCACTCATGGCGACTTTATAGTGCTGCCCCACTGGGAAATCAGGCCACCTGCACTATGACCCGATATTCCACTCAGTCACATTATCCTGACACTGAGCCAACCAGTCCTTGCCGTATCCTATTAATGCCGAGCGCCTGGCTAGGAAGCGACTAGTATCAATTTTGTACATCATTGGTTTGACTCGATCGAGAACCGAACTCCCAACATTCCACACCTGAAGCCTGCGCTCTACCGATTAGGCCACCGCACCTGGTGGACATTAACTATGATGGACATGAGGTTCACATTCAGGGTATGAAGCTCTTGACAACATAAACCATTGACCCAGTTGATCACCGTTCTTGTGTACTGGGTACAGCTGATTCTTTTACTGCTAGTGCAAGACAACATCGACTGTCAAAACACAACTTAATTAGAGCCAAGGTGCAGACAACACTAAAAAGAATCAAAAGTGCTAGATTTGTATGACTTATTTTAACACAGAAAATACACAGCTTCAAAGCTAAGAAATCTTTTAGCAACTTAAATATATATATATAATATATATAATCACTTATTGCCTGATATGAGGTTTGAGGTCCAAGCATCTCTGCGAAGATTATCGACTTAGGTGAAATCAACCTCGTCACGCATCACCAAGTCCTGAAAGATGTGGCTTCAAACCTGACAGTCGGGCAATCTTTCTTTTTAATAAAAAAAACACAAAAACATATATCATTTATTGCCTGATATGAGGTTTGAGGTCCAAGTGTCTCTGGGAAGATCATCGACTGAGGTGAAGCCAAACTCGTCACGCATCACCAAGTCCTGAGAGATGTAGCTTCAAATCTCAGTCAGGCAATAAAATAGTGCTAAATAAACCATTCTACTTTTGATCTAACAGAAAACTGAAATTATCGGTATCCGTAACTGGGTGTTAAAAAAGAACAATAAAGACCTACACTAGACTGAAGCAGGTCTAAAGTGTGAGCTGAGCCTTGGGTTTATCCGGCAGACTGTGCAACTGGTATTACCATAAACACTATGTGCTATCGACAACATTTAGACATTCCAGAGAAGCACACATCTGACAGAACACGACACGAACTGTAACCTGACCATTTACTTTAACATAAACCAACTAAACTCACCTTTTCTCTATTTCTGCCACAATGTTGTCGTAGTAATCTCCACCATCAGTAGGCGTCACTTGCTTTACTTTCCTAAAATAAAGTTGGGGGATCGGGGGGGGGGGTAATTATTTCTAAAGGAAAGTTTGTTTTATTTAATGATGCCTCGTGAGCGCATTGATTTTCATCATCGGCTATTGAATGTCAAACATATGGTCATTCTAACATATTTCTTTGGATGAAATCTCCTGCCGCTACATAGGCTACTCTTTCCGATAAGCAGCAAGGGGTCTTTTATATGCACTTCCCACAGACAGGGCAGGGCAGCACATACCACGTCCTTTGATGAACTAGTTGTGGACCACTGGTTGCAACGGAAAATAGCCCAAACTGCAAATGTGTCCCCTGAGCAGGATCGATAATATGACCCACACCTTCACAGGTGGACACTCTACCGCCTGAGCTATGTCCCACTCGGGTCATTATTTCTATACTAAGCAAACTTCACCTACATTTTCTTTATTATGGCGTGGATATGCTGGAAATTGTTTCAAATTGTTATTCTACTGCTCTTCATTGATCGGACGTGGCAGCGGGTTTCTTCCAAAGAAATATGTTAGAATGACCATATGTCTGATGTCCAATAGCCGATGATATGAAAATCAATGCGCTATAGAGGCGTCATTAAATAAAACAATCTTTACATTTTACCATCAATCTGCCCTCTGGTAGGAGCGGCAAGAACTAAAGTGTGTAGCTGCTCAATGTACATGTTCCGTGGAAAAGATCTATTATCTATTTGGCAGCGCAGCATGGAACACCTGCCATAGATAATTAGTTACTACGTGAAGGTTAGGTCTACAGGGACGGATCAATAGGTTCACTCTATACATAACAAAACTTCTCATTTTACTAGATAAATACTTACTCTTTCTTTCGTAAATCTCCACCCTTCCTAACACCAGAGGTTTTATTTATCTGAAATAAAAAGAAAATCAATGATACATCATGGCCTTATAAACATATATATGTAAATATAAATTACTATTATCGTACTTAACCTATTCCCTGTAATATGTGTAGTAGTTGTTTTACAATTAAAAATCTAGGCCTGAATGACTGCATACCATTGAGATCCAGGCTGCCAACAGCACATGACCCATACTTAGCCTATTTACTGCATTCATTTGTTATTCAGGTTGCTCCAACAGCATGCATTCTACAACTATATCATGAAATAACAAAAGCATAGATAGTTCTATTCAAATAATACATATGAGCCTGTCTCAAAAGGTGATAACTCTTTTTTTTTGTCCATTGTAACGATTGACACAAAACAGCACAGAAACGGTTACACTGAAAACACAAGGACATTTGTTTCAAATCAATATGTATTCTATTGGAATTATGAAACACCATGTAAAAAACAAATCAGTTTATCCTGAGCAAATGCATAGACAGATAGTATGTTGATCGTTACAATGGACAAAGTTTTGTCCCATATTGCTTAGCACCTTTTGAGACAGTCTCAGATATAACTTCTTATACAGACACTGATCTTTCGGTTAGGTTCCTCCATAACGTGAAGCAGGAAGATGGTAGATATGTGGGGATGGGGAGGGGCGGAGAGGTGGGGGAGTGGACAGGAGGAGAGGGAGAGGGAAGGGGAGGGAAGGGGAGGGGAGGGGAGGGGAGGGGAGGGGAGGGGAGGGGAAGCGGAGGGGAGCGGAGGGAGGGGAGGGGAGGGGAGGAGAGGGGAGGAGGGAGGGGAGGAGAGGGGAGGAGAGGGGGGGAGGGGAGGGGAGGGAGAGGGGGAACAGGGGGGAGAGGGGAGGGGAGGAAGAGGGAAGGAAGAGGGATATGAGGAGGGGAGGGGGATGGGGACAGGGGGAGGAGGAGGAGAGGATTGGGGGGGGGGGTGAGGAGGGGGAGCGGAGGGGGATGTGGACAGGGAGGAGGGAGGGAGAGGGTAGAGGGGGAGTGGGAGGAGGATGAGGAGGGGAGGGGATATGGTGGATAGAAGGGGGAGGGGGAAAGGGGAGGGGAATGGGAGGGGGGAGGGAGGGGGAGTTGATAGGCAGAAGGGGGAGGCAGTAGGGAAGAGACTCACTGAGTCGTAGTAGTGCGAGTCGTTGTCGGACCAGACCGTCTTCACTTCGTGCACCTGCTTCTTGTGGACCGGAAGTGGCGCAGTCAGAACTTCCGGCCGCGCAGGCAGCACTTCCGGTCGGGCAGGCAGCACTTCCGGCCGGGCAGGCAGCACTTCCGGCCGGGCAGGCAGTACTTCTGGCTGGGCAGGCAGCACTTCCGGCTGGCCAGACGCCAGCTCCGACCGGGCCTCGTTCGTCTGCGCCATGTTAGCGCTGGCATCCTCCCCAGCCAATTGGATCTTTTGAACATAATATTAATAATTGAGTTTTAATAGACCCGCCAGTTAAGCTGGAAATGACCCGACTACAGTGGTTCCAGATTCTGCCGATAGATGTCACTAGCTTAAAGTTGCATGGTCCGATGGCATTTGAATTTGTGTCTTATTTTTTAGATAAACATATCAAATTGATCGTTACAAATTACTAATCATTAGTCTGGAGTGATTTTGATTAAAGATGATTAGTTTTGAAGTAATCTGAGCTGAAAGAACCAAAAATAATTTCGACAAGCTTGCCAAAAGTCCTGTGGCTATGACCCAGATGGTCATCTCGCAGTGACCACGTGATGTGAGATGACCTGGAACCTGACAGGGTTGTAGCAAGGTATTTCTGTTTGGGTAGGTAACATTTTGGGAACGGATTAGTGTCATAAGCTGTGTTCACACGGGCAAAGTTTATGTCGACTTAGACAAGTCGATTTATATGAATCGATTTAGTGTCGTGTCCACACATGCAGTACTTTTAGCCGGAAATCGATATCTGCGCATGAGCAAGTCCATACTAACCAGCGCCAGTTTCGGTTAGTCGATGTCGGCAAGAGAGAGTGTGGGTTCGACCTAGATATGTATGGACTGAATCGTATTGTTTTGGAACGATCAAAACTTCTGCTGGGCAGTGAAAACCTAAAAATAAATGATGAAAAAAATATATGTGCACCTCTAGCAGGTTCATAGACCAAATTATATTATATAGTGTGACGTGCTTAATCCGCCTCAAGTAAGTCCGGTTGCGTTCACACGGGCGATATAAGTCGAATCATAAAATTCGGTTCATAAACCACCTACAGAGGTGGTTTATATGAACCAATCTAGCTGAATCGATTCAGCCCTAAATCGCTTTAGCGTAGCGTCCACACGGCGAATGTGAAGCGAACTAGACAAGGCGATTTAGATGAAGCATTTTAACTCGCCAGTGTGAACGGGGCTATAGTCCCATGGCACTAGGGTTTTAAACAAAATATGATGTGTGTCTGTTGTCTGCTTGTGTCTGTCTGTATGTGTCTGTGTGTGTGTCTGTCTGTGTGTGTCTATCTGTGTGTTTCTGTATGTGTGGGTATGTATGAGTGTATGTATCTGTGTGTCTGTCTGTCTGTGTTTCTGTGTATGTGTGTGTATGTAGGTGTGTGTCTGTCTGTGTGTGTCTGTGTATGTATGTGTGTCTATCTGTGTGTGTGTATGTATATGTGTGTGCCTGCCTCTGTCTGTGTGCGTATGTTTATGTGTCTCTGCCTGTGTGTGTCTCTCTCTGTGCAAAGTCAGGTCGGGTGTATGTGTGTCTGTGTATGTCAGGTGGGTGCATGTCTGTGTGTGTCTGTGTCTGTGTGTGCTGTCTGTGCATGTCTGTCTGTGTGTGTCTATCTATGTGTGTCTGTCTGTGTGTATGTGTGTATGTCTGTGTGTGTGTCTGTGTGTATCTGTCTGTGTGTTTGTGTGTGTGTCTGTATGTATATATCTGTCTGTGTGTATGTATGTGTGTGCATGTATGTGTGTGGGTCTGCCTCTGTCTGTGTGCGGTTGTCTATGTGTCTCTGTCTGTGTGTGTGTGTCTCAATCTGCAAAGTCAGGTTGGGTGTATGTGTGTCTGTGTATGTCGGGTGTGCACATGTCTGTGTGTTTCTGTGTATGTGTGCTGTCTATGCAGGTCTGTATGTGTGTGTCTATCTATGTGTGTCTGTCTGTGTGTATATGTATATGTCTGTGTGGGTATGTGTGTGTCTGTGTATGTCTGTCTGTGTGTATATGTGTGTATGTATGTGTGTGTATGTATGTGTGTCTGCCTCTGTCTGTGTGCATCTGTCTATGTGTCTCTGTCTGTGTGTGTGTGTCTCTCTCTGCAAAGTCAGGTCGGGTGTGTGTGTGTCTGTGTATGTCAGGTGTGTGCATGTCTGTGTGTGTCTGTCTGTCTGTGGGTGTTTGTGTCTGTCCGTGTGTATGTCTATGTGTATGTCTGTCTCTGTGTCTCTGTAAAGTCAGGTCAGGAAACACACAGACACATACACACACACAGACACATCCACCTCATTTCCCCTTCCCCTGTCTGGCCCTGCACAGTAGGCCTACTTGGTTGGGGGTGGGGGGGGAGGCTAATGAGGTCACGAGATTGGCCTAGTTGGTTAATGGCCTCCTTGCATAATGGGTGTTTCAAAGTGAGTGTCTAAAGGGGTGAGCTTATAAATTCCAGCAGCACTTCAACACTTTTGCAGGCAGCTTTCATGAAAGCAGTCTTTGTCGCATCGCGACCGACAGCATGATGATGATGATTTGTTGTGGACTCATTGATGACTGATGAGTTCAATTTGTGCTCGGAATGTGCGGTGGCACGTTGGACATGTGTGTAGCTGCAGTCAGAGAGTCTGGTAGATGAAGGAGACGATCTTTTCTCTGCTGACACATTAGCTTAGCTTGAGATATACGGTCAGTTACAAACTGCGTTGTGCCTTTACGCAATACTAGTACTGTCCTGACATGACCATAGATGTTGATAGTACGTAAAAGCCCAACAAACAAACAATTAATACTAGTATGTAATCCTTGCTGTCCACCCGTTGCCCTGTTGTCTTGTGCTCCGGATCTCCCCGATCGTAGCGCCGCCAACGGGGGTTTCCGCCTCACTAGAAGAGTAGTATATGGAACCGGACTACCGGCAATTTTTAGCGATTCCCTGACAGTCTATGAGAGATCTGCGTTTTTGTGGAAATTTGCAGCAAGCACTGCGCAGCAAGCATTCCATTCGCCAGGTGGAATTATAATGGCATAATAATACTTTTTTTTAACATACATAAAAGCGACATTCACCTGCTGCATGAAGTAAATGCGCTGCGTCTCCACTTGGGACGCGTTCAGCTGGAGATACCGGAAGTGGGTCCGCGCGTGCCACCGCCGGAAATACTTCTGCAGAACAATGGCGGCCTTGCTGCATTTCTCCTCATTATCTGCCTTCATTCTCTCCACCTGTCGCCACGCGAGGTACCTTCGCACAGCTGTGGATGGAGACGAGGGGAACAAATGAGAAAATGAGTGAATTTGCTGCTGGTATGTTTCGTGTGTCTGAGGCAGACATGGGTGCAGCTGTGACCTTTTCATACTGGAAGTAGTGTGAATCCATCGCAGCCCTATTGTATAACCCACGGATATTTCTTTCTGGTGTGGATTGCAGTGAAATTGCAATAAGAAATATTCTACATTGTGACACTGCACACTGGTTAGCTCAGTACCAGGATAAACCTAATGTGACTGAGTGCGAAATCAGGTCATGGCGACGGCGGACTGGTCTCCCAGTGGGACAGCACTATAAAGTCGCCTTGAGTGTGCAACATCACAAGTCGGTACCCATCCTGATATGATCATATAGTTTTTGTTCGTTGTTATTTTACGTCCTAGCAACATCTAAGGTCATATCAGGACGGGTACCGACTTGTGACAGTCCGCACTCATGTCGACTTAATAGTGCTGCCCCACTGGGAAATCCGGCCACATCCACCATGACCCGAAATACCACTCAGTCACATTTTCCTGACACCAAATCGACCAGTCCTTGCCCTATCCTATTAATGCTGAGCGCCAGGCTAGGAAGCGAAAAGCATCACTTTTGTAAGTCATTGGTTTGACTCAACGGGGAACTAAACTCCTGATCTCCCGCACGCGAGGCGGTTAGGGTGGTGGTAGGATGTTGGGGTTTGGTGGAAATAAATATCCTTAATCCAAGATCATCACATCATAATCAACCCTCATTATTACCAACACTCAGTCACATATCCTTATAAATGTTCCCCATCCCAGACAGCACAAGATTGGTTGGTTGGTTGGTTGTTGGAGTTTTACATCCTGGCAACATCTAAGGTCATATCAGGATGGGTACCGACGTGTGACAGTGCACACTCATGGCTATTTTATAGTGCTGCCTCACTGGGCGACCAGGCCACCAGCACCATGACCTGATATCCCACTCAGTCACATTATCCTGACACTGAGCCAACCAGTCGACAATACAAGAAGCCCACTAAGGTGAATGCAACCTTTCACAACAAACTGTCAACAAAAGGTTATGAACACATCTTGTATGTTTTGTTAATACATCCCACCCTCTTAAGGTCATGTTCACTTACGTGACACTATGGCTGAAAGAATAATTCAGACACAATTTTTAGATTCCCTGTTTTGCTAGTGACATGTGCAACAACAACCTCCAACAAAATCATAATCTGAAGGCCTAGGAACTTATTATGACAGTAAGTGAAATAATGGAGGTTAGAATTGGTAGCTAAGTCAAATTTTGCCACCCTATTTCAGGGTTCATACCGATTTTGACATAAAATTCCAGGACTTTCCAGGACCGTTGACTGCAAATTTCCAGGATGTTCTTAAGATGTTTATTAAATTAAAGTACCCTGAAATACAGCTGTATTCATAGTCCATTCACTGTGTAAGATGTGAAGTGTAAATACGCATGAAAATTAACAACAACCTTATGTATAGTTTTAATATGAAGGCAGGATAACAAACTCACTTTAAATACAAAACATCACTTATTAATGAATAAAGAACATATGACATCTATCTATAGCGGTGTTCACACGTACATCGGTAGGCCGACTTAGATGGGGTGAACTAGATGAGTCAAACTAGCAGTGCATTCACATGCACAGAGTCACATGTACAGAGTTTGTACCCAGTCATGTGGGTATCCCAGGAAATGAAAGAGCAGATCAAGTGGCCACTCGAGCCCTGACTGCTCCTTTGGAAAATTGTCATATTCCCCACTCTGATCTGAAACCTACCATTCAAAAATATATCTGGAACCTATGGTAGATTGAATGGGATGAATACCCAAACAACAAACTCCCTAGAATTACCCCCTCCTTGAACGGACTGCCACAGAGTCGCTTGGAAGGGCGACACAACCAGGTTATTCTAACAAGATGCCGTATTGGCCACTCATGGCTAACACACATTTTCCTGCTCAAGGGGGACCATCCCCCTGAATGTATTGGATGTCAATCCCCACTGATATTAAAACACTTTTTATTGAACTGTGTGGATTTCACGGCCCTGCGCCAACAATTTTACACTGCAGACAGCATGCATGACCTTTTTACTAAAGTAAAACAAGAAACCATTTTAGCCTTTTCGAGGGCAGCTGGTTTGTACCACCTCATATAAGCTTATAAAACAATTTCCATCAATGGAAAATACTTTCATCTAGAATTTTTATTTTTACCAGAAATTATATGATTGTATTTTTTAAATTCATGAATGTCTATTGACACAAAATTGATTGTATGCTTTTACATGTAAAAGCGATGGCACCGAAGCCGAGAGAAGGGGACGCGTCGCAGAGGAGTCAGTCAGTCGACATACATCGACAGTAACATACTTAAACTGCCTCAACTAAACCACTTGCTTTCACATGCACAACTTAGGCCGACTCAGGGAAAGTTGCCTCATCTAATCCACCTCGCGATGCAGTCTACATAAGGTGAACTAGTTAAATCGACTCAGGCCTAATTCGCCTCAGCGGAGCGTTCACATGCGCGATCTGAGTCGACTTAGATGAGGCGAACTAGTTGAGGCGACTTAAGGCCCCTGCGTGAACGGGGCTTTAGATTAAACAAATACTATCAAATATAGTCATGACATTTCATTTTCAAGGATTTTCATGTATCTTTAGACAAATTCCAGGACTTTCCAGGTTTTCAACGACCCGTACGAACGCTGTATACATATTTCATTTCTTTGAATACAATTTATTTCCATGGTTTCACACAGCCAAAATAAAATAGACATCATTATCACATAAATGGAATTGATTAAAGTCAACAGGTTATTAAGGAATCATTTGTAAAGATAAGTGGTCAACCAACTTGTAACCAGATAAGGATCAAATTAACAGATAACAATCAACCTGGCCAATTCTAAAACAGTATTCGAATATATGAATAAGTCACAATGATCCATACATCAAATTGAAAACAAATTGACCAACGCTGAAGTCTGAACATTCAAATACAAAATTAGTCGAGTGAGGATTGCGCTCTGAAGCAAATTCCTCAGAGAACAGATCAAGAAGGGATTATTCATATTAGGACACTTAAATAGTACGGTTGGAAGCGTTAGAAATGTAATTGTTACCATTTTCTTTAGTTAGAAATGTTTTAAGCTCTGAAATTAATCATTATCAATTGTAGATATATATATATATATATATATCGTTCTTAAATGTCAACGGAACGTAATCAAATCAGAATAAGCCCCGTCTACATTACTTGATAATTAAGTTTTTGTGGGTTTTTTTAGGGTGTTTTTTTTATAGTTTTTTTTTACAGATAGACAGATCTTACTGGAAAACCAGTGCTTCGGCACTGACAAAAGAGTTATTCAGCAGAATAAAGATAATTACCCCCCCCCCCCATTATAAAAAATATCATTAACAGAAACATACAGTATCAGGCATCCAATACGAGTTGTCCTATATATTTTCTGTGTGTATATGTATATATATATATACGCATAATTAATTATACATCCTACATATATATAGGATGTATAATTAATTATGCGTATATAAATAGGCAGAGTATTTCCTGCATTATTATTGCTATGAGTTGTTATTCGCAAAATACATTATGTCCAATCGTTGACTTGCCTGGATTTTCCCCGGGTTGCCTCCGGTGGCGCCACCAACGGCCACTTCGGGTGGTGCTCGCCCCAGGTCAAGTCACTTGCATGTCTCTATCTATTTGTTACATAGCCCTACTTTATAGTTAGTATATTTATATACGTGTATAAAATCATTGGTATGAGGTATTTCTTATTATTACTATGATCCGTTATTGTCCACTAACAGACCCAGATTTATTCACTGCGGCACTCATTTGCCTACGATGGCGCCGCCACCGGCAGTTCTTGGTACTCATTCCTCAGAGTTGTATATAACACCATAGATGCCGTACTTTTAATCGAAGCCACACCAAGACTTTTCAACTATGCTTTGTTCATTGGGCGTTGAAAATATCAGAAAATGTTTGAATCCCTTAAAAGAAGCCGCACCCTCACTTTTTGTTGCTGCTGCTAAATATTTATTTTATTTATGGGAATAATTGAGCACTGGTTGTCCATAGCCTTAGTTGTTTTACCAGAAGGTTAACATGAAGGGCTAAGTAGAGCACAGTTGTGTGATATGAGGTGGTGCTATTCGCATCTTTCAAATCATGGTTTGAAACTGATTGTATAGCACAAGCTAAACAAAAGCATTAACAGAGGAAACATCATCTCCTTCAGCCAGCAGACTCTCTGACTGCAGCTACACTCAGACGTCCAATGTGCCACCACACATTCTGAGCACAAATTGGACTCATCGGTCATCGACAAGTTCACAACAAATGATAAGTTGCTATCCTCATCACCACCGATGGACAACTAAGAAGTAACCAGCCACTTCTGAGTTAGTATCTCTGGTCCCTGAGGAAGGATTGAAGCTGCCACCTGGGGCCGTATGCACGACGAGTAAGTTATCGCCCCCAGGGGTAAGGACCGAGTTCGGGGTAGCTATCGCCTTGGGTAAGAAATGTGTCACGGGGTATGCATGAAGCCAAATCGGCGAGGAGGTAGCTACCCTTGTGTTTATTTATAGATTTGGGAAATCCCTCTGCATTTGTAGCCATATATTAGGCTCAAATATATTTAATGCGATCATATTTAACAGAATTACATACCTAATAAGTGAAATTTTATCAATTTAACCCTAAATTCGAAGCGTTATTAAGGCTACTGCCACATTGGCAGCGATATTAATAGTTATATTTTCGAATCGACGAACGTACAGTAAACAAACCACCGCCGCCACCCGGAATGGGCCTGTCACACTACGACATTTCTCACCGGCGACCCGTCAGCGTTGAAAATAAAATTAAAGCGTCGAGTCTGTGTCTCTGTCTGTGTCTCTGTGTCTGTGTCTGTCTCTGTATGTGTCTCTGTATGTGTTTCTGTCTGTCTCTGTGTCTCTGTCTATGTCTCTGTATGTGTCTCTGTCTGTGTCTCTGTGTCTGTCTCTGTATGTGTCTCTCTCTGTGTCTCTGTGTCTCTGTATGTGTCTCTGTGTCTGTCTTTGTATGTGTCTCTGTCTGTGTCTCTGTGTCTGTGTCTGTCTCTGTATGTGTATCTGTCTGTGTCTGTGTCTCCGTCTGTCTGTGTCTGTGCCTGTCTCTCTCTCTGAGACACAGAGACACACACACAGACACACACAGAGACACATAGACACACACATAGATACACAGAGACATGCACCCATACACAGAGACACACACAGACACAAATACACACACACATACACAGAGACACACACACAGCCACAGAGACACAGACAGAGAGAGACACACACACAGAGGCACAGAGACACACACAGACACAGAGACACACACACAGACACACACACATACACAGAGACACACACACAGACAAAGAGACACAGAGACACACACAGAGACACATACATAGACACAGACACTCAGAGACACACACACAGAGACACAGACAGAGACACATACATAGACAGACACAGAGACAGAGACACATACACAGACAGAGACACATACAGAGACACATACAGAGACAGACACAGAGACAAAGACAGAGATACATACAGAGACAGACACAGAGAGACACAGAGACACAGACATAGAGTCACCGACAGAGACACAGACAGAGACAGACACAGACAGAGACAGAGACACAGAGACACAGAGACAGACAGACACAGATAGAGACGTTTTGCCAAAAAAGGACACACGTCGCCGCGCGTTGGAGAGAAACGTTGTAGTGTGACAGGGGTATATGGAACGCGACGTCGAGGCGGCGGCGATTTGTTTACTTTACATTCGTCGATTCAACAATATTAATATCGCCGCCAATGCGGCGGTAGCCTTAATAATGGTTCGAATTTAGGGTTAAATTGATAAAATTTCACTTATTGCGTATGTAATTCTGTTAAATATGATCGCATTCAATAGATTTGGCCCGAGTTGGTCCCTACCCCCGGCCTTATACCTGCTACTGGGTAGGGGTAGCTTACCCGACTTTTACCCCCCCGGGGTAGCCTTACCCCGGACACATGCATAGCAACTTTTCGCCGCTACCCCGGAAATCCCTACTACCCCGAGAGGTAGAGTGCTACCCCCGCGTCATGCATACGGGCCCAGGCGTGTTAACACACCGGAAGTAGGGTTAGGTCCCACCAGGGCCGCGTTCAACGAGGCACCCCAGAGAAATCCCAAATGCCTCACTACTCTGATCAGCATTTTAGCAATTGTGTTCCTCGAAAATGTGGCCCCCCCCCATAGCATGCACTTTCTGCAGCCATTTGTAATTGAAATACCAGCTCTGACTGGCTGACACACACGGCCATTTTGGAGGCGTTTTCGCCTCCTACTTGAAAAGCGTGACATCATGGAGTCAACTCTGAGGCGCACATTGAATGCAAATTGGCAAAAAAAGACGTTGCGGAGCCATCTCAGAGGCGACTGAGACGAACTCTG
Organism: Branchipolynoe longqiensis; assembly: GCA_030323885.1. Lineage (NCBI taxonomy): Eukaryota > Metazoa > Annelida > Polychaeta > Phyllodocida > Polynoidae > Branchipolynoe > Branchipolynoe longqiensis. The sequence continues at coordinate 16,182,198 of CM059203.1, forward strand.
AATGCGGCCCTGGCCTGATCCTTTATTGTAGGATGTATACTAAAAGGTCACATTTAATAGGGGGGAGGGGGGGAGCATAGGGGGGCTTAATTAACAAAACAAAACAAACCAAACCACCTGGCCTACCTGCAACTGACAGCAGTGTAACGAGGTCGGCTCTACAGTATATAATCAACAGGAAGCGATACCTTTCTGGAGGGCAACGGCATACACCCCCAACTGCTTCTGGTACGCGTCTGTGGGCCTGCACAGGGCGAGGCTCTGGGAACCCGCCTCAGTTTGCGCAGCAGAATAACGGCGTTCAGCCATCAGTGCCTTCATCTGGCGGCGAGCCAGTAAAGTACGCATACCTGCGGGGACAGGCTCAGGTTACACGCTGGTGGACAAACCCTCTAGGCACACCAGCATGAGAGCTTACATATGCATATAATATGTTTTAATTTCCCCTATTATATATAACTATATATCTATATATAATATATCTATATATAAATCTCAAAGGGAGTGGAGTGTTATGCCCCGTGCAGAGGGTTGGAGAAGTGCATGCCAGACATTTCCCCCACCCCCACCCCGGGGAACGAGGTGGGGGGTGGGGGTGGGGGGAGCAGGACACTAGAGAGCTTATTACATGCGATAAACAGTTTATCACTATCCATATATTATATATTGATATATATATAGATATATATATATATATAATAGAGGAAATTAAAACATATAATAGAGGAAATTAGAATATATAATTTATATATAGATATATATATATACATTCATCTTAAATATTCATATTGACCTCGGCTTGTCTGTGTATAAGGGATGTAATCTGAAATAAAGAACTGAATTGAATTGGCTAAGTTATTTATTGTAATATATTGCTTTCATATCATGTTCTTTATAATTGTACAATGTCCCTCCAAATTGATCTATGATGCTATATGGATTTTCCATCGCTAAGACACCCAAGATGCAGATATTGTGGTTTGAAATCAACCTAGACGAATTGCTAAAGAATATTGTGGATTGATATTAAATGGCTGGTTGATATTAATCTGCAATAGGTAGGTTATATACCCTTAACATATCATGGATTAATACCAAACGACTATGCTTAGTCTGATATAAACCTGCAATAGCTAAGTTATATACCATTAAATATCATGGATGGATAAACAGCTGTGCTTAGTTTGATATTAATCTACAATAGCTAAATTTCTATACCATTAAACTTAAAGGGAGCAAGACCATGATACTTAGTTATTACATAACCACATTGGCCGTATTCGATTAAACCGACCCGGGCAGCTCGGGTCACCCAAGTTGCTAGAATTTCAAATCGAACACCGCAAGTGGAGTCGACAAAAACACATGCTGTGTGCAAAAAGTCTCGACCCCAGTAACCCACGTCTTGGCTGGGGGTGGCTAGGAGCAATGACATCACATTTGCGCTGGTACCGTCCGGTAGGATAACAGCTACCAGTACCAGTCCTACATGGTTTGCTTTTTTAATAACCCAGATTAATGAAATGGAAATATTATAACTAAAATATCTAATCATAAAATACTTTAAACCCTATTTTGCTGTACTTATACCGGTTATTAAAAAAAAAAAAAAAAGGTTTTGGATTAAGCCACCATTTTTCCCACCCCAAGCATGCAGAAGTGTATTCGATTATTCGACCCGAGTCTGTAGGATGTGTGCATGCGCCAAAAAGTTGCTCGGGTCACCCGAGTTGATTAATCGATTACGCCCACTACTCTCACTACACACCCACCCAACCTCCGTCCCACACACCCACCCTCCCTCCCACACACCCTCCCACCCACACTTTCACGTCAAACCTGCATATCAAATACGAACTAATCTCGTAACGGGAAATGGCTTTTGTTTAGTTTTCTTTATAATATCTGTAAATGTTTGTTTAAAATGGAGCCAGTATTTCGCCATGTTTTACGGCCTGCACCATATGGTGTTTGCCTGTGACCCCCCCCTCACCCCCCCCCCCCATACACACACCGTGACCTAATTGTTCCATCTCATATAAAAATAGCGGCATTGCCATGAGGTGCTGGGATAGCCCTATTAACATATAGGCCCAGGTGTCAGCTGTTTGTTCATATACTAGATATAGTCATTGTGCTTTGCTGCATCTAGTCCAAAAGTGAAGTCAATGGGAACGCACTGCAACGGCGTTCCCTCACTGTGTTTGGGAAGGGGAACGGCGTTCCCTCACTATTTCAAATAAATCCAAAGCTCACTTCTTTTCTATAGCGCTACACCACTGTAAAAGTGTATATTATATATATATTCATCATTACTTTCAGTTGTAGTTGTACTACTTGCTTTAATATCGGACGCGGTGGCCGAATCAGTTAGAGCGCAGGCTTACCATGTGGAAGGTCGGGAGTTTGAATCCCAGTTGATTCAAACCAATGACTTACAGAATTGATATTTATCGCCACCTAGCCTGGCGCTCAGCATTATTAGGATAAAGCAAGGATCGGTTAGCTCAGTTTTACATCCTGGCAACATTTATGGTCATATCAAGGCGGTACCGACTTGTGACAGTGCACACTCATGGCAACTTTATACTGCTGCCCCATTGGGAAATCAGGCCGGCAGCACCATGACCCAATATTCCACTTAGTCACATTATCCTGACAGTGACACTGAGCTAACCAGTCCATACCCTACCCTATTAATGCCGAGCGCCAGGCTAGGAAGTAACAAGTATCAATTAAGTCATTGGTTGACTCGACCCGGGTTAGACAGGACATTTCAACATGTCCTAGATTTAAATCGTCATCATCTAACCATAGGTTTTAGGCTTTGTTTTGTCATTATGCTGGAAATACACATGGCCCAAAACAGAAGCATCCTTATATGGGCATCAAGTCTGGCATCCATCACCTGCAAACCCGGGGAAAAGCTTGCTTCAAAAACATATAACTGGCTCATATTTCACTGTCATTGTTGAGCCAGTCCCAAAATATAATGGCGCAATTATTAATAATTTCCAGATTTATAGTCGTATAACCTGCTCACAGGTCCTATAGTCTCTCACCCCGTCGCCACAGTTTTTATTGTTGTTTCTTTTAAAGCAGAAAACCTTCTAAATGAACAAATCACATTGATGGTTATTAGTCAGACATGCGATTGTACTATTGTTTTTTTTTGTTTTTTTTTCAATTTTCATTTTATTTTTATACATCGCAAGTCAATAATAAACCAGAGCCGTCATACTGCTGGAAGCATATTACCGATGACAAGCAAAATGCTACACCTCATCACCTACACTAAATATCGTCAAAACATTGACATGGTCCATACACATGTGAAGATATGGAATTCAAGGCTATTTCAAGGCTTTACAAGGCTGTTTTGGATAGGAATTCAAGACTAATTTCATTTAGATTTCATGGGAGGGGGGGGGGGAAACAATGGTGAATGGCAATTTCTGACTAATTTAGATCATTAGGGACAGTTTCAGGGAATTCACGGCTTTGCAAGTCTAATTACCCAAAATAGGTTAAATCCAAGGCTTTTCAAAGCCTTGAAATGGGGCAAAAGAAGTTCGAGACTTTTCAAAACTTTCTAGGCTCCATAAGGACCCTGCATTGCCCCTACGCTGGCCATGTCAGAGATTAGCTTTGATTAACTAATCACCTACACTAAATTTAAATATCATCAAAACATTGACCATGCACTGGCCTTGTCAGAGATTAACTTTTATTAACTAATCACCTACACTAAATATCGTCAAAACATTGACTCTAAGCTGGCCTTGTCAGAGATTAACTTTTAGTAACTAATCACCTACACTAAACTCACGGACATGACGCACGAGTAAACACGCGTGCAAACAAGCTGGAGATGTAACTATACGAAAAATAAATTGTCTCCTACTAAAACACAGCTACAGACTATTCAAGGAGGATCATTTTAACTTAGGGAACTCAAGGATACCATATTTTGGACATAATCAGTTAAATATCACACAAAAAGTCAATGTTGTGATTGAGTGATAATACAAGTAAAAGGTGGTAGGCACTGATTTGAGTGACAGGAGCTCACACTCTGGTGAGTTTGAACTGGTTTTCTGTGCATGAGTGCCACACAGTGTAATTACATGGTAAATATAACATCTACTAAAAAGACAGATACAGACTATACAAGGAGGATCATTTTAACTTAGGGAATTCAAGGATACCATATTTTGGACATAATCAGTTAAATATCACACAAAAAGCCAATGTTGTGAGTGAGTGATAATACAAATAAAAGGTGGTTGGCCCGGATTTGAGTGACAGGAGCTCACACTCTGCTGAGTTTGAACTGGTTTTCTGTGCATGAGTGACACAGCTACCGATTTCATAGGCATATGTGGCAGATTCGAATCAGACTTATCTGTTCAAGCTACGCTCAAGTAGGAGTGATGCAAATTGTGACTTGCTGGTGTGGTGGTGTCAATGTCTGAGGATCCACAGAGAAATTAAAATTTACAAGGCCGGTGAGCCCGTAATATCTTACTGATACATATTCTAAATTTTATGGTTGGTACTACAGCCTCCGGTGTGTGACAGTGCCAGTGTTAGAAAGCTCGCCTATAAATTAGCCTTATCCAAAAGGCTGGCCTGGAACATTTCAATACACATTGATAATTTGGTTGAAACTGGTGTTAGCAAAATGTCACAGAAAACAGTTGGGGATAAGGCCCGCACACGTGGGAAGACGCCGGTTGTGGCTTCTGGCTCCGTGACTGTCGACTGCCCATCATCGCTAACGACACACTCACCCCACTCCAGAAATCAATCTGAACATGATCCCACTATCCCAACATTAGCCCTCATAATGGCAAGACTGGACAGAATGGAAGACAAATTTAATAACAGTCTGACTGAGATTAGAGTAAGCAATGAAAGTCTTGTGGACAAGATGACCAATGACATGGCAAACCTGACTGCCCTCCTTGCAGACAGTCGCCGACAACATAGTGTTGACAGCCGGAATTTACGCCTAGCAGCTTACAAGCTTAGCATCACCGAGGAGAACAACAGGAGGCTGACAATGCAACTAAATAACATGGAGAACCGCACTAGGATTTGCAATATGAAATTGGATGGAAAGCCTGAAGAGGAGGCAGAGGACCTACATCGATATGTGGCGGAGTTGACTGCTTACTTGAATGTGGGAGTTGACCCAGCTGCCATGGTGTCAATCTACCGGATGGGCAAGCGACAAATGCTACCACATACGAGACCAAACCATCAGGGCTACACTGCCATTCATCCTCGATCAATTATGATCTCGTTCCGATCTGTACAGGATAGGAATCTTATATACTTTGCCAGAACCAAACTCAGAGACTCAGATAAATATAAAGGTATTTTTCTTAATGATGATGTCACCACCCTAACCCGCAAGATGCGTGAAGATTATCGGTCAGTGGCAGCACTGGCCATAGCTAGCGGCAGCGAAGTGCGTGTCCATGGGGACGGAGTTGTTATCGATGGAAAAAAATATAAACAGACAGAGCAACATCTTCTCCCACCACGCTTTTCTCTGGCCAAGGCTAAGACAGTCCGGTTTGATGAGGGACTATACTTCCATTCGGAACATTCGTTCCTGTCAAACTTTTTTGCCTCACCCATTGAAGACAATGACACAATCTACCCAACAGCAGAGCACATGTTTCAGGCAGAAAAGTGTAGGGCTGTGGGTGAAGTGGATCACTCTAGACAGGTTGTTATGGCACCCACCCCACTGGAAGCAAAGCGGATTGCTGACCAGGTTCCTGATTCACCAGACTGGCGTCAACAAAGGGAGACCGTACTGAAAAGAGTCTTGGATCTAAAGTTTGATCAAAACCCAGACTTGATGGATATGCTCATGGATACTGGTAACCTCACTCTCCACGAAGCTACCACTAATTCCTTTTATGGAATCGGAGCAACCCTGCATAGTCGGGAGCTGAGAGATAAATCATTCAAAGGCCTCAATAAGCTGGGACTGGCACTTGTATCTAAGCGGGAAAGCATCAGGATTGCCAGACGTGGAGATGTGTAGCCAGTATTGTAATGCAAATGAAGTGAGGGACAACAGGTTTGGAATTTTTGTTAAAATAATGTCTATTGTGAGATGTTTACTAGCAATACAACAGCGACCTTGCCAAATATAACCCAAAAACATTTGACTGAATCTGTATCATGCTACATACCACTGGTGTATCTAGTCGTTAACTGTTCTACCATGCATTCACCACTAAAACTCTACCTAGGGCTATCTAGCTGGCATGCTACATCCCACTGATACTCTGACTGATTGTTGTATTGTGTGGCTGGTACATCCCACTAATGCACTCCCACTGGTGCACTGACTAATTGTTGTATCGTGTGGCTACTACATCCCACTGATGCACTGACTAATTGTTGTATCATGTGGCTACTACATCCCACTGGTGCACTCCCACTGGTGCACTGACTGATTTTTGTATTGTGTGACTACTACATCCCACTGGTGCACTGGCTGATTGTTGCATTTTCTGGGCACTACACCCCACTGGTGCACTAACTGAATATTGTATTGGGTGACCACAACAACCCACTGATGCACAGACTGATTGCTGTATTTTGTGACCACTACATCCCACTGATGCACTGACTGATTGTTGCATTGTGTGGCCACTACATCCCAATGGTGCACTGACTGATTGTTGTATTGTATGACCACTACATCTCACTGGTGCACTGACTGATTGTTGTTTTGTGTGGGTACTACATCCCAGTAGTGCGCTGACTGATAGTTGTATTGTGTAACCACTGGTGCTCTGACTAATTGTTGTATTGGGTAGCCACTAGTCAAAATAGTTCCCGGTAATATATGGCTGTCATGGCACTGTTGTGCCAGCTGATTGGCTGTTGTGTGCCTGTTACTTGAACAGTGTCTTAGAATGTATAACTGTCATGCTGTATGCTGCTGCAGTGGGTGAATATCCATGTGTCAGTTGCTCAAGCCATATTCTGGAACATGCATTTTTCATTCTACATACCACGGGTGTATCACTTGGGTGGGTGTCATGTTATGTGCCCATTATTTAAACAGTATCCCAAAATATATAACTGTTACATTATATGGATGCCAGACTGGATATGATTCAAATGATTTTTAAAGTTTAGTGGGCCTGTGAGGGTGAACTGACACCTGTGATCTGGCTGTGATTGATTGTCAGCCTGCAGTGTTTCCAATATTGCACTGAGCAGACTGGGTGCCACATATTGGGTGCTGTCTACCTGTTGTACAGCAGGAACCTCACTGAACATAACACAAAAAACCTTGTTTTTTCTGTTCGTTACTCAAACTGTATCTTACTTCTTAGAATATTTAGCTGCCATGATGAGTATGCTGCCAGGTCGGCTGGTTGACTGTCATACTGTGTATGTGTTAGTCAAACACAATCCTGGAATTTATAACTGCCGTGCTACATGCCAGTTGTGAGTCAAGTGGTTGGTGGTTATGTGCTATCTTAGAATATGGAGCTGCCATGCTTTGTACCTATTACTACCATGCTATGGACCTATTACTCAAACAGCATCCAAGAAAATATAGTATATCAGTTGATTTGATGTCAGATTATGTGCACATTATTCAAAGTATTGTCTTGGAACATGTGGTGGTCATGCTGCATACCACTAGTGTGTCAGCTGGTTGGCTGGCAGACTATGTGCTTACCACCTAAGACAAAGATTACTTGGACTACATTGTGCCACTCCTGAAAACTGTTCATTGATTGGCTATTATCTCCAGACTTCAAAGATACATGTAGTCTGGTGCATCCATTTTCTACCGACCCACTATCCACTAACCAATCCAATGCATGCCTGTTGGAATCAGTGTCAAAGAGGATATCAGGCCCCCACCATTCTGTATGCTAGCACTAAACTTATAGACATGCTCAAACAATGACATATTAACAGTTTACACTATAATTGAAGAGAGACATGCAAAACTCACACGGATTCTCCAGCTTGGAATTGTCTGATTAGTGTTAACCTTAAAGCACTAATTATTACTAATACAACAATAGGATGGCCAATGGAGTTACTACATTGGTAGTTTCCACACTCCAATGTGGGACTGGCTGGCTGTGGTCTAGGGAAACTGGACCTACTTTAAAACACTGGTTGACTGGAAACCTAATTAATTCATGTAAACTTATATTTGTTGGGGCATTGGGGCGCCGGGACATGGGGGTTGAGAACTATGCTGAGGGAAATTGGAGGATAAACAAAACAGGTGATGTCAGGAAGGCAAGCTTCCTCTAAGCGATTTAAAGGGCCTCCCTGGATTTAAGATTGGCCACCTGAATGTACGCAGCTTAACCCATAAGATAGTACAACTAAGACTAGACCTACCAAGATCAGGGTTTGATATATTCACAATATCTGAGACATGGCTCAATAAATCTATGGAGACAAAGTTAACATCAATCCCTAATTACCGGTTTCTTAGAGCTGATAGGAAGACAAAACTACAAAGTGGTCAGGTCAAGAATTGTGGAGGTTTAGGGATCTATTGTTGCAGGACTGACCTGCACGTGGATGCAGACAAGTATTTGGAACAAAATTGCTCTAATCCAAACATTGAACTCCAATGGGCTGTCATAACTCGACCCTACACAAAAAGAATATTAATAGGTAACATCTACAGACCTCCAAATGGAAACATAAATGAAGCAATAGAGCAAATAAGCATGTCAATGAATCAGATCCCAGACATTAATAAGTATGAAGTGCTCCTAATTGGTGATTTTAACATTGACTACAGCGCTAAGAGGCACCCACCTGCAGGCTATATGAAACAATTTGCGGCAGAACATGAACTCCAGCAAGTAATTAAACAACCGACTAGAGTAACAAGGACCACACAAAAAACAATAGACCTTGCTTTCACTAATATCAAGTACTGTACAAAATCAGGTGTATTGAACTACAATATAAGCGACCATAAACCAATATATATAATAAAGAAAAAGCCCAGAAATGACAAAAGAACCACCATCTACTGGGGCCGCACCTACAGGAATTGTAACTTCAATGATCTAGCAGCCACTTTGAGGGAAAACAATACAGCAGAACTACTATCAGAGGAAGATCCAAACAAATGCTGGGACATGATACAAGAAATGATTGTCAATGCTGCAAACAAACACTGTCCCCTGGTTAGACTTGACATAAGAAACAAAACAGCTGGTTATTTGAACAATGAACTCCTAGAATTACAACAGGACAGAGATTATTTCATTCGGATATCAGATATAACAAGAGACCCTGGGGATCAATTTATAGCTGAATGTATGGTCAGGAAGGCCAGAAACGAGGTGCGAAAAGCCAAGTCTAGGCACTGTTTAGACCAGATAAATAAGTATAAGCAAAATCCTAAGAGACTCTGGCATGAACTGCAACAAATTAACCCAGAAGGAAAATCCATTATCAGCAACCTTAGTAACGAGGACAACGGGGAGAGAATACTAGATAGCCTCCTGGCAGAAGAGATTAACAACTACTTTATTGATGTAGGTGAGAATCTTGCCAGAAAGTTTGACCAGGCTGTAGATAGTCAGGACACCTACACGGTCACCACCAATGATCAGACGTATGATTTGACTGAGATAACACAGGAGCAAATCCTCAGAAAGGTCAATGCTGCATCAGCATATAAGTCATCTGGCATTAAAGACATCAGCTCAGCCCTAATGAAGGTTTCAATTACTGCACTTATAAATGAATTCACTTACCTGTATAACCTAGTGGTCAACACTGGTATTTTTCCGGAAAGCTGGAAACTAGCTACAGTTTCACCCATCCCAAAGACCAATAACCCAAGATACTGTAGTGAGCTGCGCCCAATATCTATTCTCCCTCTTCCTGGCAAAATCATAGAACAAATAATACATGCTGAGATAAAAACATTTTTAGAGTCTTCAAATTACCTAACCACTCAACAAAATGGATTTAGAAAAGACAGATCAACAACTAGGGCATTGGCCTCTCTTATGGATGAGTTATTGACCAACATGGACAAAGGTGAACTAACAATTGCAGTATACCTCGACTTCAAAAAAGCTTTTGATACAATTGACCATAGAATACTATTGCAGAAAATCCAGAAAGCAGGATTGGGGAAGAAAACCTGTACATTCATGGCCAACTACTTAACTAATAGGAAACAATGCACAAAACTTAATGACACTGTGTCAACCATCAGGACTATTAAAACTGGAGTTCCGCAGGGTTCAACCCTGGGCCCCCTTCTGTTTTTAATCTTTATAAATGATTTACCCCAAGTATCAGAGGATGCAACATTCACATTATTTGCAGACGATGCAGCATTCACAGTACAAAATAAAGATTTCCAAATAGCAACCGATCAGGTTCGGACAGTGCTGACCAGGGTTAACCTGTGGTGTAGTGAAAACAAACTATCCCTTAACACCAATAAAACTGAGTTTGTCATTTATGGCACCAAAGCAAGGAAGGCAAGGGCACAACCTATAACACTGCATATTGGCGGAAATCAAATTAAGGAGGCAAGTGCATACAGGTACTTAGGAACAGTGATATATTCTACCTTAAATGGGAATCAACAGCTGGCTAGACTAACTCAATCATTGGCACTAAAAATGACTACAATCAGGAAGATGCGGAGCTTCATAAGTGAAAACACTGCCCTACTGCTGTATAAATCAACAGTTCTACCAATAATAGACTATAATGATATAATTTATGGATTGCTCACAAAGCAGCAACTGACTAAGCTACAAAGGATCCAAAACCGGGCGTTAAGAACAATTTATTGGGGCAAAACACTAAGTGTACAGGAAATGCATGACAAAGCAAACCTAGATTACCTAATGGTTAGAAGAGATTCACATCTCCTATCACTTATGTACAGAAGAGCCAGAGATACCCAACATATAGAAAACACAAAAAGGAATACTAGACGGGCTGATTCCACTCTACTCAAAGTCCCCAAGCCTTCCACAAACAAACTAATTAAAGCACCAATTTACAAAGGCAGCATGATGTGGAACAACCTACCAACCAGAACCAGGGCAGCGTCCTCTTACCTAGAATTTAAAAACTCACTAAGAGTACATCGGATTGGGCAGGCCCTTTTGCAGTAAAGTATGTTCCATGGCGTCACCATACAGTAAGTGGCAGACCACCAAACCCTCAGCCTCGGTTTCTCCCCCCCCCCCACCCCCACTTTTTTAATTTGTTGCTGTTCCTCTGTTATCTCCAGTCAACCATATACGATGACAGAGACAGTCCAGGTAAAAATGTAAAATTTAAGACCTAAATGCACTGGGATTGGTCCCACTGCTTCACTGGTCACAGATGGTCCAGTGTATTATTAACAACCCCACCCCAACAACATAATTCATAAACTCACATAACTAGCTACATTAGAGTTACACTAGAATTTTCCTAACAAACCAACATTTATATACCGCTTGCCTAACTGCAACTGAACATTAAAACTTACTACAAGTTTACCAACTGAATACAGAAGATAACTTCTGCTTACATTCTAAATACTATGTAAATACTCACATTGATCTGACTAATATTGATCTAGTTATATGACACTACTGTACCATATTGTTATGGAACTTTTGGGTTTCAGAATTTCATTGTGTTACATGGTGCAAATTGTCTATTCAACAGGTATTGTACACCTTATTCTATATACCTTTTGTGTAAATAACACTGAATTGAAAAATGGCTGGAAGACCAGTGCTTCGGCACTGACAAAAGACTTATTCAGCAGAATAAACATATTTACCAAAAAAAAAAAAAAAAAAATTGTCAAAACATTAACCATAAGCTGGCCATGTCAGAGATTAAGGGGCTGTCACATTAGGGTTTTTTGCGGGAGCGTATGGCAGCGTAGGCGCGTTACGTCATATACGTCGGCATACGCTACGCATATGCTACGCATATGCTACGCATACGCTACGCATACACTACGCATACGCTACGCATACACTACGCATACACTTACGTATACGCTATGCATACGCTATGCATAGGCCGTCATGTGCCGCTGTATGCCGTTGTACGCCGCTATACGCTTTCTCCCGTCCGTTCGTCCAAATTCTTTTGTGCATGCTCAAAAAATCTTGACCTATGGGAGCGTATGGTTCATATGGTACTCATACGCCGGTGTACGCTCCTCGTACGCCGGTGTACGCTCCTCGTACGCTAGGGGTGTGTCGGCGTAGGTTACGCATACGCTCAACTTGCGTCACCGGCGTATCTCTAGTGTATGTAGCGTACGCATAACCTACAAGTTACGTATGGGAGCGTACTCCTAGCGTATGCACAGCGTATTCCAAGCGTATGCCATAGGTCTCGACATCGATCTTGACTCATACGCTACGCATACGCTACGCATACGATATGCATACGCTATGCATACGCTACGCTACGCATACGCTATGCTACGCTACGCATCGCTACGCTACGCATCGCATCGCATAGGTTCCATATGCCAATCGAAACCGTCAAAAAATGTCACAGTACGCTCTCATACGCTCCTCATAGGTTCCATATACGCTCAAAACCACCCGAGAGGTCACCAAAGGTCATGATAGGCTGGCATGTGCAGCTTTTACATAGGTTTTCAATACGCTCCCGCCATGCGCCGTAATGTGACAGGGCCTTTAGCTTTTAGTGACTAATAACCTACACTTGCTTAAAGCTGCATAGTCCGATGAAATATCAAATTTTCAAAACCAAACCAATTATCTAGATTTGATTTGACATATCTAACTTAGATACTGATGCACTTATTAAGCATTTGTTTCTGCGTAGAAGGCAATACTGAGTCAATTTAACAGAACCTGTTACTGCAGAAGTCTATGGTGTCAGAGTTTTGGCAAGCTTGTCACAACTAATTTTCCATATTTGCACTCAAAATATCTCAAAAGTTTACCATTTAAAATAAAAGTAAATTTGAACTAATGTAAAGTAGATACTAGTGATCGATCTAATATATTTATCTCAGAAAAAATCCAGAAATTCAAAACCATCGGATTATGCAACTTTAACTACCTATTCGGGGGGGGGGGGGAAGTGTTCTCACACACAAAAACCGCCTACAATTTCAAATAAACATCTGCTTATCTACTGTAGTAGCACTGCCATTAAATATACCACAGTAAAACCGCTCTAACCTACCACCTCCACAGATCGACCACTCCCCTATATCGATCGCTTTATTTGGGTCCCAAACAATCACCCATTGCAATGATAAAAAAAACTCCCTAAACCGACCACCTCCCTAAATGGACCATTTAAAATCGGACCCATGTTCGGTCGATTTATAGAGGTTTTACTGTATATAGTATATATATAATACTAAATAACTTGCTTTACATAAATTATTCATGTAATATGAGGCTGCGTGCAAAGGAGGCCAGCGCAATGCTAACTTTGGTTATGACGTTTTGGAATATTAGTTCAAATAGTTGTTGATTTGTTAGTTGACCATACTGCAGTGGCAGATGGTAATGACACGACTTAGGCCTGTAATTCATGTGCCACCATGCAGTCTGACAGTTTGACAGTCTGACAGTTTGACAGTCTGACAGGTCGTGTGATGACCCAACCTTCTGCGTATCAGACCCGCCACATTCCTGTTTGTATTTACACCATTATGAGTTATATGGACACTTCACGTGTCTGTGCTATGACATGTGAACATGTCACAGACGGGCACACCATGCAGCAATTCTCAATTCACCAGGTCACTTGTTCAGTCCCGGTCATGGTTTTTGCAGTTTCACGTCCTGGCAACATCTAAGGTCATATCATGAAGGGTATCCGTCCTGATATGACCTTTGATTGGGTGGTTGTTGGAGTTTTACGTCCTGGCAACATCTAAGGTCATATCAAGATGGGTAACAGTCCTGATATCACCTTTGATTGGTTGGTTGTTAGACTTTTACGTCCTGGCAACATCTAAGGTCATATCAGGACTGGTACTGACTTGTGACAGTGCACACTCATGGCAACTTTGTAGTGCTGGACCACTGGGAAATCAGACCACTGGCACCATGACCCAATATCTCACTTAGTCACATTATCCTGACAGTGACACTGAGCTAACCAGTCATTGCCCTATCCTATTAATGCAGAGTGCCAGGCTAGGAAGCGACAGGTATCAATTTTGTACGTCATTGGTTTGACTCGACCGGGAACCAAACTTCCGATCCCCTGCATGGGAGGCATGCACTCTACCGATTCGGCCACCACACTCGGTCCCAGGTATGGTGGGTGTAGTAATGAGTCCACACACATGTGAGGATATGGAATTCAAAGCCTATTTCAAGGCTTTTCAAGTCTGTTTTTGAGAGGAATTCAAGACTATTTTCATTTAGATTTCAGGGAAAAAACAATGGTGATTTTGAACTAATTTAGATCAGTGGGGACAGTTTAATGTAATTCAAGGCTTTTCAGACTAATTACCCAAAATAGGTTAAATTCAAGGCTTTTCAAGTTCTTGAAATGGGGCAAATGAAGCTCAAGACTTTGCAAGACTTTCCAGGCCCCGTACAGACCCTGAAATGATGACACAATATTATGTGGGATATAATTTATTATATGAATATAAATGGGCGGAGCTTTCTTAGCTAATTATTATTTATTTATTATATTTATTTATATCGACGTATTTTATTATGCTTTTGCTGCGGGCCGGTTCCCGCTGCGTCGGGCTGACTCACTTCCGCCCAGCCAGAAGCCAAGAAACATCTCGCTTAAGAAACATCTCGAAACTAAAAAAGACTTACGGAAATTAAATTGCAATGAAATTGTTTATGCAACTGCCGCGTGGGTGTTAGAGATACAAGAAATGTCTATTCAAGATCATAGGGCTATGTGGGAGCATGTCTACTTTATCTCCCACCGAGCTCGCCATAACGACTACCAGGACAGTGCTCATGCGGACTATGATCTCTGTATCAGGAAATTGGCGGTGAAGCGGGGCTTTGAGGCTTTCTCGAGCACACACACAGGGAAAAGTGTCCTCCACTATGGTCCTGACAGCATAAAGAAAAAGCAATCAACTTCATCGGCCTTTGGCGATAGGAAGCGTGGTGGTAGAGGCAGTAAACCACATATGGCGTGTTTCGCATGGAATAGCGAACAGGGGTGTGGCCGGAAAGAAGAGGACTGTAGATACGAACATAAATGCTCAAAGTGCGGAGGAAGGGGCCATAAGAGAGTAACATGTAAAGACTGATTAGTGGGCAACACTGGGTTGGGACGGGGGCGTAGTATGCACAGTATTAGAGCCGAAGTCTCGGAAAAGACTTTGACATACATGTGCAAGAGGGTTGTGTAACGACTCAATATGTAGGCGTTCCCCAAGGCGCCCCCGTGACCCAGTGTGGCCAAGTCACACCTCATGACTGCGAGTGTGATACAGGGAGCGATAATGACCATACGCGTGAGGCGGCCACGAAGGGCGATAGGTCAATTAACAGGCCAATATGGGACGAGGTGGCTCGTCAGTCAATGTTGGAACGGAAGGGAGACCAGGAGACTGGTATTGCGGCTATTAGCCGAGATGCGGTGGAGGGCGGTACGACACAGGAGGACCGCCCAACGAAGGGAAGCGAGATGCGGCATCGCAGGAGCGACTACATCATCTGGGAAGGAGGCGCCGGGAGGAGCGGGATGAAGGCCGCCCGCCGTACAAACTCGATGAAGCACAGGCAGTGGGATTGCCACGGCCTCCTTGCCAGGATACAACCTGCAGTGGAACTTGCAGGCTGGGACCCCCTGCTGTGTGTGCACTACGACAGCAACAACTGTCTGGCCGTGTCGGTTAGGGAGAACACCGACAGCGCGTATGTGACTTTCCGTGTGAACAATAGTTGTCTGTGTGGCACCTGTTGTTGTGTCCATGAGCTGGGGGGTTTGCTATGTCAATTAAAACCCTGCCGTTTCTTTGCGGAGGCTTTTTGTAGGGGCGATGTTGACACTGACTCTCTCTTTCTGTTGCAGGGCATGGTATTCGGGTTTCATGTAATTGACGACGGCTGTAATGTAAATTATGATATTCATTCAAATAGGAAGAAATCAAACGGGGAGAGAAACATGATAGAGACTAAACTTATCTCCGAATTAGGGAGGGGAGTTTTAATGAAGGTCGACACACCTCCTACCTGTGTACATGGCATGTTTGTCGTGCCAAAGGACGACGGGAGGGGGTAGAACTGTAACCGATTGTAGCATACCGAAAGGGGAGAGTGTTAATAATTATACATCTGGAGTTGCCCCTAAGTTTAACTATAAGGGCTTGGACGACGTAGTAGAATGCTTAGAGCAGGACGACTATCTAACTAGTATTGACATCATGGACGCGTACCGTTCCGTCCATATCTACCCAGAACATAGGTGGCGCCAAGGGCTCCGTTGGTTGTTCGAGGGGGATGTGGTTTAAACATACTTGATAGATGCTAGGCTTTGTATGGGATTGTCTTCTAGCCCTTTTATATTCTCGAGAATATCTGACTTTGTTGTCCGATATGCGGGCAGGGAGGGGGTGGACAGAATCATTAATTATTTGGACATTTCTGTATTATTGGTAGGACAAAGGAGCAAGCAAAGCATTGACAGCAACAGGTGATGGCAATACTGCGTAGACTGTTTTTTTTTATCAGTTTAAAAAAAATCATATCACCAGCAAGAAAGATAAGATTCCTAGGCATTGATGTAGATTCGGAGTCCCTCGAACTCTCATTACCGGACGACAAATTAGCCAGTTTAAGGGAGATATTGCACAGATTTCTTGATCGAAGAAAGTCAACTCGTAGGGAGCTGGAGAAACTCGCGGGCTACTTCGCGCATTGTGCTAAGGTTATCAGGGGAGGCAAAACCTTTAGTAGACGGGTGTATGATTTGATAGGTACTCTCTGTGAGCCCTTTTATCGTGCACGCCTGAACTCAGGCTTTAGGGAAGACATCACCTGGTGGGTAAACTTTGCAAATAGGTTCAATGGGAAGGCAGGTATGCTGGGGAAATTCGCGGAAACTGTAGCAGTCTACAGTGACGCCTCAAACCGGGGTTTGGGGGCCACGCACGGATTAGATTGGCTAGTTGCCTCTTTTAAGTCGAAGGATGATGAGGTGCTCCGCAGGGAAATGGGGCATCACCACGTAGAGCCCCCCGCGGGAGGAGACAGTGAGCATATAAATGTAAAAGAGATGAGGGTGGTGATGGAGGGAGCTGCCCGATGGTCACCGGGTTGGACTGGGGCCGAGATTATTTTTATAACAGATAATGTGGTAGTCGAGTCTGCGCTTAATTCTGGGAGATCCAGGTCATTGGAGATCATGGGGATGTTGCGAAAACTATTTTGGTTGTCGGTGGAAAATAATTTCACTTTTCGTTCAACCTATAAAAATACACCAGTGAACGTGGTCTGTGATTCCCTTAGTAGATTGGACTTAGAAGCTAGCATGCACAGTTTCAGATCAGTTGATCGCGACGGGGTTATGTGCTGTGCACACTTGTTTGATGCCCCTCTCCCCTATCTTTTCAGAACTGGAGGAGCTGAGGGCAGAGCAGCGGGGATATGAGAGGCAGTTTTACTCACAGAACTATCGCCACACGTTCAGTCCAGATACGTAAATATTTTGATTTTCTCGACCAATTCTCGGATGATCGTTCCCCGCTGCCCTGCACCTCTGAGCATGTGGCACTCTTTGCATCGTGGCTGGCAAGAACGCTTACCTACCGTTCAGTAGTGAATTATCTATCGGGCTTAAATTTTTTCCTTTGTCAGAATGGTGCCCCTAGGATTAGATATGACGACTATTTGGTCCAGGCAACACTTAAGGGCATTAGGCGACGGAAGGGGGACACCCCCCGCCAAGCGCCTCCGATGCTGCCTACTATGCTACTACAGATTTTCTCTCTATTAACCTTAAACGCTGGCCACGTTTCATGGAGGGCAGCAATGCTTTGCTCATTTAGAGCTTTACTAAGGAAGTCACAAGTGACCGAATCCGACTCCACCCTCTGTAGAGGAGACTTTGTGTTTTTTAATTGGGGGATGTTAATCAAAGTCCGTCGCTCAAAAACAATCGAGTTTTCTGAGCGGGTGCTGGAGGTGCCGGTCGCGGCGTGTCCGAATAGGGACCTTTGCGCTGTATATTGGACGAGGCGCCACTTCATGGAATTGCCTGCAGACACTGGAGACTTAGCTTTCCGCATACCAGTCCAGGGGTCTACTTCTAGGCCTATGACTTACAGGGCGTACCAGGGGATGCTCAAATTCTTCTCAAACCAGGCGGGCTTGGGCGAACACTATTTCACATCGCACTCTTTAAGGCGAGGTGGATGTACTTATCTGGCAATGGCGGGCGCCACAATCGAGGAGATTAAAGTCAGGGGGGATTGGGCCTCGGAAACGGTCTACGCTTATTTAAAGACCCCTCTGCAGACTAGGATTTTAAATGATGTTCGGGTCGCTACTAGTCTAATAGATCTGGAGACTCAGACGGAGGAGTGTTGGGAGCCTGGGCCGCCATAGCCGGCCAAGGTTTGGCTCTTATTTGCTCGGCCAGTGAGCCTTCGAAAAATAAAGGTAGGCTTCCACCACTCCTCTTGTTCTTCCTTTTACTTCCTCCCCCCCTTTTCTTCGTAGCAAACTTTATGTGGGATATAATTTATTATATGAATATAAATGGGCGGAGCTTTCTTAGCTAATTATTATTTATTTATTATATTTATTTATATCGACGTATTTTATTATGCTTTTGCTGCGGGCCGGTTCCCGCTGCGTCGGGCTGACTCACTTCCGCCCAGCCAGAAGCCAGCCAGAAGCCAGCCTGAGCGCGTCGGCGTCGGTATTTGCTCGGCCAGTGAGCCTTCGAAAAATAAAGATAGGCTTCCACCACTCCTCTTGTTCTTCCTTTTACTTCCTCCCCCCCCCCCTTTTCTTCGTAGCCAACTTTATACCGGACATAACTCAGTGAAATCCAGTTTTCTCCTCGCCTACAGCACAGAATGACTACCCTGGCCATTTATGATCTCAGCACTCTCTCAGCACATATCTGGTTATATAAATAGAAAAACCATACAAGGTTATGCTTGGAGAGCATTTGTCGGAGTACAGTTCCCATCCCAGCTTAACTAATTCCCAAGCATAATGGAATTCCAAGGCTCCGGAAACTATGTGATCTTCGCTGATTACTGAAGCTGGCACTTTTCTCAAACTTGCCTAATTATTACATAACTCAATCAGACCTAATGACTCAATCATAGCAAATCACTCAAGATTAGCAAATCAATGATTCGGACACTGGCTGAGTCAAACCAATAACGTAAATATTTATAATTATTGCTACCTATCCTGGTGCTCGGCATTACGAGGATAGGGCAAGGAGCAGTGGAACGAGGAAGAGCAATTGTCAGCGATTGAAATTTCCCCTGCTTACAGCTCCACAGGCTGATGAAGCATCAAATTTTCAAAACCAAAACACTTAGCTAGATTTGATTCTACATCTCTAACGTAGATACTGATGCACTTAGTAAACAGTTGTTGCCACGTAGAAGGACATACTGAGCCAATTTAATAGAACCTGTTACTACTGAAGCCTATGGTGTCAGAGTTTTGGTGTGCTTACTCAAATTAATTTTGCATGTTTGCACTTCAGATATCTCAAAAGTTAGCCATTTGAAATGAAAGTTACTTCAAACTAAAGTAAAGTAGATTATAATGATCAACCTAATATATTTACCTGAGCAAATGACAAAATTTCAAAACCATCGGACTATGCAACTTTAATCAAGTAATGTACCAACATATTTTGGGGGGTACATGAAGGTATGGCTAAGGATAGGACTCAAACTTAGCGAAGCATTCCCAAAGCGCAGTGCGCGTGTGAACTAGGTACTGACATTTCTGTATGGTGATTGCACTGCGCCTCTTCAACTCTCGCTGTTGGCGGTAATGCTTGCGCTGAATCCACATGCGCATGATGGCCTGCGCCAGAACCACCTTTCGCTGCTGCTCTTCAAAGAGCCGCACGAGCTGCTCTATGTGGTAGTATTTCAGGAACACCTGTACGTGACAACAGTAACCACCATCACAACACAGCACAAGACATGGGAATCATGGTAGCATCACATGTTATATTTATAACAAACCTTTGTATACCATTTGTATATTAGCTTATGGATTAAAAGGCATAGAAATTAGCACTGCCAACAGAAAGATTCCATATCCCTACTTTGGATGCTGCATTCATATTTGGTTAATAAAACGGAAATAGGTTCGAAATAATAATACAGGATTATATTATATTATATGGAAATATTAATATATACTGGTGTTATCCTCTATTTTTTTTTTCTAAACTCCATATCTTATAGGAGGCGTCGATATTAAATTCAGAAAAAGATACCCAATTAGAACATAATAAATTCACTAAACCAAATCCATTGTATTTGGGTTGTTATTAGCCAAGTAATTAGGGGGGGGGGAGAGTGAGGGGGGAGAAGGAGAGTGAGAGAGAAGGGGACAGTAGGGGGGGGGGGAGTGAGAGGGGGAGAAGGAGAGTGAGAGAGAAGGGGACAGTGGGGTGGGGGAGTGAGAGGGAGAGAAAGGTAGAGGAGAGGGAGAGAGAGAGTGATAGGGGAGTAATAGGGGAGGGACAGGGAGGGGGAGAACAGGAAGAGAGGAAGGAGAAGGCCAGGGAGAGGGCGAGGGGGCAGAGGGACGGGGATAGGGAGAAGGAGGGAGAGGGAGTTGGAGAGGGACAGAGAGAGGGGGAAGAGGAAGAGAGAGAAAGAGAGAGAGAGAGAGAGAGAGAGAGAGAGAGAGAGAGAGAGAGAGAGGGAGACAGACAGGCAGAGACAGAGCTAGAGATAGCTTACCTTTGACTTGCCAAGGGCCCAGTTCTTGAGGCCAATTCGCTCCAGTAGCAGTTGACAACTTTCACGGTTAACGCGGATCTTCTGATTAAAGTTAAATCCCAAGACGTAGTACCTAGTGTAGAAATACAACTGTAGTCTTTGTTATTCACAGAGCAGCACCTGAAAGCACCCTCCACTCTCAGTGCAATCAAGCTGACATGATATCACCTTTACACAGAGAAGTGTAAACCAGTGTCCTCATAGAACACCCAACTCAAATTGTTTATTAGTATTACAGAAGCTAATGGATGAAACGGAAACCTCAGAAACAAAGCTAGGATTTCCAATGCTTCTGTTTAGCATAACAATAACAATATTAAAAATAATACCAAACAACATTGAACCAATAAATAAAAACTATGATAGTTGCATGTTTCCAATTGATAACCATGGAGATGGAGGAGGAGGAGGAGGAGGAGGAGGAGGAGGATGGGACATCCAGACAATGCTCACAACTATGTAAGACAGTACCAAAGACAATGTACGATAAGACACAGTACTCAGCACTTTACCTTTAAATACCTGTCATTCATGTGCCGATGTTTTGCGTATTTTCCTGTAATTGTCTATCTATATTGTAGATTTGTTTCCTGTGTAGTGGCAATTGTCATTAGGGCTGGAAGACCAGTGCATTAGCACTGACAACATATTATTCAGAGGAATATAAACACTTGAACAAAATTGTTTTTTTTTAAATACTACTAAAGCAGACCAGAAGCCAAATAAAAGCTCATGAGAGAAGCACGCTGGAAATGGCTGCCAAGGTATGGAATGCCCAAACGGTTAAGGAACGACAAATTCCTGACCTAAAAACTTACAAAAAATATCTTTGCAAAATAAGGCTAGGAAACCCCCACTAAGCTGCACTCCAAAGGGGCATGTGATATGTCACGGCCCACCAGCGGGACGCCCAATGGAAGGTAACCATGCCAAAAGTAGCCAGATAACACAAAACACAGCTACGTACAAGCCTATGGCATGTAAATAGGAGTAGGCTAGTCTAGTAATAAGAGTAGAAAAAATAAATACATATATACCAAGAAAATCAAAAAAAACTAACATAGGCTATTAACCATACTAACCAATTATCTATCTGCTACTGAAATGCAGGCAAACAAATACCTTATCAGCAGCCACTGTGTGGTAAGATAACACCAACACTACAACTGGCCAGCATTGAAAACAAGCCTGGGTACCAGGGCTTATATGCTATGGACAGTATAAATACAGCCTCAATTAAATACAGCAAACAAGGTAATTGGACAGGTCCCCTAGCCCAGCCTGACTGCTGTACCATTGAAATAAGGGGACAGGTTCCCTAGCCTACCCTGACTGCTGTACCATCAAAGACAATGTACAACAATTATAGTGTATTATCTCCTAATATTAATAATGAAAACAATATTATAGTATAGTAAAGTTCAAACATTCTTTAAGCACTTTAATCTGTGGCATACATAAATAACATCTGTGATTATATCTGAGTAAGAAAACTACTACTACACCTAATCAAAAACAATGCACCTCATTTGCCGTTTGGTGTCAGCACCACATGATTATTTCAGAATTTCCTATATGAAAGCGATGAGTGGCGCATCGCGTCTTATCGTACATTGTCGTTGACAGTACTGAGTGCGACCAGGCGCTCCTTACCGCTTCAGGAACTCTGAGAAGGTGATGCGGTGTGAGAAGCCCTGTCGCCGGATCTTGGTGGTCTCCAGTACGCCCGTGTACCGCAGCTGGCGCTCCACCTTCTCCTTGCTGAAGAACCCGGGGCTGTTCTCCTCATTTGGACGGATGCATCTGAACACAAAGCAGCGCTTGTTTGTTGGGGTTTTACGTCCTGGTGACATTACGTCTAAGGTTGTATCGGGACGGGATGTGGTTTCGGGTGTTGGTTGTGGGGTGTTGGTTTTGAGGTGTGGGGTCTGGAATGCTTGTTGGGGTTTGACGTCCTGGCAACATCTAAGGTCATAACGGGACGGGATGGGATGGGGGGTTGTTGGGTGTTGATTGTGGGATGTTTGTTTGTTGGAGGTTTTATGTCCTGACGACATCTAAGGTCATATAGGGACGGGATGGGGAATGGATGTTTGTTGGAGTCTTAGGTCCTGATAACATCTAAGATCTGGACGGGATGGGATGGGGGGTTTTGATTGTGGGGTGGGGAATGTTTGCTTGTTTGTTGGGGTTTAGGTCCTGGCGACATCTAACGTCATATCTGGAGGGGATGGGTTTGGGGTGTGGTGGTCGGTTGTAGGGTGTGAGATGTTTGCGTGTGTTGGGGTTTACGTCCTAGCAACATCCGAGGTCATATCTGGACGGGATGGGGTATGAAATATTTGTTTGTTGGAGTTTTACGTCCTGGCAACATCTAAGGTTATATCGGAACGAAATGGGATGGGGGTGTTGGTTGTGGGGTTTGGGATGTCCGTTCGTTGGGGTCTTACGTCCTGGCAACATCTAAGGTTATATTGGGAAGAGATGGGGTGGGGTGGTGGTGTTGGTTTTGGGGTGTGGAATATTTGTTTGTTGGGATTTCACGTCCTAGCGACATCTAAGGTCATATCAGGTCAGTTACTAAGTTGTGACAGTGCACACTCATGGTGACTTTATAGTATTGCCTAACTGGGGAATCAGGGCACCAGCACCATGACCCGATATCTGATTCAGTCACATTATCCTGACACTGAGCTAACCAGTCCTTGCCCTATCGTATTAATGCCGAGCGCCAAGCTAGGAAGCGACAAGTATCAAGTTTGTAAGTCGTTGGTTTTACTCGACTGGCCCGAGGAGACCCGGGTTGTCGGGCCGGCTGTACCTGACGAAGTGCGGCGTTCCGGCAATCATCTTTGAGAGCAGGTCCATCAGGGAGTACCGGAAGTAGGTCGCCACGGTCTGCGAAGTTCGGGACTGACTCGCCGTCGTTGAGCTCGGCTACAGAACACACAGGAAGTGAAGTCACAATGGCGCAGCTTCATTCACCTTTATCCCCATTTAAAACATCTCTTTACAAAACGCCAATTTTCGACACCAAATCACCCAGCGTGTGATGAAGAATGCGCGATATATGAAATGTCGGGATATATAAAAAAAAATTACAAAAAAAAATCTATTTTAGAAACAAGGAAAACATTTGGCAAATTTTTTTTTCCAATATATTGACTGACATCCATAATTTGTAATGGCTTATAATACTTATTGTACACTTATAGGACTTTTCAGGACTTTTTGCATTTTCAAAAGTTAGTCCTTCTTAAAGTTTTTTATTACCAGTACGAGCCCTGCTATCCTAGTAATACCGAGTGCCATGCTAGGTAGCGACAAGTATCAATTTTGTAAGTCATTATTGTCACGCAGCCAGGGTTCAAACTCACGACCTTCCGCACAGGAAGCCTGTGCTCTACCGATTCGGCCATCGCGTCTGGTCACATGACCAAACGGCGAGTGAAGAAAAACTTTCTCCTTGATCGAGCAGCAAACACATGGAATAGGCTTTCATCCGAAATAGTCAACGCTCCATCACTAAATGCATTGAAAAACAGCCTTGATCAATCTTGGACTCAGTATCAGCACAGTCAGTCCTCGCCGCCTGCACTATAATTATGACAGGTCATATATAGACAGGCCGAATCGGTTAATAGGCTATTATGCTTAAATATATAAACAGATAAGGATAAGTCGAAGTATAAGTATAAGTCGGTATAAAATGGACTGGTGCTCACCGTGCTGTTGGTGGTGAAGCTGCGTATGGATATGGTGGAGCCGAGAGAGTTGGCCGGAGAACTGGTAACACTGGGCCCCATGGAGCTGTACGCCAAGTTGCCTAGCAACCAAGCATAACACTCAATTAGCAATGGCAACACACCACTCGAAATACAGGCAGCACCATAATAATAATAATAATAATAATAATGTATTTATTTCCCCATGATACATACAAGCTGATATTTATATTAGTCATCAGCAAATAGCATCAAAATAAACACTAATAAATGTTAGACTAAATAAACTGACCTTTTCTGGAAATAATTTCTATTATCATCGATCTTCCTTAAACTGGATGCTAAAAAACGGTGTAAATTGAGAGTCTAATTCGGGGGATATATCTTTCTCCTTTAAATTAAAAGGAAATAATATTCCTATTGTCACATAATAATAATAATAATAATAATAATAATAATAATAAGATTATAGATTAAGTTCAATTAGATACGAATCATCAAAATATGCAGCAATATAACAGATGACCAGGTAGATTTGCAGTTAGATGGTACAAAACATTAAACAGGTAAGGTACTGTTTAACATTTATATACCGCTTGCCTAACTGCAACTGAACATTAAAACTTACTACAAGTTTACCAACTGAATACAGAAGATAACTTCTGCTTACATTCTAAATACTATGTTAAATACTCACATTGATCTGACTAATATTGATCTGGTTATATGACACTACTGTACCATATTGTTATGGAACTTTTGTGTTTCAGAATTTCATTGTGTTACATGGTGCAAATTGTCTATTCAACAGGTATTGTACACCTTATTCTATATACCTTTTGTGTAAATAACCCTGAATTGAAAAATGGCTGGATTTTGACCAGTGCTTCGGCACTGACAAAAGAATTATTCAGCAGAATAAACATATTTACAACAACAGAAAAACTGTCACAAGTTGACATTGACTTGGATCTCATGAGCACTGGACGTACACTGTATTAACCACCAGATGTGACATTAACTAGGCACCAAAGTATGGAGATTACGTCATTCGCTAATTAGCTGCATGTGATGATAGACAGAGATGATATTTGTTTCAGGCCAAAAAAAAAAGTGGAAACCAAGCCGAGATTATTATCCCGATGGCAAATTTCCGTTTACACTGCCCCCAGGCAGTGAAAAAAAGCCCCCGGAAATCCGCTTTAAAACGGAAAAATATCCCTGGTAGAGGCACAAGACAAAGCAAGAAACCGCAATGAGGTTTCTCATAGATCGCGTTCCCTCAAATGAATTTGGATCAGGTTTTCTTCATGCTATCTTTTACGCTATTTACATAGAATCCTTTTCAAGAGCAGGTTCTCTCCCCCCTCCCAGATCGGCTTGCTTTAATATATATATATATATATATATATATATTTTATTTATCGAAACTATTGTCCAAATTACCATGTTTTTAAACAAATGCTCTAAGAAGTCGGTTTTAAAATGGATACACTATGTCTCACATGCCTATCTAAGGAACAATTTATTCGTGTTATATATAATATTTATATATATAACCCACCCTGGAGACTGGGATACAGAACTAATATACATGGAGTATTTGATTTTGCTATGTACTCTTCCTTAATTTAAAATAGACATTTAGACATTTCCCTGTATCTTAAGTAACATTTAAATTTCAGACACAAAAATAAATCAAAATAATTAAATGCCAGCACATACACTTAATAATTAATATCCAATAAATTGTCACTTCGTCTTTGTGGGTGGGACTTCTGACAATATTTTCTTCTTGTTCCTTGTATTTTTAACAAATAAATTTTAGTTTTATTGAGAAAATGCAAAGTGATGAAAGAAGCCTGCATATTAAACAGTCACACAGTATACAACCCCTGCTGCATGTATTTGGTGTGACAATGGAATGGGAACATGAGAATGGTGGAAGGCACCTTTGCATTACAAAGCATTCATTTTAGGGTTCTATTCCTGCCCTGGAGACAACAAGCTATAGAAACCCATCATCGGAAAGTCGTAAACTCGCCACCTCATTATTTTAGACCTAGTTTATTGGAGCATAAAATTGCGCATTATAGTGCAATTGATGAGGGTAATTGTAATTCCATTAATTGGTCCTTTTCAATCAATATGTAGACACATACTGCAGTGTGCAGTTGAGTACACTAATTATGAGAGCTTGAATTATGAGAGCATGCAGTAGAATAAAGGTGCATTCCGTGTTGTGTAAGAGTGTGTTTCCAAGTGATGGACAAACAAGTGCAACTTTACAAAATCTCTTATATATATAATATATATATTACATATATATATCGAACATCAATTATATGTATATAGACACATACATACAATTAATCAATTATGTGGGGTATATACATAACATTCCACATTCATTACTAACGATGTATATATCTCATTAATAAGTAGGGCTAGTTATTATATTAATACTATTTATAAATATAATTAATAATTAAAGCGAGTTTATGTATGAATGTATAATATATCTTCCAGAAAATACTCAACTATTAAACATATATAACTATATCTTAGTCATTCACACTGAAGACTTTATTGATATTTCCAGTTTCACAAATGCTCAATTAATTTGTCCAAACATTAGAACAATTAAGACATTTCAAGCCGAACTTTTCAGTAGATTTTTCTATAATTTTTTTAATTCACAAAAAAAGGTTTGCATGAAAGTTAACTGTAAGTAACTGTGAACAGGTTAACTGTGAATTGTTCATGACGACATTTCAAGTCGAACCTTTTGAGAAGATATTTTAAAATTAATTTTTTGAATTTCTTTGAATTAAAAAAAAAAAAAGGTTCTGTATGAAAGTTAACTGCAAGTAACAGTGAACAGGTTAACTGTGAATTGTCCAGGAGGTGAATAAGTGGTGAGACCTGCAACTTTCATGAGGAGCGCATTTGCGAAGGAAAGTTCAGAGACACTCGCTTTACCTGGAGACCCCGGTAGTTGATGGGCTACACGTAGTTTGATAAGATGAAATAAAAGGTTTGGGGCGATGAGCCCTCAGGGTTAATTAACTTAAAGCTGCATAGTCCGATGAAAACATCGAATTGCTGACGCTAATTGTCCCATCAACACCTTGGGGTACATTAGTTGATTAAGCAGGGTAAATTTCAATCGCGGACAATTGGTCTTCCTCATTCCACTGCTCCTTGCCCTATCCTAATAATGCCAAGTGCCAGGCTAGGTAGGGACAAGTATCAATTTTTAAGTCATTGGTTTGACTCGGCCAGGGTTTGAACATAGGGGTTACCATTGCAACACCTTCAAGATTGAAACAGTATTGTCAAAGCTGGCTGGTAGCTGGTAGCGGGTAGCTGGTAGCTAGTAGCTGGTTATTGTCTGTCTGGTTGTGAGTAAATGTGTGCCGGGGTAGTTATGGGAGCGGAGGGACATGGATGGGTGCACCCTAATCATCACATAAAGGGCCCTACACATGACCCTGTAGGCCACAGGCATAAAGCCAACAAGTGTGAAACGTAAGACCTTTGAACGTGACATCACAGCTTGTCGGGGGTTCTTAACCGAATGATTGCCACTTATCACTGAGACAAATAGCAGTAGTATGCACGGTTCACACCAGAAAATAATTTGAGGGTACGCAGAACGGGGAGAGGAGGGGGCAGGGGGTCTGGAGGCTTTGTTGTCGACAGCTCCTTGAAGAACCGTTAACAAAATTATCCCAACAATTTGATGGTACAGAGTCGTACCCCCAGAAAATTTAAGGGTACGGAATTGTACCCATTTTAGCCTCTGGCAAAAACCCTGGTATGTACACACTGTGTCAAGTGTAGGACCCTGATCAGAGTAAAGCTACAAGTTCTCAGACAGGAAAAGGGCATCTACTTTTCTACAGGGCATCCACTTTTCAACAGGAAAAGGGCATCTACTTTTCTACAGGGCATCTACTTTTCTACAGGGCATCCACTTTTCAACAGGAAAAGGGCATCTACTTTTCTACAGGGCATCTACTTTTCAACAGGAAAAGGGCATCTACTTTTCTACAGGGCATCTACTTTTCAACAGGAAAAGGGCATCTACTTTTCTACAGGGCATCTACTTTTCAACAGGAAAAGGGCATCTACTTTTCTACAGAGCATCTACTTTTCAACAGGAAAAGGGCATTACTTTTCTACAGGGCATCTACTTTTCAACAGGAAAAGGGCATCTACTTTTCTACAGAGCATCTACTTTTCAACAGGAAAAGGGCATTACTTTTCTACAGGGCTTCTACTTTTCTACATGAGTACTTTTCTACATGAGTAAGTTTCTACAGGAGTAAGTGCTGGCGGATATCCTAACATAGTCAATGCACAAAACTAAATCATTTCTTTCTAAAAAGATGCAAGTCAAGACACCATGCTATGTTATATTCATGCAGTGAATAATGCATTTGCAATACAAGTCTCCCAATATGATCATTTTTATATTAAAAAGCAAATCCTTTATAATTTAGATCAGAAATAATTGACCGAATACAGTTATATACTGAGTGCCAAATCAGATCCCTAGAGAAGTGCCAAACAACCAAACAGAAACACATTGTCACATCTAGAAATACAGACAGTGCCTCGTGTAATTAAAGAAAAAAGATTTGGGTAATAAAACGATTTGAGTTCATACATTTGTAAGAATATTCCTGAAATGAGACCCCATGGAGATGTTTTGCTCGGCCTGTTTGACTAACAAAGCTGCATAGTCCGATTGAGCATCAAATTTTCAAAACCAAAACAATTATCTAGATTTGATTCTACATATCTGACTTAGATCCTGATTCACTTATTAAGCATTTGCCACCACATATACGGGGATACTTCGTCAATTTAATAGAACCTGTTACTCCTGAAGCCTATGGTGTCCGACTTTTGGCATCCTTGCCAAAATTAAGTTGACATGTTTGCACTTCAAATATCTCAAAAGTTTGTTTGTTTAACAACCCCCCAGCACAAAAAGTAAACATCAGCTATTGGGGGGGGGGGGGGGGGAAGTTAGCCATTTAAAATCAAAGTTACTTCAAACTAAGGTAAGGTATATTATAACAATCAATTTGATATATTTATCTCAGAAATGACAGAAACTCAAAATCATCGGACTATGCAACTTTCAAACATTGTCGCTTTCATGGTGCTTCAGTGCTGAACTCTGCATCACGGTCAGTAGCGTGAGTGTGACGTCACACATGCAGCTGCCACACACTCTAGTCGCAAACAGCGTGACAGGAAACAAAGTAGGCCAACAAAAGGAACAGCAGCCTCACCTGTTTTTGATATGGTGCTTTGGAAGAGGGTGCGCACAAGCGCAATCTTCGACACACGCAACACGTTGATGATCTCAAATGCCAAACTGTCACGATTCTTCTCCAAGAAGTCTGTCGCGTCATACTCGACCTGTACCGGATTCAGAGAACATTTACAGCAGGGTTCATACCCATTTTGACTTCGCAAATTCCAGGACTTGCCAATACCTTTCAGTGCAAAGTTCCAGGACTTTTTAAAGATGTTTTTAAAATTAAAGTACCCCAAAACACGGCCATATTCATGGTCGTTTCAGTGTGTAAGATATGAAGTGTAAATAAGCATAACAAATAACAACCAACATATGTATAGTTTTAATTTTTTAAATCAAGAGGCAGGAAAACAAACCCATAAAAATCATGTTAAATACAAAACATCACTGATTAATGTTTGGTCATGTCAAAGAATATAGGCTTTAGAAAGTCATGCTTTTCAATTTCCCAGAAGTTTTATGGATCTTTAGACAAATTCCAGGACTTTTCAGGCCTGGAATCCTGAATTATCACATTCCATCACTTTCCAGGTTTTCAACGACCCGTACTAACCCAGTGATGCTTTTCGCTGATAACCAGGTCATTCTTTTGCCAACAGCAGACTACATTTAGTGTGAGCAGAAGGCCCTCGGTTGGTTGGTTGGTTGTTGGAGTTTTACATCCTGGCAACATCTAAGGTCATATCAGGACGAGTACGGACGTATGACAGTGCGCACTCATGGCGACTTTATACTGCTGCCTCACTGGGAAATCAGGCAGCCAGCACCATGACCCAATATCCCACTCAGTCACATTATCCTGACACTGACTTAACCAGTGCTTGCCCTATCCTATTAATGCTGAGTGCCAGGCTAGGAAGCAACAAGTATCAATTCTATAAGTCATTGGTTTGACTCAACCAGGAACCAAACTCCTGATCTCCCGCATGCGAGGCCCATGATCTGGGGCCTTCGGTGGGACAGTGGTTAGTGGTGCGTGTTCGCTGGTTGACGGACCTTGCCGGCGTAGTGCTGGACGATGAAGGTGAGGCTCTGGGATCGAGGCCGGCTGAAGTAGGTCGAGCTGATGTTCTGCTCAATCTTATCTAGTAACAGAAACAACATGCATTCATTTAATACGGATGGGGAATTTCAAGTTCAAGGTCTTCTCCATTCCCTTGCTCCTTGTCCCTCCCTAGTAATGCCGATCGCTAGGATAGGCAGCGATTAGCGTATATTTTGTATGTCTCTAGTTTGACTCAATCAGGGATCAAACCCACTACTTCCCATACTGAAAGCAAGTGTGCTACTCATTATACTTAACTGTACATCCCCAAACAGTAGATATTCAACTATTCAAACTGTGATCCTCACCTATAGGTACTGAACTGTACATCCTCAAACAATAGATAGTAAAGCTTGTTTTATTTAATGACGCCTCTAGAGCACATTAATTTTCATCATCGCCTGTTGGACGTCAAACATATGGCAATTCGGACATATTTCTTTGGAGGAAACCTGCTGCCAACCCATAGGCTACTATTTCCGATAAGCATCAAGGGATCTCTTATATGCACCTTCCCACAGACAGGTCAGCACATACCACAGCCTTTGATGAACCAGTTGTGGACCACTGTTTGGAACGGAAAATACCCACACCTTAACAGCTGGACTCTCAACCGCCTGAGCTACATCCCACCCCTCAAACAATAGATAGATGACTATTCAAATTGTAGGTACCCAACTACAGGTACTCAAACTGTGGTACTCAACTGTAGGTACTTGAGTGTATGTAGAGAGACAAATGAAATTATTTCATTGAATTTAGAAGACAACTGAAGGTACTTAATGTAATCATTTCACTGAATTTAGAAGACAACTGAAGGTACTTAATGTAACCATTTCACTGAATTTAGAAGACAACTTAAGGTTCTTAATGTAATTATTTCATTGAATTGAGAAGACAAATGAATGTACTTAATGTAATTATTTAACTGAATTTAGAAGACAACTTAAGGTTCTTAAAGGGGTGAGTTATACCTCATCGGGAAAACAAACAAACTCGGAATAGTTCTAATTTGTGCCACAGGGTGATGCATGCAAGTACTGAACTTTTCCACCTGGTGGTGTAGAGTGACCTAGATTGGTCATGTGACAGCTGTTGTTGTGAAAATGGCTGGGAAGCCTAGGTGAGTGGAGAAAAGGGATGGTAAAACTGATGTATTTTCCTGAGTAGTTCAAACAGGAAATATATTTGCTTTAATGTAAAATATATGTTAGTACAATTACATTGCATAATTCAATGAGAAACACATATAGATGAAAAACGTTTTTTTGTTGTTGAATGTAAAAAGCTTTTGGACTGTATGGGGTTTGAACCCACAAGACAAAACAACTTCAGATTACAAGTTTAACACCCTAACCACTAGGCCACAGAGACCCCACATCATTACTTGTCTCAGTTCAGGCTATGTATGTATGTATGTATGTATGTATGTATGCATGCATGCATGCATGCATGTATGTATGTATGTATGTATGTATGTATGTATGTATGTATGTATGTATGTATGTAGGCCTATGTATGTATGTATGTATGTATGTATGTAAGTATGTATGTATGTATGTATGTATGTAAGTATGTATGTATGTATGTATGTATGTTTTGCATGCATCCGTTTGAAATTTGTCAGTTACACTGTATATAAAAGGACAAAAAATGTTATTGAATGTAAAAAGGAGTGAACCATATGGAGTGAGATATGTGCATTTGAAAGTTGTTGACTTCCAGATCTTTTGTATTACTATTAACTAATGCAGCAGCCATTCCATGCTGGCCACATCAACTGGGCCTGAGCATTAATAGTTCGAGGAGATCCAGCGCAAATACAGAGGTTTCTGGTTTTCATGCCGTTCTGGGTGTGCCTATGCATTATCATTTGGACGGGATACATCGCAAATGCGCCGGGTTCAGCGCTTAATGCTATAATGCCAGCAGCCATATTCTACAATCCAGTCAGACCTGAGTGTTAATGGCTTGACAGGATCCGCCGCAAATGGGCAGATTTCCAGGTTTAATGCTATGATGTCAGCGACTGTTCTGGTCATGCGTTATCGCTTGGACAGGATCCATCGCAAATGCACCAGGTTCTGGGCTTAACGCTATGATGTCAGCAGCCATTCCACAGTGTATGCACCGGCGGACGACGCAGGATCGCAGAACGTGCAGTTTGTCATAGGTGAGTGTAGAAACTGATATGGTGCTACGACCCCAGGTCGTCCTCCAATGCAAACGATAACACATAGGCATGACCAGAACGGCTGCTGCCATCATAGCATTAAACCCAGAAACCTGCGCAATTACAGCAGGCCTATATATATATATATTAGTATTGGCAGATCAATATATATATATATTTTTTGGTCCACATATATATACACATACCTTGTATATACATCGTATATACATGACATATATACTATTACTAGTGCATATACTAGTAATGCATACATTTTATATATGACTAGTATATACATCATACATATGATATACACATTGTATATAATGTCTACTGTTCTATATGTGTTTCTGATTGAATGATGCAATGTACATACATATATAAATAAATACGTAAATAAATAGATGCATGCACATGCATGCATACATACATAGCCTGTATATATATGACGTCGTATATACATGCATACATATATGCATGCATGCATGCATGCATGCATGCATACATAGCCTGTATATATGACATTGTATATACAAATAGCCTGAACTGACACAACCAATTATATGTGGCCTCTGTGGTCTAGTGGTTAGGGTGTTGAACTTGTAATCTGAAGTTGTTTGGTGGTGTGGGTTCACACCCCATACAGTCCAAAACCTTTTTACATTCAACAAAAAAACGTTTTTCATCTATATGTGTTTCTCATTGAATTATGCAATGTAATTATACTAACATATATTTTACATTAAAGCAAATATATTTCCTGATTGAACTACTCTAAAGAAAAATGAAAATATCCCAATTTTACTCTCCCTTCTCTCCACTCACCCATCCATTTTAAAACAACAGCTGCCAGCTAGTCCCAGCCTCAGACCATTTACAGGTTCTTAATGTAATTATTTCATTGAATTGAGAAGACAACTGAAGGTACTTAATGTAATCATTTCACTGAATTGAGAAGACAACTGAAGGTACTTAATGTAATCATTTCACTGAATTTAGAAGACAACTGAAGGTACTTAATGTAATCATTTCACTGAATTTAAAAGACAACTTAAGGTACTTAATGTAATCATTTCACTGAATTCAGAAGACAACTGAAGGTACTTAATGTAATCATTTCACTGAATTGAGAAGACAACTGAAGGTACTTAATGTAATCATTTCACTGAATTTAGAAGACAACTGAAGGTACTTAATGTAATCATTTCACTGAATTTAAAAGACAACTTAAGGTACTTAATGTAATCATTTCACTGAATTTAGAAGACAACTGAAGGTATTTAATGTAATTATTTCACTGAATTTAGAAGACAACTTAAGGTACTTAATGTAATTATTTCACTGAATTTAGAAGACAACTGAAGGTACTTAATGTAATCATTTCACTGAATTTAGAAGACAACTGAAGGTACTTAATGTAATCATTTCACTGAATTTAGAAGACAACTGAAGGTATTTAATGTAATTATTTCACTGAATTTAGAAGACAACTTAAGGTTCTTAATGTAATTATTTCACTGAATTGAGAAGACAACTGAAGGTACTTAATGTAATAATTTAACTGAATTTAGAAGACAACTTAAGGTTCTTAATGTAATTATTTCACTGAATTGAGAAGACAACTGAAGGTACTTAATGTAATCATTTCACTGAATTTAGAAGACAACTGAAGGTATTTAATGTAATTATTTCACTGAATTTAGAAGACAACTGAAGGTCTTTATTTCCAATTAAGAAATATCCAGTCTACAATGTTGTCAATCAGCTCTCTGCCAATGTAGGGAAGGAATGAGGGGTCCCATGTTGGGTGATGCGATGAGTGCACTTCTCACCAACGAGTGTCTTGTCTGTTGCCTTAGGGAAGTGGCTCTCTTCGTCCAGCAGCGCAAGAAGTCCAACGGGCTTTGACAGGAACATGTCCAACACCGGCCGGTTGTCGATGAAGGTGATGTCAGCCGCATTGATGCCTTCATTCTTGTACTCTTGCTGTTAGCGATGAACACACATGGGATGAGGCATCAGTTTGATTTAATATGGGATCAGTAGAGGAGTTGTAGGCTGAGTGCAATTAATAAAAGAAAACAAAAAAAACTGGGACTAGAATAGGTTGGTTGCTGTTTGTTGGAGTTTTACCTGTTGGCAACATCTAAGGTCATATCATGATGGGAATGGATTTGTGACAGCGCGCACTCATGGCGACTTTATATGCCCCACAGGGAAATCAGGCCGCCAGCACCATGACCCAATATCCCACTCAGACACATTATCCTGACACTGAGCTGACCAGTCCTTGCCCTATCCTAGTAATGCGGAGTGCCAGGCTAGGGTTGATTGGCTGTTGAAGTTTTACGTCCTAGCAACATCAAAGGTCATATCAGGACGGCCAGGCTAGGGAGTGACAAGTTTCAATTTAGTAAGTCATCGGTTTGTCTGGACCGGGAGTGGAACTCCCGACCTTCCGTACGAAAAGCCTTCGCTCTACCGACTAGAATAGGAATTGTGTATTAATCCAATTGTGAGTAGGAAAATAGATTCATCAAACCAGCTTTAAAAAAAACTCTGAAAATTTGAAATTGACTTTAAAAAAGCAATTAAATCGAAACTAAACTGATTGATTGCTGATGGCTTAACGCCGTGTCGGCAATAAGTCATAATCACAATGAAAAGCTATTCTAACCTGTCAGTCTTGTCAATCACATTCACATGCTTACATTAAAATTTACCCGAAATTCTGAAATGGTCAGATCAAACTAAACTAATAATAACGATTAATTTTAATTGATTTAAATCAAATAAATTTAATTACACCTCGAAGTCATTTCCATCGATTTAATTTAAATACAATGACTTTTACATCAAGTATATATTAAGATGAGAATGTAGCTGAGATAGATCTCACCTGTTCCCATGCGAATATGTGCTGGTTGAAGTAATACTGAATCTGCTCATTGGCAATGTTTATACACAACTGCTCGAATGAGTTGCGCTCAAAGTTCTCAAACCCGAAGATGTCCAGGATCCCAATCGCAAAGCTCTCATTGCTGGAAGGAGAAGATTGTAATCACATTGAAATGTAAGCAAGTTTCACCCTACTAATAGTACTATGGCATTACTGATATCCAGGAATATTTGTCTTCTCCTTATTGTTCTGATTCATTAACCATATTTTTCATTTTTTAAGCAACAACAAAATCTAACTATTTGTTATCAACAAAATCTCATTATCTAAAGCCGCATAGTCTGATGAAAATACCATATTTTTAAAACCAAAAACTTATCTAGATTTAAAACTTCTATTTGTATTCCCAGCTTACCTCCGACTTTCTTCGCCGCGTATCGGTGGTAATTTACAAAGGCGGAAGCGAAGTCATATATGTCGTTTTTTTTAATTTTTGCGAGAAGAACATCATGGTATACAGTACAAGTGATTAGGGAGCCCCCCCCCCAACCCCCCGGCCTCAATGTGGTCATGAGAGGGTCAGGTGAAGTGTCGGAATCGAACCCTCAACCCTACCAGTAAGTCTTTATGAGGTGTGGGTGGGTTGGGGAAGCAAGATGGTGATGGTCCTTACTGGATGGTGGCGGCGGCAGAAGTGAAGCGTGCAGAGGGAGGTTTGAAATTGAAAAGCGAGGTCGCGTGACCGTTTGGCGGGAAAACGGGGGCCTGTGTCTCCAGGGTTTGGTTCGTATAGTTCGAGTTTGAACCGCTAGTCGGCTCCACTGCGATGGCGGCAGGGCTTGTCATATAGACCTATTTCAATGTTTGTAAACATTGTGTATGCGCACGCAGTTCGGCTGCAGAACGACTGCACACTGCCACTGAGTCTGCCAGTACGTGCAGTGCAAAACGTTAATTTTATTAAAAATTAATAGAAATGCACAACCCTAACCGTATAAATTTAATATAATCTATTCGTTGAATATGTTTTCTATATGTGTACCAAGCAGTTTGTTTCTAAGTGGTGTAGTTTTAGAGATATTTCACTTTTTCTGTATGAATATTGCTCACGGCCATTGACAATGCACTGGCACTGACACTCAGAATATCCCAACTTTCACTATTATCTCTGTTTTTAATACTTTCAGCGTAAATTGCTCTTAGGTTACATTAAATACTTCAGATCTTCCTCTTCAATTGCGCATTAAGATATTTTTAATCGATCCAATGAAAGCTTTTAAATTTATTTTACAAAAATAAATGCTCCACATAGACATAGCATTGCCGTATTTTACTCTTCGCGGGCAGTTTATTCAGTCTTGTTGCAGTTTTCAAAGAAAATACCACGCAATTTAATTACTGTTATGAATATGTGATATGGGTCTTTCAGATGCTGTTGGGAGTTCATTCCAAGTTCCTTTGTCAAATGGAGCGCTCTGATTAATTTATTTGTATCAGGGTTGGGGAAGATTATTCGTATTAGGGTCAGGATGCAAATATCTTTTGATTCTTTGCACGCTGTATGAATCTGTGATATGGGTCTATCAGATGCTGTTGGGAGTTCTTGTGATTCTCTGCAGCTATTAAACTGTTATGAATATATGAACTATTTATCATTTATTCAGTCTTGTTGCAGTTTTCAAAGAAAATACCACACAATTTAATTACTGTTATGAATATGTGATATGGGTCTTTCAGATGCTGTTGGGAGTTCATTCCAAGTTCCTTTATCAAATGGAGCTCTGATTAATTTATTTGTATCAGGGTTGGGGAAGATTATTTTGATTCTTTTGATTCTTGAATATCTTTTGATTCTTTGCACGCTGTATGAATCTGTGAAATTTATGTCAATTTCCTTGAACGCAAAATGTTGCAGTTCGATGAGAATGTGTTCATTGTAAATAAAAGATATGAAATATAAATTCTCCCGTCTTGTTTGTCCGAGTGTGGTGAATTCCCACAGTAGGAAATTCAGAAATACAAAAAAAAAAATTAAAATAACCCCTCGCCCCAGCCAAGAAAAGAGAAATAAAAATACCCCCCCCCCCCTTTAAGAGATGACAAAAGGAATTTTTAAAATAATCTCCCCCCCCCCAAACACAACTTCAATCCCTAATGAATTTTTTTTAAACTAAGAAATGTTATTAAGCTCTTTAAGTGTAGTCAGATAGCTAGTCAGGTAAGAAAAAAAGTATTCTAAATTGGTATGCATGTGACTACCCGAGCCTTTTAAAATATTTAAAACAATAGTTATATATTTATTTGAATCAAGTTTTTGGTTAATCTGGCAGCACTATAAAAGTCGTCATGAGTGCACTGTCACAGGTTGGTACTCGTCCTGATATGACCTTATATGTTGCTAGGATGTAAAACAAACTTTCAAATGTTTTATGGACATTTGGCAATATTTAGAACAAGAATTAATCTGGGTCTCCCAGTGAGGCAGCACTGATATGACCTTATATGTTGCTAGGATGTAAAACAAACAACAAACTTTCAAGTGTTTTATGGACATTTGGCAATATTTAGAACAAGAATTAATCTGGGTCTCCCAGTGAGGCAGCACTGATATGACCTTATATGTTGCTAGGATGTAAAACAAACAACAAACTTTCAAATTTGTTATGGACATTTGGCAATATTTAGAACAAGAATTAATCTGGGTCTCCCAGTGAGGCCACACTGATATGACCTTAGATGTTGCTAGGATGTAAAACAACAAACAACAAATAAGTGTCCACTGGCAGGGTGCTCAAACTGGCCGGGCGCTCAAACTGTGACAAGCTGCAGTTTGCAGGGCTTCGGAAAATCCGCGCATGCGCAGAAGCGACGACCGGGCACCCAATCTGACCGGGCAGTCAAACTGCGACACCGGTACGCGCAGTGCAAAACGTCGATTTTATTCAAAATTTATAGAAATCCAGAACCCTAACCGTATCAATTTAATATAATCTTTTTGGTAAAGATGTTTTCTATCTGTATTCCAATCAGTTTGTTTCTAGGTTGTGTGGTTTTAGAGATTTTTCACTTTTTCTGTAAGAAGATTGCTTACGACCATTGACAATGCACTGAGTTTGCTGACTAACCCGCGAAGGGTAAACACTGCATTGATTTGTGCTGCAGCAATGCTATGTCTATGCAGAGCATTTATTTTAGCAAAATTAATTTAAAAGCTTTCACTGAGTCGATTAAAAATATATTAATGCGCGATTGAAGAGGAAGATCTGAAGTATTTAATTTAACTTAAGGGCAATTTTCTCTGAAAGTATTAAAAACAGAGATAATAGTGAAAGTTGGGATATTCTGAGCTCATAGCCATTGAGTTTGCAGTGACCGGATGTTGTCCTGCAGCCAAGCAGCGTGCGCACTGAACTAAATAGCCATGCTGACGTCATATGAAATTGGTCAATATATTGGTATCGATGTTCATTCAGGATGCGATAGGTGGCAGCAGTTGTCCTTATGTTAACTCAATGGAAGAGAGTTGAGCCTCAGCCCGTAAATTACCCAAGTTACGAATAACATGCACAATGCTCGCATTACGTTTAATTATATATATCCAACTTAGATGCTAGTGCACTTATTAAGCATGCGTGGTGCCATAAAAGGGAATATTAGGTCCTGCTGAAACCAATAGTGTCATTCCACTTTTGGAATATAGAAATGTTGTGTGGTCACCACTCTACAGGAAGGATGCTGAGTCAATTGAGAAGATCCAAAGGAGGGCAACGAAGCTTGTACATGGATTCAATGAAATACCCTATGAACAACATATGTGTCATTTGAAGATCCCAAGCATGTATTACAGACGGGCCCGGGGGGATATGATTGAAGTATTCAAATATCTCCATGGTATCTAGAAGACAGGCAGCCCCCTTATCAGAGACTCCAACACCAGGACCAGGGGACACTCCCTGAAGCTGAGGAAGCGGTACTCCAGACTGGACCTGCGACACAACTTTTTCGGCTTTAGGGTGGTTGACCTGTGGAATGACCTGCCGGAGAGTGTCGTAGCAGCGGAAGGTGACTGTTTCAAGTCCCGACTGGATGTATACTGGTCTAGCATTACATATATCTTGGAGTCAGTGACAGTTGCTATGATCCACCGCATCTGAAGAACTGTCTCCATTTCTATTAATTAAGAGTGGCTAACAGCTCCAAGGCCTATTATAGCTGTATCCTATTGATTGATTGATTGATTGATACCCTTACATACACAGGGTAGGTTCAACAACCATATAGCGCATAGCTTGTATAGGATCATGGTGACGGCAACCAATGTGATGGCCCACTGTCTTCCACCCTGCCAAACACTCACGGAAGAATGCCAAGATTTGGTATCAGTACGCTTCAACCTGGTTTATTACAAAACCTCTCTGCTCTCCACGGCGTCAACAGTCAACTGACCCGCCCCCTAACTCACCAGGTCCCATGTCGCCTCTATAGGTGGGTAGGGTGTGTGCTAGACACACGCAGTAGAGGGCAGCCCAGTCGGGGCTCTGCCCGGTGGCTAGCGTGCCGCCACCTAGCGCAGTTCAGCGTAACTGTGTAGGTGTGCAGCGTAGTGTCTGCCGCCACCACGTGGTAGTGGGGCTCATGTAGACTACTACACTGTAATGATAAAAAAAAATCCCTAAACCGACCACGTCCCTAAATGGACCATTTAAAGTTGCTCCCATGGTC
The DNA here is from genome assembly GCA_030323885.1 of Branchipolynoe longqiensis. Taxonomy (NCBI): domain Eukaryota; kingdom Metazoa; phylum Annelida; class Polychaeta; order Phyllodocida; family Polynoidae; genus Branchipolynoe; species Branchipolynoe longqiensis. Next base: position 16,223,092 of record CM059203.1, read on the forward strand.
GGTCGATTTAGAGAGGTTTTACTGTATTATTATTATTGTATTCCTTAGGTAGATGGTCGACATATCTTTAATGGTCCTCAAAGGGATCAATCCCTATTTACTGGGATATACCAACTTCAAAATTTAAATTAAATTAATATTTTTGTAACTATAACTTTTCATAGCGATCGCTAAAATAAACCTATTGTTGCCGAAACAGGCAGGGCACCTACTCGGAGCCGGTGAGCTTGGAAGGCTTGAGGAGCTGGTTCATCTTGTTCACGATCCAGCTGAAGAGTCGCCCGTACATGGCCTTGGCCATGGCGTCCCGCACGTCGGTAGCCTCAGCGGTGGTGTTGTTGCGGGTGATGGTTTCCCCGCGCGCCACCATGCCCGACGTAGTGAGCGCGTCCTTCAACTCACGCCCCTCAATGCCCAGCAGCTTAGCAACTGGAACCGGAAGTACCACACGCATCAGCACCCACACACACATTTTCTTTTTTCTTCCACTTCTTCTTCTTCTTACCCCCCCCCCCCATTTTTCCCCCTTCCCCCCTTCTTTTCTTGTTCTTGAAGATTTATACAGCCTATCATGGATGAGTCTGAATAGTCTTGTTTTCACCATTAGACAATTTTACCAACCCAAGGGATTTTTAAGGGAGAGGCGGGACGGCGAGAGGATGGTGGAAGGGCTAGGGGAAAGAGGAGAGGGAGAGGGGACGGGGAGACGCAGAGCAGAGCGAGGAGGGAAGGAGTGGAGATGGGGAGAAAGAGGGAGGAGAAAGGGGAGGGGGAAGGGCGGGGGGGGGAGGGGAGGGAAGGAGGGGGACGTGAGAGGGGAAGGGGTAGGTGAGGGGGAGAGGGACGGGAAGGGGGAGGGGGAGGGGGAGGGGGAAGGGTAGGGGGAGGGGGAGGGGGAGGCGGAAGGGGAACTCTCATATATTAAATCAAATCTAGATAAATGTTTAGGTTTTCGAAAAGTTGATACTTTAATGCAACCTTGAATGGAAAAAGTACAAAACCAAACCAAAACAATATATAAATATATAAAGGTTACCTATGCCGAGCTGTCCCGGGTTGTTGATGTGGGATGTGGTTTGATGATCCATGTGGCGCTCGATGAAGTCAATGTTTCCAATATGAAGGATGCTGGCGAGTAGACTGTAAACCGACCCCACCTCCTGCAGGAAGCAAAGGGCCGTGTTAGTCAGACAGGAACCAGCCCAGAACTGTCTCAGACTTTAATTTGTACAAACTGAGCCCAGGAAATGTCAGTATCGCCTTGTCTTAATTACATGACAATTTTGTTGTTGTTTTTTGTTTGTTTTATTTTGGTGATGGTTAACTTACTTATTTTCACTGCTAGACAGTAAGTCTTGTGGTTCCCCTCGTTTTATTACTTTCAGTCGTGTAGCTATCTACCGCATGCATTCTTTCTCTGTTTGTAAGCATTCTCCCACATCTCCCTACCGTCTGTGAGTCTGTTAGTTCTACAATTGATTAGTTGTTTGGCTACCTATAGCTTCTTTGGTTGTTTGTGGAAGTTTTACGTCCTGGCAACATCTAAGGTCATATCAGAACGCGGACCAACTTGTGACAGTGCGCACGCATGGCGACTTTATAGCGCTGAACCACTGGGAAATTAGGCCACTGGCACCCTGAGCAGATATCCCCACTCAGTCACATTATCCTGACACTGACCTAACCAGTCCTTGCCCTATCCCATTAATGCCGAGTGCCAGGCTAGGAAGCGACAAGTATCAATTTGATAAGTCATTGGTTTGACTAGACCGGGAACCGAACTCCTGATCTCCCGCACACGAGGTCCGCGCTCTACCGATTCGGCCACCGCGCCCGGTGACAGCCTGGGTGAATGTTGTTCAAGCGATTTTATTCCTGCCGAGGCACTTGTCTCCCACCTTAATGACAAATCCTGCTACACTCTAAGCAAAGATTAGTGTGCGGCCCACCCGCGCAGAGGGGGGGGGGGGGGGGAGGAGCGCAGAGGATGCTGGGAGACCCCCCCCCCCCACCAACAGGGGGAGGCACTATACACTGCAGATCTTATTACACGCGATAAGGGGCTTATCACTATCCATATATATATAGATAGATATCCAGATAGATAGATACAAGGAAATACAAAGCAAAGTATTAATATGATTGTCTTGCTTTGCTTGTTGGGGTTTTACGTCCTAGCAACATCTAAGGTCATATCAGGACGGGTATGACAGTAGGACCGACTAGTGACAGTGCGCACTCATGGCGACTTTATAGTGCTGCCCCAGTGGTAGACCAGGTCGGCGGCACCATAACCTAACTTCGCACTCGGTCACATTATCCTGATACTGAGCTAACCAGTCCTTGCCCTATCCTAGTAATACTAAACGCTAGACTAGGTAGTAACAAGTATAAATTTTGTAAGTCATTGGTTTGACTCGGCTCGTATTAAAACTCCTGACCTTCTGCGCGGGAAGGCTGCGCTCTACCCGCCTTACCGATTCGACAACCACGTCCGGTGCATTGACATGAAGTGAATAGTATTTTTTTATAAGAAGAAACGAAAGCATATGATGCTATATGTTACAAGCTTGTTGCCATAAGAGCAGAGTGTTGAATAATGATCTAAGTCTGATTGACTCCCATTTGAAAATTCACGACAACACATGACGTCATTCGCAAAAAGTCCTACTCACCAGTTAGGTGTGCAGGATCCGTACTCGTGTAAAGATATGGAATTCAAGGCTATTTCAAGGCTTTTCAACGTTGTTTTTGAAAGGAATTCAGGACTAATTCAGGACTAATTTAGATCAGTGGGGACAGTTTAATGGAATTCAAGACTTAAGACTAATTACCCAAAATAGGTTTAAATTCAATGCTTTTCAAAGTCTTGAAATAGAGCAAATGAAGTTCAAGACTTTTCAAGACTTTCTTGCCCCCGTAAGGACTCTGGGTGCACATTATGGGAGGTGTTTTCTGGAAGATGCCAAACTGGGTTTGCCGTCGTGTGACATCTTCAAAACAGCCTTCCCAAGAATGTAGGTACAACTCTGGAGCGCTATGAACTAGATGAAACACATAAAGCAGTTCGTTACCTGAGGCTGGAATCCAATCGTCTCAAAGAAATGCTTCAGCGCCTTGAACTTGGTCTTGTTGAAAGACAGGGCCGGGCTTTCGGCAGTCCCACTCTGGTAGTTACGGAGGTACCTACAAAGTAAGCCACACATGTGAAGATATGGAATTCAATGCTATTTCACAGCTGTTTTTGATAGGAATCCAAGACTATTTTCATTTGGATTTCAGGAAAAAACAACAATGGCAAATAGCGATTTCAGACTCATTTAGATCAGTGGGGACAGTTTAACGGAATTCAAGGCTTTTCAAGACTAATTACCCAAAATAGGTTAAATTCAAGAATTTTCAAGGCCTTGAAATGGGGCAAATGAAGCTTAAGACTTTTCAAGACTTTCCAGGCCCCGTATGAACCCTGTATTTTGCACATTAGATTAAATTCATGTGGTAATTCACAAGAGACGGGGTGGCATATTCTGGAATTTTAATCGGTAGAACAGACAGCTACATAGTAAACAATGCAATCGGACGTCGGTAATCTCAACCCCACCGTGACTCAACCGCCGCGAGCTACTGTCCTTTGTAGTTGAGGGGTGGGCGGCGGCTAAATCGAACGGTGTAGTGGTCGGGTTGGTGTCTGGGCGTGAACTGCCGGTTGGTCGGCTGTGGGCGGTCAGGGCAGTTCGTAGTGCATTTCTAAATCGAAAGGTGGCGCCACGGTCGGGCCAGCTAGTGGAGTCGCGCTGGGGCGTTCCGAGCGAAGGGAGTTAGTTTGGCCGTAAGTCACCAGGCGGCGGTTCGGTCATAGTGCTTAAGGCTACCACCCCACGTCCCGCTGCGAATTACCCATGCTAGCGCTAACATGGACAATGTCCACAACCCACCTTCCCACCACTTTTTCTACATGATTGCACTGTGTAGCTTATAGAGAATAGGTTATAGCGTTGTGATGCTGCAGGTAATGCTCACCTGAAGGTGCTGCTGTTCTTGAGGTGATACTTCTCCGCGTTGTCTTCCATTGACAGTCCGTCGTGCAGGTAGTAAAAGATGTGGAAGTTGCTTTCACCACTGAATGAAATGTGGCAATCACAGATTTATACAACTATAAACCATTTACATGGAAGATAAACTCCGGGTCCATACACATGTGAATTTTAACAAATTAATTTAAAGAAATTAATTTAAAGAAATTAATTTAAAGAAATTAATTCAAAAAGATTAATGCGTTATGTTGATCAGGTTGATTTGAACAAATGAATGCATTAGGTTGATTGTTGTAATCTAATTTACTTTTAGCCTGGATGAGCTTTGAACCTAGATCGCTAACTTTGGCAGGGTCCGTACACATGTAAAGATATGGAATTCAAGGATATTTCAGGGCTTTTCAAGGCTGTTTTTGCTAGGAGTTCATGACTATTTGCTAGGAGTTCAAATCCATTTGGATTTCTGGAAAAGAGAACAATGGCGAAAGGCGATTTCGAACTAATTTAGATCAGTGGAGACAGTTTAATGGAATTCAAGAATTGTCAAGACTAATTATACAAAATAGGTTAAATTCAAGGCTTTTCAAGGCCTTGAAATGGGGCAAATGAAGTTCAAGACTTTAAAGACTTTCCAGGCCCTGTACGGACCCTGTAAACTTCAAATTGAATTGTCAGAATAAATCAGATCTAGGCTTTTGTTAACATCAACGACTATGATTCCAACTGCTTTCCAACACAAAATAAAACATTATTATGACCACGTTTACATCGGCATTGATTCCATTAAATAAGCCTACCCTTCACCATAAAAATCTCTTTTCTTTAAAGAAGAATTATGCATTAAATCAAACTATAAAACTCAAAATGAATATAATTCAATGATAAATAACAAAAGAAACCTAAATCATCCCTAATTGGAATGAGAGAAAATGTTATCCTTTTGAGAGCATGATTCAGTAATCTAATTTTAGACCCAGGAGACAGCATCACATGACCCTTTCATAAGTTTCAAATGGGCCCCTTGTCCCAACTAGAGATTGGTGTGCTGGTTAGTATTATATTGGGCAACTGTTTGCTTTGTCCTGCCACTGAGATCCCACTCTAAGTGTAATACATTGTCTTTAAATAAATCAAACGAATACAAATATTATTTTTAAAACACCCAAAATAACTCACTCTGATTGGTGAATATTATTTTTAAAACACCCAAAATAACTCACTCTGATTGATGAATGACTCGCGACTTCTCCAGAAGGTACTCAGACAAACGGGCTGTGGACAAAGAGATAGCAACCATCAACATTTTATATCACTCTACATTTTCTTTATATATATGTACACATTGGATATTTGTACTTCTTATTTCCACATCAGACAAAATATCTTTCAAACGAGTGGAAATAGATGGACTTGACTTTGCCTTTTTCTCCTTGAAACTTTGTGGTACAGGGTTCGAACCCTGAATCACGGGTTTTGAAACCTGGTCGAGTCAAACCAATGACTTAAAAATTGATACTTGTCGCTTCTTTGCCAGGCACTCGGCATTTTTAGGATAGCGCAAAGACTGGTGAGACAGCACTATACAGTCACCATGAGTGTGCACTGTCACAAGTCAGTACCCGTCCTGATATGACCTTAGATATTGCTAGGACGTAATGCTCCAACAACCAACCAATCAACATTCGCCATTTCGACCATGACCTACCTCCTATGGTCTTCCCGTTGTTTGTGAAGGTCATCTCCAGGTACTTCCCGAAGCGGCTCGAGTTGTCGTTGATAACCGTCTTCGCGTTTCCGAATGCCTCCACCAGAGGATTCACCTGCAGGATACGGTCCTCCAGGTTTCGGTTGGGTGCCTACAACATTGAAAATAAAACAAAGGTAAATACTGCTGCATGTTGTCATATGGGGTAATTCAGAGATGGGGCGACAGAACACCCTCAACCTGCTGCTGATGCGACTCGTAGCGCCCCCACCGGTTGGGTAGTTGTTGGAGCTTTACGCCCTGACAACATCTAAGGTCATATCAGGACGGTTACAGACTTGTGACAGTGTGCACTCATGGCAACTTTATTGTGCTGCCCAACTGGGAGACCAGGCCGCCAGCACCATGAACTGATATCCCACTCAGTCACATTATCCTGACACTGAGCCAACCAGTCCTTGCCCTATCTTAATAATACTGAGTGCCTGGATAGAAAGTGACAAGTACAAATCTTTAAAGTCATTTGTTTGACTCGACCAGGGTTCGAACCCGTAGGTCTGAATCCCATGATCTACCAAAACGGGAGACGGACACTCAACTCATTTGTCCATCCCGTCTGGTCGCCCCCACCGGTGATCCAACAAACCTTGGCGGCAACCCCGCCAACGATACGGCATACTACCAAACATCGGCAGCAAAGGACCTACCGGATGGCCGAATGAGTTAGAGCGTGCATCTCCCATGCTGGTAGATCGTGGGTTCGAATCCTGGTCGAGTCAAACCAATGACTTAAAAATTGATACTTGTTGCTTCCTAGCCTGGTGCTCGGCATTATTAGGACAGGGCAAGGACTGGTGTGCTCGGTGTCAGGATAATGTGACTGAGTGGGATACCAGGTCATGGTGCCGGTGGCCTGGTTTTCCAGTGGGACAGCACTATAAAGTCACCATCAGTGCACACTGTCACAAGTCGGTACCCGTCCTGATATGACCGTAGATGTTGCTAGGATGTAAAACAACAACAAACAAAAATCGGCAGTAAATGTCACTGAAAGGTCAAAAAGCAAGGAGGCAACACGATGTTCATTTGCTCCGCTGCCAGACGAGTTACCCAGGCCGCCAAGTGTCTCCTTGCACCTTTTTTTTAATTCTTATTTTAATTTCTTTTTACTGAAATGTAGTTTATTCAGTGAATAATGTCTTTTGTAAGCGCCAGAGCACTGGTCTTCTGTTCAGTACAATTTGTTGGTACATAAATGAAACTATCAGTTGCAATAATTATCACATGCAAATCCTGTTCGATAATAAAAGTATTATACATAACATAAATTAACTATTAGTTGTAATAGTAACTGCATACAATTAGAGTTCAATGAAAGTATTATCCATTTGGTGAATATGCATCATATGGCATTGCATGATTCTAGAACTTTCTTTAAACATTTCTTTCTTACTTTGTTTTTCTCTCTTCTCTTCCCCAAAACATAATACCTGATCCTTAAAACTACCTGATATAATTAACACTGACAACTAGGCACCTCGCAGCATCTCTAGGGATCTGGAACTAATCGCATGGTCATGTCAATCCTAGTGATCAAGAGCACCGAATTCTACTGAAGGCCTCCCGGACGGGATATCTGGAGTTCAATTCCCGATCGAGTCAAACCAATGACATACAAAATTAATACTTGTCGCTTTCTAGCTTGGCATTAATAGGATAGGACAAGGACTGGTTAGCTCAGTGTCAGAATAATGTGGCTGAGTGGGATATCGGGTCATGGTGCTGGGGGGCCTTATTTCCCAGTGGGACAGCACTATAGTCACCATGAGTGCACACTGTCACAAGTCGGTACCCATACTGAATATGACCTTTGATGTTGCCAGGATGTAAAACCCCAACAACCAACCAACCAATCAACGTACTGATATGACCTTAGATGTTGCCAGGACGTAACATTCCACAAACCATCATTGAGACAAGTGAAACCTTCCACATACGATGTAAGATCATATCTTCTAGAACTCCATGACACGCTTAAGGCGCCATTCTCTGACTTCAATTGTCTGAGGGAAGTCATGTCCTGGCTCCCAGCTGATGTCTCTCCCTTTGACGATTTCTTTTCTTAAAGGAGAGCAATAGGTAGTTGACAGCATGCATTCGAAGTGAGGTTTACTTACTCGACCAAGCTGTGTAAGTTGTTGCACAAGCAGGTTAGCGCTCTCAGTTTTCCCACTGCCCGATTCCCCGCTGATAACAATGCACTGAAATCAATTAATGAAAGCCATCAACATTTTGTTTTTAACATCCCTGTTATGTGGAAAGTGGGTCCATTGTTAATACAGCAATTGCCTGAATTTGCTCCAAACAAAGACTTCTTTTTCCCTCTATTTGGAATGAAACTGAAAGATAAACGATATATTATCTGTACACACAAATTGACTTCACTTCAAGTTGCATAGTCCGATAAAAACATCACTTTTTCTAAAGCAAAACATATCTAGATTTGAATCTACATATCCTATTTAGATACTGGTGCACTTATTAAGTTTTTTTGCTATATATACAAGGGCATAATATTACTAAGTCAACTTAATTGAACCTGTTACCGCTGCAGCCTATGTGGTCTGAGTTATGACATGCACACCAAAATTAATCTCACATGTTTCCACTTAAATATCTCCAATGTTAGACATTTAAATCAAAGTTACTTCAAGCTAAAGTAAAGCAGATTATAACGATCAACCTAGTATAGTTATCTCACAAAATGACATAAACTAAAATCCATTGGACTGTGCAACTTTAACTATAACGGGGTACACATATTGGCTTAAAGTTGCATCACCCGATGGTTTTGACGTTCTGGCCCATTTTGGACATAAATATATTACTATTAGACTGATCATTATAATCTACTTTACTTTAGTTTGAAATAACTTTGATCTGAAAGAGTTAATTCAGGACACGAGACGGAGCTATAGTATGGAGGTTTATTAGGTAAGCATAGGGTTACACTAGGTAATCAGGTCAATGGAGCAGTAGGTAGGTCATGCAATAGGGCAAGGGAGGTCAATCAATAAGGTCAAATAGGGAGGATCAAGGAGAAGTAGGCCTTCTTAGTCAAGATCAAAGGGGGGAATGGATCTGACAAATAGCAGTAGGTCAATCAATTACAAAAGTCAGGAGTCAATAGAACAAATAGGACTTCTGAGTGAATAAGAACAATAGGATAATCAATAGGATAATAGGGCTTCTGAGTCAATGAGGTCAATAGGAAGGAATGAATAGGACAAATAGGTCTTAAGTCTCTGCATGACCCGGGCCTCAACCCGTCTCGATTGAGGTCGTAAAGTAGGGTCGGGTGGGGCGGTCAGAAAGGAGGGGGGAGGTCGTACTGGTCTGGCGTCTGGAGAAGTGCTGATGGAGCGGTGGGGGCGACGGAAGTGACGTCAGAGTTGGGTCGCCGGGTAGAGGCGGCGGCTCCAGGTGTGGGGGCCTATGAATAAAAGAGGGGGGAAGGGGAGGCAAATGGATGAAGGAGGGGGGATAGCGGGTGGGGGGGGGGGGGTCAGCTCCGACTCGGTCCCGAATTACCCACATTACCAGGCAATATGTACAATTCTGGAAACAAAAGAGATACTTAATGTGTAAATATGGCAAATTAATGTTGGCATGCCCCTTGAAATGCTGGACATCACAGCGGTGACCGCTTCTATCAAATAGCCTTAGTAATCTATATATGCAGCCTCAATGCGAAATGTCTGCTGCAGTATCTACAGTGGATATCAAGGATTGAAGTTAGCTTAAGTGTCTTGGTTTAGAAAATTTGACACTTTCATCGCACAATACAGTTCTAAAGAATCACTTTAAAAAAAGGAAAAATATAAGAGGAAAACTGCCAACGCTTTTTGCCAGCATTATTTAGCAATTAAAAGAGGACCAACCTGGGTTTCTTGGTCAATAGTATGTTGGCAAAATTAATATTTCCCCCGTTCGTTTGGCAAACACACAAAAACTGATTGTTCATGCACAGTGATCATGGAGCCAAAGAAATTTCTACTCCTTTAAAAAGACCAACAAAAATATTGTGTTAAAGCTATTAATTGTACTCTAAACTTAGTTTTACACTCGGAGATTAGTCAGACAATTCTAGCGAATAAATCCAACTGAATGGAAAAGTCCTCAAGGGAAAGGGGAATGGACATTGCTTGCATTAAACATGCAGTGAATTAGGAAGGGGAAAGTTCTCAGAAGAGAGTCCAGGATTTCTTTTTAAAATATTGTTGTTGTGAATAGGATTGGGGACCGAGCATGCGTGTAATGTAGACGGGAGGATGAGAGAACTGCGAGCTCTGTCCGTGTCCTACATCGCGCTAATGTGGGATGGTTCATGAACAGAGTGGAAACATACCCGTCCACATTTGCTTGTTAAATTCCCATCTGCATTAACCAATAACCCCTCCAGTGGTTGGTTGGTTTGTTGGTTGTTGGAGTTTTACGTCCTTGCAACACCTAAGGTCATATCAGGATGGGTACCGACTTGTGACAGTGCACACTCATGGTGACTTTATAGTCCTGTGCCACTGGGAAATCAGGCCACCAGCACCATCACCTGATATCCCACTCAGTCACATTATCCTGACACTGAGCTAACCAGTCCTTGCCCTATCCTATTAATGCCGAGCACCAGGCTAAGAATCGACAAGTATCAATTTGATAAGTCACTGGTTTTAGGCGACCAGGAACCGGACTCCCGATCTCCAGCACGCGAGGCACGCGCTCTACCGATTCGGCCACCGTGCCCAGTTCCCCTCAAGTGGTGACGAGACGGGATGGCTGAATGAGTTGACCGTCCATCTCCCGTTTTGGTAGATCGTGGGATTCAAACACATGGGTTTGAACCCAGGTCAAGTCAAATCAATGACTTAAAAATTTATACTTGTCACTTCCTAGCCAGGCGCTCGGCATTATTAGGATAGGACAAGGACTGGTTGGCTCAATGTAAGGATAATGTGACTGAGTGGGATATCAGGTCATGGTGCTGGTGGCGTGGTCTCCAAGTGGGGCAGCACTATAAAGTTGCCATGAGTGCACACTGTCACAAGTCGGTACCTCTCCTGATATGACCATAGATGTTTCCAGGACGTAAAACTCCAGCAACCGGCCAACCATCCTCGAGTGGTGATGGCTTAGACAGAGGTAGAGGCAGTGGTGACTGGCAGTAGGTGGCGTCCCTTGGGCCCTTAATTGACTTCAGTAGTCGCAGACCTAGAAAGGGCCAGTTCCATATAGCGGAAATTCACGGAACTACCCGGTCAACCATTTGTAATAATACCGCTATATTCAAATATATATCACTTAAATAGTTAAAGAATTCCGTCTAAAATTGAGAGGAGAGAAAAAAACTGACATTGTCATTCTATATTTCCTACCCCCCCCCCCATTCTTTATCTACAATGGCAAATTTTACCTGGATGCAAATACCAGACGGGATGGCCGAATGAGTTGAGCGTGGTTCGAACCTTGGTCGAGTCAAACCAATGACATCAAAATGTATAATTGTTGCTTCCTAGCCAGGCGCTCAACATTATTAGGATAGAGACAGGAGCAGTGCAATTAGGAAGACCAATCGTCCGCGATTGAAATTTCCCCATCTTAAACAACTGATGTACAACAAAAAATAATTCATATATATATATATATATATATATATATATATATATATATATATATATATATAAAAATAAATATGGAGAGTTTGTTTTAAACTCAACTCATTTGAGTGCATCGTGCACTTTGAATAAACAAAGTGAGGTATTAGATACAAAAGGTAGCGGTAACAGAAGGCATCCATTTGACATTCCTGCAAATCCCAACAGTGTCCCGAGTCGTGGCCCATTCCGATACTGTATTCACATACTATAGTGCTTGATGTACGTGCCCGCTTGTTCAGCAAACACAAGGCGGGTTTCACTGCTGAAGCTCCAACCCGCTTTCTAACCTAGAATCAAAGGTTTATTAACAGGTATTAACTTAATCAACTAGCAGAAGTAGAGGTAAGGAACGCAGTCTAGGGACATAAATTACCTAATAAAGCTAGCTAACATAGTGAAAGAACTGTCGCTATATAATATATATAGCCATGTTTACACGGGCAATTCTGAAGCGAATTAGGCAAATCGATTTATATGAAGCGATGTAGTGGCACGTTTACACGACGAATTTGAAACTGTGTCCGCGACCGGGAACCACCAGCAGCCTTAGTGGTGAGCCTGTAGCCGGCGAGCACTGCTATTTGTTTAGTTTACATTCGTCGATTCACAATATGAATAACGACGCCGATGTAGCGGCTACGTTAATATCGCTTGGAATTTAGGGTTAATTTAATTCAATTTCATTATGTGAGTATGTAATTCTGTTAAATATGATCACATTCAATAGATTTTGGCCTAATCGGTCCCTAACACTGCCGGGTACCAGTGTATAGTTACAGCTGAGCCTGTAGCCGGCGAGCACCACTATTTTACACTATCGCCGCCCGGGAACCAGCTGCATAGCTTCATCTATACTACCTCGCAAGGTGGTTTAAATCTACCGATTTATATGAATCGATTCAGCCCTAAAACGCCACAGTGTCGCGTTTACACGGCAAATGTAAATCGATCTAGGCAAGTGGTTTTATATGAAGCGTTTTAACTCGCCTGTGTAAACACGGCTTATGTGATGTATGATGCAATGCAAATTTTCCATGATTTTCCAGTAGTGCTAAGCCTATGAGCACGTCTACGCATTTTCCACGAAAATCACTGTAAATCAGTAAAAACGCAAAAATCTTTCGTCAATAGCATAATTAATCGCAGGCGTCGATTAATCAACTTTTCATGCATATTCTATCTGGGTTTGACCATTTTTATCTTTAGACAATTATTTTAAAATAAACATTTCAAATTTGTTTGAAGAGGCAAAGCTTGGTTCACAGCCATTTCTGCTGATGCTGCAACTACCACCCAACACTCTCACCTGGTTGTGCTTATGGTGCATCATTGCCTGGTAGCTCTGGTCGGCGACAGCGAAGACATGTGGCGGGTTGTCGGACTTACTGGCGTTACGATACTGCTTTGAATACTGGGAGACAAAACAAAGAATTGTTGGTTGGTTGTTGGAATTTTACGCCCTGGCAACATCTAAGGTCATATCAGGATGGGTACCGACTTGTGACAGTGCGCACTCATGGCGACTTTATAGTCCTGCCCCACTGGGATAAATCAGGCCACCGACACCATGACCCAATATCCCACTCAGTCACATTATTCTGACACTGAGATAACCAGTCCTTGCCCTATCCTATTAACGCAGTAAAACCCAATGAGTTGTGCAATAGACTTCCAGGTGGTGAAGGAAACAAGTACCTCGTTTGAGTCACACAGGGATGAAAGTGGTCTCCAGGAAAAAAAGCGGAAATGCTGATATTCTCCCATAGGTTTAGCATTGCCAGGGAATCGCGGAAAATTCCCGGAAGTTGGGTACCATATATATTGGTGTACTCTGATAGTGCTGCGCTGTTTGAAGCATGTATTAGTAGTATATGCTGATAGTGCTGCGGAGTCTGCACTACACATTAGTATACGCTAATGGTGCTGCAGCATAAAACAGTAGAGCCTAGATGTTAATCATGCTGTGGGATTGAAAAATTCCGGAAATCCGCGAAATCGCCGAGATCTTTCATCCCTGGTCACATAACCGCGAGTGTTGTTAACTCCGCCATTAGATAGCGCCACTGATGTGGCTTACTGCATAATGGTACAGAGAGATCCCACCAGATGGTGGCACTATATTGAAAGGGGACAGTGCACGAGTCCGGAAAATAGCAGAGAACGTAGATATATACACAGTCTCTGTATATAGTCAGAGACCGTGAGTTCAGGTGCAAAACCCTGTAAATGCCAATTCCAAAAGAGAGATAAACATTGGAATCAAACCATCAAACAATAAATTAGTTTAGATTCCTATTTTTGTTGTTCAATGCTCCATAATCATTTCATCATAAGAAAAGTAGAATGAGTGAAAATTAAAATAACTTGAGGTAAAAATCTGTTTACCCGTGCTGTACATGGGTTAAAGCTAGTTCGTTTATAATTTGATTGATAATTGCTAGTAAAACCAGATGAGTTGCGTAAAAGACTTGGGTGCGGTGAATGAAGCTGGTACCTCGTCCGTGTAGATGGGCAGTATGGAGAATGGGTTGACTGCCAGCAGGATGTCTCCAATGTACGTGTACACCTGAGCCTTCTCATACCGCTTACACAGGTTGTTAACAATCATCTCCTGAGCAAAACAAAGGGACAAGTGAACAGTGTAAAAAAATAGCGTAAATAAATAGCAGTGAGGAAAATCCTCTCTGACAAAGGAAGTAGAAATTTTATTTTTGGCAAATTTTCATGATTTTGTAGCAGTGCTAAACCTATGATAACAATAATAATAGGTAACCATAGTATTATTGTTATACTCCGTAAGACACAACACTGCACCGGTGGCACTTGTATGCTTTCTTTATGGAAAATTACAGTAAATCAGTAAAAAGCCAGAAATCTTTCATCAATGGCATAATTAATCACAGGCGTCAATTAATCAACTGTTCATGCACATCCTAGCTGGCTTGGACCCTTTTTATCTTCAGCCAATTATTTTGTTGTCTAGACTGATTTTATTTTATTTGATTGACTGATTGATTGGTTTGTTTATGCCGTGTCGGCAGCATAGGTTATATTCACAGCAAGAAGTGTTTAACTTGTATTCTGTCATATTGTTGTATTCAATCATCGCTTTTACACAGAATATAAAAGGAAACAATCAATTATGTGTCAAAAGCCACTTATGAATTTAAAAGCTCACAATTATACAAATTGAAGGAAAATAAAATTTAACTTCACTTGAGGTACCCCATGAAACCATATACGCGAAGTAAGCTTCCAGTAAAGACCCTATAATACTAAGACGGCTCACTCAGCCTTTACTGTGTAATCAAAATGATCAAACCCACCACTTGGTGCGCTGCCTGCTCTCTTGGTTAAACAGGTGCGTGCACTGGCTGTTCTCTTGGTTAAACAGGTGCTATATTATATGTATAAATGTATATATGTGAAAGATGTGTGATGATGGCGATGATGATGTTGATGCTGATGATGATGTGTATTTGTTCATAGCAATTTCATATTGATGTGTATTCATACTTACCTATATCATGTATAATATAATTGTATGCGTTTACATGTGAAACACCAACCAACAGCTGGGCTGATCAAACCCACCACAAGGTGGCACTGCGAAATTTACATGGGAGAGATAGGGAGTGAGCCGTTTTAGTATTATAGGGTCTTTAGTTCCAGTGAGCGGTGAATGCTGCGTTTAGATAAGCAAATCAAAGTTACGGAAGGAATTCATTACCTCAGTTAAGTCTTCGAGTGTGGCAAGGTCATCGATGGCAGGAATGGGTTCAAGCTTTGACTTGCGCTTGGAGCGGAGTCGGCCATGCTTTGTGGTGACGTAAGGCTCATGGATGACCTTGCCGGTCTCCTTGATCAGTCGCACGAGCTGCTCTTGGATCTGGGTCAACACAATGTTACATAATAACTACATTGCACAATAACAATATCAACATTTAAAGGAAGGCTCAAACGGGGTTGATAACCCATTCACGAGAGCGCAGGCTATATATAGATTAGTTAGACGAATCTTACCTGGGTATAGGCCTCGGATAGACGTGGGGCCAAGGGAGAGGGAAGCACATCCAGTCCAGCAATTTTTACCTACTTATTCAGGATAAAATGATCTAAAGAATAACAATGATGATGAAAATATGAACTGTGAAGTTTTCTTGGTCTAAACCAACCGAATAGACGTGGAAGGGTGTGGTGGGCGGGCCCTTGCCCACGTCTATCCGAGGCCTATACCTCCGTAAAACAACAGTTATCCATCATCTATACCCAGGTAAGATTCGTCTAACTAATCTATTTTACCTCGGTATAGAGCCTCAGGCTAGCCTCAGGCAAGGGAGATGTTTACGTAACATCATTTTATCCTGTATCGCACTGTTAATTATTCAATGATATGTTACATCACAATGAAAATCAATAATCAATGAGATTTTTGAGAAAATAAAGTGTATTCTCACCTCTGTAGTCTAGTCTTTTAGTAAACGTCGGGCAACACTGCTCGACTTCTCCAATCGTTTGTTATAATGTCTTGCAAACGATCGTGCAGTTTTCCATCCAGCATGAGCTAGGATGCGTTTAACAGAAATGCCGAGCAACCGTGCCTTGGACACCATAGCCCCTCGAGTCGAATGAGACGCATATTTGTCTGTATCAACGCCTGCCAATTTTAATACTGTAATTGTCCAACGTGCAAGCGTGTCTCGCGAAATGCCCTTGTGTGGCCTAATAAAGCTTATCAAAAGCTGTCTTGACGTCCTTAAGTCTTTCGTCTTGGTTATATAATGCCCTTATGGCTGAAACTACACATAGTTTTGGATCCTCTGTAAAACTTTTCACATTAATTGTAGACAGAGGATCTCCTAGTCGGTTCGATTTTAGCAATTGTGTCAAGTCAAACGTGGCCTGTTTGTTGTCTATTTCAAGGCCATCCAGTGATAACGCAACACTGGTCTGTCCACGGTGCCCTTGTAAAATTGTCCGATATAATACATGTGAACCGAGGTGAAGTTACTATAATAAATTACAAACTGTCTATATAATGATAAATGTTAAACTATAAAAACCCAAAGGCATATGAGGGATGTGTGAAATTGGTAAACTATTATTCATTGAGTATAGAATTTGTATAATTGAATAGTCTTTAGAGGGAGTGTCACTTCCGAGTTTGACTAAGAACAGTCTTTGGAAGAGTCACCTCACATGCCCCCTCCCCCCCCCACATGGTATTGTTATGATCATTGACCACTGCATTGTACTCTGATTGGAGGAGTGAGTCATGTGACCACTGCATTGTACTGTGATTGATGAATAGGATCATATGACAACGGCCATCTTGAATCTTGAGAACCTATATAAGCAATAAACCAAAGAGTCTCACTCTCTTACTTTTCACTCTTACCCTGTTTTCCTTTATTACCTGGAGTGCTTTCACTTGACCTGTTCACACCACCCACACCACCAGCCGGCACATTTACACCCTGTTACTAGTAAGAGAAGCACCGCTACCTTAAATCCTAACTGCTTAATATCTGAATGTTTGTTATATGGCCATTCTTTAAACATCTTAAATAAGACTGATACATCCCAAAACCGACTATACTTTGGTTTGGGTGGATTTCTTTCATAAATCGACCTGAGGATCCAATGAATAACTTGATGTTTCCCTATAGTCTGGCCATTTATCCTTGGAAGGATAACCAACAAAGCACACCTCGTAGCATTAATGGCTCCAAAGCCTAACCCTTCATCTTCTAACATACGCAAGAATCTCCCGACCTGTGAAATGGTCGGGTTCATAGGCTTAACTTTCTTAATGAGGCAATGAACGCCCCACTTTCGTAAATATGTTGTATACATTTTAACTGTGCCTTTTCACCATGCATGTGAAACTATCCTTTGCTGTGTAATTTTGTCTAGTCCAAATTGATTTAAATAGTTATTTAAAAAAGGAATGCCAGCAAAGGTGTCGTTGACACGTCCCCGCATTGTTTTAGGGGCCCGTGGTGTGTCAGATTTCTTGGGGATCTTGGGAATGTCAGGCAATCTGTGGCTGTTGCCACTATGCCTGGTAGCCAAGGTTGGATGTCCCAATCGGGAACGACTAATATTGCGTGCGCTTTGTCCATCTTGATCTTTCTGGCCACTTGGCTGATCAGGCTAAACGGGGGGAAAATATAGTAAAATTTAGTTCCCCACATCATGGAAAACGCATCTACCTGCCAGGCGTTTGGTTCTGGATGCCATGATACATATTTGTCGATTTTAAAATTATTACAGGATGCAAATAAATCGGCCTCAGGTTTGCCCCATTTCTGACAAATAGTTTCAAAAATATATTGATCCAGGGAGCTTTCCAAATGGTCATGGAAATGTCTGCTCTTTTGGTCAGCTAGGGTATTTTGATTCCCGGGAATGTGTGCCAAATCTTCTTCGCTAAATCATAACATGGTTTGGACTTGGTCCCTCCCATGTTCTTAACATATGCCATTGCAGTTGTATTGTCAGTTAGTATTCGAACATGGTTTTGTGGGATTTTTACAAGACTTGCTAGGCCTAAATAAATGGCTCTCAATTCCAAGACATTAATATGGTCCGAAATTTCATTTTGTAACCATCTTCCTCCGGTTGCCACATCATTTCGGTGTGCCCCCCAACCTTCTAGCGAAGCATCGGTGGTTACTACCATGTTGGGTTCACCCATTCTAATGGTTTTAGGAGAATTATGAATGTTTTCAAACCACCAATTAATATCAGCCATGCCTTCCTCAGAAATAAACATCTTTCGTTCAAAATTTCCTTTTGTGTGAACTAGAGCCAAATTCTTATCTATTTAATGTATGCCTTGCCGTATAGAATAGCCGGGGCATACAATATCATTATACCAACCAACACGGCGACCTGCCTTATCTTAGGCCTAGTTAACTCAACCAAGTGGGTCGCATTATCTAGAAACTTCTCAAGTTTCTGTTTGGGAAGCAAAACCGTCATTGCATGCGTGTCCACAATGAAACCCAAACATTTAAGTTTGGTTGTCAGTAATAAAACCGACTTCTTGTCATGAATGTAGAACCCCAATCTGGTCAGAAATTGGCATAAATCACTAACAGCATGTTCACAGTCATGAAATGACTGCCACAATAAAAGAATCATCTATGTAAGGAAACATAGTGTGTCCCTTCCTAGCCATAGCTGAAAACACCGGCTATAACAATTTAGTAAAAAGGCGTGGGGTGCAAGCTAACCCATTTGGCATACATGTAAACTGGAAAAGTTCATTCTCCCAAATAAATCTGAGAAACTTTCGTTGTTCTGTACATATAGAGACCGTATAGTAAGCGTCTTGTAAATCTACACTGGCCATCCATGCATCAGGTGTAACCAAATACCTGGCAGTTTCCAATGAAAACATCTTAAAATGGCGATACTCCACTAATTCATTTAATTTAGTGAGATCAAGAATCATTCTAATGTCCCCATTAGGCTTAGGTCTGGAAAAAATATTAGAAATAAATTCCCCAGGTGTGTGAACGACCTTTTCTATAATCCCTTTAGATTAAAAAAGTAAAACTTGATTACTTAATGCCTGTTTTTCTAACGTATCAAATTTATAGGGAAAAGGAATTCGGTTTTGAACCGGAATTTCCGTAAAAGGGATCTGAACACCTGTCACTATGTCTAAAATATCCTTATGATTAGTAACTTGGACCCATTCCGAAAAACAATTAGAAATATTGCCGGCATTGGTCGTAATGCTCGCATTGCGTTTGATGCGAGGGAAGGAAGAGACCCTCCCCCCGCCTCTCCTGCCGCCGCCCCGCTTTCTCATCGAGGTTCTCACCATGCCCGCCCCCCAAGCCGCCCCGACAGCACCAGCCTGCCGAGACGCAGACCTTCCCCGAGGCGCACAGCAGCCCTGGACCCAAGCCGACACCCGCCTCACCTACAACCGGGAAGCTCACGGGGCCCCCTGCGACGCCTGGAACCGCGAGCCCACCTCATGCGACCGGGCCGCCGTCGGGGAGGCCCACGGCGAGGCGGGGGCCAGACACCGGCACATATGCGCCTACTGTGGCAACGTGAGGAGGATACTCACCATGCACAGTGAGGCCCTATGCCTGTCCAAACAAGCCCGTGAGCGCCAGACCCCGGCCCCATTGGCGGATTTTTGATCCGCTGCCCGCCCCCGGCCGGTCCGGGGGGCCATAACCGGCGCATCACCTACACCCCTGCCGACAACCCCGTGACCACCACCGACAACCCCATAACGACCACCGACCACAACGCCACACGCCCAGCAAAACCCTTAATTGGGTTTTAAATTGAGAGCCATTTAAAACCCCGTTCTCAGCGGCCCAAGCACGGGGTTTTAGGCGCTGACCACCACATCCCTAGCCGCTCCACCCACAACACCCAGGACACAGCCGGGGACCATCACCCCGCACCGCAGGCCCCAGACGCCGCCCACACTGACCACAGACCCTCCCTAGACCTCACAGCCGCTGACCATCACGCCGGCTACCAGGCGCGCTCCTGCAGACATCACCACCACCGACCTCCACATCTCCCCCGGCAACACCGCCTTCCTCAACCCACCCGACGCTCCCCCAACCCCCACCCCCCCAGCCCTGACGACTTCGCTGCCCCCCTCTCCGACCCTCGCCGCACCTCCTCCCCCACCCCCGCCACCCACCACCTGCGCAGCCCTCCGAAAAGCGGGCCTCCCCACTTTTGGCCACCCGCATTCCGGTCCCGCCGACGTAGGCCCCGGACTCATCACGACACCCAAGACCATCACCGTCCCCGACGCCCAAGCCTGCCCTCGCGTGGGGGCCACCCCCTTCACCGCTGAATACCATGCCCGCCCTCCAGACCATCACCCTCCACAGCCTCTGCTGAGGCGACGCCCAAGTCTGCCACCCGCCGGGGTGCCCCTCGCCGATATCATTGCCCAGGGCACCTGGACCTCATGGGCGGTCCACGCCTCGTGCCCCGCCCCACCCCCTCGGGCGCGCCTCGAGCCTTCTCCTCCGTCTTAGTGGAGGGCTCATTGGCGCCCCTCGCCACGAACATTTAAAGCTCCCCCGAGCTCTTAGTCGTAAGCTATACCTTGTCGCTCCCTATGAGCCTATTTACTCTTTCTTGCTCTCACCGCATTTGTTCCTTCTGTTTTTCCTGCTGTTCTGAGGCGTTTCAATAAAGCACCTTTTTCTCCACCCCCGCCTTGCTTTCTTCTTTTTCGCGCATCGGTCATAATGCTCGCATTGCGTTTAATGCGAGGGAAGGAAGAGACCCTCCCCCTGCCTCTCCTGCCGCCGCCCCGCTTTCTCACCTTCCCTGTCCTCCCTCCCTCAGCTTTCTCCCACCTCGCCCTCTCTCCCTGCCCCGCCGGCTTTCTCCCCTCCCCCGCTCTCTCCCCTCCCCGCTCCTTCCCTTATAAGGCCGCCCGCCGGCCTCTTTCTTCTCCACCCACCCACCCAACTCTCCCTACATGCTAGTGGAGGGCTCATCGGCGCCCCTCGCCACGAACATTTAAAGCTCCCCCGAGCTCTTAGTCATAAGCTATACCTTGTCGCTTCCTATGAGCCTATTTACTCTTTCTTGCTCTCACCGCATTTGTTCCTTGTATATAGCTTCTGTTTTTCCCTGCTGTTCTGAGGCGTTTCAATAAAGCGCCTTTTTCTCCACCCCCGCCTTGCTTTCTTCCATTAAATTTTCCTACGTCAGTTTGTGTTTCTTCGGCCACCATCTCTGTTACCACTGATGTTGTCTGTGTCGCAGTGTCTATTTGTTCCCTGGGCATGGGAAGATCTGCTTGGGCGCAAACTCTTTGCGGAACGGGCGGTTGCCCTCGTTCCACCCTTGACGGTCTCCCCGTCCTCTGCCCCTCGATAGGTAGTCGTATGAGTGGCCTGACCTCCCGGCTCTGTTGCCTCAGCGCGCCTGAAAATCCCCTCGAGGGCGGCAGAATCTAGCGGTGTTGTCACTCTTCCAGGCCGTTTCCATATTCCTGCCACTTTTGGCCTCCGCCTCTACCTCCTTGAATAAATAAGGAAGCTGGCCCCCAAACATTTTTGACTTATCCAGAGGCTTTCCCTTAATGGGCTTCGGCGCGAGGAAGAGGGTGTACTCCTTCCCTTCGTTGTCTGTCACCTTCTTAGAGCGTGCAACCTCTTTCCCGGCTGGGGTGGTGACAGCCTTGAAGACATTTTCAAATCTTCGATAACTTAAAAAGTTACTTGCGGCTGTGAGCAATGCGATACTCCTATCAATTACGCTCGCTAGGGAGGAAAACTTGTTCTCGGTCTGCATCCTGTTCACGACTGGGGTTACAGACGTCAGCGTCCCTAGGACAGCTTTATGGATGGTGAACATGACGCTTTCAAAGCGTTTCTTGTCTTCAATGAGATGGTCCCCGAATCCATCTCCTTAACCACTGTGTCCGGGATTCCTTTGATCCCCGCGATCTGCTCAGTGAGCTTGTTGATGACTTCGGCGGGTTTAAAAGTATTAAAATACCCTTTAATAGTTTCCCGCATCATCGTAGTCGTCTTTATCTTTTTCGCCTTTTCTTGGCGGCAGCGCTTACAGACTTTACCCCCCGATTTTGGCATACAGACCAGCTCGCTCAGCGTCTGAGTCGGAGTCTGTAGATGAAGAGTCCGACAATGAGTCGGAAGAAGAATCTTTCTTTTTCTTCTTCTTACTCTTCTTCTTGGGTTTCTTTGTTTTCTTGCCTTTGCTTGCCTTGGTAAACTCATCACCCGATGAGCTGACCGCCTTCTTCCGTTTCTTAGGCTTCGGTGGCCCCACCAGTTCCAGAGCTGAGTCCGTTTCCTCCAGCTCCGACAGGTCCTCCCAATCGGAATCTATGTCCGGGAGCTGTCGACTAGTGTCGGTACGGCTGGAGGGCTGAAGTTCTCTAAGCTTCTGCTCCACGAGCTGGTTAACCTGGGCTTTCAAGTCACCTGGAAAAATCGGACCGCCATCACTGTCTCGGTCCGACCCAAGGTCAGCCCCTGGCTGTGGAGAAGGGGGAGCCGTCACCCCTGGCGACGAATCATAGCCGGTCGGCGCGTGCCCCTCTGCAGCAGCGGGCGGCGGTTTGTTTCGCGTTGTAGCCATCGGTACTCTGTAACCAATAAAGATTACTTATTAAACCGGAACCATCTCAACTGAACACCGAAGTGACGCCAGGAATACTGGGTTGAGGAACATTGTGGTATTGAGTAACGTATTTACACCGTTCTCAATACAGGCGTGGTAAGCTAAGTGTATTGTCGTAGGTTTTGTGGTATCAAAACCAACCGTACGTGGGGTAGGCCTCTAGGACCTCCCACCTCTCTGTCGCGTACACTTCTCCCTCCTGCGGCATTCTGCGCCAGCAAGTTGGAGAAAATGCTACGAAACTCGGAGGAACGCCTCATTCAAAAGGGGAATCTATAAAAGAAACCCAGGATCATCCCCAACAACACCCTCTATTATGGTCTGAGAGAATCTCCACAGGAGATGTGACCGTGCCAACATCTCTACCCGTACCAAAGTGGGTTGATAGAATCATGGTTTCGATACACACAAAGAATCCTTTGTTCTATCCGAATCGATTTTTAAAATGCTAATCTAGTCCAAACTGGACTTAAGAAAGTTCTGAACTTTCCAATCTAGATGCTATAATGCATCATAAACAAGCTCAACCAAAGTTTTCATTGCTACTTACAGTTATTACACTTGTTGTAGATAAATCCTACTGGAGCAACTCAACGAATGTCCTCCGGTCGTGAGTTGTTTATGGTAATTGCTGGACCGGATGTGCTTCCCTCTCCCTTGCCTGAGGCTAGCCTGAGGCTCTATACCGAGGTAAAATTATATATATATATGTATGTATGTATGTATGTATGTATGTATGTATGTATGTATGTATATATATATATATATATATATATATATATATATATATGCAGTCATTACTTGACTGCATACATACATACACACACGGATGCATACATAGACCTACATACAAAATACACACACAACGGCGACATTTAAGTAATGTATGCAGTCAAGTAATGAAAGCAGTCTTTGTCACATCGCGACCGACAGCATGATGATGATGATGATGATGATGATGATGATGATATATATATATGTATATATAATATATATATGATGTATAACGTATTATGTGAGTATAAAAATACGGAAGGGAATATTACATATATATATATATATATATATGATTAGTTAGACGAATCTTACCTTGGTATAGATGATGGATAACTGTTGTTTTCCCGAGGTATAAGCCTCGGCTAGACGTGGGTGAGGGAGAGGTAAGCACATCCGGGTACAGCAATCTTTACCTACTAATTCAGGATAAAATGATCTCTAAAAATCTAAATACTAATGTTTCCTTGGTACAAGCAAGGGACTAGACGTGGCAGGGTGTGGAGGGTGGGCCCTCACCCACGTCTAGCCGAGGCTTATACCTCGGGAAAACAACAGTTATCCATCATCTATACCAAGGTAAGATTCGTCTAACTAATCTATTTTACCTCGGTATATAGCCTCAGGCTAGCCGCAGGCTAGGGAGACTTTACGTAATATCATTTTATCCTGATATTTCATTTTGTTTGTTTATTTTATGGAACGTTCGTTAACCTTATATGTTTGTGACCATGGTATGTTCTCACCTTTTTTGACTTTAATGTTGTAGCAGTCGTCGTGCGACACCACTTGGCTTTTCCAATCGCTTGTTATAATGTCTAGCAAACGATCGTTCGGTCTTCCATCCTGCATGCGCTAGTATGCGCTTGACCGAAATGCCTAAGAGGCGTGCCTTTGACACCATGGCTCCTCTTGTTGAGTGTGACGCATATCTGTCCGTATCCACTCCTGCCATCTTCAGGACATTAATTGTCCATCTGGCAAGCGTATCTCTTGATATGCCCTTGTGTGGCTTAATAAAGCTTATCAACAATTGTCTTGAGTTTCTAACTCCTTGTGTCTTGGATATATATGTTCTGATCGCGGAAACTACACACAGTTTCGGATTGTCTTTGAATTGTGTTACATCAATTGACGACAAGGGATCACCTAAACGATTAGATTTAAACAATGTTGTCAAATCGAAGGTCGCTTGCCTTCTGTCTATTTCCAGTCCATCGAGTGAAAGTGCCACTATAGTTTGGCCTCGATGACCTGTGACTAACAGTAATAACAGTGCTAACTTAAACCCTAATTGTTTTATATCTAGAAACCTATTATGTGGCCAATCGTTAAACATTTTGAATACCAGTGACACATCCCAAAATCGGTCATATTTTGGTTTAGGTGGGTTTCGTTCATAAATTCCCTTTAGTACCCATGATATAACATGATGTTTACCCATTGTATCTCCCCTTGTTCTGGGAAGGATAATCGAGAGAGCGCACCTGGCAGCATTAATTGCGCCGTAACCTAGCCCTTCCTGTTCTAACATTCTAAAAAATCTGCACACTTGGGCAATACTCGGGTTCATGGGTTTAACTTTGTGAATAAGACAATAAACGCCCCATTTTTTCAAATATGTGGTATACATTTTCACTGTTCCTTTTCTCCATGCATGTGACACTAGCCGTTCTTGTGTAATTTTGTCTAAACCAAATTGTTCTAGGTATTTATTTAGAAAAGGAATGCAAGCAACGGTGTTGTTGCTACGTTGCCGTGATGTTCCAGAGGGCCTTGGTGAGTTAGATTTCCTCGGGATTTTGGGAATCTGAGGCAATCTCGGGCTGTCGAGGCTAGTCCTGCTAGCCACGGCTGTGTGTCCCATTCGGGGACGATCAGGATGGCGTGAGACCGGTCCATCTTTATCTTTCGTGCCACTCTGGTAATGATGTTGAAAGGGGGAAAAATATAATAAAATTCATTTTCCCAAATCAGTGAGAAAGCATCTATGTGCCAAGCAAATGGTTCTGGGTGCCATGAAACATATCTGTTAACTTTAAAGTTATTCCTTGATGCAAATAAGTCAACCGTAGGTGAACCCCATTGGCGACAAATTTTGTTGAAAATTTTTATGTTTAAATTCCATTCTAAGTGGTCGTGAAAGACTCTACTCTTTTTGTCAGCTAGGACGTTTTGCGATCCTGGGATATGTGATATGGTTAACCATATTTGATGTTTTTTGCGCCCAGTTCCAAATACTTTGTGCCAAGTTATTACACTCTTTTGACTTTGTACCTCCCATATTTCTGACATATGCCATGGCCGTAGTGTTATCTGTAAGCAGTTGAACAGTATTTTTCGGTATTTTAATTAGACTCAAGAGGCCTAAGTAAATCGCTCTTAATTCAAGAACATTAATATGGTCTGACTTTTCGTTTTCTAACCATCTCCCTCCTGTTGCTACATCATTTCGATGAGCTCCCCAACCTTGTAATGACGCATCGGTAGTAACTACCGTGTTGGGTTGATCCATTCTAATGGGATTGGAAGAGTTATTAATATTCTCGATCCACCAAGATATATCTGTGTAACCATCCTGGGAAATGTACATTTTCCTTTCAAAGTTACCTTTTGTACGTGCTAACGCTCTATTCTTGTCTATTTCTAGAGACTTGAAGTGCGCCGCCCCATAAAGAACAGCCGGCGCATATGAAACCATTATACCGATAAGGACAGCGACCTGTCTAATCTTTGGCCTAGATATGTCAAGCAGCTGGGAGGCCGTGTCATGAAACTTCTGTAGTTTCTGTTCCGTTAATGATACGGTCATTGCTTTGGTGTTGATTAAAAACCCTAGGCATTTTAATTCCTTATTCGGGACAAAAACAGATTTTTTGTCGTGTATGTAAAAACCTAATTCTGTTAATAAAGTACACAAATCATTCACTGCCAAATGGCATTTGTTAAAGGATTCTGCCATAATAAAGGAATCATCTATGTATGGAAACATTGTATGTCCTAATCTTCCCATAACAGCAAAAACAGGTTTTAATAACTTTGCAAACAGTCGAGGTGCGCAGGCTAAACCATTAGGCATGCAAGTAAATTGGAAAAGGGTACCGTTCCAAATAAATCTCAGAAATTTTCTGTGTTCTTTGCAAATGGGGACTGTATAATACGCGTCTCTTAAGTCTACGCTGGCAAGCCAGGCATGCGGCGTTATTAAGTCTCTCGCCGTTTCTAATGAGAACATTTTAAAATGTTTGTATGTTACCAACTTATTTAACTTTGTCAAATCCAAAATCATGCGAATTTCGCCATTTGGTTTGGGCCTAGAAAAGACATTAGAAATAAACTGTCCTTTTGTGTTTTGTACTCGTTCAATAATACCTTTTGTTTCAAACAGCGAAACCTGATAATCTATTTGGCGGTTTTCTGCTATGTTGAATTTATATGGGAACGGAGCTCTTTCCTGTTTTGGTATGTCTGTAAAAGGTTTTTGAACTCCTTTTACTATATCCAAAATTTCCCTATCAGATGTAATGTTACCCCATTTGTGCAAACAGTTAAGGATGTTGCCTGCCTGAAATTTGCTTACATAAGTTTGTGTCTCTTCAGACACCGTGTTGAGTGTAGGAGTCTGTGTCTCTACTTGGCTCCTGGCCGCGGGAATTGGGGTTGGGTGTAAACTCCCTTTTGTATCCGCGGTTGTCGTTCCACCCCGTGTTCTGGCGTTCTCCTCTGCCTCGTCCTCTGGGATTGAAGCCGAATGAGGGACCTCCTCGTCCCGGCCTTCCTCCTCTGCGGAAGCGAAAATCCGAGCGGGGGCGTCGGAATTTGTTGGGGTTGTCAAACTTTTTGGTGCCATCCGTGTTTTTTAGCGCTTTTAGTGTCTACCTCGACAGCTTTGAAGAGGTGCGCTAGCTGACCGCCAAACATTTTGGTTTTGTCCAGTGGCTTGCCTAGCACTGGCTTTGGCGGTAGGTAAAGGGTGTATTCTTTACCATCATTGTCAGTTACTTTCTTAGATCTGGCGACTTCTTTGCCAGCATCTGTTGTGACCGACTTGAAGACGTTTTCAAATCGCCGGAAAGTCATGAAGTTGGACGCTGCGGTAAGCAGCGCAATCCCTTTGTCCATCACTCGTGCAAGCGACGAGAACTTATTCTCGGTTTGCATCCGATTCGCTACCGGAGTTATCGATGTTAGCGCTCCGAGCACCGCTTTATGAATCGTGCACAACGCGTTCTCATAACGACGTCTTTCGTCTGAGAGATGGATGCCTGCATCCATTTCTTTACTGATGGACTGGGGAACTCCTTTAATTCCCGAGATTTGTTCCGTCAGCTTGTTGATCACCTCCACAGGTTTGAAAGTGTGGAAATGTCCTTTAAGCGTTTCCCTCATCATGGTTGTAGTCCGCAACCTCTTTGCTTTCGCTAACGGACATTTCTTCTTGATCTTTGCCCCTATCCTGGCATAAATGCCCGGTCTCTCCGTGTCTGAGTCGGAGTCAGTTGTGGACGAATCATCTGATTTATCCGATGATGAGTCCTTCTTCTTTTTCTTTTTGTTTTTCTTTGTCTTCTTCACTCGCTTCTTATTGACCTTTGTGAATTCATCACCGGAGCTACTGCCAAGTCTTTTGCGCTTCTTGGGTTTCGGTTGCGGAACCTCAAATGCCGATTCGGTTTCGTCATCTGAGAAATCCTCCCAGTCATCGTCTGGGATAGGAGGAGAAGAAGGCCGTGTGGCTTGTGTCTTATATTTGTCCATAATCCGTAGGATTTTGTCTTCAAGCTCCTCATCCCCACTATCCTTGTCCGAAGGACCAGCCCCCGGCTGTGGAGACGGCGGTGCCGCCTGCGGTGGTGAGGAATCGTACCCTGAAGGCACGCGGCCCTCTGCCGCTGCCGGCGGAACCTTGTTTCGCTTGGTGGCCATCGGTTTCTGTAAGAACAAGGGTTCCTTACTTAGTACCGGTATCATCTCAACATGTTCACAAAGTGAGCTGGATTGAGGTATTATTAGAATGGTATATAGTAACATGTTTAAACCGTTCTGTATACAGGCGTTAAGCTAAAGTTTTGCCGTAGGTTTTATCGGTAGTGAAACCAACCAAATGGAGGGGCGGCCATTGGCACGCCCGCTCTCTCTGTTTCGTACACTTCTCCCACCCGCGGCATTCTGCGCCAGCAAGTTGAAGAAAATATTACGAAACTCGGAGGCTCGCCTCAAAAAACCGGTCTGGGGAGTCTATAAAAGAAACCCAGGATCATCCCCAACATAACCCTCTTTAGGGTTCGGAGGAATTTCCTTAGGAGATGCAACTCGGGTTAACATCTCTGCCTGTCTGAACACAGGTTTCGCTATGTGAAGCGGTATCGGTTTCGGTTCTCATATTCTTATCCTCGTGTTTTTTATAACACCTTTTATGTCCAAATTGGACCTGAGAAAGTTCTAAGCTTTCATAATGGGATGCTATAAACCATCCTTAAGAAGTTGAATGCAGTTTCTCAATACTTACAGTTAGTTAAAGTGTTGTAGTAGTTAAATCCTGCTGGAGCAGCTCAGCGAACGTCCTCCCGCCGTGAGCTGCTTATGCTAATTACTGTACCCGGATGTGCTTACCTCTCCCTAGCCTGCGGCTAGCCTGAGGCTATATACCGAGGTAAAATATATATATATATGGATCATTGAAGTGAAC
Organism: Branchipolynoe longqiensis; assembly: GCA_030323885.1. Taxonomy (NCBI): domain Eukaryota; kingdom Metazoa; phylum Annelida; class Polychaeta; order Phyllodocida; family Polynoidae; genus Branchipolynoe; species Branchipolynoe longqiensis. Next base: position 16,252,168 of record CM059203.1, read on the forward strand.
AATTAACATTAGATTTGTCTTGAGTAACAACTGTTCTTCATATTACAAGGATTGAAATTGCCTTTGACAAACGAAAAAGCGGAAACTTAACGGTAAATTTTCTGCAATTCTTACGTCCTAGCAAGGTCTAAGGTCATATCAGGACAGGTACTGACCTGTCACAGTGCACACTCATGACAAATGGTTGGTGCTGCCCCACTGGGAAATCAGGCCACTGGCACCATGCCCTGATATCCCACTCAGTCACATTATCCTAAAACTGAGCTAACCAGACCTTGACCTATCTTATTAATGCCGAGCACCAGGCTAGGAAGCGACAAGTATCAATTTCATAAGTCATTAGTTTGACTCGACCGGGAACCAAACTCCTGATCTCCGGCCCCCTACTGATTCAGCCACCGCGCCCGGTCACATGCCCTTGGGGGGGGGGGGGGGGGGGGGGGGGAGGCGACAGAATGAGAAGAGGTTCAGTGTGCCGGGTAAGGCGCGGTAAGGCCTCACCTGTTTGGTATCAAGAGGCACTTTGCTGATAAGAGGGTGGTTGAACAGCTCGTAGATGAAAGGCCGCTGCTCGAAGTCCTTGTGGACGCACCTGGAAGACAACAGGACAGTCTCAGTGACGGAGGCTCCAGAGTCCCAGATGTATGTATGTATGTATGTATGTATGTATGTATGTATGTATGTATGTATACATGTATGTATATATGTTTGTGTGTATGTATGTAGGTCTATGCATCCGTGTGTGTATGTATGTATGTATGTAGGGCCCCCAATGTATGTATAAATGTATGTTTGTTGGGGGTTTAGGTCATAACAACAACTAGGGTCATATCAGAACGAATACCGAATCGTGAGGATAGGTAGCGACAACTGTCAATTTTGAAGTCATTGGTTTAACTTGGACAGGGTTCTAACCAAGGAGTTCGAACCCCAACACCTTCATTAGACATTATCCACACAATAATAGCATTCCACAGTTAAATATGTGAATTGGACGAGACTACTTGACCGATGGAAATGTGGGCTGGGCTGATTAGCTCGCATTCTGAAATGCGGGCTACTCACCAGGCTCGCATTTGCCACCAATTGCGGGGCCGTGTTCCCTGCTGTAACGCGTCGCTAGGAGACGTCAATTGCGACTCTCCTAGCAACAGTGGAAGGTTGAGCGCTCAGGCTCCGACCCATCGGACGTGTTTATGCATGCTCTGATGTTTTAGACGAGATTTAGGCTTTTATTGTTGAAATTCCAAACTTATTTAACTTAACTAATACGGGAGAGGATATACTTATTGTACTTAATCGTTATTCAGTGAAATCAATCAATGAAAGAACATTTATTGTACTAGTTAGGGTAAGAATAAAGCTGTGAGCTCTTGGAAAGGTAAATTGGAACGTTCCTTGCATTCTTTACTATTCTCCAGTCTTCTTGTAGATTAACCGCTATGGTCAACTTAATATTTGATTGCTTTATATGTAATTAAGGGCCTTATGCCTGATAGGCCTTTTCTGGATTAATTTGAATATAATAATACACACCGAACGGCGGGGAGGATAGCCAGTGAGTTGAAATAAGAAGTAATTGCTTTGGTATAATAAATGCGAGGAGGGACAAAGAACCATATTTATATGATACTCTGGCTGTCCGCCCTTAGCCCGGGAATGACAACGACGGCGACGGTCTACCTGCAGACGGGACGAGAGGCGGCAGCGGCCCGCGGCAGGCCCTCGGAAATTCACATGGAAATAATTACATAAATTAACACGTAGGCTCGCCTTAGGCGGGGGCGGAATAGCCGAACGGTTAAACTGGTTCCATGACCAGGGAACTTACTTGGCGATGAAGTCGTTAAGGTCAGGTGACCAGGACTCGGGGTTCTTGACCATGGGAGAAGGATTCCTGAAAGGTATATCACGTGACAATTAAGCTGGCATTCCATTCGAGCCAACTAAAGCTACTTAACTTCACTGTGGTGCTGCCACCTGCAGGACAATACACCCAATTATATATCAGTGTGTCATCATGCCACCTTAAAGTTAAACTTATATTAACTTTCTTAAAGGCTATACAAAGCCAAGTTCGTTAAAGGCCAACAAAAGCCTAACTTTTTAAAATGCTATCAAAAAGCCTAACTTCCGCAAAGGCTATCAAAAAGCCTAACTTCCGTAAAGGCCATCAAAAATCCTAACTTCCTTGAAGGCTATCAAAAAGTGCCTACCTTCCTTAAAGGCTATCAAAAAGCCTAACTTCCTTGACCACTAGCTAAGGTTTTTTTTCTTTTTTGGGGGGTACATTATCTAGCTGATTAAGTGGTGGGAAATTTCAATCGTGGACGATTGGTCTTCCTCATTCCACTGCTCCTTGCCCTATCCTAATAATACCGAGTGCCAGGCTAGGTAGTGACAAGTATAATTTTTTAAGTCATTGGTTTGACTCGATCAGGGTTTGAACTCGTGGGTTCGAATCCCACGACCTACCAAAATGCAAGGCGGACACTTAACTTCTGTCAAAAGGCATCTGAAGCATGACTTCATTAAAAGGCTTTCAAAATCCTAACTTTGTTTCAATGTCAGTAATGGTATCTAAAGCCTTACCCTATTAAAGGTTCCCTTAAGATTTCCAGGTCGTTTATTCATTTGTGAATCTAATGTTGCCCGGTTCATGGTAAAAAACAAATAATAAATAATGATGTGTTTTTTTAAAGACATGTATGCATGTTGTTTAGTTACGGATATAATAATTAATTATGATCTTTCATAATCTAATTTATCACTTGCTATCTGCATCGATAACTATTCTTATCTCAATTGTGAGAGTATCATTATTTTTATTTATTACAATAACTGGATAAAAGTTTTTATTATTCCGAATGAGCCACCTTAAAACATACTGTATTAGTTCAAGAAAAGCAGCTAACTCTTCTATTTAGGATTTCTTTTCAAAGTCAAAGATTGGAATGAAAGAACCCCGACCGAACAGTTATAATTGTATTAGTGAAAGTGAAGTAAATCAAATCAAAAGCATCAGCTGAGAAAACATTAGCATAACTTGGTGAGTTTGGGAAGCATTTTCAAAATAATGCACTGCCAAATTAACAATACAAAGGACTTTTTTCTAAACCTTGAAATTATCTGAAACCAGTTAGGTAAGTCGCAAAAGGAAGTTTATTAAATCCAGCTAAATTATGGCAACATTGTCTAATTTGTAGGCAAACTCGATTAGGAAATGTATTAAAACTGTTTCTCTAATTATTAATTAGCTATAAAGTGAGGGAGGTTTTATGTGCAAGTAAGCTTCATTATGATTAGTCTAGCTTCCAAATTAGTTTCACATTTCCACTCCTATTGTTGAGTGGTGTGCTCAGTTAATATGCAATTGCAAGAGCTTACATTGTTACACAGACATAATATGTAACTAGCTTAGCTAAGGCAAGGAAATCAAATAGCTTCCCATGTACTTTGAGTTCCACGCTGATTGAGTATTGTATCAAGGCTTTGCATCACACTTCGTACCCTAATAATACCAATTAGTTGGTTATTGTGACCAAAGTTTGTTTTATTTAAGGACGCCTCTAGAGAACATTGATTTTTATCATCGGCTATTGGACATCAAACATATGGTCATTCTGACATATTTCTTTGGAGGAAACCCGCTGCGTCCAGCCACATAGGTTACTCTTTCCGATAAGTAGGGTTATTGTGACCAGGTCCATATAATAAATATTAATGGGTAACATCAATCTTGGTGCAGTACTTGGTAGAAGCAGTAGTGGTACAGGACACTTCCACAACAACAGCTCTGAGAGCCACATTCTAAATGGGTTTTGCTTTGCCCGGGTATTGCATGTACTATGCGTTAGAACATATCCACAACTCATTGATGACAAACACAGCGCTTTCAACAAGTTGTGAAATGGGAGTAGGAATTGTAAAAGTAGAAGTTATAAATGTGGTGCCTTTGGAACTGCGGCACATGTAAGACTATGGAGTATAGTCTACGTTGCGTTGTGGAAAAGGTGCAGGTCGCAAGTGAGCATGTAGACGTTGTTGGCGACATGCGTCAGCTCATTTTGAAAGCACTAGTAACAGTGATCCATCTGTCGCCTGTTCTGCAGTTTCTGTCACAATCTTTAATAGAGTGAATGGCAGTGTTGTGTTGCTGCCTTGATAATAACTTTATTAACGTGAAACTCAAAGTTAGTTAAGGTATCCAAGCTGGTTTGTAAAGTGACTTCTCCTGAACTGGGTCAGGCTGTTGTGTTCTGCGCAGACGCTGAACCTACCTGATGGCGTCTCACACTGCACATCTAGGACACAGTGCATGCTGGTTAATAATCACGTGACACCTGCACACCAGGATGTGCCTCCACACACACACACAATGTACTTTGTTTGTTTAACGACACCCCAGCACAAAAGTAAACATCGGCTATTGGGGGTCAATGTACCAACCAGGGTTGGTTGGTTGTTGGAGTTTTACGACCTGGCAACATCTAAGGTCATATCAGGATGGGCACCGACTTGTGACAGTGAGCACTCATGGCGACTTTACAGTGCTGCCCTACTGGGAAATCAGGACACCAGCCCCATGACCTGATATCCCACTCAGTCACATTATCATGACACTGAGCTAACCAGTCAGTGGCCTATCCTATTAATGCCGAGCACCAGGCTAGGAAGCGACAAGTATCAATTTTATACGTCATTGGTTTGACTCGACCAGGAAACGAACTCCTGACCTTCCGCATGCGAGGCCCGCGCTCTACCCATTAGGCCACCGCGCCCGGTGAGTAACCAGGGAGAATTTAGCAAAAGGAAATCAAGACATAAATACTCTCTGAAACACATCTACAATGTAATCCAGTGAACTGCTCTCGTCAATATCCTCTGGCATAGAACCATATCGATAATATCTATTGTTGGTGTTGTTTATCTAAATAAAACTTTAAAGTGGAAGCAAATTTCAACTTTACCACATCAAAATTGCTGAAATTTAAAATGATTAAACATTGACTTAGCATGCCTTTCTAGGTAGAACAAATGCTTAATAAGTGCACCAGTATCTCGACCGGGAACCGAACTCCCGACCTTCAGCACGCGAGGCCCGCGCTCTACCCAATAGGCCACCGCGCTCGGTGAGGAACCAGGGAGAATCTAGCAAAAGGAAATGAAGAATTGTGATGGCTGGGAAGTCCTGGCCGACATCCTGATATGACCTTAGACATATAGGATCAAATGTGATGAGTATTTTGGCTGAGAAAATTTGATGTTTCACTGGACTGTGCAACTTTGACACAACACATGGCTCTTGGTCAGTCCGTTACCAGCGTCTGATCTCTCATAACAAATACAAATCTGTATCAACACTTTCTGGCTCATGTCTTTCTGTCGTAGATGAAGCTAGAATTCCTGGTGAATAAATTAAACCTGAGCTTTCGAAACACCCGGAAGTGACCAGAGGGTGACGCCACTGTTGATGATCGAATCGCTGGCCCGCAGTGAATTGTAATTGAATGTACAGCATAAGTATTTTAATTAATTAAATAAATAAATAAAAACAAAAATATTCATCAAATAAATATTATATTAATAAATAAATATATAAATCAATAAAAAATAATATAAAAATAAATAAGTAAAATATGAGGACAATACTGTCAATTTATATTCATATAATAACATATATAGTAAATTATTATTATTTTTATCATCATTATTATCATTACAGTATAACCCCGTTAAACCAAACTTGAAGGAACCCTAGACATTTGTTTGGATTAACTGAGCATTGGTTTAACCGGGCTTTGGCTTCGACTTTAACTTTGAGTAAGGTTGTATTGCACATGTAATATAAAATGTATCTGGACACTTTGATTATTGTTTTTTTATGTACATACAGTATAGCCCCATTAAACCAAGCTCGGTTAAACCACACGATCGGTTAATCCAAACAAATGTCTAGGGTCCCTTCAAAATACTACCATTTATCAAATAAACAAGTTGGTGGGGGTCTCAGATGACCTTATAACCACATGAAAGTTTAGTTTAACCATACTGGAAGTGGCCAGAGGTCCAAACATTTTGTTTGAATTAACCGACTTTGGTTTAACCAACTTTTTTATATGATAAATGGTAGTATTTTGTCGGGCTGACGAATTTCTTTTTGATTAACCGATCGTTTGGTTTAACTGAGCTTGGTTTACTGGGGTTATACTGTATTGTCTTTTGTTGGACCAGGGGCAGGCTGTCTCACCTGGGTATTTTGAAGAGGGCCCTCATTGGGTGAAGGTCGGCCATGGGTGGCTCTCCATCGGCCAGTTCGATGGCGGTGACACCTAGCGACCAGACGTCACACCGCGCGTCGTAGTCGTACTCCAGCTGCTGTTCACAAGCTATCACCTGCAATTAGGCACACAGGGGGTAGGGGGGTGGGTGGGTGGCGGGCGTGACAGCAAAGAATAAAACCACACTGCATATATAGGACACAACTTGCTCTACACACACTCCTTTTTAACATTCCATAAGCGGTGTTTTTTATTTTTAAGAAACAAATGTTACGAAACAAATTTAAGCAAATACATTTGAACAAATTAATATGAACACATTGCTTGTGGGCACAAAAGACGTGGAAGCTGAAGTGGGAAAAAGAGCATGACTTTATTTCGGGTGCAGCCCCCTGGCGGCATTACATATGAGTCATTGTGATGGCTGGGAAGTCCCGGCCGACGTAAGGTCAAGCACAGATGATCACATATGAGTGTGAGATAGGAGATGCGACATATGGACAAATAGCAATGAGATAATCAACATTTACATAAGAATATCATAGGAGTTAAGAAACAATATAACATATTAATTAACAAATTAAATGCAAAATAATAAATTCAAGGTGATGTCAATTGCTCAGGTCTCAATTGTTGAGTTTAATTTTTTTTTATCTTTCATTGTTTTCATTATTTTTTTGTTTATTCGTTTGATTGGCTGTGCTAATCAATTGGCAGGTGTGGGTGGGTGAAGAAAAGGTTGTAGTTGTGGTCAGTCAGAAGCACTGTTGCAGACTGACCATCCTTGAGTGGGAGAGATGGTCTCCGGATAGTGTGGTGATTTGATTGGTAGATCAAGGTTGTCTTGTGATTGGCTGTGCGGCGAGGGAGGGTGGCTGTGTGGCACACCACCACCCTTACCCCATCCCCGACTCGGAAGCCCCCCCCCCCCCCCATGGGTGTCAGGGGAGGGGGGGCACTTTCCATCGCGGTCCCTGTGCCCAGCAATGAACCCGAATGAGCATCTCCACTCATTCCAGACAATCAATTTGGTCAAATTAATTTGGTCAAATTAATGCATTATGTTGATCAGGTTGATTTTAACAAATTAATGTATTAGGTTGAACGCTGTAATCTACTTTACTTTTAGCATGGAGTAGCTTCTAACATAGATTGCTAATGTTGGCAGGGTCCGAACGCATGTGAATATATGGAACTCAAGGCTATTTCAACGCTGCTTTTTATTGGAATTCAAGACTATTTTTATTTGGATTTCAGGGAAAAAACAATGGTGAATGGTAATTTCAGAGTAATTTAGATCGGTGGGGAAAGTCTAATGGAATTCAAGGATTTTCAAGATTAATTACCCAAAATAGGTTAAATTCAAGGCTTTTTAAGACCTTGAAATGGGGCAAATGAAGTTCAAGACTTTTCACGACTTTCCAGTCCCCGTACGGACCCTGCTCTGGATATATTTAAGTGAAAACATGTCAAATAAATTTGGTGTGCACACCAAAACGCTGGAGAACATTAACTGCAGCAGTATTCGGCTTTCTTTAATAAAAATTGACTTAATATTCCATCGGTACAACAATAAATGTTTAATGAATGCACCAGTGTCTATGTTGGCTATATAGGATCAAATCTAGGTCAAAGATTGGTTTTATTGGATTCTGACTAACACAAGCAGCTGAAAACCTTTAACTACATTATCTAAACAGAAGTTTGTTTCCTTGTTTGTTTGTTGCTTTAGGTCCTAGCAATATCTAAGGTCATATCAGTGACAGTGCGCACTCATGGCGACTTTATAGTGCTGCCCCTCTGGGACACCAGGCCACCAGCACCTTGAACTGATATCCAACTCAGTCACATTATCCTGACACTGAGCACACCAGTTCTAAAAAGAAGGGTGCAGCCCATACTCCGCTTGACCTCATTCCCATTTAAAACAAGGGCCCGGTAACCAACCACACCGACTAAACCGTTGTGCAGGTAGTTAAAATGTCATGTTTTTTTTAGTGCTTATTTATAGTCCATGCGCCTCATTAAACTTCTAGTATTTTTGTATTCCAGAACTTGCTAGATAATGATACACTTTATGTCCTAGCAACATCTAAGGTCATATCAGGACGGGTACCGACCTGTGACAGCGCGCACTCATGGCGATTTTACAGTGCTGTCCCACTGGGAGACCAGGCCACTGGCACCATGGCCCAATATCCCACACAGTCACATTATCCTGACACTGAGCTAACCAGTCCTTGTCCTATCCCATTAATGCTGACTGCCAGGCTAGGTAGCTGGGATTCGAATTTCCGACCTTCCGTATGGGAAGCCTACGCTCTACCGATTGAGCCACCACGTCCAGTCACACACTCACATACACAAATAAATAGACACACATTACATACATTACATAATTCATCCATCCATCCATCCATCCATCCATCCATCCATCCATCCATCCATACATACATACATACGACAAACTCCGTATTTAAATAATAGCGAGATAAATTATACGGCACATTAAAATCAGATTCTTTTTGAGGGAATTTTACGACCATATATAGACACTGACGAATTGACACACAGTAAAACTTCAAAACAAAACAGCTGGTTTCTATTGTAGGTCGCAGGTGTGTGTGTGTGTGTGCGTGTGTATGTGCGTGTGTGTGCGTGTGTATGTGTGTGTGTGTGTGTGTGTGTGTGCCACGCCTTAAACAGGTGCATGGTGGGACGACCTGCTTAGACCCTCCTCACACCCACACACCCACCCTCGTATACTATATGTATAATGCAGTGTTGCCAACCTAGAGGTACTGAGAATCCTTGGGGTTTTGCGTTGTGGGCATGGAACCTGAGTGGTCGCAGCTGTGAGCTTGCTAGGGGGGGGGGGGGGGGGGGCTGGGGCATGCCCTGCCAATTTCTTTCTTTTTTTAAATGGCTTTAAAATGAACAATTGAGGGCATTTCCAATGGGTTATAGGCTGATATTTTAGCATATGCATAACATGATATTTACTTGTATTTAATCAAAAGTACAGAAATTTGGACAACAGTACAGAAATTTGGACAACAGTACAGAAATTTGTGGGAATTTACACAAAAGTACAGAAATTTGTGGGATTTTTGGATCGATCCGTGACTCGTGAGGTGACTGATCAGAACCTTCAATTTCTGTGACTCTTACAAGAATTTCATGAGAGTTGGCAACACTGACCATGAGATCAGCTACATCAAATACCTTCTTATATAAATAAGATAAGACCCTGTTAGTGAAGCAAATGAGGGGCAGTGCCACAATTCCTAAAACCCCAGTCACACCTTGCCGGACTGAGTACCGGACACCACCGGACAAAGAATTTTCTAGTCCGGTGCTGTCCGGTGGCAAAATGTACCGAAATGTATCGAAATGGAGCGTAATTGGGTCAACTGCAGCCGGACGAAACGAACACCAACGGACAAGTACCGTACATGTACCGGACGAGAACTGGATGAAACGAACACCAATGGACAAGTACCGTACATTACCGTACATGTACCATATGAGAACCGGACGAGAACCGGATGAAACGAACACCAACGGACAAGTACCATACATGTACCGGACGAGAACCAGAATGTAACGGACGCACCAAAAACACACCTATACCCCCTACGACACACACCTATACCGCCAGTACCCCTTACACCCCCACCACACACCTAAACCCCCACCACACACTTACACCCCCACCACACACCTACAATCTCACCCCACACACCACACCTACACCCTCACCACATCCCTAAACCCCCACCACACACCTACACCCCCACCACATCCCTAAACCCCCACCACACACCTACACCCCTACCATGTTCTCGCCACCGGACTATTCCGGAAGCAAACCGGCCTCATAACGGATGGGTACCAGACATGGACCGGACAAACCCGACACCAACCAGACACCAACCGGACACCAACCGGACACGCGCGGTGTCTGGTAGAAGTTTTGTGCATGTTCAAAACTTGTACCGGACACCACCGGACACTGCCGTATTTCACCAGATAGTGCCCGGTTCATGTCCGGTTCCCCAGTCCGGTAAGGTGTGACTGGGCCTTAACGGTTGGCGGAGTGTCTGTATACACACAAGCCACATGTTTGTTTGTTTGTTGTTGTTTTACATCATAGCAACATCTAAGGTCATATCAGGATGGGTACCGAATTGTGACAGTGCACACTCATGGCGACTTTATAGTGCTGCCCCACTAGGAAATCAGGCCACCAGGCCCAGGTCCTGATATCCCACTCAGGCACAGTATCCTGACACTGAACGAACCAGTCCCTGCCCTACCCTAGTAATGCTGCGCCAGGCAAGGAAGCGACAAGTATAAATTGTCGAGGCATTAGTTTGGCTCGACCAGGGTTCGAACCCACAAACTCATGGGTTCAGATCCCCCGATCTCCCAAAACAGGGGATGGACGCTTAACTCATTTGGCCATCCCATCTGGTCTCACACCACATGTTGCACGGGACCTAGATCAAAGATTCACCACCGGACTTTCAATAAGGATGAATGTCCATATTCTAAGATAGTCTAAATGCTGGCGAAAATTGCTTTAGTACGAAACAGGAAGTGGAGGTATCCATGAGTGCCCACTGTCACAAGTCGGTACCCATCCTGATATGACCTTAGATGTTGCCAGGACGTAAAACTCCAACAACCAATCAACCTCTCTCCTCCCTCCCTCGCTCCTCTCTCTATCCCCCTCCCTCCCTCCCCATGTGTGTATGTGTGTGTGTGTGTGTGTGTGCGTGTGCGTGCGTGCGTGTGTGTGTGTGTGTGTGTGTCTCTGTGTGTCCCTGTAGTACTATCGTGAAGGACCGTTCAGCACCATAATCAGAGCAGCCACATGAGGAGTAGACAGCGGAGGAACACATTGCAGCGTCATCGATACCGACAATGAAAGTGCGCCTGATACCGGTGCACCCACATTTAAAAAATGGAGCTTTATGAAAATGAACAGCGAGGTTCTCATACAAATAAATATTAATACCTTCGAAGGACCAAACGTGGTGGCCGAAAGGGTAAAGCACAGGCTTCCCGTGAAGAAGGTGGGGAGATCGAATCACAGCCGAGTCAAACCAATGACTTATAAAATTGACAATTGTTATAACCTAGCTTGGTGCTCAGCATTAATAATAATAGGATAGGACAAGGACTGTCAGGATAATGTAACTGAGGGGGATATTGGGTCATCATGCCGGTGGCCTGATCTCCCAGTGGGTAAGCACTATAAAGTCACCAAAAGTCGCCATGAGTGTGCACTGTCACAAGTCGGCACCCGTCCTTAAATGACCTTGGATGTTGCAAGGACTTAAAACAATAAACAACAACGACCACAGCATCATTCGAAGGAAGGACAGTTTCTCATGAGCAAAAAATGCATGCACAGATGGAGTTGCGATGCGCTCCTCCTATGGATGATCCCTCACTCGCATTTTGCAAGTACTTTGCCGATTCAAAATCTAATAACGCTGTTTCCCTGAGTGCACACGTGACTAGCGACACCCAGAAACACTCACCTGCCTCATTCACAGGGTCCATACACACGTGAAGATATGGAATTCAAGGCTTTTCAAGGCTCTTTTTGATAGGAGTTCAAGACTATCTTCATTTGGATTTAGTCCAAAATCGTCATTCCAAATGGCGATTTCAGACTACTTTAGATCAGTGGGGACAGTTTAATCGAATTCAAGCTTTGCAAGACTAATTACCAAAAATAGGTTAAATTCAAGGCTTTTTTAAGGCCTTGAAATGGGGCAAGTGAAGTTCAAGACCTTGCAAGACTTTCCAGGCTCCGTCCGGACCGTGCATTCATATGACACCAGAAAATCACACAGCATGATTTGAAAGGCAAGACTCGAAAGAACACAGCTTCTTTGCTGTGATTTTTCTTTCAAAAGATTTCCACGGTTGAATCCGGTTTCCCCCGCAACCTCAAACCCCTGATCTGCTACAACGCTAGTGTTTACAATGGTGCTTCTATAAGACGATATAAAGCACATTATGGCTAAGCCGGGACCGCCACACTCTGCACATTACAGCTTTCTTTGATGTGTCTGCAGAATGAAGGAGAGTTGTCTAGTTTGTTGTTGCTTACATCCTAGCAACATCTAAGGTAATATCACGAGGGTATCACTTGTGATAACACACACTCATGGCGACTTTATTGTGCTGTTGGTTGTTTTTTCTTTACATCCTAGCAACATCTAAGGTCATATAAGGATGGGTACAGACTTGTGACAGTGTACACTCATAGTGACTTTTTAGTGCTGCCCCACTGGGAGACCAGGCTGCATGCTCCATGACCTGATATCCTACTCAGTCACATTATCCTGATACTGTGCTAACCAGTCCTTGTCCTATCCTATTATTATTAATGCCGAGCGCCAGGCTCGGTAGCAATAAGTATCAACATTATAGAAGTCATTGGTTTGACTCAGCTTGGATTCAAAATCCCAAGAGTCGCCTAACTATACAATGCTACATTGATTAGTTGGTTGTACTTGGGAGGGAAGAAGCGCATAAGCTAATTAAAAAAAACGATTTAAAAAAGCAATCCTTATCAGCGAATATAAGGACGATGGGATCAAAGATGAACAGATCAGACACCACACCAACGTCCACAAACTGAGGCAGACTGCGCCCAACACACCTGTCCTATGAGATCCATCAACGCCAAACTGGGTCACGCATGGATGACCACAAAAGGGAGTGTCATGCGTTTTTGTATTACACACGCACTGAATTCTACCCAGTATAAAACATGCTGAACTAGCACTTAAAGTGTCATATTAACTGTGTCTCGTGGGTGGGTGGGTGGGGGGTGATGGGTGAGGGCTGTGTTCTGATCATGTCACGTGACATTTCGCCGGGCACAGTTGATAACTTTGAACAGAACAACCACTATTTATTATCTAGATTTGATTCTACATACGTAACTTAGATACTGGTGCGCTTATTAAATATTTATCGCCACATAGAAGGGGATAGTGAGACATTTTAATAGAATCTGCTATTGCAGAAGCCTATGGTGTCAGAATTTTGGCAGGCTTGCCAAAATTACTTTGTTGTATTTACACTTCAAATATCTCCAGAGTTTGAAATCAGTTACTTCAAGCTAATGTAAGGTAGATTATAATGATAAAACTAATGGATTTATCTCTGAAAATTATAGAAACTCAAAACCATCAGACTAATGCAACTTTAATACTACAAAAAAAGCCACGTAATAATTAATTACACACGATAAATTCCTCCATTGACCACCTTGTCTGGAATCACCAATACACTTTGATTGTTTGGTTGTTGAAGTTTTACGTCCTGGCAACATCTAAGATAATATAGGACGGGTACCGACTTGTGACAGTGTGCACTCATATCTACCTTATAGTGCTGCCTCACTGGGAGACCAGGCCGCCAGCTCCATGACCTGATATCCCACTCAGTCACATTATCCTGACCATGAGCCAACCAGTCCTTGCCCCATCCTATTAATGCCGAGTGCCAGGTTAGGAAGCGACAAGTATAAATTTGGTAAGTCATTGGTTCTACTCGACCGGTAATTGAACTCCCAACCTTCCAAATGGGAGGCCTGCGCTCTACGGATTCGGCCACCGCGTCCGGTCCTCAGCACACGTTGATCAGAATGCTGAACAAGCTGTGTTTGACGAACCTCCTCGACCCTCCCTCCCCCCCCACCCCCCTCCCCCCGGGCAAACTGCCCACCCGGACACGATTCTGTCCCCAAATCCTCCACTTTCTGGTGACCTTCTCATCTCTATTGATCACGTGACGTCACGTGACGTCACGTCATCCTCCACCCTCCTCCTGGGCGTGTCCCAAAGCCTCACTTCGCTAAACAGATTGCTAAATAGCGCGTGTATTCGGAAAGCGGGCAGACATATAAAGACAATGTTTGGGTATGTGATTTTGTTTGTTTGTTCATTGTGTGATGGGGATGATGATAGTTGGTTGGTTGTTGGAGTTTTATGTCATGGCAATATCCAAGGTCATATCAGGATAGGTACCGACTTGTGACAGTGCGCACTCATGGTGACTTTATAGTGCTGCTCCACTGGGAGACCAGGTCATCGGCACTAAATCCAATAGATGACCTTATATGACCATATATGACCTGGGCATTAACCCTGTTTTAATACAGAGAAAGTGATGCCCTCTAGCGGTAGTTTGTACGCAAACCCTTTTGTCGTCAGCATCAATGCTCATACCAATTATCAGGCAAGCGAATCATTACATGATCTGTCCAGACCTGCGGATGAACCCTGGTGGCTGCCATTTGAGAACAATCGTTAACTAACTATTAGTAAATCCGCATAATCGGAGCAATACAAGTGATTTTCCCCAAACTAACTTCTTTGTTTGTTGTTGTTTTACGTCGTAGCAACATCTACGGTTATATGATTGATTGATTGGTGGTTGCTTTACGCCGTGTCGGCAGCATAGACCATATTCACGGCGAGACTCTGTACGGTCATATCAGAACAGATACTGACTTGTAACAGTGCGCAGCCATGGCGACTTTATGACAGTGACTTGTGACAGTGTGCACTCATATCGACTTTATAGTGCTGCCCAATTGGGAGACCAGGTCACCAGCACCATGACCTGATATCCCACTCAGTCACATTATCCTGACACTGAGCCAATCAGTCCTTGCCCTATCCTAATAATGCCGAGCGCCAGGCTAGGAGAAGGACAAGTAAACATTTTTAAGTCATTGGTTTGACGCGACCACGGTTCAAACCCACAAATCCATGGGTTCAGATCACCCGATCTCCCAAAACAGGAGACGGATGCTCAACTCATTCGGCCATCCTGTCTGGTCCAAAGCTAACTCATGAGACGTATGTGTCATTTGAAGATCCCAAGCATGTACTACAGACGGGCCTGGGGGGATATGATTGAAGTATTCAAATATCTCCATGGTATCTACAAGACAGGCAGCCCCCTTATCAGAGACTCCAACACCAGGACCAGAGGGCACTGCCTGAAGCTGAGGAAGCGGTACTCCAGACTGGACCTTCGACACAACTTTTTCGGCTTTAGGGTGGTTGACCTGTGGAATGACCTGCCGGAGAGTGTCGTAGCAGCAGAGTTGGTGAACTGTTTCGAGTCCCAAATGGATGCATACTGGTCAAGCATTACATATATCTTGGACCCAGTGACAGTTGCTATGATCCACCACATCTGAAGAACTGTCTCCATTTCTATTAATTAAGAGCGGCTAACAGGTCCAAGGCCTATTATAGCTGTATCCTATTGATGGATTGATTGATTGATGAGGTAACTTACCTCAGGGGCCATCCAAAATGGCGTCCCTACGGACGTGTTGCGTCGCGCATGCGTGTCCTTTAGGTGGCCGGAAACGCCTGTGTGTAACCATAGCAACATGTTAATGATGGAAAATAGTAAATCGGAAAGGTTTTTCCTAACTTTTGCCAGGGTCGGGGAATCATACTTGATTATATCTTAGAGTTGACTCGAGTTTTATGTGGTTTTATCTTGATTTTGTTTTGTTTTATGTCGCTTTATTTCGCTTTTTATCTCGTTTTATCTCGGCGAATCAAGTTTGTCTTGTTTGATATTGTTAGCACCCAGCAAGAGCCGTCGTGTTCGCTTCATAGGTACGGTGTAAGCTACTCTCACTAAACAGACTTACAGTTACACCCTTCAATTAACAATTGTATAAGGCATTGGCTCGACCGGGAACCGAACACCCAAACTAACCACAAAGCTATAGTTGACCAAGACATTTTAAATGAATCATGCAACCATTATCTGCACAATCCCAAATCCATAACTACCCACAACAGCAAGTCATGCCCATTGTATTAATGTCTCCTCACAGGTATGTTCACCAAATCAATGATATAGTCTAAAAGTAAATGGCTATACTCCAGTCTACATGTACAAAATAAGATCCCAGTAATATTGGCAATGCCTGATTAATACATGCTATAGTCTATATTATTCATACCATCTCATCATCTCATCCATAAATAGTCCATATACACAATAACTATTCAGGCTGGAAGACCAGTGCCTCGGTGCTGAAAAAAGATATTCAACTGGAAAAACTATTTTAAATGAATTTTAAACGGGTAATGGATTCACACTGATATTTATCCACCTGGCTGTGTAGTAGGGCAGGGTTCATGGATATAAAACACAGCTCACCAAAGTCGACCAGTTTCACTGTCGCATCAGCGGTGAGAAGGATGTTGTGACCTTTGACATCTCGGTGGATCACCTTGTTCCGGTGTAGGTGGTTCAGGCCCTAGAACCAAACATAAGGGTTGGTTGTTGGGGTTTTACATCCTGGCAACATCTATGGTCATATTAGGACGGGTACCGACTTGTGCCAGTGCGCATTCATAGCAACTTTATAGTGCTGCCCCACTGGGAGACCAGGCCACCAGCATCATGACCTGATATCCCACTTAGTCACATTATCCTGACACTGATCCAACCAGTACTTGACCCATCCTAATAATGCCGAGCGCTAGGGTAGGAAGCGACAAGTATTAATTTTTAAGTCATTGGTTTCACCAAACCGGGAACCGAACTCCCGAGCTTCCGCACGCGAGGCCCGCACTCTACCGATTAGGCCACTGCGAGAGTATGTTCCTCACCCAACTCTACAGGTGCTACTCCATAGTCTGCAAGACTGAAGGATGTCAATAACAACCTTCCATATACGCAGCTACACAGTTGCGGTACCACTTGAGACAACAAATATAAATATTTTTCAAATTAAAATATACGAAGCACAGTAAAATCTCTCTAACGACCACCTCCACATATCGACCATTCCCTTATATCGATCACTTCATTTGGGTCCCAAACAATCGCCCACACAATACCATTGTAACAATAAAAAGAAACTCCCTAAACCGACGACCTCCCTAAATGGACCATTTAAAGTCGGTCCCATGGTCGGTCGAGAGGTTTTACTGTAAAAGCATGCATGTGGGATAGCGTCGCTACCTGCATTGTTTCCTTGAGTATGTGTGCAAGCAGCATCTCGTCAAGCTGACAGTTGTTCGAGATGAGGTACTTCACAAGGTCCGTCACCGAGCCACCGTCACAGAACTGTAAGGAAACCACAACCAGACACTCAATAAATTATAATCAAATTAATCCATCTGTTTGTTTGTTGTTTTACGTCCTAGCGTACAACATAATAATTTGTACATAATACAGTTATCCATGTGAAATCACAGGTATATACGGGCATTAATAATTGGATGGAATGAAACAAGTATTAATTATTATATATATATGGGTCATTCTCTGAAATTAGGAACTAAAATGTGACGTAGAAACCAAAAATGAAAACCTTCCAAATAATAGCAGAAGACATTGCAAATAATAGAATCCATGTTCATATGAAGGTTTACATGTTGTGCATATGTCGGAGTTGAAAAAAAGCTATTCACTTTTTTGTTTTGATCTCATACAAATTGAGCAATACGTTACTATCACTTGTGTAAGATGGAAATCAAACACACACCGAGAACATCATTTCAACATGCACAACAAATTCAAGCAAGATTTTATTGATTAGAGTTAAATAAACAAGATTATGTCTCATAAGAAAAACATTGAAAAAAGTTAGGGTAAATACATGGTGTCGGTGTGTACATTTTCACATTTGCACAAAATCATATAAGCATACTTTTGATATCTTTTGTGGCATAAATTATATGCAGAATAGCTAAGATACTTAACAAATATAGGCAACAATAATTATTTGACTTTATCACTAAAACAAAGGATTAATTATCACCTTCGTAATGTGGAAACCAAATATGTGGTGACCAGTTTTAGAGAATGACCCATACAGACTTATTACAGATACATACTGATCAATCTGCTTTCTTAAAATGGTGGAGAAAACTCACTTCCATGGCGATCCAGATCTGGTCCTCGCCTTGGGGGTTTAGCTTGAGGAAAATGCCGTAGAAGTCTGGCAGATTGTGGTGGTCCCCCAGGTCGCGCAGCACCAGGTACTCCTCCTCCACCTCCTCCACCACCTCGTGCACAGACTCCATGATCTTCACCGCCACGAAGCTGCCTGCAGACATGAGGGTAAGTAAGTTATCTACCAGACCACCGGCAGGGACACAAGGGTAAGTAACTTATCTACCAGACCACTGGCAGGGACACAAGGGTAAGCAACTTATCTACCAGACCACTGGCAGGAACATGAGGGTAAGTAAGTTATCCACCAGACCACCAGCAGGCACACAAAGGTAAGTTATCTACTAGACCACTAACAGGGAATGAGGGTAAGTAAGTTATCCACCAGACCACCGGCAGGGACACAAAGGTAAGTAAGTTATCTACTAGACCACTAACAGGGAATGAGGGTAAGTAAGTTATCTACTACACGACTGAGAGGGAATTAGGGTAACGATTTCAAACTAATTTAGATCAGTGGGGACAGTTTAATGGAATTCAAGGCTTTTCAAGACTAATTACCAAAAATAGGTTAAATTCAAGGATTTTCAACGCCTTGAAATGGCTCAAATGAAGTTAAAAACTTTTCAAGACTTTCGGCCCCGTATGGACCCTGCTGTAGGTGCCAGTTGCTCACCTGAGGCCTTGTCGCGCGCCAGGTGCACCTCTCCATAGGTGCCCTCCCCGACACGCTCGATGAGCTCCCATCGGTCTTCGGGATCGGAGAGCTCATCAAACTTGACGATGCTGCTGTACTGACTGTACATGTTTACACCGCAAAGCACACCCGGCCCGTAAACACCTACGTGCTGCCAAGGCTGCCGCCATCCTGGGTGGAATTGTTCACATGTGTGTGGACGGACTGTAGGTGTCGCTTATAATTATACGGTGCCAGCATCAGCGGACACATGATTGTAAGATTATATCACAAGTATCACTGTACCACAAGTCTCTGGCTTGAATCACAGCTCTCCTGATTGTCAATGTTTATATCACGTGTCTAACAGTGTTCCTGACTGCAATTGCTTACGTTGTTTCTATTTGGTCAATAACTGTTCACATTGTATCCATACAGAAACTGATTGTTTACATGGTCTCCATATCACGAGTAATTGCTAACAAGTAACATTGCCACTAATTGTTGATTAATTCTTTACATTGCTTACACATGGTAGCTAATTGCTTACATGGTTTCCATTTGGTGACTAATATTTGTTGATAATGCTAACAGTTCACACTGTCCATACCATGAGTTAATTGCTTGTATGGCTTTTGTGTGCTGACTGAAGGTGGTCATCTGACGTGTATGTCCTGACTGTCTATTTACACAAGGTACTGTGAGTTAATTGCTTGTGTGGCTTCTGTTTCCTGACTGTAGGTCACGTGATGTGTATGTCCCAATTGTCTATTTACACAAGGTGAGTACTGTGAGTTAATTGCTTGTGTGGCTTCTGTGTCCTGACTGTAGGTCACGTGATGTGTATGTCCCAACTGTCTATTTACACAAGGTGAGTACTGTGAGTTAATTGCTTGTTTGGCTTCTGTGTCCTGACTGTAGGCGGTTACATGACGTGTATGTGCCGACTGTCTATTTACACAACATGTGTATCACAGGTGGCCGAGTGTAGCGGGCTCAGCCTACTTCCCCGTGCCTCAGGAGTCCAGTCCATTCATTGGCCAACACAAGCCATACATCTCTCGGCTGACCCTGCCCAGTCAGGCCTGCTGAAAAATAGCAAAACTAAATTAACAACAACCTGCTTCCGCGCGTCCCTTCCAATAAACTGCGTATCATTTTGATAACTTAATGTTGCACAGTCCGATGGTTTTGAGTCTGTCATTTTCTGAGATAAATATATTAGGTTGATCGTTATAGTCTACCCTACTGTAATTTGAATTAACTTTGATTTTAAATGGCTAACTTTTAAGATATTGGAAGTGCAAGCATACAAAATTAATTTTTGCAGGCACACCAAAACTCTGACACCATAGGCTTTTACAGTAAGAGGTTCTATTAAAATGGCTCAGTATTACCTTCTAAGTGACAACAAATGTTTGATAAGTGCACCCCTATTTAAATCATGTATGTAGAATGAAATTTAGATCACTGTTTTGGTTTTGAAAATTTGATGTTTTCATCGGACTATGCAGCATTAAATTTCATGACGAGGGAGAAAACACTGAGTTAGTGCATCATTATTGTGTTGTCAATATACCTGAGTGCATGCACGATTGTCTCCTTCAAATATACTAACATGGTTCCCACTCTTTATATGATTGGGATTTTTTCATTACTTTTCAGGACTCGAGACAGCTCTTTTGAATTACCAAATACAGAAATCCTATGGTTATCCTTATGAAATGTTACATGCTGCATAGCTTGGTACCCCCACCATGAACAAGCAGTCCTTAGGCTTGGCACAAACCATTACAGCATCGGACTATATATGGAAGATCTGCAAGGAGGGACCAGTGTAGTTATTCCCCCATGTGGCATGCACTACTCTGCGGCAATTCATCGTCAAGGCATTAATCCCATAGGCCATCAATTTATTAAGCCTGTGACATATAGCAATATCGGCATCTACTTTTGGATTGATATATATACATTCCGTAAATACATATAATTCAAATAAACTCTCAAAGTGAGATGCCGGTACATAGTTATTGCACAATATAACCGTAAATCGGGCCCATGAGCTTAACGCCTTGACTGCCTTATCGCAGACTAGCGCATGCGCAGAGGAACACCTACACTGGTCCCGATGACGTAAGCCTTTACGCCAAGTGTAAGAACTGCTTGTTCGTTGCGGGGGATGTGAGGATGCTGGAATCGTGTACTGACCATCCAAAAGTTAATGAATCATGGAGAATTCAGCACTAACGGGTCACAAAAATGTATTTGCAAACCAAGATTACAAAATTAAAACATGATTTCAAATTGTCAGGCAACTATATTTTCATGACTCATGACATTTCGCTTGTAACCACAGATTTCAAGGACTTTCCAGTACGTCCTTTTAAAAATAAATTATCAATTTAAAGTTGCCGGCTATACCTCACCCAGATACAAAAGAATCCAGGATCAAAAGCTCTCCAAATATACCTTTGCTTAGTTTGTTCAGTTCATGCCACTGAACATGTGGGAGGAGAGTTGAGGTCTGTGATGCATGAATGACACCATAGGTGGGATTCCCTCATCACATGACCTAGAGGGGTTCCCCCACACACAGGGGAAGCAATGGCAACCACCAAGATGGCAGCCACAGAAAGCTCTCAATTCAACTTTTAAAGTCTATTAATCTACATGATTTAATCAATTGTTCACACAAAAAGTAGCTGGTTATGATAAACAAACATTTGAACTTTACATTTATCATTTTAGATTGCAATTTCTAACATTCTTTTCTCTATATGGTTGTCTAAAAGTGTCAGTGCTGCTGGACTAAATAAAACACAACAGAAACAACCAATGTTAGCATTCTCCCCCCACATATGTAGTTGCATAAACTGAAAACTGGCAAATGTATGCTTGGAGAGCATTTGTCGGAGTACGGGCAGAGAGCGTGTATATAAACAGATGAGAGGGACAACTCTCATACTAGATCGTGTAACACCTGCCGACTGTGGCGCTCCAAGTGGTGGTTGTTGAACAAATGGGCTAACTCAAGGCATTGTCAATGGCAGTGAGCAATCTTCATACAGAAAACGTTAAATATCTCTAAAACTACACCTAGAAACAAACTGATTGGAATACACATAGAAAACATGTTTACCAACAAGATTATATTAAATTGATATGGTTAGGGTTCTGGATTTCTATTAATTTTGAATAAAACTGACGTTTTTCACTACGCGTACGGCAAACTCAAGGCATTGTCAATGGTCGTGTGCAATCTTCCTACAGAAAACGTTAAATATCTCTAAAACTACAACACCTAGAAACAAACTGATTGGAATACACATAGAAAACATGTTTACCAACAAGATTATATTAAATTGATATGGTTAGGGTTCTGGATTTCTATTAATTTGGAATAAAACTGACGTTTTTCACTACGCGTACGGCAAACTCAAGGCATTGTCAATGGTCGTGTGCAATCTTCCTACAGAAAAAGTGAAATATCTCTAAAACTACACCAAATAGAAACAAGCCGCTTAGTACACATATAGAAAACATGTTTACCGACAAGATTATATTGAATTTACAAGGTTAGGGTTCTGGATTTCTATTAATCTTTTAAGAAAATTAATGTTTTGCACTGAGCGTACCGGCAAACTCAAGGCTTGTTCAACAATAACCGCCAGGATCGCCACTGTAGCCTATGTTACCGATTTTCGCGGGAGTTGTCCCTATCATCTATTTATATACACGCTCTCTGGTACGGGTAGAGTATAAGCGACCTATATCTGGTCCCTTTAAATTTTAAGTACTTTGTGGGTTATTAAGGAGCAATACGAGCCCTCACTAAGAGATAGATTTCATGAATACAGTTGAGATTTAGTCACCAAGTATGGGAAAGGGGTCAGAAAAGTAACATAGGTCAGAGGTCACCAAGATGTTCCCTTCCGAAGGTCAAGGTACAGATGTTGAGAAGTTCAAAACAGAAATAACAACATCCGGTATGTCCCAATAGGGATGGCTGCCTTATGGGAGTTATGTTTAACACAGCTTGTGCTTAGTTTATAAAGTTACGGAGTGCCAACCTATTATTCTTGTAGCAGTCGACCAACATTGTTACCTTCAGTGCACTGTTGCTACTTAAATGTAGTAAAATGAAGTATCTTTCATAGAAATGTATGTATTATTTAACAGAGAGTGTCCGTCTAGTCACAATGGTTTTATTCGTGACCTCTGTCCCAAGTGGGACATTGTAGATTTTGTTTCATTATTCACATGTCAGAAGAACAATGTTTCCATATATATATGTGATTTCCCTCACGATATCAATATATCGATATATCAATATATCGATATCAATATCTATACATCTATACACAAAATTACAACACACACAAACAAATGAGATCATATTTAAACACCGGTACTGCCAAACTAGATCGATATATCAAGGTCTACACCGCTGACATCTCTGTATTCCTTGTCCGACAGTAGTCCCAGCTGTAGGCTTACTTCAAAACCATCCAATTGCCATGGCGTTTCAATTGTTACAATTGCCCAATACTCATCCGTCTTGATATGACCTTAGATGTTGCAAGGACGTAAAACTCCAACAACCAACCACCCAATATGCACATTGGTGATAAAGAGACGGCATACAATCTGATCTACCTATTTACAAAGTAATGTAAACGGCCGGAAGACCAGTGCGTCAGCACTGAAAAAAATGTGTCTTCTGATGAGTAAACTGTTAATGTTATACCATCATTTTTAACAATTAAGCTTCTTAGCATTTCCAGAAACCGATCTATACAAATCTCCAAACAAAATAACTAAACTGAAAAAAAAGCCCAAATACGTATCCACGTTTTAGTCAAATGAGAGTGCGCACTTATGGCGACTTTATAGTGCTGCCCCACTGGGAGACCAGGCCACCAGCACCAGGACCTGATTTCCCACTCAGTTACAGTATCCTGATAATGAGCTAACTAGTTCTTGTCCTATCCTAGTAATGCCGAACACCAGGCTAGGTAGTGACAAGTATCAATTGTATATGTCACTGGTTTGACTCGACGGGGATTCAAACTCCCGACCTTCTGCACGGGAAGCATGGAATCTACCGACTCGGCCACTGCATTCAGTACTTCGGGAAAGTGGATATGCAAAATTGCTTCTCTCCTAGGAGTATGCATCCAAATATAGGGCAAACCAAACCTGAACACGACCTCAACATACCCTATCCGCGCAGCATGTGCAGTCGCCTTACCCACAACATTAGTTCTGGCTATAGCCGTCAGAGGGTAGATTGTGGTGGAAATGACCTATTAGTATATAAGCCATTAATCACAACACAGACCAGACCGGATGGCCGAATGAGTTGAGCGTCTGTCTCCCGTTTTGGTAGATCGTGGGATTCGAAGCCACAGGTTCGAACCCTGGTCGAGTGAAACCAATGACTTCAAAATTGATAGTTGCTGCTTCCTAGCCAGGCGCTCAGCATTATTACGATAGGGCAAGGACTGGTTGGCTGTGTCAGGATAATGTGACTGGGTCGGATATTAAGGTCATGGTGCTGGCGGCCTGGTCTCCCAGTAGGGCAGTACTATAAAGTCACCAAGAGTGCGCACTGTCACAAGTCGGTACCTGTCCTGATATGACTTTAAATGTTTCCAGGATGTAAAACTCCAACAACAAATCAAGGAAACACATGTTCCACCTGTAGCAGCAAAGAGGAGTGTTCACATGTAACTAACTACCCCCCCCCCCCCCCCGCAACACACATAGCAAAGGCTTATTTAAATATGCAAAAGCTATCTGCAAAATGAATAGTTGATGAAGTGTATTGTAAGTCCCGACATCTACCCACATAAGGCCCCAAATTACAAACAAATCATTGTCACACATGTCAATAAAATATACACTTATATTTGGATATAATTTTGTTATTATTGTTGTAATAATAGCTTTTCATTTAAATTAACTTATATTAGAAGTCACTTTTCTCCCCTAAAATGAAACCCTGGGAAAAGTCATCATATGGAGGACACTGCGCATAGCTGAGAAGGCAACTAAGGTGAATATCTTTGGGAGGAAGTGGAGGCCAGATAAAAACCTACATGGATCAATACCGACTGATGCGTCCAACCTGATGATCATTCACGGCCCAGGGGGCCGTTGTGCTATCAGTTCGATGGACAGTTCCCTCAAAACCTGAGCCTCAGTCATTGTACTGTACATACACAAGTCCCCATATGCCTCCATTCACATTAATCTATTTATTTATTTCCAAATCGCTATTTATCTTTGTTTAAATGACATTTATATGTATGTGTATATATATATTATATATTATATTATATATTATATTATATATTATATATATAGTATAGTTATACGAATCTTACCTCGGCATAGATGATGTTTTCCCGAGGTACAAGCCTCGGATAGACGTGGGCTAGGGAGAAGGAAGCACATCTGGTCCAGCAATCTTTACCTGCTTATTCAGGATAAAAATTATCTTAATTTCAATGGATACTATCATGTTTTCCTCTTGTCACAAGCAAACATAATAGACGTGGAAAACAAGTTATCCGTCATCTATACCAAGGTAAGATTTGTATAACTATACTATTTTAGCTCGGTACTACACCTCTGGCTAGCCTCAGGCTAGGAAGACTTTTACGTAAATTTATTTTTATCCTCTTAACACCTCTTCATAACTATAAAGTTTCTTATTCTTCTGCACTACATAGTGTACCATATAGTATACCTAATCGTTAATACAAACATTCAAACATCATTTCAATAAACAATTATGTTTTTCTCACCTGTCTTGTTAATTGGTGAGTAGTTGAGTTGCCAGGCCACGAGACTTTTCTAGTTGTTTGTTGTAATGTTTAGCAAACGATCTAGCCATCTTCTAGCCTGCATGGGCTAGGATTCTCTTAAATGAGATTCCTAACTGTCTCGCCTTTGATACCATTGCGCCTCTTCTTGAGTGAGAAGCATAGCGGTCAGTGTTGACCCCCGCTTGTTTTAACACCGTAATTGCCCATCTAGCGAGAGTGTCCTTCGAAATGGCTTTGTGTGGTTTAATAAAGCTTATGCGGAGTTGTCTAGAGTTCCTTATTCCTTTAGTCTTGGATATATATTCCTTAATAGTAGACACTGCACAAATATGTCGATCCTCTGGGAAGCTAGTGAGATGCACTGAAGACAGTGGATCCCCTGTATGGTTAGATTTCAATAGTTTGTCTAAATCAAACATCGCCTCCTTACTGTCTATCTCTAATCCATTTAGAGACAGTGCTACAATAATCTGTCCAGTTACTAACAATAGTAGTACTGCTAACTTATAACCTAACTGTTTAACAGATAAATGTTTATTAGAAGGCCAATCGCTGAATAACTTAAAGACTACTGATACATCCCAAAACCTATTATATTTAGGCTTTGGTGGGTTTCTTTCGGATACCGATCTAAAAAAACAGGTAACTACTTGATGTTTACTGATTGACTGTCCATCTATTCTTGGTAAGATAATAGAGAGAGCACATCTTGCTGCATTAATTGCACCATATCCTAATCCTTCGTCTTCAAGCATTCTGAGAAACCTGATGACTTGCGCTAAAGTTGGTTTCATTACTCTAACGTCTTTCATTAAGCAATGTAAACCCCCACTTTTTCAAATAACTTGTGTACAATTTCACCATTCCTTTCCTCCACGCATGAGCTGTAAGCTTCTGCTGTGTTATTTTGTCAAGTCCAAATTGTTCTAAATATTTATTAAAAAAAGGAATGCCACCAATGGGGTTGTTGAGATGTCTCCGCGTGTCATAAGTGGTCCTTGATGCTGAAGATTTCCTATTTCCCTTGGTATTTTCATGCTGTCTCTCACTCCTATTGCTATTGCTGCAGCCATGGCTGTGTGTCCCAATCTGGCACTATTAGAATAGCATGAGCGTGATCCATCCTGATCTTGCGAACCACTCTGCTGATAATGCTGAATGGTGGAAATATATAATAAAATGAATCATCATTCCAGTCCATGGAAAAAGCATCAACTCTCCAAGCATCCGGTTCCGGATGCCAAGACACATACTTCTCAAGTTTGTTATTATTACGTGAAGCAAAGAGATCTACTTGTGGCTTTCCCCATTTTTGACAAACTTTGTGAAAAATGTTATCATTCAACGACCATTCCAAATGATCATGAAAGTGTCAACTTTCCTTATCTGCTAATGTATTTTGACTGCCTGGGATATGTGCCACTTTTAACCATATCCGATTTTCTTGTGCCCAGTTCCAAATAAGTTTGCCCATGCGGTTGCAAGCTTTTGAGCGGGTACCCCCCCATGTTTCTAATATAGGCCATCACCGCAGTGTTGTCTGTTAACACCCGTACATGAAACTTAGGAACTCGTACCAAACTTCTCAAGCCGAAGTAAATAGCTCTTAATTCCAACACATTAATGTGATCGGAAGCCTCATGTTCGAGCCAACGTCCTCCCGTTGCTTGATTACCCCTATGAGCTCCCCATCCTTCTAATGAAGCGTCTGTAGTTACTACCATATTTGGTTCCCCCATTCTAATAGGGTTAGGTGAATTTTGCAAATGTGTTAACCACCACTCAATATCTTCGATGCCTTCTTGAGAAATAGCCACTTTTCTCAACTTTACCTTTGGTACGAGCCAACGCTAAATTCTTATCAATTTTGAGTGATTTAATGTGAGCCTTGCCATATAAAATAGCTGGAGCGTAAGCTGTCATTAAACCTACCAAAACGGCAACTTGTTTAATTTTTGGTTTATTCAAAGCAAGCAGTTGTTCTGCAGTGGCTTTAAACTTATCTTTGTTTTGTGGTGTAAGTGTTATCATTACCTTAACCGTGTCAATAAAAAATCCTAAACATTTTAAGTTCTTTGTTGGTGTAAAACCTGACTTTGTTTTATGAACAGAAAATCCTAATTTTGTAAATGTTTGACAAAGATCATTTACTGCTTGTTGACACGCTTATTCAATGTAAGGAAACATAATATGTCCCTTACGTGCCATCAATGAAAAAATTGGTTTTAGCAATTTTGTAAATAATCGGGGTGCACAAGCTAGTCCATTTGGCATACATGTAAACTCATAAAGTTGGTCATCCCAAATAAATCGCAGCAACTTCCTAACATGTTTATAAATAGGAATAGTGTAATAAGCATCTCTTAAATCGACACTCGCAAGCCAAGAATTAGGCATAACTAGATCCCTTGCTGTCTCTAGTGAAAACATCTTAAAGTGTTTATATTGCACCATTTCATTTAACCTGGTTAAATCCAAAATTAGTTTAATATCTCCATTAGGTTTAGGTCGCAAAAAAATATTAGAAATAAATTCTCCTTCAACATGAGTGACTTTATCTATAATTCCCTTATCACAAAATGTATTCACTGCTCATGTTAATTCTCGTTTTTGATTTGAATTAAAACGTTAAGGAAAAGGCACTCTAGTTTGCTTTGGGTCAGTTTGTTTGTTTGTTGTTGTTTTACGTCCTAGCAACATCTAAGGTCATATCAGGACGGGTACCGACTTGTGACAGTGCGCACTCATGGCGACTTTATAGTGCTGTCCCACTGGGAAACCAGGCCGCCGGCACCATGACCTGATATCCCACTCAGTCACATTATCCTGACACTGAGCACACCAGTCCTTGCCATATCCTAATAATGCCGAGCGCCTGGCTAGGAAGCGACAAGTATCAATTTTAAAGTCATTGGTTTGACTCGACCGGGACTCGAACCCACGACCCCACGATCTACCAGCACGGGAGACGGACGCTCCAACCCACTCGGCCACCCCGTCTGGTGCTTTGAGTCAGTAATTAAAGGAATTCTGACCCCTTGTACGATACTCAAAATTGTTTGATTATCTGAAATGTTTTGACATTCAGGCACATAATTATTAGTGTTACCCGCTCTGAAGACGCTTACTATTGTTTGCGTAGTCGCCTCTACTTGTTCCCAGGACGGGGGAACGGCTTCTGGTGAGGCTGGGTCTGTTTGAACGGCCTGTTGCCGTCATTCCAGCCGAATTGCTGCCTGTGTCCACTGCCTCGCGACTGGTAACCGTAGCTCCCGCCTATTGCGAAGCGGCCTCGTTGCCCTGTGCGGCGTCCTCGAAAATCCTGTCTTGATTTTCTAAAAACAGTTTGGGTTATTGTCGATCTTCTTACCGCCCAAATGTGTGCCGGACTTGGACGCGTTTCTACCTGTTTAAACAGGTATTGCAACTGACCTCCAAACATTTTACTTTTGTCGAGAGGTTTTCCTTTGATGGGTTTGGGAGGCAGGAAGAGTGTGTATTCCTTCACATCATTGTCTACTACTTTCTTTGAGCATGCTACCTCCTTTCCAGCGTCGGTGCAAACCGCTTTAAAGACATTCTCAAACCTTCTGTACAACAAGAAATTACTTGTCGCTGTCAGCAAGGCAATGCTGGAATCCATGTCAGCACACAGAGTTTGGAAACGATTTTCCGTCATCATCATATTTGCCACCGGAACCATTGCCGCTAGAGCTGCCAATACACCCTTGTGTACTGTGTGTAGACGGGACTCAAACTTTTTCCTGGCATCACTCAATTTCACATCATCGTCCATTTCTTTATCTGCTGACTCGGGAACGCCTTTGATCCCGGTGTATTGCTCAGCCAGCTTCGTGATTACTTCGGCTGACTTAAACGTGTGGAAATGTACACATATGGTCTTCCTCATCAGCGTGCAAGTATTTATCTTCTTCTTTTCAATCTTGATCTTTTTCAACACTTTCCCACCGATTTTGGCATATTTGCCAACTCGCTCGGTGTCAGACTCTGAATCAGTCGACGTTGAATCTGCCGATGAGTCTGAAGAAGAAGACTTGCTTTTTCTTAGACTTGCTCTTTTTTGTCTTTTTGACGGCAGTGGCTTTGGCACGAGCTTTGTAGTATTCGTCTCCGTCAAACAATTCTGCTTTCCTTTTATGTTTCCTCTTTCGGGAGGAAAAGTCCACTTCGTCTGACTCGTCCGTGGACGTATCGTGATCCGACCAGTCCTCCCACTGGATTCCTCCGATATGGCTTGTTTATGTCGCTGTTGTTTCGGCAACATCTCGTCCAGGTGCTGCTGGACTAGTCGGGTAACCCTGTCATCTAAATTAGACGGACCCGGGTAAGGCGACTGTTTGCGTGAGTGAGTTGGCCCCATTCCGGGTGGTTCGTCATCCTCACTGAGCACGTGCGATGCATCGGTCTTACTCCACTTCGCGGCCATCTCGCTCGTCTGCAAAACACAAAAGGGAATTTTTGTCAGAACTTGTGGGAATATGTGCAAAGCAACATATAGGTACTAAATCCGTATTTACATCAGCTTTAATACAGGCGTTCGTAAGCTAAATTCATGTCGTAAGGTCTTCAGCCGGACAAACGAAACCGAAACCAAACGAGGGGTAGGGACCAGTGTATCGTTCCCTCCCACACTCTCTGTTCCGTACACTTCTCCCACCCGTGGCTACTGCGCCAGCAAGTTGGAGCAAATGCTACGAAACTCGGAGGTACGCCTAAATATGGGGAATCCATTAAAGAGACCCAGGATAAAATCCAATGGCGAATCCATAAAAGAAACCCGGGATTATCCAAGCGATGACTGGCTCCAGCCAGTCACCTCTCCGTTCGGCAACGGGCAACAAAAAACACGATGGCTGGCTCCAGCCAGCCACCTCTCCGTTTGGCAATGGGCGGCATCTAATAACATGAAAAAACATAATAAAACTACTTTAAAAGTTTTACTTTCGTGTTAATAACATGGAGCATTGCTTTATACATCATAATTCATAACAATTTATAATTTATTTACATCTTCAAGACCATTCATAGCAGTATAGGTTCGTACAATCATTCATTTGTAAGTATACGTAAGTATTATATCACATGTCAGTATTATTTATATCTATAAGTACACACAGGCTAGTTTATTTATACTCACACTCAAAGTTCCAAGTTCGACTCAACCGAATACCTCTAACACTCAGCCCTAGTAGTCACACCATAAGTACAAGAGGGAGGGAGGGCGGGGAAGAAAGCCTAACAGGTGTTCACTGTATGAGTGCCAGAACAAAGTGAGTTGCAGATCCTAAGTTTTCAATTCTATATATACTATGGGTTTCCTTGGATATTATTCTTGACATTTGATATGATTGCTTGGGGACATGAATGTGTCCTCACTACCAGACCTAGCAACCCAGATGCATAATCCCAGGATCACAGATTTGAGATGAGTGGTCATGGCAATGCATTCAATTTTGTTTTCATTACTTTAGCAACATCAGTTTGGAATTGTCAGAAACACTCTATGTTGTGAGTTCATTCATTTCAGCAGATTTGTTTGGCAGTTTAATAAAAAACAATAGATTAATTAAATCCTAGTCTATGAATTACTGATGATATTATATACCATGCACAGATATATCTGGGTTCTCTAATTCTTTGGATTGTCCACTAGTAGTTTGGAGACCAACTTTGAATTTGTTTAATTTCTTTGTTTATAAATTTCAGCAAATAATTTGCAGCAAGGTTTTTGAGTTCTTTTGAAACTACCAGACCATTACCTCTAGAATATGAGTTTACCCAGTCTATCTACTTATATTACTTAGAAGTCCAATCTAGTCAGTAGATAGAAGTAACTCTATGTATGAGAATTACTTATGATATTATATGTAGCCAAAATGAATTTGATCTGGGTTCACTAAAATTTCAGTTTGTTAACTATAGGATGACTTTGGATTTGTTAATTTCTTTGCTTATCAGCATATTTTTCAAATTAAAGAGATATTTAATAAGCTCTATGTTGTGAGTTTTAACCCAGTTCTTCATTTCTAATTTATACTATTTGGCAACACAAGTAAGTCAGTAGATGTGAGGTAATCAATTGTTATGAATTACCCATGTTATTACATAACATGCACAATAACACTAAAAAACAACGTACTTACTCGAATTTCTGTCGTTTTAGGTTAAAAAACCACCGGAGCTTTATCCACAATGTCCTCCCGTTGTGAGTAAATTATGCTAATTGCTGAACCGGATGTGCTTCCTTCTCCCTAGCATGAGGCTAGCCAGAGGCGTAGTACCGAGGTAAAATATATATATACGTATGTGTGAGTATTTACATACATACACATTTTCTGAAAATATGAGTAGATATATATTTAATTACATTTATTCTTTTAAAATATAGCGGATATATATTCTAATATTCATACCATATACTAATATTTATACCATATAATATGTATACCATATACAAATAGTTATACCATATACTAATATACCACATACTAATACTTATAGCACATACTAATATTTATATCATATACTAATATTTATACCATATATATGCTAATATCGAAGACTAATAAATGTCATTAAATAAACACTCTAATACAGAAAAGCCATCACCTGTCATGTGAGCATGCGATGATCTGATCCCACCACTCTATTCAAAAGGAACCAAGGTATCTTGGCCTTGGATCTGGCTATTTTATAACTTGTTAGTAACATGAAGACCTAACGATTCACTCCCCAATTGCAATCGCCATGCCAGCTGGAATCCTAGCAAACCATCGATTATTCGTGTTATTTACTTTATTTTATTTTATGGATGCCTATTTGTGGTCTTTATATTTGACATGTTTTTTTTGTTTTACATGCGGGAATCCATTTATTTAACATAATAAGGTTATTAACTAAGGAAACTGTAGCTTGCAATTATCAACAGATGATAACACAATCCACGTGTATGCTCTACTGGGGTTCCACTGTTAAATTTAGTTACAAATCTGCAATTTGCCAATGAATACCTCTTGATACGCCCCAAATGGGCTACACTATATTATAGCTGCAGCACACTGGCGGGTTTCTATGGCAACCATTCATGTCTGCTGTGGCCAATTCCAGCGATGCAGGGTGCATGAAAGGCCACAAGCACTGGTATAAAATAGCAATCGTCATAGCAAAAATAAACAAATATAAATTCCTTTGCATTTCTCCATTATTACAATTTGACTGTGATCTGGGTATAGCACAACATAATGGAGAAAGCAGCCATTGGTGCCTATATTGTGATAGTTGGTTCAAACATGGCCAGAGAAATGAATCCTTTATATTACAATAAACTAAATACATTGAGCAACATTACACACCGATAATATAATGAACATATAATATATTGTGAGTTTCGCACAATATAAATAGTAACAAATATCAAATGTATATAGACGTTTCCCCCTTCTTTTTCTTTAACATGAATAAAATTGAATCCTGGCTTGCGAAGGTTTTTCATCCAATTCAGTTTTACAAATATTCTTGTAAAATATCAAATATAATATATATCAGCATTCGAAATATGGCTTTTCCGAAATGAGGCTTTGCACAGAGAATGACATCGTTAACCCATACTGTAATGGCTAACTTCTGCACACCTTTTGACACCTCTCAGGGTGACTGCCAGAGATCATAACTTGACCTCACAAACCCATCTCCCCGCATCACCAAATATATCAACTAGGAACGTTATGTCAGAATACATTAGTTTCTAAAGCTTCTAAACTTGAACAAAATTCTGCTCTTTGCGATATAATATGACACCCCCAAAATACAACAATGAACAACAATTCACATTCAAATTATTACAACACAAAAATATGTGGGTCCACTCTCCTCTAACTACCGGGCGCAGTGGCCGAATCGGTAGAGCGCAGACCTCCCGTGTGGTAGATTGGAAGTTCAATTCCCCGTCAAGTCAAACTAATGACTTATCAAATTTATATTTGTCGCTTCATAGCCTGGCGCTCGGCATCGGGGAAGGACTGGTTAGCGCAGTGTCAGGATAATATGACTGAGTGGGATATCATGTCATGGTGCTGATGGCCTTATTTCCCAGTGGCAAAGCACTATAAGGTTACCATGCGTGTGCACTGTCACAAGGTGGTACCCATCCTGATATCACCTTAGATGTTGCCAGGACATAAACTCCAAAAACCAACCAACCAAACTCCTGTAACTGCTAAGGTCACAAGAAAGCGCCTTAGTATTCTATAAGTTTTCTACAAACAGAAATTCTGTAAGACATGTTGTGGATCTTCTTCAACAGAGAGGCTGCCAGCCAGTGAGGAGAGTGCTCAATGCCAAAGGTCACATACATGGATCTATGGCTGGTCACAGCTGGCATTGCACATAGCTCATAAGTGCAAGAGTGGGTAATTTTGTTGGGTGTCGTTCGCTGTCACTAAAAGCTGTCAGATATAAGTAAAAATAATTAAAATATGACCTGTTGTCCTTAAAAACAGACTGCCTTCATCTGAAGAAGTAGTCACTTACTTGAAACAGGACATATGTAGTGATAATAGATTACGCTATACCTGTGGTGTAAAAGTATCACTTTCCTACACTTACCTCTCCACAACACACCTCTCCCATCCCCATCTCGACCCACAGAGGGGCCATTATGTACTAGACCGGAAGTACTAAATGGTCACTGACCTCTTAATTCTTTAAAAGATCATTCTAAAATGAGTTGCTTTTTCCTGTGTTTTAGGGGGGAGAGATAGATAACCGTATCTGTTTGGGGAATTTCACGTGACATATTTGGTTGAGGCAAGGGAAATCTAAATTATAGAGACTAGCATTTGTAGCAATAAATAATACGTTAGAATTATTGAAGAAGTCGTAAACTACGTTTTAATAAATACCACACCACTGTGTGTTTGTCGGTGTGTGTGTGTGCGTGTGTGTGTGTCAACATGGATACTAGTTTTCACATGGTTAATTAATATACCAGCTTAAATGGTTAATTAATATAGCTTAAACTGTTAAAGGAACCATTGACCATTCATACCGAGTGACTAAAGGATTTATCGATGGAATACAAGTATAATCGTGATATTTAAATTAATGCACCAATTGATCACAACCTCAATTGAAAAATTCAACAATTGTCATCTAATTGCAATTTTTTTAAGGTTGAGTATTTTGTCTGGAGTGGTTGTATAAATTTGTTTGGATGGGTGTGGTTCGGGAAATGCTAGAAGAATACCTCTGTCACCAAAATGAATATTGTGAAACCGTAACAATTGAAACGCCATGACAATTTGAAGTGCCTGTTACTGAAGTACTGCTAGGCTACTGTAGGAGAAGAAATCCTTACTGGTCTTTAAATGTATCATTTGTAGGCATGTATATGGAATTGTTAATTTATTTAATGCAATTCATTTTCAAAATAACAATCGTGTGACTACTTTTTCTTCTATATATAAAAACATACCAGTCTTGTAAATGATTACTTCTTGCAATCTAGGATAGATATATATATTCTATATTCTATAATCTATGGCATTTTCGTATACAAATTACCAGATGGGATGGCCGAATGAGTTAGAGCGTCCGTCTCCTGTCTTTGGTAGATCGTGGGTTCGAACCCTGGTCGAGTCGAACCAATGACTTAAAAATTGATACTTGTCACTTCCTAGGCCTAGCCAGGGGCTCGGCATTATTAGGACAGGGCAAGGAGCAGTGGAATGAGGAAGACCAATCGTCCACGATTGAAATTTCCCCTGCTTAAACAACTAATGGACCCAAAAAATATATATATATACGATTCCCCCTTCAAAACGCGTTCCAGTAGTCTATATTCATAACGCAAACATTATGGCAACCTTTTGTTCAACAAACATGCCTACAGAAAAATAATTATGTAATTATTACACGTTTTTGTTGTTGCCATTTTACACTACAGTACACTGCCACTGAGTCTACAGTAGAATCGATCCGAGTAACAATGTGAATGTCCCACAATGTCAATGAATAACAAAACAAATTAGTTGTGCTCAAATTTATCAATGAATTGGCTAGCCTATAACTTAAGTCTAATTTGTCACTGGAGGTCTAATTTGTCACTCATCGGTTTAGAAAGTGGCAGTGAACGAGAAGACCTAACATTAGCACTGCAATACTATTAATTATAGTCATAGTCATAGAGATAGAGATAGAGTAGACGTGACTATGACTAGTATGACTATCACTCTGTGACTAACATTAGTAACAAGACTTGTTACAAGTGGCAGCTCGCCAAGACTGCAGACGCAGCTGTCAAAGATGTACTCACCGAATGCCATGTCCTTCCATTCGTTTACAGGTAATAGCTGTATGCAATACTTGAATAGACTCCCTTTGGGTTATCTGCAACAGTACGTGCATGTGTTTCCGCTTGCAAAATACGCAATTCGGTTAAAATTAGCCGAAAGAACTCCTCACATCTGTCGCTTGACTGGGCG
Organism: Branchipolynoe longqiensis; assembly: GCA_030323885.1. Classification (NCBI taxonomy): domain Eukaryota; kingdom Metazoa; phylum Annelida; class Polychaeta; order Phyllodocida; family Polynoidae; genus Branchipolynoe; species Branchipolynoe longqiensis. Next base: position 16,288,436 of record CM059203.1, read on the forward strand.
TGACAGGCCCATCAAAACTTCCGGTCTGTCGCCATCTGGTGGGATGCTGAGTAACTGCAACATGTTTGGTTGTTTCCTGCTTAATTTGCCACCCTTGCATAAAACACACCAAAAGTGATGACAAATTTCATACACAAGTGTGTTCTAATATGCGTTCTTTGTCAAGGTAGAACAACACTGAGTGGTAAGTTACCTTTTCCTTGCGGCGAGTAACAGCTGTCGGGTCACCCGAGTTGCTAGAATTTCAAATCGAACACCGCGAGTGGAGTCGACAAATACAAGTGCCATGTGCAAAACGATCCGACCCCAGTCACCCACGTCTTGCCTAGGGTTGTCTAGTAGCGATGACGTCACATTTGTGCTGGTACCTGTAGGATAGCAGCTACCAGTACAAGTCCTCGTGTTGTTTTAATGCTTCTTTTTTTTATTAACCCAGATTAATTAAATGGAAATATAACTAAACTATGCAATCATAAAATACTTTAAATCCTATTTTGCTGTAGATATATCGGTTTAAAAAAAAATTGGATTAAGCCACCATTTTGTCCACCCCGAGCGTGGAGAAGCATGTTCGTTTGTTTCTCTGTTCAACTCGAGTCTCTAGGATGTGCGCATGCGCTAAAAAGTGACTTGGGTCATCCGAGTTGGTTAATCGAATACGCCCCTGCTGTTTGGTGAAGTTGCCTGGTCCCCTGGCCTTTGTTTCAACAGAGGTCGCCACTGTGCTCGTTTCAAAGGTGCAGCGTAGATAAAGGATTCACCATATAGTACATGGGGGAATACCAGCCCTATATAAAAGCTGTCGAAAAAGCGGGGAAATGAAATGAGATCCTAATTTCACAATCTAAATATTCTTTTTATATGTCTTCATATTTCCCCGCTATCTTTGAGTTGAAAAATATAATAAAACATAATCCAGCAAACGGAAACGGAAATAGCCTTCTATGGGCACCGCCATTTGTAAACTCGTATTGTTGTTGTTTTGGGGAGTTTTCAGTCGCATTGGTGCGCTGAAGGCTGCAAATCTGCAGCACTGAATGGGCACCGCTGAAAGCAGTCCCATGTGGTCGGGAGTTGGGTTCCGGTGTGTAGTGATCAGAGGAATTGAGGGGCAGGGGGGAGGGGGCGGAGGAAGAACAAGGCAGCCTAAGAGTCCAACCACAGTCCTCTGAGAGGGCCGGGGGAGGCTGGGTGGTTGGTGTAGTTTTACACCCCAGTAAGACCCTAGGCCATACAAGGATGTGTGTTGAATAACAAATCCAGCAAACGGAAACGGAAATAGATCGTCAAACTTTGGTCCGCAGCAAGCAGGATGGACGACAGCAATTGGCCTAACGCCTTTATGATGCGCCGCCGCAGAGTAGCACAAGCCAAGTCGCGGAACAACTACACTGGTCCCTCGCTACAGACCTTCCATATATGGTGCGATGACGTCACTGGGACCAGTGTACCGTTCCTCCACGCTACTCTGCAGTGCAGTTGCAGCGATTGCTTAATAATATATCAAAACAAATGCCCCCTGCCATAGAATTTGCCGATATGCGCAGTTCAAATCTTAGATTTTATTCAAAGTTAAAGAAATAAAGAACAATTTGGCATAAACATGGAGTTTATTCCGCGGAAACAACTATGCACTATCATGAACGAGACTCGGGTCACCCGAGTTGCTAGAATTTCAAATCGAACACCGCGAGTGGAGTAAAAAAATAAAATACTTTGCTGTAGTTATATCGGGGGGTCGGTCCTAAGCATTGCTTATTCATATTAGAATTTAAAGGCGAAAGCGACGGCGTTCTATGGCCGCCATCTTGTCTTTTTGCATTCTCACCCATTTCACCAACTCTGTGTTGATCCTGGAACCACAGTTTCTTGTTCCTGTTCCATACTAAAGCTATTTTGCCCGTATTTACACTACGTTGTCGTTCACCCGTGTACTACAAGTACAGGGTGAATAGCCAGTGCCAAGCAGACGTGGAGACAGCCATCCTTCCATCCATCACCAAACTGATCGCCGCCGCTTCTCGAGCCACCACCAAACTCTGAGAACAAGCCACACAGAAGGAACAAGTACGGAACCCTTATTCAATAAGCTGGCTCTGGTACACCCTGGTCAGAACGAACATCCCCCATCCAGTCGGCCTTCCTGCTTCTACCCAAGTCGCCGTCAACCGCTTCAGGACTGGCTACCGCCGTTGGATTGATGTCCCCAACCTCCAGCGCTGTCCCTGCAGCGCTAAGATCTTCAATGTGGCCCACATACTCGCCTCATGTGGCGCCGTCGACAGATCTGCCATCAGTGACTTCATGGAGGACGCTGACGGCCAACTCAGCGACAATAGGGCCGCTCTGGCTATCCTCTCCAGGATTTCCAAGTCATCCTGGAACGCACTTGCTCGCTTCTACCGGCAGAACACAGACATCATCAACACGGTCGGTCGCCCAGACCATGACATCGAGGGCTAGCAGGCCCCACCTCATTGCCATAGCAACCTCACTAAACCAAATGTGCCCAATAAAAAAACTCAAAATAAACAAACAACGAGATCCATGGGTGAACAATGAGCTAATAGCCCAGATAGAAATCAAAATAAAACTAGGGAACCTGGCAAAATGCACCAAAACCCCAGCAGATAGACTAGCCTACAACACGGCTAGAAATAAGTCCCACAAAGCTGTCAGAACAGCCAAATAAAAATACATAATAAGCCAAGATGATCAATGGGGTAGTAACACAAACAAATTCTGGAAAAATGTAAATCTACTATTCCCCAACAATAAATCTAAAGACTGTATAGCACTCACAAATGAGAAAGGTAGCACACTAATAAACCTAGAGGCAGCAGACAAACTAAATGACCACTTTGCCTCAGTGGGACAAAAACTATCAACAAAATTCATACGGGATTGGAAAAACAAGTCAGAACAAATACAAGATGAAATCCCCACCTGCAAAACTATTGCAAAGGAATTACAACAACTAATACAGAGCATAGACACAAATAAACCAAGTGGTATAGAAAATATCCCAACTAAAGTATTAAAACATGCTCTACAAGCCATCCCAGCTTAAATAAACTACTACAGAAACTGGATGACTGGTGCAAATCTAATAAAATAACCATAAATGCCAGCAAATCCAAAACAGTCCTCTTCTCACATAGACCACTACCGGAAAGTAATGCCCAGTGCTAACTAGGAAACCAGGTGCTGGAAAAAGTAAAACACTACAGATACCTAGGCCTAGAGCTGGACAGCCAACTAAACCTATGTGACAAAAATCATACAAAAAGTAAATCACAAACTCTGGTTATTTGCCAAATTAAGAACATTCATGACAGAAGAAATGTCAATAAAGGTCTTCAAAGGAATGGTACTCACATACTTTGACTATGGAGACACAATTTACATGGGAGCAAAGCAAGAACTGCTCAACAAGCTGCAAATCCTACAAAATAAAGCATTAAAAATATGTCTCAGGGTGGACAGAATGCACCCCACCTATGACCTGCACATGCAAACCAAAGCAAAATTGCTAAAAAAAAAAATTTAAAAAAATAGAAGACTAGTACACCTCAAAACACTCGCATTTGGGTACAGTCGCGATAGGAAATACCAAAAGCAACCACCCAGAGATACACGAATAAATAATGCACCACTAATAAAACAAACAAGGAGCCGCATAAATGCCCATGAAAGAAGCACATTAGAAATGGCTGCTAAGGCTTGGAATGCCCAATCAGTAAAAGTAAGGCAGATCCCTGATCTAAAGACATACAACATCTCTGTAAAAAAGGGAGGACGCTGATGACAGCCTAGGGCGAGAACCCCAGATGGGCATGTGATATGTCACGGCCCACAAACAGGGCTGTCCCAAGGGAGAAACCTGGACCACCCTCAGTAGATAACAAACAACAACAAGAACTAAAACCTTTAGCTATCTAACGGTCCTTCCCTAAATCGGATCGACCTTGGATAGCCAAACCCAACACAAAACAAGCTCAAACATATATGAGCCAAGAACACACTTAACTGCCAACAGCTACCTAGCAGTCTTTCCCTATTTCAGATCGACCTAGAATAGCCAACCCCAACACAAAACAAGCTCAAACATCTACAAATACTAAATAATCACCATGTAACCACAAAGGGCTACTAGAGCAAATAATGCGCCACTACTAAAGTAGACCAGAAGCCAAAAAAAATCTCATGAGAGAAGCACGCTGGAAATGGCTACCAAGGTGTGGATTGCCCAAATGGCAAAGGAATGACAAATTCCTGACCTCAAAACTTATCAAAAATATCTGTGCAAAATAAGGATAAGAAACCCCCACTAAGCTGCACTGCAAAGGGGCATGTGATATGTCACGGCCCACCAGTGGGATGCCCAATGGAAGTAACCATGCCAAAAGTAGCCAGATAACACACCACACAGCTATGTACAAGCCTATGATATGTAAATAGGAGTAGGCTAGTCTAGTAATAAGAGTAGAACAAAATAAAATAATACATATATGCCAAGAAAATCCAAAAAAACTAACATAGGCTACTAACCATACCAACTAATTATCTATCTGCTACTGAAATGCAGGCAATCAAATACCTTATCAGCAGCTACTGTGTGGTAAGATAACACCAACACTACAACTGGGCAGCATTGAAAACAAGCCTGGGTACCCGGGCTTATATGCTATGGACAGTATAAATACAGCCTCAATTTAAAAAAATAAAATAGCTGACATAGGCTACTAACCATAGTAATAGCACCACTACCAACTAACCACTAATTTTCACTAACAACAACCAGGTAACCCCACCCACTGCCTAACTAATCCCATCCTCACTTCACTTCTTCCTCTGGCCTTGGCCGGACTTACTGTTCATACCCGTGAATCTGGAGGGACTGAAGTTTGGATCCTGGTCGAGTCAAACCAATGACTTATAAAATAGGTACCTGTTGCTGCTTGGCGCTTGGCATTATGAGATCAGGACAGGGACTGGGCGCACAGTGTCAGGATAATGTGACTGTGTGGGACATCAGGTCATGGCGCCGGCGGCCTGATTTCCCAGTGTGGCAGCACTATAAAGTCGCCATGAGTGTACGCTGTCACAAGTCGGTGCACAGGTCTTACTGGGGCGTAAAACTATACACCAACCACCCAGCCTCCCCCTGCCCTCTCAGAGGACTGTGGTTGTGCTCTGAAGCTGCCTTTTTCCTTCTTTCCTCCCCCCCCCCCCCCCCCCCCACCACTCGCCCCTCAAATCCTCTGATCACTACCCATCGGAATCCAACTCCCAACGACATCGGACTGCTTTCAGCGGTGCCCATTTAGTGCTGCAGATTTGCAGCCTTCAGCACACCAATGCGACTGAAAACTCCCCAAAAACAACAACAGGGAGAATCTTTTATCTATGTGCAGAGGTGCATGAATTTTCTGCTATTATCATTCACTTTTGTTGGTGGCAATCAGAACAATGTCATTAGCAAAATGGACATTTAAGTGCCTTCTTTAAGCATTGCATGCACAGAGAAAATAATGTATTATGCAATATATATTACTTGGGTATGTTGGAAATATATCAAAGACTTATTCTGGATTCTGATTTCATTCAGAAAATATTGGGAAAGTGATATTTAATGGGATGATCTGAGTCCAAATTTTATTAATTTGATTTCATCTTGAAAACAACCCACTCCACTTCACACACAGCGTCATCTTGTATTACAAATCCTATATATTTGTTAAACAATGGAATAGACACTCTAACATGTTGAGATCTTATTTTATAAAAGACGTTGGATGGCATATTGTATGAAATAAGTTATGTTAGTTTTAGCAAATTCATATCAATGAGTGATATTAAGAGTATTTCTCATAGGCATAACTGCAGTGGATTCAGTTGTTACTCTCACAACACTGTCTCCAGGATAGGTTCCTAAGCAACCCATTAGAAAAGGGGTTGAGAAGCTGGGAAGCATCATTTTGCAATCTAACATGATAAATAAATTGTATACGATGATAATTGTGCATGTTACCTGGTAACATGGGTAATTCATAACATAGATACTGAGCCTCTGATAATTGAATCTGCATTGGGTTGCCAAGTAAGGTGAACAATTTCAAATTGAATATCTCTAAGCAGTCATATCAAGTCAATGATCCTTGGATTTGCATTGGGTTGCTAAGTAAGGTAGCCATTACATATGCATGTCCCTAAGCCATCATATCAACATTCAAAAATCATATCCAAGGCAACCTATAGCACAACCTATAGCACTTCCTCAATCATTAGCACAGTTAACGGCATTCTCTGTGGTGGAGTGGTTAGAGTGTCTGACTTTTTTCTAGGTCAGACTCCTAATCTGAGGGTCGGCGGTTCAATTCCCCTTGCCCCCAGCTCTGCCAATTTGGATTTCCACTGCTGTGTATAACTTACAGCGTCATCAAAGGCCGGTTGCTCTCATACCATGTCTATGTGGTGTGGGAGGTTAATAATCCCTTGGGTCGGTAAAAGTGTAGGCTCGAGCTTTCTATCGACCAGCAGCGGAATGAGGAAGACCAGTTGTCTATGATTGAAATTTCCCCTGCTTAAACAAGTAATGGACCAAAAAAAAAACTCACTTTGCTTCTGACAGTCGTACAGTCTACACCTCCTAGCAGGTTTTCCCTGCCCTCCCAACCCTTTTCTCATCAAATCGGCTGAGTGTTAGAGGTGTTCGGTTGGTTCAAACCGTAAGCTGTGGTGCTCCCGATGGGAAAACCCATGTGGGCCCCGCGTAATTATACACTCCCGGCGCATTTTCCCAATTGGGGCACCACACCACGCTTACTCCCGACCAGGTAATGGTATATCCATAAGGCGTCCCTTGGACGAATAATACCGTTGTATCTTTACTTCCGCACCAAAACGGCAGATGGTCAACTAAGGCGTGGTCTCAGGGGGATTGACTCCTTACAGGATATCCCTATCATCATGCACCGCCATAGCTGCCATATATATTTTTTTTATTATTATGAAATTGAAATGCGTAGTGTTACCAATGTGTGTTGTTGTTTTTTTTCCTACTATATATTTTTAATTTCTGAATAATATAACAAAATTTAATAAATACGTACATCGGTGGGTTATGCCAGCTATCGATGTTTCAGCTATGGCATAGACCCAAAGAAACATCAAATAAAATATATCTCCTAATAAAGGCATATAGGAGGTGAGCCGTGAGCCCGCTTAAAACTAACAACGTGTGTGTGTAATTCTTTAAAAAAATAATAATGCTAATACTGACATACTGTATAGTATTTATGGATAATATCAAATGAATTGTACTACTAAACTGATAAGAGACAATAATCTAGTAATGTAAATAAATTGTAAATTTATTTCCCAGACTGGTCTCTTGTTATGAATTATGAATGTTCATCTGTCATAGCTCCTAAGTTAAGCATATGAGTGTGCAGTGGTCATAGATAGTCTTTAAAGTCGCCGGTTATACCTCACCCAGATACAAACGAATCCAGCATCAAAAGCTCTCCAAACATACCTTTGCTTAGTTTGTTCACTTCATGTCACTGAACATGTGGGAGGAGAGTTGAGGTCTGTGATGTATGAATGACATCATAGGTGGGATTGCCTCATCACATGACTGCTAGAGGGGTTCCCCACACACAGGGGAAGCCATGGCAACCACCAAGATGGCAGCCACAGAAAGCTCTCAATTCAACTTTTAAAGTATATTAATCTACATGATTTAATCAATTATTCACACAAAAAGTAGCTGGTTATGATAAATAAACACTTGAACTTTATATTTATCATTTTAGATTGCAATTTCTAACAGTTCTTTCTCTATATGGTTGTCTAAAGCCGTGTTTACACGGGGAATTGTAAAGCGAATCAGGCAAAGCGATTTATATGAAACGAATTAGTGGCACGTTTACACGGACCGAGTTTTTCGGCACCAGGAACCAGCAGCCTGCATCGCTTCATATAAACCACCTCGCAAGGTGGTTTACATAAAGTGAATCATATGAAGCGAATCAGCCCTAATCCGCCTCAGAGTCCTGTTTACACGGCGAATGTGAGGCGAACTAGGCAAGGCGCATTATATGAGCCGTTTTAACTCGCCCGTGTAAACACGGCTTTAAAGTGTCAGTGCTGCTGGACTAAATAAAACACAACAGAAGCAACCAATGTCAGCACTCTCCCCCTACATATGTAGTTGCATGAACTGAAAACTGGCAAAAGTATGCTTGGAGAGCATTTGTCGGAGTACGGGTAGTGTCTCTACTAGCGACCTATATCTGGTTTCTTTAAAACGTTGAGTTTGAATCATTTTGGTGTTCTCTGTGGCGGAGTGGTTAGAGTGTCTGACTTTTTTCTATGTCGAAGTGCTAATCTGAAGGTTAGTGGTTCGATTCCCCATGCCTCCACCTCTGCCAATTTGGATTTCCACTGTTGTGTATAACCAAAGACCCTATAATACTAAGATGGCTCACTCCCTATCTCTCCAATGGTAATGTAAATTTTGCAGTGCCACCTTGTGGTGGGTTTGATCAGCCGGCAGATGGTTGGTGTTTCACATGTAAACACATACAATTATATTATACATGAGATAGGTAAGTATGAATACACATCAATATGAAATTGCTATGAACAAATACCCATCATCATCAGCATCGCCATCATCACACACCTTTCACATTCATATATACATTTATACATATAATATAGCACCTGTTTACCCAAGAGAACAGCCAGCGCACCAAGTGGTGGGTTTGATCATTTTGATTACACAATACAGGCTGAGTGAGCCGTCTTAGTATTATAGGGTCTTTGGAAAAACTTACAGAGTCATCAAAGGCCAGTTGCTCTCATACCATGTTGTGGTGTGGGAGGTTAAAAATCCCTTGGGTCGGTAAAAGTGTAGGCTCGAGCTGTCTATCGACAAACTGTCTAATGGTGAAAACAAGTCCATTCAGACTTATCCATGATAGGCAGTATAAATCTTCAAGAACAATTTTGAACACTACTCTGTTTATAAAAGTATTAGTTCAGCAATTTGCCGCTAAGTGCCGCCAGCGACCTCTGTGCAGAACCCATGTGTGGAGGCACACAGACGGCACCTATCGGAAAACATGGGAACTGGAACCCGACTATTTGGTCAAGGCACTCTCCTCAATTAAAGGTCAGATTATATTTTGTTTCCGGGTCAGTTTATAAAGGAAGGCTTGATTAGCAACGCGAGATGGTAAATACACCTGCTTAAATCCATTATTAATCTGTTATTTTCCCTCGCAAATATAAACTGTTTAGATCAGTTGCTAAGTATCAACGAAGTGATATGTGCTGTTGTCATTTTTTTAAAGTAGTGCAAGTCCCACTCAGAGCTCGTTATCCGGTTACATATTACTCATCACATAAGTTACTCCTTGAAGGAGTATAACTTTAATTAGTAATATGAATAAGCAATGCTTAGGACCGACCCACCGATAGAACTACAGCAAAGTATTTTATGATTTTTTTTTACTCCACTCGCGGTGATCGATTTGAAATTCTATCAACTCGGGTGACCCGAATACGGCCATCGTTATATTTCATTTGTGCACCCATGTTTATGCCAAATTGTTATTTATTTCTTTTAATTTTGAATAAAATCTAAGTTTTGAACTGCACGTATCGGCAAATTCTATGGCAGCGGGCATTTGTTTTGATATATTATTAACCAATAGCTGTCGTCCACCCTGATTGCTGCGGACCGAAGTTGGATGAGCGATTTCCATTTCCGTTTGCTGGATTTGGATGTTATTCGAGAATGCTCATGGGTTTCTCGGTTATTCGAGAATTCAACACGAGTTTACAAATGGCGGGGCCCATAGAGGCCTATTTCCGTTTCCGGTTGCTGGATTTTGACGAAATCCTCTGTGGGTATTGTTTATGTATATATTGTTTATGTATTTGTATATATATCTACATGCGTTAGTCTTAAGCCTCCCCGTGGGTGGGTCGGTATAAGCTATATTATACCGACCCACCCTCTGGGGAGGCTTAGGACTAACGCATGTAGATATATACACATATTGAGACAAACAATACTCGTACTGAACATGACTTCGCCAAAATCCAGCAAACGGAAACGGAAATAGCCTTCTATGGGCGCCGCCATTTGTAAACTCGTATTGAATAACAGAATAATCCAAATCCAGCAAATGGAAACGGAAATAGATCGTCAAACTTCGGTACGGAGCAAGCAGGATGGACCACAGCGATTGGCCTAACGCCTTAATGATGCCCCGCCGCAGAGTAGCACAAGCCAAGTCACAGAACAACGACACTGGTCCCTCGCTACAGATATTGGTTAATAATATATCAAAACAAATGCCCGCTGCCATAGAATTTGCCGATACGTGCAGTTCAAAACTTAGATTTTATTCAAAATTAAAAGAAATAAATAACAATTTGGCATAAACATGGGTGCACAAATGAAATATTAATAGCTTACTTCGCGGAAACGACGGCCGTATTCGGGTCACCCGAGTTGATAGAATTTCAAATCGAACACCGCGAGTGGAGTAAAAAAAAATCATAAAATACTTTGCTGTAGGTATATCGGTGGGTCGGTCCTAAGCATTGCTTATTCATATTACTTTATACTAAGTTACTATTGGTGTGACAGGGTACCCGGTAGGCCTAGGCTATTGGTTGAATCTGTTATCCAATGCTACATTGCTAGTACTGTAGTACCAGGAGCCTAGCTTGGGATTTTCTAGATAACACCCCGTACTAGTACTACAGACAGTACTGAACACAGCAGTGCCAATGAATCTTTTATCTATGGATTTTCAGGTTCAACTGTGTGTGCCATCAACTCACTAGTAATTGATGTCAATGATGGCTGTCGAGGAAGAGACTGTGTATGTGTCAGGTGCCTCTTAAACTGATGGACTGTTTTACAGTTGACTGCCTCATGTGTGAGTTTATTCCATCCGTCCATTACACGTTGGCCGAATGAAACTTTCTCATGTTCCAGTCTTGCATGTTGTACCGGATGGGATGACACGTTATTGCATTGGAATAAAATGCTATAAAACATTTCCAAAACTTTCAAAAGGCAGGACATTGCATACGTCATTATAGTTTATACAAATAATATACATATATAAATACATGGTAGATATAATCATGTCAAATGTGTATTCAAAAAGTAACACATGAAAACAGACTTATCACTTTAATTATTTGTATTAAATATAAATTATATATATAATGTATGGATCACTATGTACACAGATATATAATATATAGATGTAATATATAGCATATAGATATATAGAGAACAGGACAAATGCTGGTCCCTACTGCATAGCAGAACTAACTAGTCGCCATCGCGGGTTCGACACGAGGTTAGATATATATTTTACCTCGGTAAACAGCCTCAGGCTAGCCTCAGGCTAGGGAGAGGTAAGCACGTCCGGTACCAGCAATTAGCATATACAACTCACGACTGGATAACGTGTCGTTGGGTTGCTCCGGCAAAATTAGTCTACATACAAGCAAATACGCAGTAAGTATAATAAAAACTGTGGTTAGCTTAATTATGATGCATTAGAGCATCATTATGGAAAGTTTAGACTTTCGTTGGTCCATTTTGGACGAGTTATTTGGTTATAAACAACCAAGGATAGAACACTCGAGTGGGTTTCTCGAAGGAACCAAACCGGTCATTAGCGGTTATGTCAACACCCGGGTCACCGTGTGACTATGGGTAGAGATGTGGGTTTCGCCCTATCTCATGTGGAAATTCTCTCGTACTCTAATAGAGAGTAATGTTGGAGATGCACCTGGGTTTCTTTTATAGACTCCCCTAGACAAAACCTTTTCAGGCGTTTCTCCGAGTTTCGTAGCATTTTCTCCAACTTGTTGACGTAGTAGTCACAGGTGGGAGAAGTGTGCGGAACAGAGGGATGGGCGGGCCGATACACTGGTCCCGACCCCGCGTAAGGTTTGGGCTTGACCCACAACCCACGCACAAATTTAGCTTATTACGCCTGTGTTATAACGGTATAAACACGTTCTTTAACACCAATAGATGTCCAAATGAGTTTGAAACAACCATATTGTGACATATATATATACCGGGACTGACCAAAAATGTTTGTTTCAGTTCCCGATGGCCACGAAGCGAAGTAAGCGCGGTGCAGCAGCAGCCGAGGGGCGTGTTCCGAGTGGAGTGGACGAGGAGTACGACTCCTCACCTGTGTTGTCGGCAGGGCCGTCGACACAGCCCCGGCCGCATATCCTCTCCGACCCGGACGAGGACGCAGTGCCTGATGTGCCTGCGCCTCCAGATTGGGAGGCTCGCTTTGCAAGATTGGAAAGCCACATCTTGACTGCCAAATCGCCTGTGTCTCGGAAGCGGCGTAGGCCGAGTGTCCAAGAGGATTCATTTGAGGATTTCTTGGACACAGACTCGGCGGTGGAGCTTAAGGCTCCTCCTCCTCCTTCTCCTAAACGGAGGAAGAAGAAGAAACAGGTGATTTCTTCGGGTGATGAATTCACCAAGGAGCGGGCAGAGTCTGGTTTGCGCAAAAAGCGGAAGACTAAGTCCAAAAAGAAGAAGAGGAAGAGGAAATATTCTTCTTCTGAGTCGTCCACTGAGTCTACTTCTACGGAATCAGACTCAGACACCGTATATGAAGGGGTCTATGCGGACATTGGCACTAAAGTGGCTAAGAAGGTGGAGAAGCCAAAGGCTAAGCGGGTTAAAACCACTACGCTTATGCGCGAGACCGTGAATGGTCATTTTCGCACGTTCAAACCGGCGGAGGTTATCTCCAAGTTAGGAGATGAGTTAACAGGCATAAAGGGTGTTCCCAACTCCATCATTAAAGAAATGGATCGGGATGTCAATATGACGGATGACCGTAAGAAGTTTGAGGATGTGTTGCACACAGTGCATAAGGCAGTGTTGGCTACCCTAACAGCTATTGTTCCTGTGGCTAATAGGATGCAGAGTGAAAATAAGTTCTCGTCTTTGGCTAAGACAATGGACAAAGGCATTGCAGTACTAGCGGCGGCAGGTAATTACCTGTCGTTTCGAAGATATGAAAATGTCTTCAAGTCAGTTTGCACAGATGCTGGCAAAGAAGTGGCTCGCTCTAAGAAGGTTACCGATAATGAGGGGAAGGAGTTTACGCTCTATCTTGCTCCAGAGCCGATTAAAGGGAAACCTTTAGATAATACCAAGATGTTTGGCGGTCAACTACAATACCTCTATAAAGAGGTAGAGACTGCAGCCAAGAGTGGCAAAAACATGGATGGCAAGAAGAAACAGGAAGTTCCTCGTTTCAAAAAGTCACGAGGGGATTTTCGTCCACGACGGTTCACCAGAGGAACCAGACCGAGTTCAAACTTCGGTCAAGGGTTTCGGGGCCGGGGCGCTCGCCCAGGCTGGACCGACAACACCGCACGGCCAATAGGTCGAGGGTTCAACTCGTCGAGACCTTTCCCCAGGGGCGGGTCCAAGTAGAGGTCCAAACACAAACTTTACAAGTCCCTGCAGCCTCTAAAAACACACAAACTGTAAGCAACTTTGTGGCTGGTAATATTAGTAATCATATTTCTGAGTGGCACAAAATTACTAGTGACCAAGAAATTATAGAAATAGTTAGGGGTGTTCAAATTCCCTTTACACAAATTCCTGTACAAAGTATAATACCTTTTCCATATAACATTCAACCAGTTGAACGAGACGCACTAACTAAACAGGTACATAAATTCTTTGAGAAAAGAATTATACAAAAAGTGACACACTGTTCAGGACAGTTTATTTCAAACATTTTCTCGAGACCGAAGCCTAATGGTGATGTTCGAATGATCCTGGATTTAACAATCCTTAATAAAAGGGTGGAATATCGACATTTTAAAATGTTCTCTCTAGATACGGCACGAGATCTGATTACACCAGATGCGTGGATGGCTAGTGTTGATTTACAGGATGCATATAATACGCTTCCCATAATGGAACAATACCGAAAATTTCTTCGATTTATTTGGGATAACCAACTCTATGAGTTTACCTGTATGCCGAATGGCTTAGCTTGTGCGCCACGTTTATTTACTAAATTGCTTAAACCTGTTTTCTCGGTAATGGCGAGGAAGGGTCATATAATGTTTCCATACATAGATGATTCTTTTATTATAGCATCAACACAAATTGGTTGTGTGAATGCAGTTTTGGATTTATGTGCATTACTCACTAAATTGGGGTTTTATGTACATCAACAAAAGTCAGTGTTTAAACCAACAAAACAACTCAAATGTTTAGGGTTTATTCTGGATACACAGTCCCTTACAGTGTCGATAACAGAACAAAAACTAATTAAGTTTATGACTACAGCGACTCAGCTTATTAAGTTATCAAAGCCAAAAATTAGACAGGTTGCTGTTCTTATTGGCATAATGACCTCATATGCACCTGCTGTGTTATATGGGAAGGCCCATATTAAGTCGCTAGAAATAGATAAAAATTTAGCGTTAACACGAACTAAAGGCAATTTTGAGCGAAAGATGTTTATTTCGCAAGAAGGGTTACAGGATATTGGATGGTGGATGCAACATATAGCAAGTTCACCAAATCCAATCCGCATGGCGGAACCTAATACAGTAATTACTACTGATGCTTCGTTAGAAGGTTGGGGAGCTCATCGAGATGGGGTCACAACAGGAGGTAGATGGCTTGATGATGAAAAATCAGACTATATTAATGCACTAGAATTGCGTGCTATTTATCTGGGCTTACGTAGTTTAGTAAAGATAAATAAATCACAGGTTAGAATACTAACTGATAATACTACTGCCATGGCATATATTCGTAACATGGGTGGAACCAAATCAAAGTCTTGCAATCAGTTATCTAAACTGATTTGGAACTGGGCACAGGCTCAACAAGTCTGGCTGACTGTAGCGCATATTCCAGGGTCACAAAATACACTTGCAGATTATAAAAGTAGAAATTTCCATGACCATTTAGAGTGGTCTCTCTCTACACATTTGTTTAACTTCGTTTGTGAAAAATGGGGTACACCTGAAGTTGACTTATTTGCATCACGAAATAATAACAAGTTACCCTGTTATGTTTCTTGGCATCCTGAACCGGATGCTTGGAAAGTAGATGCGTTTGCTATTACTTGGGAAAATAATTATTTTTATATTTTCCCACCATTTAGCATTATCAGCCGAGTAGTGAGAAAAATCGGCTTGGAAGGGACACATGCGATACTGGTGGTGCCCGATTGGGACACGCAACCTTGGCTGCCAGCAGTTTCACAACTGGCAAAAGATCGTATACGATTCCCAAGAAAACTCGGGAATCTGACGCACCACGGACCGCTAGTGGTTCACGGCGACGTGTCAACGACGCCCCTATTGGCATTCCTTTTCTAAGGAAGCAGCTACAGCAATTTGGATTGGATAGAATTACTGAAGATAGGATAGTATCGGATGCCTGGAGGCCAGGAACTGTCAAAATGTATACAACCTATTTAAAGAAATGGGGTGTACATTGTTTGTTAATGAAAGTTAAACCAACAAATCCAAAGATTTCACAAGTAGCTCGGTTTCTTCGTTCTCTAGAGGATGAAGGACTTTCCTTTGGATCGATTAATGCGGCGAGGTGTGCGTTATCAATTATATTACCTAGAATTGATGGCGAAACAGTTGGAAAACATTATGTTATTTGTTATTTACTTCGTTCAATTTATCAAAGGAATCCTCCAAAACCAAAGTATAGTCGGTTTTGGGATGTTTCTATAGTATTTAAGTTGTTTCAGGCTTGGCCTCACAACTCGTGGTTAGATATAAAACAGTTAGGTTTTAAGGTCGCGGTCCTGTTATTGTTAGTAACCGGACACAGAGGACAGACGATTGTTGCTTTATCCTTAACTGGATTAGAAATAGACAAGCAACAAGCTACGTTTGATTTAGAAAAATTGCTTAAATCGAACACGTTAGGTGACCCTTTATCAACGGTTCACTTAGACTGTTTTCCGAATGATCGGAAATTATGTGTTGTGTCGGCCATACGGGCTTATATATACAAGACAAAGGATTTACGTGCATCACAACAACTATTAGTGAGCTTTATAAAGCCACATAAGGCGATTTCACGAGACACACTTGCCAGATGGACAATTACGGTGTTGAAATTGGCTGGAGTGGATACGAGTAAATACTCTTCCCACTCAACTAGAGGAGCCATGGTCTCCAAGGCACGGGTGCTTGGTATTTCTGTGAAAAGAATACTAGCGCATGCAGGCTGGAAGACGGCTAAGTCGTTTGCAAAACATTATAATAAACGACTAGAAAAGCCTACCGGTGTTGCAAAGCGTCTTCTCGCCAACTAACAAGAATAGGTGAGAACAAAAATTTAGAATGTTATAATAATAAGAAAGAATGATATTAAGGATAAAAATGAATTATGTAAAGGTCTCCCTAGCCTGAGGCTAGCCTGAGGCTGTTTACCGAGGTAAAATAGTATAGTTATACGAGTCTTACCTTGGTACAGATGATGGATAACTGTTGTTTTAACGAGGTATAAGCCTCGGATAGATGTGGGCTAGGGCCCTCCCGCCACACCCTGCCACATCTATTCCGTTGGTGTACCTTTTCGGTAAAGTAATAGTATCCATTGTTTGAAAGTCATTTTTATCCTCAATAAGTAGGTTAAGATTGCTGGTACCGGACGTGCTTACCTCTCCCTAGCCCACATCTATCCGAGGCTTATACCTCGGTAAAACAACAGTTATCCATCATCTGTACCAAGGTAAGACTCGTATAACTATACTATATATATGTATAGATATATGTGTGTATAATATATTTTATAGATATGGCCAGGTTTTTAACATCCCCCCCCCCCCCACTCTAACAACAAAACCATTGAATACAGTATAGACTGATTTCAGCCATTGCTGCTTCTATATGTCAATTTGTTTGTTTATTATCACCAAGTAGAGCATTGAGTACCCTTATCATTTATGTCGGTCTCTAAATACAGTTTTTGTGGGGGCGTTTTTTCTCAAGGGTGATGGGATTTGAAAGATGGCGTCAGGATCGATGGAACATCAGGAAGCTTTGCGTAATGAAAACGTGCATCTCAAAAAGGCCGTGCAATTGAAGGAAAATCAGGTTAGGCACATTTTCATCTTCAAGGGCTCAACCTTATTTCTGTTTAATTTTATATTTCAAAGCTCAAACACTCTAATCTGATAGAATTGAATCTAAAAGCAACCGGCAGGGTAGAAAAAGATCCCTGTAAATAAATTGTCAGTGTATACTGCCGGTGGAAGTGTGGCGAGCTGGCGCAGAACATCCTATATATATCAGCGGTGGCAGCGCGCCGGTGTCGCAGTTTCAGTTCTCAACCAGACTCAGTTCTCAACATCGCTTCTGCACATGCATCAAAATCTAAAAGCGTCGTCTGCGCATTGTCAATGGTCGTGAGCAATCTTCATACAGAAAAAGTGAAATATCTCTAAAAACCAAACCACCTGGAAACAAATCGCTTTGTAGACATATAGAAAACATGTTTACCAACAAGATTATATTAAATTGATATGGTTAGGGTTGTGGATTTCTAGTTGAGAACTGAAACTGCGACACCGGCAAACTCAAGTTTTTATTTGTTGTTGTTTTGGGTCGCGAGCAATCTTCGTACAGAAAAAGTGAAATATCTCTAGAACCACACTACGTAGAAACAAATCGCTTGGTACACATATAGAAAACATGTTTACCGAAAAGACATACGCATTAATTTAGAATTTCTTATGAAGCATTGCAACATTCTTTATTCTATTTGTTTGTGCCTGTCCAAGTGGCTTCCACGCTCCTCACACATGTGCAGACGATGCTTTGACGCATGCGCAGATGCTTTGACGCATGCGCAGAAGCGATGTTGAGAACTGAGTCTGGTTGAGAACTGAAACTGCGACACCGGCACCAGCTGAAGCCGGCCAACGCGCATGCGAGCAGCTATGGTCCGAACTCATACAACCTTGAAATGACTTCTTCTCCGATACCTATATATATATAATGTTATTATATAATTTATATAAATGTAAATTGGAATCTTGGGGAAAATGTTTTTCTTATTCAAAACTTATGAAAATTAGCACATTTATCCCTTGGATAAAATAATGATTTCTATGGCAGATCACACTAAAATCTACAAACATTTGGCCAAATCAGAATGATTTTTTTTGTTATGAATTGCTCTTTTTGACATTGTCTTCTTAAAAATCTGCTTGACTAATTGATTTAGCAATTCACAATTTAAATTCCTTTATATATGTAGAATGGAAATTGGTTAGCAGAACTCCCCTCACATCCTTTCACTTTTTATTATATTTGGTCAAAGTTAGACTTTTAATTCAAAATTAATACATTTGATACATTTAATCTTAAAAAATTATATATATAGCCTAACTGTTTTTGGATTTGGGCTTGTAATTTCACCGCATACAGGAAAGAATAAAAATATTGAACCCAATGCATATTTTGAAATTTCACTGCAGGTACCTACTGCTAATGATGTCCAAACCGCAACACTTTCAGCCGTTCAAAACACACCGGTGATAGGTCCAGGCTGGTTTGAACCATGATTATATGAGTTAGAAATGTGTAAATTACACAGCGATACTAGTTTTACCTGCGGCTATTGTCATTTTCTTAGCTTTTCTGATGATGCAAAACTTCAGATCCTAAAAAAAAGTGCTCAGAATCAATTGTCAGGAGCGAAAGTTACATAATAATGTATGAAATTATGTCCCAAATCTTTTGAATGTATTGCCACTATTGTGAGACCTTCTGGGCATGCACCAAACTGCCTGCTTTGCAACCGTGGTAACTTTGATTTGGTCACAAAAATGGCAGTCAGACATGTTGGCTATTTCAATACACCACCTAGTGGAAATGCGGGTACCTATCAATTATGAGACAAATAAGTGTTCACACTCCCTGTCTACCATTCGCTATTTAGCTTATGAATGGGAGACAAAGAGTGGCTCCACTATGATGCCCTATAACTGGAAGCATGTACAATCCTTATGCGGGCAAACTACAACTGATATGAAGCTAATTATCCAAATGAGAAGTGCCTAAGTATATGTTATAGGAATACTACGTGCACTAAAGAATGGTTAAATTTTTATCCCCGTACTTGTTCTTGCTTCCCCCGCCCTATCTGGATAATTCCCAGCCCAAATTTGTAACCACTTTGTAAATGCCATACTGTGGTTTTATTGTACTTCACCTTAGGGTCCCTCATACAAGGAAAGGGACCGTCTTGCGCATACATCATTTATAAGTTGTGGTATGCATGCAGAAAACAGTCGGTATTCATGTAGATTTTATGGGAATATCTCGGTGATTTTTGTATGATTTGCACGTGCCTCGTTCCAGAGTAGGAGTGAATAACAATACTAAATCCGAGCTACTGTTTCAGTAGGAAGTAACTGTAGAGGTAGAGGTGCCAGTGCGCAGTCTTTATCTATATTTGTGTAAAGCTGAGGAATTTGCAACTTTAATGGACTTTAAAAGTGAAATCGACAGCATTCTAAGAGCAATTTTCGCCGATGTGGCGGTTTCAGCGTGTTCCCGTGCTCAGCCGTCTCCATCGCTTCTGCGCATGCGTCAGAATCTAATAAACATGGCCGTAATCGATTAACACAACCCGGGCGACTCGGGTCATCCGAGTGGTCAGAATTTCAAATAGAACACAGCGAGTGGAGTCGACAAATACACGTGCCGTGTGCAAAAAAAGAATAACTTAGATTAATGAAATGGAACTATAGCTAAACTAGGCCATCATAAAATACTTTAAATCCTATTTTGCTGTAGTTTTATCGGTTATTAAAAAAAAAAGAAAAAATTGTCCACCCGAGCGCGGAGAAGCGTATTCGATTATTCGACCCGAGTTTGTAGGATGTGCGCATGCACATATAAGTGTCTCGGGTGACCCGAGTTGATGCGAAATCCGCGCATGCGCAGAAGCGATGGAGACGGCTGAGCACGGGAACACGCTGAAACCGCCACACCGGTATTTACAGGGTTGCCAACCCTTACGGTTTGATATTTTGTCCCTATCATCACCGTACGCCGATCTTTCGGTTTTTCATTGCGGATTATTGTTCAAAATGCACCACATAACATCTAAGATTTATACAATGTTCTGCGGGTGTAACCCCTCAGACCCTCCCCCCCCCCCCCAATATAGCATCCCTTAAAGTTGCATGGTCCAATGGCACTTGAATTTTTGTCTTATTTTTTAGATAAATATATCAAATTGATCGTTATGAGCTACTAATCATTAGTCCGGAGTCATTTTGTTGAAAAATGACTAGTTTTTAAGCAATTTAAGCTGAAAGAACCTTAAATACTTTCCACAGGCTTTCTAATAGTCCTCCCGTTATGACCAGTATTGACATCTCGCAATGACCACGTGATGTGGAATGACCTAAATAATAGCCTGGGTACCCTTTTTTTTCCTTGCGCCATCATTTGTTGTTTGGCATGTGATGTGATGTGGGCTCACCTAATGATTATCAAATGTATTGTTCTCAGATAATAATATACATAATTATTACATCACTCTTATTCAGATCTGTAACAATTATTTAATACAAAATTCAATGCAACTTATATCAACCCAGGCTATGGTGCCAGCAATACTACTACTGGACATTCTGGAGCCTGACTAGGTACTTGGAATGAAGGTCAAGGCTACTGAGGCCACAAGATTGACCTAATTGATTAATGACTTCCTTGTGTGATGGGTTTCTCAAAGTAGGATGAGGTAGTAAATTCACTGATTATTCTATATATGCTGTCCCAAATCACTTGTTAATGCAACAATATCTAAGATGGATATATATAATCAAATTAAGATACTTGTTTTGCGTTTGAAAAATAAATATTTCTTCGGACCATGCAACTTTAAGATCATTCAATTTTTGCTTTTCCAATGTTGGCAACCCTGTATTTAGACTAAGATAAAAGACAATGGGTGAATGACAACTAACTGAAGCCTAACTTACCGGTAGAACTTTTGCTTTGCTGCAGACGGAACAATTGAATGCCGTGAAGGCTAAGAATGAAGCCATGCACGCTGCGAAGAACGCTGAGGCGCGCCGTGCGTGTGACCATTGCCAAGAACACCCGAACACAGAATACTCCGCAAAGTTAAGCAACCGGTACACGTCCATAGACTACATAAGTCAGTGGTAGCAGCACGGCCAACTCGCCGTTGCCAACAACTAAGTATTATGTCAACTTTCCACCGTGTGATCTTCACCATGTCCACTACGCATGAAGGAAGAAACCTCCCAAGCCCGATATATATGTGTACCATCCATCAGTATTAGCCACCATATCGGATTGCTTAAATCAGGTTTTAAATTTTTTTTTAAAGTAACATCTTGACTATAAAAGAGATTTGATCATGTTCGTAGATGAAATAAACAACCATCTATGTGCCTTCCCATATCGTGCCTTCCTTCATTGTGTGCACCCACTACTCAATACTTGTTTGTTGTTTTACATCCTAGCAACTTCTAAGGTCATATCAGGACGGGTACTGACATGTGACAATGGGCACCCATGGTGACTTTATAGTGCTGCCCCACTGGGAGACCAGGCCACCAGCACACCAGCACCATGACCTGGGCCGCGTTCAGGGTCCGTCTCGGAGGCGCCTCGGCGATGCTTTTTGGCCTATTTCCGTTCAGGGTGCGTCTCGGAGACGCCTCCCTTTTCAGGTTGGAGACAAAAAGCGCCTCGAAAATGGCCACCGCATGCAGTGGTTTCATCCAATCAGAGCGCAGCATTTCGATTGCAAATGGCCGCCGCCTATGGGGGCGGCCATTTTGGAGGCGACCAACTGCTATTGTTGTTCAGACTAGCCTGACGTCACGGGCGCCTCCGAGACGGAGCCTGAACGCGGCCCTGATATCCCACATTATCCTGACACTGGGCCAACCAGTCCTTGCGCTATTCTGATAATGTTGAGCACCTGGCTAGGACGCGACAAGTATACATTTTTATGTCATTGGTTTTACTCGACCTGGGGCAGTATGTATGAAGAATTATTTATCGGCTCCAGTGTTAAGGGCGGGGTTCGGGTTAGCTAACACCGGTGTTGGAAAATGGGTCACGGGGTATGTACGGGTCCAAAGTGAGGTGGCGTTAGCTAACCTATAAGTTATTTATAGATTTGGGAAATCCCTCTGAGCCTCTTCCCGGCGAGCACCGCTATTTCACTATATCGCCACCGAACCGGTGTCGACGTTAATATCGCTTCAATTATTGGTTTCATTTGACCAAAATTCGGCGGCGGGGTTAATATCGCTTCGATTTTGGGGTTAATTTCATCAAATGTCACTTTTTGAGTATGTAATTCTATTAAATATGATAGCATTGAATAGATTTGGGCGATTTGTTTTGTTTACATTCAATTCGACAATATGAATATCGCCACCGATGTAGCAGCAGCGTAAATATCGGTTCGATTTTAGGGTTAATTTGATCAAATTTCCCTTTTGAGTATGTAATTCTGTTAAATATGATAGCATTGAATAGATTTGGGCCTAATCGATACCTAACACCGCCCTTAAACCAGCTACAGAGTGGTGTTAGTGTACGTGACGTTAAACTCGCTGTGTTTCCGTAACACTGCTCCATGCATAGCGACTTTTCGCCGCTAACACTAGAAATGCCGTCCAAAACCAGTTTTGCCTCGCTAACACCGCTCCGCGCATACGGGCCCTTTGAACCCACAAACCCATGGGTTCGGGTCCCCTGATCTCCCAAAACAGGTAGTAAAATATTCTGATAAAACGCCTTGGTGGGGGAATGCAAATGGTCTATAATGGTAAATGGTATATAGTGCCTGGTGCATGAATGTATTTAAAGTAGTTGCTGGTGATCCTTTACTTATGGTCAATAGTCATTATGTATTAGGTAGATACTGTGAAAGAGGCACTAGAGATAGTGTGTAAGGGGCACTTGGAGCTCTACTCACTACCCCCTCCCCCCACTGTTAGTCACGGATCACCACACTCAGCAAAGGCAGGTGGTGGCCAAGCATGGTAGTGGTGGGCAGATCATGGTAGCCATTGTGACAAAGGAATGCTTGATGTTCATCGATGGAACTATAAATGCTTGATTCTCACTGGACAACACGGTCAGGTGGTATGCCATACCAGATCCATGTACCACTATATAATAATAAACCTAAGGGCATTGTCTCTCTCTACGTTCATTCTTTATACTCTTCCGTTCTCTTCTTGCCTGTATTGATTTCATCATAGCCTGCCTAACAACCACAGATTCCAGCTGAGGACTTTACAAGGTGACAGACACTCAACTCATTTGGCCAAACTCCTTACTAATCCCTCCATCTAATAATGCCAATGTATATGCGCAGTGGTGGCAGCAGTAATTGCGAAGCTTTTCTTTTCAACAACACTGGGTGGGGTAGGCAAATCAGTACAACGTAAGTTATTTTCTGAGATAAAATTGAAGTAAATTATTTTAAATGGCTACTTAAAACAAAATTGTTTATAGCTATTTGAAGTGCAATCATTCAAAATTAATTTTGGCAAGCATGCTTCTGGGAGAGATTGTATTACATTGACTCAATATTCCCTTCTATGTGGTGACAAATGCTTAAGCTTGATATGTAGAATCAAATCTAGATAATTGCTTTGCCTTTGAAAATTTGATGTTTTCATCAGACTGCACATTAAACTAATTTACTAGCGTTAATTTAGTGAAAGAATCTGACAAAGTCTTTGCCTTTGGTTGAAATTGACAAAATCCTCAATTTTATTATCTTATACTCCAAATATAATAAATTAACAGAAATCAGTGCTACTATACCAACCCATGATGACTTAAAGTTGTTTATTATGTTTGAAATACTAAAGAGTCCTCTTTTGCAGCCTCGTTTTCATGCCGTATTTGCAGCTAACAAAGTGAAACATGAAACATCCTGACGCTATACAAGTCACGGGCTCCCAACAAACATGCAGTACATTTTTACATGTAGCCTTCCTACAATGAGGCTCGGCTAGGGGCGACCCACTTGCCAGAACGCTGTAAAGTATAGGCCAATACGGCACATGACGTCAGAATCTACTTAAAGCTAGGAAGTGACGTCACAGGTCAGACTGATTGGGGGGCCATTTCGCACCTCCTTTGGATTACTCGAAAAATCCACTTCTAGATTCGATTCATGACTTGTCTCCCAGGTGGCGCGCAACGTCACGCATGCGCAGTTCACCGGCGTCCAACAAGCGATGGCCCGCCGTCTTAAATTGGTAAGAAATCGGGTGTACGCATATACTTTGGAAAACTTTTTCGACATTGGAAATACACAGGTTATTATTATGATGATAGTACTAGTAGCATTAGATGTATGGCATCTTGTGAACAAGAAGAGGCAGACTGGAATAACAACAAAATTACTTTGATCTCCTGGGGGTTTGGTAATGATGCATCAGAAAATGTCAAACAAGAATTCAATGTGCATAGAAAGGACAAAAGGGAGAGGGGGGGGGGCAGTTCACACCGGCCTGGGCCCAGGCATGATGCCAGAATCCGAAATGTGGAAATTAAGCATAAATCATACAGCAACATAATACATTCATGTTTGGTCAAATGTTGGAGGGGTTATACGCACTCACACCTACATCAGGTACACTCAGTTTACGTGCGGAGAGCCAGAAATGTCAACCGGCCAGACGAGTTTTCAGCACCGCCTGTAATTTCGCTTCTCAAAAATCAAAATATCAGTAATCATCTTCACACGGACATATTAAAAATAATAATCAAGGCGGTGCTGAAATTTGACGTTCTTGATGCACTACACGATAATAGATTTGTCGCCTGGTCAGAATGGCATGGTGGTGTCACAAACAGCGACTCCCCGCCTTATCTTACATTATCAGCCCTAACTACAATGCGCTAACAGGTGCTCAGTATCTACAGGTGACAAGGGAAGAAGCGATGTGGTCACCCACCGCTTTATCATCAACAGATCAGACATCACAAAGTCGGAACAACGCGAGTCGGTAAAGCAACCAAACATGTAATCCAGATCATCTGTTTTGATAGCACCAGGCCAGAAAGCCACGCTTCGCATTGTGAGCGGCTCATCACACTGACACCAGATCTGCACCCTGAACGACCTACACTGCATACTGGAAGCATACCGCACTTGTGAACTGCATCTTCCAGAGCGGCGGTGACAGTTTCATTATACACAGGTCTTTGGGAGGGTCGCAACAGTCGACACTTAATTTAGACTGCGGTGGTTCAAAACATGGAGCCTGAAGGACCGACTCTGTGCGGTCGGGCCTGGTGCTACCATCTCACAGGATTGAAGGTCAGCGAAATGGCCAGTTAAGCAGGAGCCTCGGTCCATATACCCTTAAACCCTAAATGCTTAATACAAACAGAAAAGGGGAGGGGGGAAAAAAAGCACAAAAAAAATACGACCCCCAAAGCCACATCAAATAGACAAGATTTCGTAATTACTACGGCAGCAGGTCAATACTACAGGTTATTTTTATTTCTACACCATGCTTGTCCATTTAAAAAAAAAAAAAAAAAAAAAAAAGTTTGACTAAACAGTCTGTTCAGAAGAGATCTCCATTTACCGCCAAATCTTTACTAGGTGAAAAGGAATCCCCACTCGCACTCAACAGCAATTCGTGATGGCCGCTTGCCAAACAATCATATCAGCTCTCTTTATTCCATGGCATACATTAAAAAAGAGTTAAAAAACCATTACGGGGTTGCAGGAGCCGAAAGGAGCACATAAGCTGGAGTGTAGCAGCTGATGGGTTCAGAGGTCAGGGGGGGCGGGGGGGGTCACGACTCACTATTCCCAATTCAGTCGCAGGCCTACGTCAAGAAGAGATCAAAAACACCGCAATAGAGGCTATGGTAAAAAAAAAAAAAAAAGAAGATATATATATATATATGTATAGATATATAATCACAAGCATCCCCCACCCCCAAAAAAAGAACAAACCAAAAAAAAAAAAACTAGATACAATTACAAGGCTCTTGTCAATTTTACTCTGTACACATTTCTCAAACATACATTATGTTATTCAAGCACGTTTTTTTGTTTTTTGTTTTTAAATTATGAATATATGATGAAAACCTATTACTGGAACACCGATCGTATATCATGATACCGTCTGAATATAAGTCATAAGCAACAAATAGTAACCCTGCCCATGCTCACCTCAACTGTCCCTCCCAGCTAATTCACAACAGCTAGTGCCATAGCCCATTGGCGGCTATCATACAAAATTATATTCTCTGGGTCTCTTTTTTTTTTCTTCTTTTTTTGTGTGTGTATATATCATATCCTTGTTTGGTACATGTATAATAGTGTATCACATAGCGATTAGGCAAGCGTATGCCTCAAATTAGGGAACATGGACACAAATCAAGAAGCAAATAAAATGTTTATACATGATTATAATGATTTACAGTGCATACACTTAACAACCTGCCACCCTCACTGACAAACAGTGGACTTGGCCTACATAATCAATGTAGTCATAGTACTCGGACCAGTCCATTTTTGTGAAGGGGTGGCCTGGTTTGTGTTCCGAACTCAAAAATATGATCTACCTAAACCTACCATACACAGTTCAATTATGCTATATATGTTCATGGTGATAAAATATGTTCACAGGGGGGTGGGGATGCGGGATGGTTACTCCAACTGCAAACTGAATGCATGACAATAGTTGTGTTAATTTAACCACAGTACTATATGTAATTGACAGAAGCCCCGCACAATCGATGCGTGAGCCTTACCTCTTCAACCTTACACACTAGACATACATGCCCACAGTATTAACGTGCACATATACAATCATAACATAACGGAGCAGCATCAAAATATACCATTTTCTTGTCTATAATTTTCCTTTCCGTTTAAATGTAACTAGATTGTGTGAAACCCCATTTGTGAATGTGATGGCTGTAAGGACATGATGAGATGGCACGGTGGATGAGATGGGATGTCGTCTAACTCTATCAGTACACAGTTTCTTAATGAGAGTTGATGGGGATGAGAGTGTTAAGTTCTGGTGCTCAGGTTTCCCATAATGGCATGGTTATCAATGGTGGAGGCTCAGCTCTCTGCTTACCGCAGTAAACCCCAGTACTAGTGTCTAGAACATGTAACTATTATCCTGACAGTCAACTTGGCTGTCAGCCCAGCTCCCTGCCCCAACCTGCACCCTACCCCACAGCCGGCCCCTGTATCATTGTCATCTCAAAAACGTCAGTTTCTGCACAAAGGGTCCACCCTAAACAGCTTGTAGCATCAAATCTGACATGTCAACTTCTGCCATATAGCCCAACAACAGTGTGCACATCAGGTTATGCCGGTTATACCACTGTACGCACGGCTTACAATGTAAAATGAACCGTGGGTAAGCACTAGCCACAAGCCGAGTCGTGGGTAGGGCCCTTTTAAGTTTAAAGCTACAGCGATTTATCGCTTCGCACACTATACAGATGCTTCCACCAAAACCGGAACCGACACCCTCCCCCCCCCCACCCCCCCCAACAAAAAGCGGTGCAACAAAACATTACAAAATATCTAATGAAAGCACCAGTCTCGTGTCCGGAAACCTGTGGCGGGCAGCCAGCCTCCTCCGCCCCGTCACCTCCCAAGTCATGTGACCAATGGAACTAAATTTCAATGATACAAGACCACATTGTTGAGTTGAGATGGCAGCTAAACTGAGCTGAGTGACAAGTGCCGACTACAGAACCTCCCCATCCCATCCCCATTCCCGGTGTCTCAGCGGTAATGTCATATGGGCGAAATGTGTCGATCCCCCATCACGTGATGGGGAGCTGCTCATGGTGCTGGCGTTGTGAACAGTGCTATGTACAGGTGGGCTGTCACCACCACCGGGCCGGCTCGAGCTGCTTCGTCCGCTGCTCGGCTTATCACAAAAATTATTTGTGAGATCAGTTTTCCCCCATTGACTGAAATATTCCCCCCCCCCACCCATCACCCGCCTCCCCTCCCTGCACACATCCCCCCACCCCAAAATCTCGGATTACACCCGCCCTTAACACAGCGTGTACATTTCTCTTGCCGTCTACTCGTTAAGTTTGTATGTTACTTAGCAATGAAAGACACTGTTTTATATAGTCTGACCGTTTGGTGTGTGTGTATTTTGTTGTTGGATTTTTTTTTTTTAATTTGGTTTTTGCGAAGTTATGACAAAATGGGGCGAGAGGAGATATGAGACAGATGCATTGCCCTTGATATGAGCTACGATGCTCACCGGCAAAGGTTCTGCGCTGATAATGCTAACGCCGAGGTGCACCGGGCCCAGTTGCTATGCCAACCCGGTGCGGGCTACATCAACCAACAGCAGTACTGCGCATGCGCCAAAACCTGCGCAGTGGGCACCATTATTCAAATTTAGTTTAGCCCGCAAGTGGCGCAGTCAAACTTACTGCTGACAAGAATTCTCCAAAGACCCACACCGATGCTAAATGGAGTATGCAGTGATTGGTTATTTAGATCATGGGTATCGGCATGTAGGTGGGAGGGGGGGGGGGGGGGCATGGGGCATCATAACCACCCACACACGCCCTACGCACTACACCACTCGGCTACAGTTGACAGCACATCATTGGTGTTACTAACTGAGATTTTTCATAATACTCTAGATACAGGTCACAGGTGCACAATACAATGGGCTTAGCGACGCCATGCTGAAGGGATGTGCATGCGGGGTTAATGTAGTCCCACATAATGACGGTGCTCACAGAAACACCGCCGTCGCACTCCTGGATAGTTTAAACGCTGTCGCATAGCTCGATAACACATTCACCGGGTAAAAAGGTGTACCCAGCATTTGTTGTAACTACGGACACCCGGCAGCAAGAGGCACCTCCGACGTCACACCTCCACCCAGATGCTCTAATCTGACATCGAATACTGTTCTCAAATTTTGTTACGAATTGGTGTTATATATATATTGGATATATATTTTTGTGTGTACATATTTATCTGAATCATTAGAACATAACGTAAGCCACACCTCGCTCCAGGCTATGAAATGAGAAGCATAAGCTAAACAATGAAATGTCGGTTCCGGAGATTTTGAAATGGGTCTATGATGCGCATGATTGAATATGTGGAGTAGGCCAGCTCATTTAAAGTGACAGAAGGAGGGCCGAAGGTTGAGTCAGCATGCCATGATAAACTGGGTGGCAGCACCAAGGACACGTAACCATAGAGAACAGCCAAAATAAATCTCAAGCGCATTGCTGTTTTAATCTCAAGTCGCCTTCGAGTTGGGCTTTCAAGTCATGCGCGCAGATCGCTGGTCTCAAGTGATCTCTCCGGGTAACCGTAGGTACGTTATACATGAGCAAGCCTTAACAATTAACATGACGATTTAGCTCCCTCAAAATCAGAGCAGCGCCTTTCGAATTTGGAGCATTTATATGGGACCGCCTGATACAGAAGGCCCTCGTGGAGGGGGGGGGGGGGGGGGGGTCGGGCAAGAGTAAGCCAGACATGTCGCTTACCAACGAGCGCGCACAAACTGCAACCAACGCGCACCAACTCGATGAATTGCTGGACCGTTGCAGATCACGGTGTTTGTAAATAAATAAACAATAGCAGGATGGGGGAGAGTGAATGTACCTAAGGCATCCATGTATAGTTCTCTACCTACTCTGTACAGACCTGCTTCCTCCACTTACAATGCCCCATGTAGCCGACTTGTTGGGTTTTTTCTTAAGCACGCACGCATGTGTGTTTTGTGTGTGGGTGTGTAAGAGAGAGTGAGAGAGTGTGTGCATGTGTGTGTGTGTGTGTGTGTGTGTGTGTGTGTGTACAGTGGTCTCATCAGGGATGAAAGTAGTCTCCGGCAAAAAAAGCGGAAATGTGAATATTCTGCCATAGGTTTAGCATTGTCAGGGAATCGTGGAAAAATACCGGAAGTCAGGTTTCAACTAGCCTTGTTGTGATTGCATTATCGCCCATACCAAACACTTTCTTGTTTAGATTCGATGTTCTAGCTACATCTAAGGTCATATAAGAAAGGGATTCGAACCACCCAACTGATGTCATATACATCCCATTAAAAAAAAAATTGTTTAACATTAATCGGTGAATATAAACAATCCCGGAAATCCGCGAAACCGCGGAGATTCATCCCTGCTCAATGACAATAACATGTGTTGAAGGAAAGAACGAAACAAAAGTAATAATGTATGTGGGGGGTGTTCGGAGAGAGTCACCCAGCCCGTGTCACGTGGTATGTGTATGTCGGTGTGTACGTGGTGGACGTGCGCAGTCCTGTTCGGCAGGGCTTCACATGATTGACAAGATGAGAAATGACCAAGTTCAACAATCTATCATTGAGAACAAAGGGGTCAGCGTAATCGCTGCAACACAGATAGAGAAGACTGGGGTATACGTGGAGGAACCCATAGGATGGCCATGCTGCGGCCAGATCAGGTGCAGCAGATGCCCAGATGTACACTCAACCACCATGTCGCTCCGGGCGCACATCATCTACAGCCCAGCTTTCTGGATCATGGCATCTTCTTTGTGCACACTACCCGAAACCACACTGCGCGACACCTAATTATGGAAGCTCCAGAAAGGCACCCGTAGTCCAGCGGCTCATCTCGGTGATCTTCGGTCCTGATCCCCTCCGCCCCCGAACCCCGAACTGGGCTCAGTTTGTCAGTCAGCTGTCTGTTCGGTTCTGTGTGCTGGCGTTGTTGACCACAAGTTGGTATTCTGGTTTGATGCCATCAGAAACAAACAGGCTGCATGAAACTCAGTCAGAGATGGTTCATTGAGCGAAAATTACCTACAAGGCCCCTCTGTCTGCCAGTGCTGCCCCCGTGTGGTCATCTCATGAATCCACACAAAAGACAGTGTTAAGTCTTAATATCATCATAGAGCAGCAGCAGTAGCAGGAGACATACTAGTGGCTCCACCTGGGCCACCGATCACAAGTAGTCACATGAAAATTGTTCAAGCGTTCAGGCGTCGTGCTGATGTGGTGCTCTTGCTCCACTAGCAATGGCAGGGGAGCGTAAGTGAGTGTTGTCGCATTTGTGTCCAGATCAATGTCACCTATACAGTCCTAACGCACCAACAAGGGTCTGCTTTGCTAAATGCAGCGCCTGCACGGCTCCTTCGGACATTCAACCACTTGAAAGCTCCATCCAGCTTCCATGGCCAGTCCTTCCATCAAAGCCAGCCGGGCCGCCTTTCGCCCCACCCCAACCAGGATACGCAATGTCTGTAACAAAAGGATGTCGGAAGGCCAGAACGCCTGCCAGCCTCTCTCACACACACACACACACCCACCCACACAGACACACACAAACTGCTCCCCTCCTGGCCTGCTACCGCCCTCCGCATGTCACCAACTTCATGCTCCGGGGAGAGAAGGCAGCCTTCACCTTCACTTGCTGAGCACGCGCGGGGGCTCTCCGCCATCGGGGACCTTCCGACGGAAGGAGCCGTCGCGCTCCGGGAGGCGCGCCTCGGCCGGGCGCCGGTCCCGGTTCTCCTTGGCCCGACGCGCCGACAGACGCTGCTCACACGGGTCCTCGCGGTCCTTGCGCAGCGGGGCCTCAGCGCGCATGGGTGAACGCTGTGTCGCCTGCGTCTGCTCGCGCAGCGGTCCCTGGGGGCGCGGTGCGGGCAGCGGAGACGCGCCAGGCTGGGAGGCAGCTGCGGCCGCTGCTGCTGCAGTGGTGGCGGCAGGTGCCGGGTCGGCGTCGGAGGCACTGCTGCCGTCCCCGGCCTCCTTCGTCCGCTCGGCCTCCCGCTCCTTCGTCCGCTGAACCATCTGCGCGTAGCTGAGACGCACCGGCAAAGACGCGTCGTCCTGTTGTAGCAAGCAGGGAGTGGTATCAGACAAGTAATTTAAAGCTGCATAGTCCGATGGTTTTGAGTTCCTATCATTAGCAGGGAGTGGTATCAGACAAGTAATTTAAAGCTGCATAGTCCGATGGTTTTGAGTTCCTATCATTAGCAGGGAGTGGTATCAGACAAGTAATTTAAAGCTGCATAGTCCGATGGTTTTGAGTTCCTATCATTAGCAGGTAGTGCTATCAGACAAGTAATTTAAAGCTGCATAGTCCGACGGTTTTAAGTTTCTATAATTTTTCTGAGATAAATATTTTGAATTGATTGTTATAATCTACATTAATTTAGTTTGAACTAACTATTATTTTAAACGACTAACTTTTGAGATATTTGAAATGTAAAAGTGGAAAATTAGTTTTGGCAATCACACCAAACCTCCATAGATTTATGCAGTAACAGGTGCTATTAAATTGACTCAGTATTCCCTTCTATGTGGCAACAAATGCTTAATAAGTGCTTGCTTCATCGGATTATGCAGCTTTAACATGCACACAACCGAAGGAATAACAAGTCACAGATCATATTTCCCTCATCTTAAACCTGTAGAGTCCAATGAAAGCATCAACTTTACAAAACCAAAATACTCACTTAGAATTTCCCTTACATATCCAACTTACATATTCAGGGTTCTTACACATGTGAAGCTATGGAATTCAAGGCTTTTAAAGGCTGTATTTTTAAATAGGAATTCAAGATTATTTTCATTCGAATTTCAAGAAAAAAAACAATGGCGAATGGCAATTTCAGACTAATTTATATCAGTAGGGATAGTTTAACGGAATTCAAGGCTTTTCAAAAGTAATTACCCAAAATAGGCTAATACAAGGCTTTTCAAGGCTTTGAAATGGGACAAATGAAATTCGATACTTTTCAAGACTTCCCAGTCCCCATACGAACCCGACCTGCAGTGACATTTCCACGATTCCCCTTCCCTGTGAAGCCTCTCAAACTGTCCACATTTTCTCGGACCCCCCCCCCCCCCCCCCCCCCCGTCTGTATTAATTGGTCGTAATGTGTGCATTGCGTTTGAGTCGCGGCGGAGAAGGGACCCCCCCCCCCACCTCGCGACGGTTATCCTGTTACATAATCTCCCGCGCTCCCCTGCCCCCTCCTCCCTCCAGCCACTCTCTCTCCGAGCCCCGCCACACGCTCTCCTGCCTCCACACCTTTCTCCACCTACCCACCCAAACTTCATCATTTACTTCCTAAGGTGGAGGGCTCCTCGGGGCTGCCTCAACCTGACTGACTCTTGTTTAGCCCCTAGCCTCCTTTCGAGCTCTCATTATCATTCCTGTATTATCCTGTTGTGCCTGTTATTATCCTGTTTCTCATTTATCCTGTATTATCCTGTTCTCATGATCCTGTCTCATTGCCTCACACTTCATAAATAAAGTGCCTTTTCTCCACCCATGCCGCCTCATTCCTTCCTCGTCGCATATCAAAGCCTGAATTTAATTATTAATTAATAATAGATGGGGGGAAAACCCATGAAATTGTTCAAATATAATAACGGAAAATTGTTCTAATATCTTAATTTGGTTAAATCCCGGAAATCAATGAAATGTCAGATTTTGTAGGTTGCTAGGTTACCTGCTTGACGGGAGCAGGTGCTGGGACACCAGGGGATGCTGGAATGGCAGGCTCCGTCTTGCTTGCAACTGGTGTTGACTCCACGTTGGTCTGTTTCAGAGGCCTGAAGAGACAAAAGTTACGTGTAATAAAACAAAGATACACATATGGTCTGGAGAGAAAAAAAGTTACATGTAATAGAACAGAAAGATACTCATAATACCTGAAGAGAGCGAAGTTACATATAATAAAACAAAAAGATACTCACATGCCTAGATAAGAAAGTTACATAGAATAAAACAGCAAGATACCCATACTGGCTGAAGAGAAAAAAGTTACATATAATAAAACAGAAAAAATACCTATACTGCTTGAAGAGAAAGAAGTTACATATAATGAAACGGCAAGATACCCATATGGTCTGAAGAGAGAAAGTTACATCTAATAAAACAGAAAGATACCAGTAAGGACAGAAGTTACACATATCTACAGTGACGGGTGGTTTGTGCAAAACCTGAAATGTTTGCAATCAATTTGATCATATCCGCAAAAGATTCAGATTGATAAAAAAAAATCCGGAATTCCGGAAAATTCTGATCTACGATTAAATGAAATCACATAAATATTATTGCATGAATATATCGAACGACAAAAAAAAGCAGGTCATAGTTTGTGAACTTACTTTTGAGGTGACTGAGGGGGTGTGGGTAGGGAGGCCAGTCCGTTGACAATGGGATTGATAGCGCCCTTCTCCTTGACTACTGATGCTGCGGTGGTCTTGACAGACGTCGATTTGACGACCATCGCCTTGGCAACAGACGCCTTGGCAGCCATGGTTGCCATGGTTACCACGGGGGTGGTGCTCGGCGCGCTTGTGGTGGCAGTGGCGGGCGGCGAGCTGACGGCCGCCGGGGGCATAGCGGCGACAGGAGGCGGCGCAGTCTTGGTCGTGTCGGCCGTGCTGGACTGTGAGGTGGTGGTGGAGGTGGCGGTGGGAGTAGTAGTGGTAGTAGTGGTTGTGGTGGTGGTGCTTGAGGTGGCGGAGGAGGTGCACTCTCGAGATGTGCTCACCGGGGCTGCGGCTGCTGGGGCCACCTTCTCCGGCACGACCGGCGAGACCGGTGCCACGGCTGGCTGAGGGGCTGGGGCAGCTGCAGCAGCCGGCTTCGGCTCCCGGGTCAGCGGCCGGGCGGTGCCCTTAACTACATCGGACATCTTATTCTCGAATACATCACCAGCCGTCGTCTTATTCTGAGTTACAAAAACACACCAAAACACACAATATATCACAGGGTCCATGTTAAGCTATGGAATTCAAGGGTATTTGAAAGCTTTTTCTGATAGGAATTCATGACTATTTTCATTTGGATTCAGTCCGAAATATCCATTCCTAATGGCGATTTCGGGCTAATTTAGATCAGTGGGGACAGTTTAATGGAATTCAAAGATTTTCAAGATTAATTACCAAAAAAAGGTTAAATTCAAGGCTTTTCAAGAACAGGATTCAAACTGACTAAGTGTTGTCATGTACATCCTGATTCCTCAGCAGTTTGTTCAACATTAATTGGTAAATATTAAAACAATGCAGAAAGCTACGAAATCGTGATCTTTTATCCCTGTTAATTAGAAATTACGTTAAAATTACTAACTATTCTTAAACTATCACAGCAAACAAAACCTACCGTAGATCCGGGAAGTGGAGGGAACGATGCAGTCTCCAGTTCAAACTTGGGCATCTCTCCAGGCAGCTTTGACTCTTTTACGAGCGGACCTGCTGACCGCTGCAAGGTCAACAAAATGAGAACCAAGGTCATGAGCATCGAGGTCAATGTATCAGTACATGAACATCAAGGTCAATGTATCAGTACATGAGCATCAAGGTCAATGTATCAGTACATGAGCATCGAGGTCAGTGTATCAGTACATGAGCATCGAGGTCACTGTATCAGTACATGAGCATCAAGGTCACTGTGTCAGTACATAAGCATCAATGTCACTGTGTCAGGTCATGAGCATCAAGGTCACTGCCATGGTCACGACGCCAATGCATGAGTTGAGGCTGTGACTTTACACAATGTGGATAACAAATGATATTTTCTGACCAAATTCCATTTATTCTAAAGTAGTCTAGAAGTCATTACATTAGGCAGTTGTCAGACAATTTTTAACCTCCAAATAATTAGGGCTACATGATTAAAAAGCCAGCCTCAGACCGTATTAGTTAATTCACCTTTTAAGCCATGCCTGCAGGGTCCTTACACGTGTGAAGATATGGAATCCAAGGCTGTTTCAAGTTGTATTCGCTAAGAATTCAAGACTATTTTCATTTGGACTTCAGGAAAAAAACAAAGCTGGCGAATGTCGATTTCAGACTAATTTATATCAGTGGAGACTATTTAATGGACTTTTCAAGACTAATTACCCAAAATAGGTTAAATAATAAGCTTTTCAAGGCCTTGAAATGGGGGACTTTCCAGGCCACAGACTGAGTAAAAAGCCAGGCTCTGACCATATTAGTTAATTCCCCTTATAAGCCATGTGTGAAATCTTGTCCAAGGTCACAGTAACTCACGGGTCCCTTTATGTCCTCGTCTCGTCGTCTCCGACTCCGGTAGCGGTCAGAGCGGCGCGGTGCCAGCACATCCTTTGGTCCCTCACCATGCTGCTGCTGCTGCTGCTGCTGCCCTTGGCCCTGCTGCCCCTGCCCAGGGGGGCCTCGCGAGGCGGTGCTCACGGCGGGTTCAGCACACACATCGGCCTGGGTTCCCGACCCGGACCCCGACCCGGAGCCCGATGCGCCCCCTGCCGATCCCGCTCCTGCAGTCCCGGCTGGGGTGGCGTGAGGGCCGGCCGGCGCCGTGGTCGGCGGCGTCGTGCTGGGGGTAGCCGCCGTAGCAGCCGGCGCCGCCGGGTCCTTGCCGGCCGAGCTGCTCGCTGGTGCCGGCGTCGGTGACGCAGCGGCGGCTGAGGGCGACGGCGCGCCGGGGGACGGCACCTGGTGTGGGGTGTGGGGGTGGTGGTGATGCGCCGTGTGCGGGTGGTGGTGGTGCGCACTGTGCAGCCCACCGTGCGCGTGCCCATGTCCCGCCTCCTGCCCCCCATGCCCGTGCCGGTCGCCGCGCTGCCCGCGGGGCCCCGCCAGGTGGGGCTGCTCGGACCGCGGGCTCGACCGGGTCGCGCTCATCGGGCCGTGACGGTCGTGCGTCGGCCGGTTCTCCGACCTGTCCTGGTTGCCTTGGTTGCGACTGTGCGGCTTGTTGCTTTGGTTACTGAAAATAGAAGATGGACACTCAGTTGAAGGTTGGTTGGTTGGGTTTTATGTCCTGGCCGCATCTATGGTCATATCAGGAGAGGTACCAACTTGTGACGGTGCACACTCATGGTGACTTTATAGTGCTGCCCCACTGGTAGACCAGGCTGCCAGCACCATGCCCTGACACTGAGTTAACCAGTCCTTGCCCTATTCTAATAGTGCCGAGTGCCTGGCTAGGAAGCGACAAGTATAAATTTGGTATGTCACTGGTTTGACGCACTGAGCACGGATTTACTGTGATAATTGTGAACAAATCCACCAGGTGTCACTGATTTGCCATGAGATGGCAGCACCTCCCAGACGTTCCCCAAAGTTTCGCCAGGGTGCGCCACCACACTGCCTCACTCAGCCGCTGCTATGTGGCCACCATCTCCGCCAAGGAACTCAAGGACAACGCCTCCAGATTTCTCTCAGAGCTAATATCAATAGGTGATGATTACTTAGCTTGAACTGCTTTATAAAATTAGGCTCGGTCTTTCTTAATACTGGTTAACAGCCAGCAGTCCTCTGTCCCCCATAGTCATCTATCTAACCATATCCTTGAAATCTAGGTTAATCTGTTTAAATATATTCATTTTTCTTACAAGTTACATTCGTTAATTAGACAATTTTGACTGCAGTAAACGGGCTTCTCGGTTCCACTGTTCCCTGCGCTATCTTAGTAGTTAACAAGTATCAATTGTTTTAACTCGAGCCGGGATTGAACCCATGACCATTCACACACAAACAAAGTGCGCTACTCCTTCGGTCACCCCGTCTGGTGGAGCTAAACAGGAGTGCAGCAGTCAAATGACATGCATACGCTTTTCACATTTAACAAAAGGATGCCTACCTTCTACTCCGAATGTTCTGGTAACCGCGATGACTCGTGCTCGGTTGCTTGTAGGTCGAGGTGGGCGTGTAGCCATTGGCAGCGAACGCCTGAAAAAGGGTGGCGATGGTCAGCAAATCGTCGTCACCCTTAAATCGCCAGAATAGTTCATCTGAGTGCCCAATTCACAAGTAACTTAACAATTTATAACTTGGGGGGCGGGGGGGGGGGGGGGGTAAGGAAGCTCTCTTGGCCTGACAAATTGGGTCTCATTCTGGAAGTCGACCTCAATTAAAAGAGGCAGCATTGAGATATCATGAAAATACGTCTGCAGATAGTAAAATGGCAGTTACTTGTGAAGTGGGCTATAACCTATTTTCACTATTGCATATTTATTTTTACTGTGGTTCTCTGCCTAATTGTTGGTAGTAATGTTCGATTTCAGTTCTGTTTTGTAATGAAAACAAAGAGCTGGTACCACAGGTATTATGTTAAAACTTTACTGGGCAGCTTTCAAAATAAGAGCTTGTCCTCTTGTCCGGGACAAGTGAAAACATTTTGCTAATATCTATCACTGCATAAGTCTCAACTTATAATATAATAGGTACATATTGAGACTAATTTAGATTGCAATTATATATATAGCAGCGTTTGAAATGAGCGCTTGTCCAGGACAAGTTAAAATTCAGACGGACAAGTGAAAATTACCAGACTTGAAATTGCTTTGTGTATTTCTATCACTGTTGGGAATTGCTGAATAGCTTCTTCAGCAATGCCAACAGTGGGGGGAAACCATTGGATGCGGCTCTGGATGAGGTACGGGAGACCAGTATAACCAGTCGAGATCAAAGAGACCTCAGACATACACAAAATCATTAGAAATAGGCCTTATACAGTGGAAGCCATTACAAGTAACCGTTATACAATTAAATAGTTCTTTAATGAGATATAACAGAAGTCTGCCGTTATGCGGTCAGTTACCTTTCAGCGTAGGACAATAAGGACTGCCCGGTTGCCCAGGGCACCTAGTTTACTTGGGTCGGGCAGGTGAAATTTTCGGCGACTTGCCCAAATGGGCAAGTCGTTGTTTTTCTGATCTGCAGCAGCAGATTTCAGTTCAATTGGCTGACTTGGGCCTGGGCAAATAGTTTTGCCACTCGAGCAAGTAGAAAATTCAAGTTACTGTCCTACCCTGCCTTTACACAGTAGCAGTACAACACAATACACCATAATGCAAAGGTAAAGGTGGAATTATGCCTTATCAATCCATCTCTCTATAAGGTATATCAAAACAAAAAGTGATGACCAGCTCAAGACTTTGAATAAACATCCTAACATCGCTGCCGACTCGTAGAATCAGAACTAAAGAGAAATGCGTAAAAATCTAGAATAGAACAATTCGAGTGATTCAAGACCAACAATCAGAGTAATGTTCATTGAGAAACGACCATCGCAATGATATCAAAATCTGAATGGACTCAAAACTGACACACAAAGTTGCAAATTAGCATGTGCTACTTATTTACAATGTGCCACAAAAAAGGTCAACTTAACACTCCAGCGACAACAGTCAGGTGGTCAGGTATTGAGGTAAGCTGGTATGTATGTGCCTGACAGAAGCGTTAACATGAAAGTGTGTTAATATGAAAGTGTGTTAATATGAAAGTGTGTTAATATGAAAGTGTGTTAATATGAAAGTGTGTTAATATGAAAGTGTGTTAATATGAAAGTGTGTTAGAGTAGTGACTGATGGAGTTTGTTGTTATTGTCTTTGTCGGATGTTCTTATTGCATGTGAGGTTTTGTGTGATGCAGTTAACTATCTGGGTAGAAACCGCTTGATCAATAAATAAATAAATAAATAAACAAACAAACCAAATAAACAAAGCCACAAAAAACCAAAACCCCTCCAAATGGATAATAAACTTGCAGTTGTATATTCAATTCCGCTAAAGATTATTCAACAAAAAATATAACCTACCATCTTAGCCTAATTTTTTTTTTACCATCTTAGCCTAATTTTTTTTGTAAGTACATATTTTAAATATACCCTTTAAATAATTAACACAAATGCCATCAACTTGAGACTGAACCCTTGAACTGGTACCGGGGCATACCACTCATGGGCTGGGCTGGTGCCGGGCTCGGGTCTACTGGCGGGGCCCTGGGCACGCCCCAGTGGGGTGGAGTGTAGGTAGCAGGCTCCCTGCACATGTGAAGATATAAGCTATTTCAAGGCTGTTTTTAATAGAAATTCAAGACTATTTTCATTTGGATTTCAAGAAAATTGGCAAATGGCGATTTCCAACTAATTTAGATCAGTGGGGACAGTTAATTTGAATTCAGCGCTTTTCAAGATTACCCAAAATAGGTTAAATTCAAGGCTTTTAAACCTTGAAATGCAGCAAATGAAGTTTCAAGACTTTTCAAGACTTTCCAGGCCCCGTACGGACCCTGAGGTAGGTAGGGGGCTACTGACTTGGTGATGACGTGGCTGCGCCTTGGGCTGCTGGCCCCCGCTGATGTCGTGCTTGCCGGCCAGGCGGGTGGGTACCCCAGCTGCGTGGTTGACCCGGTAGTGGAGTCTGGCGTGAGCCAGGCGCTCCAGGTTTACCACTTCCGACACGCTGCTTAGGTCAAGGGTGGTGGTGGTGGTGGAGGAGGAGGTGGAGGAGGAGGAGGAAGGGTCGCCGCCTGTCGTCCATACTTTCTTCTGAAGAGAGAACGCACCAGTTGTTGGGTGGGACCAGGGTGGTTGCTACACCGCAGAGCTACAGAGGGAACTACCTGACGTGGGGACCGGCCCGCCCACAGGCGACAGCGGCGATTCCAGGAACTAACCCACTTAAAAAAAAAAATTAATTAAAAAGTAAGAAGTCAATCTAAATATGCCCCTAACAGAAGCCCCTCTTCCGGTGGAGCTAAAAACAACAACCTAGCAACCCTATAATATACCCCCCCCCCCCACCACCCGTCCCACCACCCATATATTTAGCAACCATGGGTTCTTCACTCACTGACTGTTGACAGTCGATAAGCCAGGCTGCCGTTGTCAGTCTACCTGGAAAGTTGCTGTGCTGTCACGTCAGGGATGAAAGTGGTCAACTCTAGATGACAGTGACAGCGAATTTCCACGAAAACGCAGATTTCCCCACATAGGATTAGCACTGTCAGGGAATCGCGGGAAAACACCGGAAGTCACGTTTCAAGTGCCCTTGTTGTGACTGTATTATCAACCATAAGTAACTATTCCTTGTTTAGGTTTTAGGTTCCAGCAACATCAAAGGACGGTTTCAAACTAACGAATGGTTGCCATATACATCCTTGGCATTTTGCATTACGTCAATCGGTAAATATAAAAAATAGCGGAAATCCGCGAAATCGCGGAGATCTTTTATCCCTGACATGTGAAGGGTCCAGGGCAGGAGAAGCTGATCAGTTGTCAATTAAGACACAAACCCTTCCGCCCTACACCTCAGGGGAGGTGGCTTCTGGGACAGCTCTCACGTGACTGACTTATCAATCACTGGGTTGGTTGGTGGAGTTTTACATCCTGGCAATATCAAAAGTCATATCACGATGGGTACCGACTTGTGACTGTGCACTCATTGTGACTTTATAGTGCTTCCCCACTGGGAGACCAGGCCACCAACACCATGACCTGATATCATACTCAGTGACATTATCCTGACACTGAGCCAACCAGTTCTTGCCCTATCATAATAATGCCGAGCACCTGGCTAGGAAGCGACAAGTATACATTTTTAAGTCATTGGTTCGACTCAACCAGGGTTCGAACCAGTGGATTCGTCAATCACTGGTCTTTACATTGAAAGTATACAATTCCCATTTATAAACAGTGGGGACATAACTAGATAGAGTCAACATTCTCAAATCACATGGAACTATTATAAAGATGGCTGGACAGCTAATTCTAATGTTCATATAAATTGCGATGTGGTTCATACCAGTAGGGTTTGCAGAGTGCATATTACTATGAGTATGTATGGTGTGTGTGTTGTTGCTGTTTGTTGAGGTTTTATATCCGGGAAACATCTGAGGTCATATCAGGATTGGTACCGACTCGTGACAGTGCGCAATCATGGCAGCTTTATAGAACAGCCCCACTGGGAGACCAGACCGCCAGCATCATGACCCAATTCACACTCAGTCACATTATCCTGGTACTAACCAAGCCAGTCTTTGCCCTATCCTAGTAATACCGAATGCCAAGCTAGGTAACGACAAGTCTCAATTTTCAAGTCAATGGTTAGACTCGGCCAGGATTGGAGCTCCTGACTTTCCGCAAGGAAAGCTTGTGCCCTTACCGATTCAGCCAACTCGTCCAGTCGGGTGAGTGTGTGTCTGTCTGTCTGTCTGTTTGGTGGTGGGTGTCTCATGTTGATTGGTTATTGGAGTTTTACGTCCTGGCAACATCTATGTGAGAGTGACACCGACTTGTGACAGTGCCCACTCATGGCGACTTTGGGAGTGACTGTGTGTGTGTCTGTTTGGTGTGATGTGTGTGGTGTGTATATGGTTGTGAATGGGTATGGGATGGGGAGGGGGGGGGGGGGGTGTTGGCTGTTGATAAGGTTTGGGAGTACCCTTCAGACGTCACGCATCCCCACAGTTAGAAGGTGTCTGGTAAGCATTATTACCCTTAGCTATATTTACCCCCTTCACAGTGCATCAAGCGTCATTTTCCCGGCCCCACAAAATCACCCACTTCTCTGAAACCACCCACCATACTCAACTATTTCATTCCATGTACCAACCGTTCTGAGATTGTGTTACTTTATCCATTGTTTTGTGTTGATGTATTTTAATGTGCGCACATATACTTATGAAAGCGTTTGACAAGAGGACGGAGGGTTTAAGTAAGGGGAACATGCAGGTACAAACGAGTTGAGGGATTCACAGGTTGCCATAGTAACACATTGCGCAGTCAGACTCAGAGATGGTGCTAAGCATTCCAAGGCTCCATCACCACCTGGATCCAAAGTTGGTTGGTTGGTTGTTGGAGTTCTAGTGTCCTGGCAACATCTAAGGTAAGAGGACGGGTACCGCCTTGTGACAGTGCACACTCATGGTGAATTTATAGTGCTGCCCCACTGGGAAATCAGGCCGCCAGCACCATGACTCGATATCCCACTCAGTTACATTATCCTGTCACTGAGCCAATCAGTCCTTGCCCCATCCTAGTAATGCCGAGCACCGAGCCAGGAAGTGACAATTATCAATTTTGTACATCATTGGGTTTTACTCGATCGAGAATTGAACTCCCGATCTCCCGCAGGGACTGCACCCTGTGGATCCAAAGCAGGTCATATTATGGGTCATCGACTTGAAACAGGTTACCGGCAGCATGTTAGGTAAACCCCATTCACTACTAAAAGAATTAATACTACTTTAAATATCCTCCTGATTTCTGTCACCAGAAGACCAACAGATTATTAAAGACTTGATTAGGGTATTAGAGGAAATTAAGGTTTTCAGAATTAATACTACAGAAAGCATCTAGATGAAAACATTTAGGAAACTTAAATAATTAAACAACTGTTAGTATTAGGCATAACGACCTCTTCCAGACAATTGGATGTCAGGTCTTAGAAAGAGAAAGGACACACAAACAAGATAACAAAAAAAATACCGCAAATTTAATTTGAATTTCAAAATTGAGTACTAGGTATAATTGATAATTGAACTAGTACTAGTAGTATTCTCGTAACAATATATTTTTCACTGATAATCAAATAACTGTTCATATTAAAATAAAACCAAAAAATAAAACAGGAATTTTATTTATATTCAAAATTGAGTACTATGTATAATTGATAATTTAACAAGTAGTATTCTCATAATTATCTATTTTTCATGGATAATCAAATACGACTTATTATTGACATTGAAATAAAAGCTCCTTTTTAAACCGAATTTCTGGCAGGAAAGATAAGTTGGAAACGACGGTTGGAAACTACTTTGGTGAAAAATGACAAGGACTAATGAAAGTTTGTTTTATTTAATGACGGCTCTAGAGCACATTGATTTTTATCATCGGCTATTGGACATCAACCATATGGTCATTCTGACATATCTCTTTGTGGAGGAGACCCACCACCGCCGCCACACAGGCTACTCTTTCCGATAAGCAACAAGGGACCTTTTATATGCACTTTCCCACAG
Organism: Branchipolynoe longqiensis; assembly: GCA_030323885.1. Taxonomy (NCBI): domain Eukaryota; kingdom Metazoa; phylum Annelida; class Polychaeta; order Phyllodocida; family Polynoidae; genus Branchipolynoe; species Branchipolynoe longqiensis. The sequence goes on from CM059203.1 coordinate 16,332,328, forward strand.
ACAGGACAGCACATACCACAGCCTTTGATGAACCAGTTGTGGACCACTGGTTGGAATGGAAAATAGCCCAGACTGCAAATGGGTGCACTGAGCAGGATTCGATCGGATGACCCACACCTTCACAGGTGGACACACCACTGCCTGAGGTACGTCCCGCTCCAAAAGGACTAATGAGAAAATATCGCGATCACACTAATCCATTGTTAACGATACCAGATTAAGTTGTTGGAATCCAAATGAGTAAGTCCTTTATGGAATCATCGCAATCCAAACCATGAAGAGTGGATCCAAAGAATGTAAATCCCTAAGACAGGAACCCACGGAATGACAGCAGCAACGAAACCAACAAAATAATCAAACAGCACAGAGCATCATGTCCCACTCAATACCCCATCTAAATCTAAACCTACTCACCAGCCCACTCCACCTCTTGATAATCTGCCTTCGACGAAGAGAAGTCACTATATATTTTAATTGTTTTAAAGAACATCAGTACCCAATATCGCTGTCACACTACTGCTTGCGACCACAAAAAAGGTTGATCGCAAAATGTTCGCCGACCTCCTTGCTACCATATTAGTCGTAAGGTTGCAGATACTGCACTAAAAACCTCCTTACAACCAAAATGGTCGCACGGCCAGCGACCATTGCTTTGGTCGCAAAGTCACCGGTGACTGTGGGTTCTTTGAACCAAAGTGGTCACAAGCCGTAGTGTGAGTAGGGCTTTAGTTGGAAATGCAGACTCAAATTTAGTGTTTGGCTTCATCGGACTTTGCAGCCTTAATATCGATTGTGGCTGTGTAAGCCTCGCTCTTATTGGACTGTCTCCTGTGGATCAGGCATCTACTCATCCAAAAGGAGTTTTCTCTATAACCCTCACCCCTTTTAATGAGCCAAACTACAATCGATGACCCTTCAAAGGACACTGAGAATCACCATGCAATCAAGCATCAACTTATTTACAATGACTGCTGTTCAACATACAAAATCTACCAAACCATGACCGTGATGATTCTGTAAGTCACACAAACTTGCTACTTTCAAGAACACTGTCCAAACGAAATATTAGTGAAACACATCTGACAAATCTTCGAAAGATTCTTCATTGAAGGCAGTTGATCCCATGATTGGGCAAGAGTATGCGTTAGCGTCCGAAACAAGCGCAAGGTGGGCTCACAATACTACACCAGCAGCAACATTTCCTCACCTTAACCATAGGTCCAATCCACGGCACACTTATCACACATGTTCAAAAATGAAGAGGACGCTTTTCATCGCTTTTAAATCAACATTAAAATAACTATAATCAGGACCTATGCATTTGCTGGTATCTGGCAATATAGACAGTAAGTAGTACCAGACACATTGCCAGGTATTAACCAGGGTGAGTATGTGTAATGTCGAAGATAGGTCAAATCAAAAGAAATGTAGAAGTAATACGCAAGTACAAAAAGGCGGCTTTGAATTTGTTAACGAAGGCGGCTTAATTCTTAACTGACCAAGAAGTTAAAAATATGTACCATTTTAACTCGGGTAGCATCCTGGAAATAAGCCCTACTCGAAGAAACAAGCCCTACTCGAAGAAACAGTGAAAAAAAGAATCTCCTCACTTGAATGTCTCCTTCCCCGAAACTACCTTTTAAAACATTGAGGTTGTTGACAAAACATGTGCAATTAATTTGATTTTTTTTAAATTAAATAACAAAAATTCCACATATTTACATAACAGTCCCAAGTGAATAGGCAATGATTTCAAATGGGTCAACCCTTTGAAAAATACTAAACACCCAATCAGAGAGCAGAAGTACCTGTCTTCAGCGACCTGTGATTGGAGAACCCCTGCCATTTGCAAAATATTTTTCAATGTACAAATTGTAATTAGTCTCATTATCGATGACAAGAACCTGATACGTCAAGAAAACATTGGTCTGGATGCAGCTTCAGGGTCCGTACACACGTGAAGATATGCAATTCAAGGCTACTTCAGGGAGGTTTTTGATAGGAATTCAAGACTTTTTACATTTGGATTTAAGGTAAGAAAGAAACAACAACGGCAAATGGCGATTTCGGACTAATTTAGATCAGTGGGGACAGTTTAATGGAATTCAAGGCTTTTCAAGACTAATTACCCAAAATAGGTTAAATTCAAGGCTTTTTAAGGTCTTGCAATGGGCAAATGAAATTCAAGACCTTTCAAGATATTCCAGGCCCCATACGAACCCTGCAGTTGTCCTTTAAAGACAGGTCATACTGTATTACGCAGGCGTAACCATAATTAAAATCAGGTCTTTCATTAACCATGCTGCTCCACACTGTAGTCATATTTGTACGCTTTGGGCACCTTTCAATAGTGGTTCATAACTTCACATAATTATATACTAATTGACGAAATTTCCACAAACCCAGCTCTGGATAGTCCCGCTCTGAAAAGCTTATATAATGTATGTCTCCAACAGATTTGCGTATTAACCATGTCCATTGCGAACCATGAGCCCAGCTATGCAAACAGCGCCTGAAATGTGACTGGATACTTACTGTGCCGGGATCGAAGAAGGGCAGGGGGTTTGGCCAGGAATGCATCATTGTATTCGTCGGTGGGAAGAACGGATAGTTCTGAAAGAAGCCGCAGACAGCAGACATCAGCACACTTTACCCACAAAGAGAAGCAATGATAACCATTAACATTGTTAAAGATGCCTGCTTCCCACTTCACATTTGTTATTTAAGCAGTTACAGACAATTGCAGGGTCCGTACACATGTGATTCAACAGATATGGGATTCAAGGCTATTTCAAGGATTTTCAAAGCTCTTTTTGATAGGAATTCAACACTATTTTCATTTAGATTTAGTCTGAAATGGCGATTTCAGACTAAACAAGTTTAATGGAATTCAAGGCTTTCCAAGACTAATTACCGACCAGAGGTTAAATTAAAGGCTTTTCAATGCCTTGAAATGGGGCAAATGAAGTTCAACACTTTCCAGGCCCCACACTAGCTGTATCCTAGTAATGCTACGCGCCAGGCAAGGAATTATCAGGTATAAATTTTGGAAGTTATTGGCCCACGACCTCCTGCACGAGAAGCGAGCGCTCTATTCAATCCGGCATTCTGTCATTATAATTAGTTTGTTCAGATTTATTACAAGTAAACTAGCATGCTATTGCAAACTTCGTTCTTTTTTTAAATAACAAAACACACCCGAAAATTTTTTCATATTACACAATCAGATTTAGGAGAAAGGGCTAACATCTTAATGAAAATTATTGGTCGGGATTTTCAGAATTTCAACTTTTTTAAAACTTGTGATCAGCTAGGCCTCATGATCAAGTGGTATCAGGCAAAAATATGCGGATATAAAAAATATGCAGGTAGTGGGTTCCCACAGAACTAAGCTGTGGTGGCAACAAAAAAAAACATGGAAATTACGGTGAGACCCTGGCACCACTTAGTGGGTTTCGGCAGAACCAAGCTAAGGTTATTACACTATTAAATGGTGAATTTCTACGAAAGCACAGATTCCCCCCCCCCCCCCCCACCCCCCATAAGATTAGGACTGTCAGGGAATCACAGAAATGCCGGAAGCAAGTTTCAACTGTCCTTAAGTTATTGTGACTATATTATCGCCCATGCCAAATTTGTTCTGGTTTGGGTTTTATGTTCTAGCAACATAGGTCATGTAAGAACGGGATTCGGACCAACCAATTGCTGTCATATAAATTGTCGTTTTGTGAATATAACAAACAAATGGCTGAAATCTGTATGATATGGTTACAAAATGTGTACCTGTTGCCCTAACGTGTACTGGGTGGTGTTTGGCACCTGGGTGTACGTAAACCGTTGCTGAGAGGCAGGTTGTGAGGGTTGTTGTTGCTGTTGTTGCTGCTGCTGCTGTTGTTGCTGCTGCTGCTGTTGCTGCTGCTGCTGTTGTTGTTGCTGCTGCTGTTGTTGCTGCTGCTGCTGTTGTTGCGGAGTGAAGATGGCGTTCGGGTCATATTGTTGCTGCGTCTGCTTAAAGCCGTTCTTTGGTACGAATGTACTCCGTAACAACGGTTTAGCTTTTATCCGAGCCTGTTAGGATGAAATAGAAAGGAATCCCAATGAAAGATATAACCAGAAGTGTGATTATGATCAGAATTGGCATAGTGCCGACAATGTTGATGGTCTATAATGGGCTTGCATCAAACATACATGGTTTGTGCACCACTTGTTGATTCTCGGAAAGCAAGTAGAACTAAGATGCCTCATGTCAAGTATAGACATGGTTTGTAGTGGGCTGGCAGCATACCGACATGGTTTGTGCACCATTTAGTTTATTCTGGGAAAGCAAATCGAACTAAGAGGCCAAGTATAGACATGGTTTGTAGTGGGCTGGCAGCATACAGACATGGTGTGTGCACCATTTAGTTGATTCTCGGAAAGCAAATAGAACTAAGAGGCCAAGTATAGACATGGTTTGTAGTGGGCTGGCAGCATACAGACATGGTTTGTGTACCATTTAGTTGATTCTCGGAAAGCAAATATCATTAAGAAGCCAAGTATGGACATGGTTTGTAGTGGGCTGGCAGCATACAGACATGGTTTGTGCACCATTTTGTTGATTCTCAGAAAGCAAATGAAACTAAAATAGGTCTCGTCAAGTATGGACCTGGTTTGTAGTAAGGCTTGCAGCATACATACATAGTTTTGTCCACAATTTAGCTAATTCTCAGAAGCTAATCAGACATACCACCGAGAATGGCAAGAGTCTATAACAGGCTTCACCATATATGGTCTATGCACCATTTCGCAAGCAGATGAGGCTCAAAAAGATATACTGTTGAAAATAGAGGCTCTCTGTGTGCGGGATCACTCACCATTATCGGGCGGCCAAGGAAGGTGCAGACCTCCTCCCTGAGATACTGGTAGGCGCGCTGCGCATCTTCATCGCCTTCGAACGTCACGTACCAACTGTTGTTGTGCGCGAATTCACAGCTCACGAAACGAGGACAGTTCTTCCCAGAAAACAACTTCTTCACCTCCTGGAAGGAAATAATTAACACATTTTAAAAAAAACAAAAAAACACTAGGGCTGCCTTATTTGTTAACCACTACAGGTCTTCTAGATTTAAAATAAGTGCACACAGAAACCAACCCACTTCACTTTCTTTCTATATCGTTTTCTTCCTACAACCAATCCAACATTGCAGGGTCCGTACACATGTGAAGATATGGAATTCAAGCTGTTTTTCATATAAATTCAAGACTATTTTCATTTGGATTTCAGGAAAAAACCCAACAATAGCAAATGGCCAGTTCAAACTAATTTAGATCAGTGCGGACAGTTTAATGGAATTCAAGGCTTTTCAAGACTAATTATCCAAAATAGGTTAAATTCAAGGATTTTCAAGACTAATCACCCAAAATAGGTTAAATTCAAGGCGTTTCAAGGCATTGAAATGGGGCAAATGAAGTTCAAGACTGTTCAAGATTTTCCAGGGCCCATACAGAACCTGACATTCTGTATTTAGTCTATAATATTTGGAAGGGGGGGGGGGGGGGGGGGACATGTTTGCAAAACAAAGGTTAAAAAAAAAAAGGTTGTCCAATTACCTTCATACGGGGGGGGGGGGGGGGGGGAACAACATTGAAATAATGGTTAAAAAGAAGTTGAATATAATCCTAAAATATTAATAATAGAATTTTAAAATAATACTAATTTAGAAATTGTATCTACTAGTACTACTGCTGCTGCTACTGCTACTACTGCTACTGCTACTACTGCTGCTGCTGCTGCTGCTGCTAGTACTGCTGGTGCTGCTACTGCTACTTTGGAAACCTTACCTCGAGCGGTGTTGTGTCTGGGATTTCCCTCAGGATGACGACGCACCGCTTGTGCAGAGGGCGCACCTTGTCGCCATGCTCGTCAACCTGCACATTGGATGACTCTACAAACAGCAAATAAAATACATCACATTGCATCCAATGTCGCATGCGATAGTGACGGAGCAAGGTAGTTAGTTGGTTGTTGGGAGTTTTACGTTCTGGCAACTGTTCATATCAGGATGGTTACCAACTTGTGACTGCGCACTCATAGCAACTTTAAAGTGCTGCCCCACTGGGAGACCAGGCCATCAGCACAATGACCTGATATCCCACACAGTCACATTATCTTGACAATGAGCCAACCAGTCCTTGCCCTCTCCTAATAATGCAGAGCACCATGCCAGAAAGCGACAAGTATCAATTTTCAAGGCATGTGTTTCACTCGACCATGGGTTCGAATCCCACGATCTACAAAATCGGGAGACAGCCGCTCAACTCATATAGTTCCATAGAAAATAGCAAAAAGCAAAATAGATCTGTGAATATGCAATGTAAACCGAAATACACAATATGTATTCGTAGGTATCATAATAGTCCTCATGGGCGCAAAGTTAGTATTACATACTACTACTACTATCTTCTGTCTTTGGCTCATTTGAAATGATTCCTCTCATCCATTCCAACTTGTCCGCCTAAGCATATGTAAAGATTACATCTTTCGATTGTACTGGAGGATGCTTACCCCGCAAGATCTGGACGACGAGGAGGTGGTCATGGGTGAGGCGCTTCACCTGGTTGAAACCAGCCACCACCGTGATGGGCACGTACTGGTCGGCATCCATCTGCGACACAAGGTATGAATCGTTCGCAAGGTTCTCCCTGCAAGCCGAAAAAACACACATTGGTTTGCGATTAATCCACAAGAGGCGCCATGCTGACCAGACGCTGGAGATATGGGTACTGAGCGGGATCCGCTATGGAATTGATGTTTGTTTATTAGGGTTTTACATTCTACCAACACCTAAGAGAGCGTTCATGACAATTTTATACGGCTGGTCCATTTGGATACAACACCAACGGCATAACAAGCCAGCACACTCATGGTGACTTTATAATGCTGCCTCACTGGGAAATCAGGCAGCAGGCACCATGACCCGATATCCCACAGCCACATTTTCAGGACACTGAGTTAACCAGTCTTTGCCCTATCCTATTAATGCCAAGTGCCAGCCTAGGAAGCGACAAGTATCAATTTTCTAAGTCGTTGGTTTGACTCGACTGGAACTCCCAACCACTGCGAATGTGACAATCAAAATACCACTTTTACAGATCGCCTTCACTTTTCCCCATCCTCTCCCTCAATGCTCTGCTGAAAACACATGAACAACTCGGTAACAGTTTGTTTGTTTGTTGTTTGTTTGTTGTTTTACATCCTAGCAACATCTAAGGTCATATCAGGACGGGTACCGACTTGTGACAGTACGCACTCATGGCGACTTTATAGTGCTGTCTCACTGGGAAACCAGGCCGCCGGGACCATGACCTGGTATCCCACTCAGTCCCATTATCCTGACACACCAGTCCACTCGGTAACAAAATTCGCTAAATGCTTGCCATAGTTCATTGCCGATATTAATTATTGACACAGCTGCCTAGCTGCCAAGGGCAGAGACAAACGAATCAGCACACAGGGTGCTATCAGGAAGGCAGCCAACACCCGGTGTGCATTAGTACAAACCATAACATCAGCGCCACATTACACCAACAGGCACCAATGATTAGAGAGACAAATTGTCTCGCTGCCAAACCTCCACTACCAATCTGTTTTCTCCAAGTTAAAGCACACTGTATTCCAATTGGTTCTTGCTATGTTCCTATATTCGCTTCCATCATATATAGTTGGTATAATATTACACAGGAGGTATTATTTATTTTAACAAATTTCTACTCAATTATTGCATTTAATTATGAACCAATGTGCTACCGACTAGGCTGCCTACTCATAAGCTGCAGGAATTCAGGGCTCAGGGATGAAAGTGGTCGCCGGGAAAAAAAAGCGGAAATGCCGATATTCTCCCATAGGTTTAGCATTGTCAGGGAATCGCTGAAAATTCCCGGCAGTCGGATTTCATACATATTGGTATACGCTGAGAGTGCTGCAGCGTTTGCACCACATATCGGTAGACGCTGATAGTGCTGCGGCGTTAGAAGCACGCATTAGTAGTATACGCTGCTAGTGCTGCAGCTTTTGAAGGCATTAGTAGTATACGCTGCTAGTTCTGCGGCGTTTGCACCACATATTAGTATACGCTGAAGGTGCTGCAGCGTGAAATAACATATTGGTTGGTTGGTTGTTGGAGTTTTACATCCTGGCAACATCTAAAGTCATATCAGGAAGGGCGCAATGTATTAGTATACACTTATAGCTCCAGGAAAAATCCTGGAAATCCGCGAAATCGCGGAGATCTTTCATCCCTGAGGGCTAAGGTGGTGCCACCACCGTCGTTTCATGGTACATGAGAGCCAACTGTGGCCGTCACAATACGCAAAAAGTTATGTATTCAACATTTATTCATGGTTCATCACATCCACATGCCTTGTAAATTTAGGCTGACCTAAAAATGACAAATTTCACACTAATCCTAGGATGTACCAAAAAAAAGCTATATTTTAATGATGAATTTCAAACTAAGATAGTGTTCCAATAATCCCCCCCCCCATACCCCCAAAAATAAACCCCCACACACATATGGGTGCCTTGTGCTGCTGTTAAAAGCGATTATCTCGCTAGAGGTGGCAGCCATTAATCATCGTTTAAAGCTGCCTCCAAACTATGCTAACTTCATCTTTTATCGCCTGGAGCTAGTGATTAATAGGATAGAGCAAGGACTCCTTTGCTCAGGATAATGTGACTGAGTGGGAAATCGGGTTGGTTGTTGGGAGTTTTACGTCCTGGCAGGATCTAAGGTCATATCAGGATGGGTACCGACTTGTGACAGTGCGCATGCATGATGACTTAATAGTGCCGCCCGACTGGGAAATCAGGCTGCCAGCACCATGACCCAATATCCCATTCAGTCACATTATCCTGACACTAAGCTCACCAGATCTTGTCACATCCTATTAATGCTGAGCGCCAGGCTAGGAATTGATAAATATCAACTTTGTAAGTCATTGGTTTGACTCGACCGGGAACAAAACTCTGGATCTCCCGCATGAGAGGCCCGTGCTTTGCAGATTCTGCCACCGCACCCCGTATAAATGCTTAATGAATGTACCAGTAGCCAAGGTATGCAGTTATATATAGGTAAATAAATGTTGGGACTACGAAACCCACATGCATTCATCACATCATATATCTTTGAAAATCATTGACATAGGTGTTGGTGAAAATCATTGACATAGGTGTTGGTGAAAATCATTGACATAGGTTGTGGTGTTCTCTGTGGCGGAGTGGTTAGAGTGACTGACATTTTTCTAGGTCGGACTCCTAATCTGAAGGTCAGTGGTTCGATTCCCCATGCCCCCACCTCTGCCAATTTGGATTTCCACCGCTGTGTATAACTTACAGCGTCATCAAAGGCCAGTTGCTCTCATACCATGTCTATGTGGTGTGGGAGGTTAAAAATCCCTTGGGTCGGTAAAGGTGTAGGCTCGGGCTTTCTATCGACAAACTGTCTAATGGTGAAAACAAGCCTATTCAGGCTTATCCATGATAGGCAGTATAAATCTTCAAGAAAAAAAAATAGGACTAAGAAGGCTGACCGTGAGAAGTAGTACTCGAGCTGTGTCTTGAGCATGGCCCTCAGCTGGTCGTCTGGGATGGTACCCTCCATGGGGCCTTCTGCCGCGTCTACAATGAAAGGTTCAGTCATTATAATTAGGCTAAAACAGTTGTGCTTCAAGGCAACACGCCAACACATTACTACTTTTTTGCAATAAGATTACATATAGTATGAAAAATGCTGTGAACATACTCTTATTATTACACCGAAATAAAGCATTCGCTGTCATGACAATCGCTGTTCAGTCTTTATATATAAAGTCAGTAATATTGAAACAGAAATATTGACAAAAACTGCATTGAAAAATAATTTTAATTAGAACCAAAGGACAGCACTACTTTTAATTTTAAGTCTTAATCTAAAACATTGATGGCGCCTTACAATCTGTGCATTTACTCATTTATTAGCAAATATATGCTATGAAATAATTTAGTTTGCGCATCTTTGGAAAAGCTGAAAATTTCCAATGATTGTAGAGTATATTAGGAAAAGATAACAAATAAAATCTAAAAACCCATTAGTACTAGGTGGAAATATTATATCGATTTAAAACACCAGCATTACTGACAGCGGTGTATGACAATTGTCTGGTGTGCAAGGGAGAAACGGTGGCATTGCTTTCTAATTATATATTTACTTGTTTCCTTCTAGTTTTCGGTTTTATTTATAAAGCTGCATAGTCCGATGAAGCATCACATTTTCAAAAACAAGCCTATCTAGAATTGATTCTACATATATAACTCAGATACTAATTCAATTATTAACCATTTGGTGCTACATATAAAGGAATACTGAGCCAATTTAATAGAACTTTTCGCTGCTGAAACCTATGGTATCGAGAGTTTTGGCATGCCAAAACTAATTTGATGTGTTTGCACTTTAAATCTCAAAACTTAGCCATTTAACATAAAAGGTAATTTAAACAAAAGTAACGTAGACTATAACAATTGACATAATATATTTATCTCAGAAATTGACAGAAACTCAAACCCACCAGACTATGCAACTTACCATATTCTCGCAGTTTAACGCCCACCCCTCACTTGGCCAATATTTCATAAACGCCCACTGCTTAAATGCCAATGTGTGAGTAAACGCCCAACCCCACTTCAGTGATTTGCGATTTTAAACACCCAGGGCATTAATCTGCGGGAATACAGTAAGTTCCCAGGCACCAATAGGCGAGAAATCAGTATGAGCCTACCTGAGCCGTCGCTGGCGCTGGGGAAGAGGATCTCGCCAGCCATGGTGCCGTTCACGAGTGAAAAGTCGCTGGACGAAGGGGCCGCCTGGTCCGGGGAGTCCGGGGTGGGCGGGAAGCTCACCCCGCCCGGCCCCAGCTTACTCACGTTGCCATTCTGGTGCACGAACCCTACAGGGAGGCGCAGAGGCAGAAGTTAGTGGGTTGATTGGTTGTTTTACGTCCTGGCAACATCTATGGTCATATCAGGACAGGTACCGACTTGTGACAGTGTGCACTCATGGTGACTTCATAATGCTGCCCTACTGGAAAACCAGGCCGCCGGCACCATGACCCTATTTCCCACTCAGTCACATTATTCTAATACTGAACTAACCAGTCCTTGCCATATCCTAGTAATACCGAGCTCCAGATTAGGTAGCTACAAATATTAATTTTTTTTATAAGTTATCGGTTTGACTCGACCGGAATTCAAACCTACGACCTTCTGCACTGTAAGCCTGCGCTCTACCTATTCGGCCACCGTGGCCGGTCTCCAGTCTTTGCAGTCTCTTAGTAATGCTGAGCATCAAGCTGGAAAGTGACGAGTATCCAGTTAGTAAATCTTCTGGTTGACTCAGCCAGGGATTGGTCTCATACCCCTCAACCCCCCCCCCCCCCCCCCCCGAACCATTACAAATTTGGTTATAGCTGTACATATCGACTATTTGAGACTACAGAAACAAACTAAATGCGTAACAAATTCCATAGGTGCACAACAAGCAGTCAAGAGATGCCAACGTTGTGACCGAAAAAAGGAAGATTTTAACATTTTATTAGGAAGATATGTTTTTATGCGACAACACGCAGTACGACAATCAGACATATATCATGACATAGTATAATCATACAATATATATGTATATATAACTATATTATATAGTTTTTCATACAAGTCCCACCATGTATCCCACCATGTGTCTATGTGTCATTTTCTAGGTTCTGCTTGCCACCATAAGCTGCTGTAAGTAACCAATTTTGCGACTTGTATTAGAAGATTTGCACATGGAATCGTAATATCGGAACAGAGTAGCCAAAATCGGGAGTCTTGCTACAAAATCGGAGCAGTTGGCATCTCTGGCAGTCCGGTAATACATACATATTGAAAGGTTAAACACTGCTCACGATGATTAATCAATTAGGGCCCGCTCCAACTGAACGCGCTAGGCGGTGTGTGTTGCCACGGGCATGGCAACTAGATAACACCACTTCTGTCTTGTTTGTTTGTTTGTTGTTGTTTTACGTCCTAGCAAAGTCTAATATCATATCAGGACGGGTACCGACTTGTGACAGTGCGCACTCATGGTGACTTTATAGTGCTGTCCCACTAGAAGACCAGGCCGCCAGCACCATGACCTGATATCCCACTCGGTCACATTATCCTGACACTGAGCCAACCAGTTCTTGCCCTATTCTAATAATGCCGAGCGCCAGGCTAGGAAGCAACAAATTTCAATTTTTAAGTCATTGGTTTGACTCGACCAGGCTTCGAACCCACGATCTAGCAACACGGGAGACGGATGCTTTAACTCATTCGGCCATCCCGTCTGGTCATCACCACTTCTCTACTACCACACACGAGGTCAGGGGAGAACAGGATCTTTAATGTGACAGGTCACGGCATAAGGGGCCTGTCATGCAACTCCCTCATTTTGTGTGTGTGTGTGTGCGTGCGTGCGTGCGTGTGTGTGTGTGTGTGCGTGCGTGCGTGCGTGCGTGCGTGCGTGCGTGTGTGCGCGCGCGTGTGCGCGCGCGTGTGAGGGTGTGTCTGAGATATTAGATATATATTTATGTGTGTGTGATATTTATTTATGCATGCACACCATTTATTTTTTTTAAGTTTAAGAAAAAAAATTGTACGATTAGTCTGAAAAAACCCACTATCGTCCTCCGGAAATAAAGTGAATGATTGACATGTAATATTAACGAAGGCCGACCTTTTTGTTTGATTATTTACTCTTGCATCTTTCGTCAGTGACCTAAGACAGCCACATCCCAGGTGTACACCAGGAGGCCATAGGACCAGCACCTTGCACGCTGCCTTGAGTCCATGCCGACCCCGTTGTGGTAGGCTACACCTCATTAGCCAGTGTCTTCCCCATGCAACATGACATATACCCAGCATGGTAGAATCAGTACAGCGCAGGCCTCCCATGCGGAATGTCGGCAGTTTAATGCCCGGTCGAGTCAAACCAATCACTTACAAAATTGATACTTATCGCTTCCTAGCTAAGCGCTTGGTATTATTAGGATAGGGCAAGGACTGGTTGGCTCAGTGTCAGGATACAGTGTCTGAATGGGATATCAGGTTATGGTGCCCTGGCGGCCCGGTCTACTAGTGGGACAGCACTATGAAGTCACCATGAATGTGCAATGTCACAAGTCGGTACCCGTCCTGATATGCCCTTAGATGTTGCCAGGATATTAAACTCCAACAACCAACCCGGCATGGCAGAAATGCTCGATTGAATGCCAGTCTTATAGTGTCCCATATGCTTACATAACTATCACATTATTGGGAACGCCTTGATGTTGATTTGTCCAAATAGAATTAGAAACCATGACAGAACTGATATTGAATTAAATCTTAGTGACGGTTATTATTGTCTAATTGTTCTAAGAAAACGGTGGATACTTTTGTTTGTTTGTTGTTTTACGTCCTAGCAACATCTAAGGTAATATCAGGATGGGTACCGACTTGTGACAGTGCAGGATGGGTACCAACTTGTGACAGTGCACACTCATGTCGACTTTATAGTGCTGTCCCACTGGCACCATGACCTGGTATCCCAATCAGTCACATTATCCTGACACTGAGCACACCAGTCCTTGCCCTGACCTAATAATGCCGAGCGCCTGGCTAGGAAGCAACAAGTATCAATGTTTAAGTCATTGGTCTGATTTGACCGTGAACCGAACTCCCGATCTCTCGCTAGGAAGCAACAAGTATTAATGTTTAAGTCATTGGTTTGATTCGACCGTGAACCAAACTCCCGATCTCCCGCTAGGAAGCAACAAGTATCAATGTTTAAGTCATTGGTTTGATTCGACCGTGAACCGAACTCCCGCTAGGAAGCAACAAGTATCAATGTTTAAGTCATTGGTTTGATTCGACCGTGAACCGAACTCCCGCTAGGAAGCAACAAGTATCAATGTTTAAGTCATTGGTTTGATTCGACTGTGAACCAAACTCCCGATCTCCTGCTAGGAAGCAACAAGTATCAATGTTTAAGTCATTGGTTTGACTCGACCAGGGTTCGAACCCACGATCTACCAGCACGGGAGACGGACGCTCTAACTCATTCGGCCATCCCGTCTGGTCTAGGTGGATACTACTGAGGTAGGATAAGTACTGGCAGCATTGGCAAAGGGGAAACAGCTGATGGGTGAAGAGGAAATACGGGGTGAGGAGGTGAGCAAGTGGGACAGGGGCCGTGTTGTACAGCCATGCGCGGCAAGAGTGAGCTAGTTAGGACAAGGAGTACAGTAGATACTGAGAAAGGTAGGATACTGGGGGATCAGAGAATAGTCGAACCGAATGTGTGTGGCAAATAGTCGGGGTGGGGTGAAAGAGCTTGTTTTATTTAAGGACACCTTTAGAGCGCATTGATTCTTATCATCAGCTATTGGACATCAAGTCAAACATATGGTCAGTCTGACATCTTTGGAGGAAACCCGCTTCCGCCACATAGGCTACTCCTTCCGATAAGCAGCAAGGGGTCTTCTATATGCACTTTCCCACACACAGAACAGCACATACCACCGCCTTTGATGAACCAGTTGTGGACAGACTGCTTGTCAAATTTTCAAATTTGTCTACAGATACACACACAAATAAGCGGACTTACCATCGGGGCTGTGTGCATCTGCTGGTACGGTAGGGGTGAGTGCTTGGTCCGGCATGATGAGTACATCCGCTCCATCCGTTGACCAGACAGGCGCAGCGGCCGGAGCTGCTGCTGGCTGACTGGGTAACGGTGGGCTTACCGGAGTGTCCGGTAAGAGCAGTGGTACTGGGGCAGCCGCAGGAGTCTTACTCTGGAACTCTAACGCATTTGGGTTGAGTCCGGGAGTTTTTGGGGTGACCTGTGGAGAACAGAAAGGAGGTGGTTAGTTGGAACAGCATGTAATAATGATGTGTATATTGAGCTTGTCAATGTGTGCTCCAATGCCACTGCAAGATGGCGCAGTCCCTGGAAGGTAGCATTGCACCGTCTGGCATGTTACACAGGTAGTGAAGTTCCAGTCACACTACGGCTTGCGATCGCTTGCGACCATTTTGGACCAAAAGGAACCTGCTACAAAAAAAAAACACCTCCATGTGACCAAAGCAACCTATGAAAATGGTCGCCGACCTCCGTGCAACCATTTTGATTGCAAGGTGGTTTTCAGGGCAGTAGCTGCAACCTCATCACAGGGCGATCAGTGACCACTAAGGACCCTTTCCCACCACGCTGTGACCACTTTGCAACCTCTTTGCGAGCAACCCTTTTGTATGGTCACAAGCAGTAATGTGACTCGTGTATGAAACTGGCAGTTTGATGGGTGTTGGCACACCCCATGGCTGGTTCCTAGCAAGACGCCATATGGTACATTTATACCCTTGAAAACAAGCGCATAACGATCCCATCTTCTTAGCGCCTTCAGTGGACACTATCAAGAAATTGTGTACAACCGAAGTGCTTGTGTAGTCTCTCACCAGGGAATTTATTTAACACAGCGATAGAATGAGTGGATGCTATATGGCACGGTAGCCCAAGAATTACCACGGTAATCTGCATAGCAGGGTATTGCTAGATGCATCGGTCCCTCACGAAGGACTGAAGCTGTGACTGCAGAGCATTATATTCACAATTATTCAACAGCAGGTGTTGTATTTTCGCATATCAGCAAATATTAAACTTTTCATTTAAACCACTGTCGCCTATATTTATGCTAGCGCCTATATTTATGCTAGTTATGTGTAGTAGTCTGCACGATTACTTTGGGTGAATGTTGCAAAACAGCACAAGTTCATTAAAAAGCCTAATTATCTCCCTGATAAGAGCCCAACAGTGCCAGCGTGACCCCAATACACTACATCACGGCTCCGACTGCGCATGCGCTGAAAAAAGGCGCCGGGAGCAAAGCAAAGGCATACGCCCATTGAGTTTGCCGATACCCATAGGGCAAAACTGGCATTTTATTCAAAATAAATAACAATTTCTCACAAACATGGACAGAAGGATGCAATATAATAATATAATGAATATGTTTAAGATACAATTCTCCATAGTTAAGCATTTTGAGCTAAGAAACCTACAATTTCAGTCACTTTACAGGCTGATGATTAGTCAAAAGTAATTCTTGTTCTAAATATTAAAATGTCAAATGTGTCAACAAAAACTTGTTTCAAAGAAATATATAACCAATATCTGATTAACCCTACTCATTTTCTATTTCTACATGTCATTAACCATAGAATATAAATAAAAACATGAATAAAATAAATAAAACTGACTCTGGCTATGGCTCTAACACTAGTCTGAGTGACTAGATTTGTCTAAATCTAAATGCACATGGCATAAGATGTGCTGATTATATTGATGTAAATGCAATGCTGGATCTTAATTTATTATATATATTTTTTTAATTGGTATTCTATGTTTCAAACAAGAGCTGAGATGAGCTGAAACTAGCACATTTCAGAGCTGCACCCAGTGTATTAGCATGTGCCATGTGCTTCTCGCGGGTTTGTTTTGCTCTGATGAATTCCACAGTGCACCGCGCCGCTGGAACCGTGATGTAGTCTATAGCACCAACTTAGAGTTGACCATAAATATATGATATGTATACATCTAGTTTCAAAGTGTACACCCACTGGGATGGTTTTTTGGCGATTCATGTTCTAGCAACATCTAATGCTATCAGAACGCGCACAGACTTGTTTGTGACTGTGTATAGATAGTGGCTTTAGAGTGCTTCCTAACTATGATGCTAATTGTCAGACAGTTCATACCTACATTGACAGGCAACAAGGCTGTTAAATGCCTCTCCAGTATTTTGTAAATAGATACTTGATGTCTACAACCCATATGGTGGTCTCAACCCCGTTTGGAAGGCACAGGGGCAGCACCACGTGACCTGTCCCAAATAAGAAAGGGAGAGGGCTAGAATCTCGAGTATCTAATTTAGGTTTGAATAAGTACAAGTTTACCAGGCGGGATACTGCTGTGTTAACTAGACGGAATGGCCGAATGAGTCTCCCGTGTTGGTAGAGCATGGGTTCAAACCCTGGTCGGGTCAAACCTATGACTTAAAAATTGATACTTGTTTGTTTCCTAGCCAGGCGATCAGCATTATTATTAGGAGCAGTGGAATGAGGAAGACCAATCGTCCGCGATTGAAATTCCCCCTGCTTAAACAACTAATGTACAACAACAAAAGTTTAAAAAAAGTTATTGAATTCCTTTACTTTGAAAGAGAAGAACGTCATTTAATGCCAGTCGTTGGTGTTACTAGAATCATCAACACTAGAATCATCAACATTGATTTGAGTATCTCAACATAAGCCCTTAACATTGGATGCTAGCCTTCCTTTTTGCCAGGAATAGGATAGTAGCGTTCGAAAGACCTTGTGCACTTGTCCGGGACTAGTGAGAATCGGAGAATAGGCACGAACAAGTAGAATATGCTTTCAGCTTGTCCATTGGACAAGTCAATTTTGGGCTGAAAAACAAGCCTCGGACACTCTTCCCTCTCCCTGCCTCACGCGACGCTCATGTAACAAAGACCTGTACGTAATGTGGATAATTGAAAATTTCGATGGACAAGTGAAAATTACACCAGACTTGTCCAGTGGACAAGTAAGAAATTGTGCTTGTTTCTATAACTGGATAGATTACAATAATTACAAGGCACTTGCGGCTTGTGTCATCAACTTTCTAGAGGGGTATATCTAGACCTCTAAACCTTGTTCTGCTCCTGCTTATCGATAACTCTGCAGCTGTCCTCAGGCTCACCTTGCGTTGAGGAGGCCGATCAGCATGTGGGTAATGTACAGAACGAGGCTGCTGCTGCTGGTGCTGGTGCTGCTGCTCCTGGTGGGGGTGGTGCTGCTGGTACTGCTGCTCCTGGTGATGCTGCTGGTGCTGCTGCTCCTGGTGATGCTGCTGGTGCTGCTCCTGGTGGTGGTGCTGCTGCTGATGGTGGCGGTGATGGTGATGCTGAGGGTGCTGCTGGTGCTGGTGTTGCTGCTGATGGTGGCTACAATTACCACCAGCACCTCGCTGCATACACACTACATAGGAATTGGCTGAGAAGTAATAGATCTCTCCAGGCTCCATGCGCCTCGTGGTGGTGGTTGTCGTCCCACATGGCAGTATGGTTGTCGTGCTGCCCGACCTGTACACATCCAACTCAGTCACTTCCGGTACATTCACCCCCACCACCCCGTCCCCTGCCCCGTCACCGCCCGGGCAACACGCTGGGGTCTCCGCCAGGGCGCGCGGCGACATGCCCATCCCCATCGTCGAGCCCCCGCACAGGTGACAGGCAGCCACCGTGGAGGAGGGTGGCAGGGGCGGGTAGCCCTGACGGGGGCGGGCGGGGGCGTGTCCGGCCACGGTGCTGGCTCGTCGGGAGTGGCTCCCGACCTATCGATGTGCAGGTTGTCTCAGCTGCTCCGGGAAGTAATGTGCGCAGTCAGCACCTTGTGCAGGTGGAGGGGGGAGTGGCAGTGGTTGATGACACTGTCGCCTTGTGTCCAGTCCTGATATGACCTCAGATGTCGCCAGGACGTAAAATTCCAACAACCAACCCAGGAACCGTCGCCTTGTGTCTCTATCCTCACGACGCCCTCTGGCTCTGCAAGGGGCTTTCCGCCCCATCTTGTGGCATCAGCAAGTAGCCACTGTCGCTGTCACTATTATAAACACACATCGCTAGTGTTTTACCCGCTACTACGGGTTCACCCACCCAACCCCGTTCCCCGGCCACGTGACTCTAGGTGGGGCTTCGCCCGGCCGAACCCAATATGGCTTCATGTCTACTTCCGGTCCACACCATTTCCGGTCGGCTGGTTTCAGTTTCTAACTCCTAGAATTGACTTCCGGTCGCGTGTCCACTGCTCGATCTAATGGTTACACACTTCCAGGTCCTGAGGTTTAAGCATTGAGCAGTGTGGACGGCTGTCTCATCCCCACCTCACATATGGTGGCCCTGGATACGTACGGCATGCATACACATGACAACACTGCAGCCTCACCGGAAGCGGTGGCCAAATTGTTAGATCGCAGGCCTCCAGTGCAGGAGATCAGGAATTTGATTACCGGTCGAGTCAAACCAATGACTTATCAAATTGATATTTGTCGCTTCATAGCCTGGTGCTCGGCATTAATAGGATAAGGCAACAACTGGTTTAGACCCGTGTCAGGATAATGTGACTGAGTGAGATATCAAGTCATGGTGCAGGCAGCATGATTTCCCAGTGGGCAGCACTATAAAGTCACTATAAAGTCACCATGAGTGTGCACTGTCACAAGTCGGTACGCATCCTGATATGATCGTAGATGTTGCAAGGACGTAAAATTCCAACAATCAACCAACAACACCACAGCCTAAACTCAAACACAGTCCGACTCACAGTTCCAGCGAATCCAGGATAGTGAAGTTGATGGGTGGGCGGTGGCAGGCAGACATGGCACCCAACCATTAAGACTACACCAACACACCATATGGTAGACCGTGTGTGTACAGTCAACTGCTTCCTACACACGTCGCTCAACGTGTGCAGCCCCCACCCCCTCCCCTGACACTACCCGCGCTATATCCGCGAGTATTTATTTACATAAAAAGCTTACAAGTCCTGTTCACACAGTTGCGCATGCGCTGTACTTGTCATGTAGCGTAAGCAGCCCAGGCGCCGTCTTCAGTGTAGTGTGTGACTTTACACCGCATCACCACGATAATAAGGCCTGGCATCTGTGAAATCCACGTGCACAGAACAACTGTCACTGTCACTGTCACTGTCACTGCGTAGTCACCACAATGTCCCGTCCGGGTGGTGTCAGTGTGGACACGGTTGTGAATTATGGCATTACCGACGTGTCCACTTTCACTTTCACTGTCATGGGTACTGTCACACTGTGTAGCAACCACAATGTCACGTCGGGGTGGTGTCAGTGTGGACACGGCTGTGAATTATGGCATTTCCCTCATGCCCACTGTCACGGTCACTGTCACACTGTTTAGCCACCACAATGTCCCCTTCGGGAGGTGTCAGTGTGGACACGATTGTGAATTATGGCATTACCCATGTGTCCACTTTCACCTTCACTGTCATGGTCACTGTCACACTGTCTAGCCACCACAATGTCCCCTCCAGGAGGTGTCAGTGTGGACACAGTTGTGAATTATGGCATTACCCATGTGTCCACTCTCACTTTCACTGTCATGGTCAATGTCACACTGCATTACCCACGTGCCCACTGTCACACTGTGTAGCCACCACAATGTCCCATCGGGGCAGTGTCAGAATGGACACGGCTGTCAATTATAGCATTACCGCATGTACCTACCTCTGCAGAGTCACCCAGGACACAACTATATATATACATACATACATACTCAACACGGCCCGCTATCGCTTCCTAGCCTGGCGCTCGGCATTATTAGGATATGGCAAGGACTGGTGACTGAGTGGGATATAAAGTCATGGTGCAGGTGGCCTGGTCTCTGTGGGGCAGCACTATAAAGTCACAATGAGTGCGCACTGTCAAAAGTCGGTACCCATCCTGATATGACTTCAGACGTTGCCAGGATGTAAAACTCCAACAACCAACCAACCAGAACACGTCTCGCCAGCCGCCCACAGCCTACGAGCCGGTTTGGTGTTGTAAGCACAGTGCACACAATATCGTCCAACTGGCTGCATGCACGACGCATGTGTGATGCAGGCCACACAGCTGTCACTCCGTGGAGGTTACAACCGTGCGTAGACGGGGATGGTGGGTGGGCAAAAGGAATGTGCACAGCCAGTAGCGAGCCAAATATGAGCAAAACGCACTGGACATACGCAGCAATCGTGCACTGTCAACTTCCGCTGTTGCTGTTTACAATGTGTTTGCTTACAACAGCCAAAATGCAATGAAGCAGCATTGCCAAGAAATGCCTTCATTACATTCAAATAGTTCACAGACCATTTCTGCATGTGGGTGTAAATATGACCTAATTGATTAATTAGAGGACTGTTTTGAAGTGTTCGGGAATGCACACAGTAGATAGGCTCCAGGTAGCAATTTGCATAGATGCTGCTAAAATGATGCATAAAATGATGATTAAACAGTGAAAGTAATTACGCAAACACTTTTAAGCAGAAACACAATTTGGGTTCTGTGCCCAGGGCTCATGGGAATCCATCGGTAATGATTTTTGAGTTCCGCGAAACAATTGGTGGGAACCTAAAACTTACAGGTAACAAAATTTTGGTTCCGTTATTTTTCCAGCACGGTAACAATGTTACTTGAAACAATTGCTACGGTGAAATCCTATAGGTTGCGCGCAGACTGAGGCGCTGACACATTAAAACTTCAGTGTCTAGTACACCTCCCTCTGCGCTCGGCTGGGGGACAGCCCACACCAAATAGTTTGACTGGCCCTGGTGGATCCTTCCTGGATACCTGCTGTCGCTCACACGGGTTGTTTAGCTGCGGCCACATGTACCTACACGCAAGCTGGCACAACGTGGTCACTTTTTAGTCGCTCATCAGGTGGCGTGTTGCCAGGCACCTTTGATCCCGAGATGGCCACTGGTCAGTAGCTGTGGCCAGTCGGGTCATGGCCTTCGACTGTGATGTATGGGCAGGGTATACCATGCCGGCCACTGACACTGTGGGATGGTGGTCACTGACACTGTGAGATGGAGGATACTGACACTGTGGTATGCTGATGGTCACTGACACTGTAGGATGCTGGTCGCTTACACTGCTGGATGGTGGTCATTAACACTGTGGGATGCTGGTCGCTGGCACTGTGGGATGGCGGATACGGACAATGTGGTATGCTGGTCGCTTACATGGCTGGATGCTGGTCACTGACACTGTGGGATGCTAGTCACTGACACTGTGGGATGCTAGTCACTGTCACTGCGGGATGCGTGTCACTGACACTGTGGGATGTGTGTCACTGACACTGTGGGATGCGTGTCACTGACACTGCAGGATGCATGTCACTGACACTGTGGGATGCGTGTCACTGACACTGTGGGATGCTAGTCACTGACACTGTGGGGTGCTGGTCAATGAAAACCACACTGACAGGACACCGTGGTACTATGCTACTCAACCCACCAACCAGAATGTAGTAATAAATTAAGATTATATCATCTTAAATGCCAAAATATAGTGCTCCATTACAAGTACACCAGAAGGATATATCAACGGAAATGCCAGAAGGGTGCGAATGAAGGGTAGCTCTAGTCACAGGGTATGTCATCAAGATCTCCTTTACACTTGGCACGCTTCAGTGAGTACTGAAAATGTTAAGTGACACACACCCTACACGTTGGGATGCCCACAACGTGACACACACCCTACACTTTGGCACGCTTCAGTGACTACCGAGAATGCTAAGTGACACACACCCTACACGTTGGGATGCCTCAGTGAGAACCCAGAATGCTAAGAGACACACACCCTACACTTTGGCACGCTTCAGTAGGAACCAGAATGCTAAGTGACACACACCCTACACTTTGGCACGCCTCAGTGAGTACCCAGAATGCTAAGTGACACACACCCTACACTTTGGCACGCTTCAGTAGGAACCAGAATGCTAAGTGACACACAACCTACACTTTGGCCTGCTTCAGTGACTACCGAGAATGCTAAGTGACACACACCCTACACTTTGGCACGCTTCAGTAGGAACCAGAATGTTAAGTGACACACAACCTACACTTTGGCCTGTATCAGTGAGTACCCAGAATGCTAAGTGACACACACCCTACACTTTGGCACGTCTCAGTGAGTACCCAGAATGCTAATAGACACACACCCTACACTTTGGCACATCTCAGTGAGTACCCAGAATGCTAAGTGACACACACCCTACACTTTGGCACATCTCAGTGAGTACCCAGAATGCTAAGAGACACACACCCTACACTTTGGCATGCTTCAGTAGGAACCAGAATGTTAAGTGACACACAACCTACACTTTGGCCTGCTTCAGTGACCACCGAGAATGCTAAGTGACACACACCCTACACTTTGGCACGCCTCAGTGAGTACCCAGAATGCTAAGAGACACACACCCTACACTTTGGCACGCTTCAGTAGGAACCAGAATGCTAAGTGACACACACCCTACACTTTGGCTACCTCAGTGAGTACCCAGAATGCTAAGAGACACACACCCTACACTTCGGCATGCTTCAGTAGGAACCAGAATGCTAAGTGACACACACCCTACACTTTGGCCTGCTTCAGTGAGTACCCAGAATGCTAAGTGACACACACCCTACACTTTGGCATGCCTCAGTGAGTACCCAGAATGCTAAGAGACACACACCCTACACTTCGGCACGCTTCAGTAGGAACCAGAATGCTAAGTGACACACACCCTACACTTTGGCCTGTTTCAGTGACTACCGAGAATGCTAAGTGACACACACCCTACACTTTGGCATGCTTCAGTGACTACCGAGAATGCTAAGCGACACACAGCCTACACCTGGCATCCTTCAGTCAGTACCCGGAATGCTGAGTGACACACCCTATAGTTGGCACACTTAAGCAATTACCCAGAATGCTAAGTGGCACACACCCAGTCTCCGGCGTCACTCACAGGGTAAGACTGTCCGAGTGTAGAACTAGCCAACATCTTTATGGTGCTCATTGACATGAACACTACATCTTGCTTGCCCATTGGTACCGGCTTCCTATGTCCCCCATTTAACTGTGCTCATCCCATCTCCTCTGAACTCAGGAGCAGCTCATCTTAATAGTGGTACACACAAGCTGTGAGCAGTTCATTCCTTCATGAGCGTCTTCCATGGTCGAATCTCAACAGGATCGTAGATTAGGACATTCAGCGCTCTTGGCTTGGTCCCTTCTGACGGCTTCAGGAAACTAGCATTTCATACGGCAGTGTCGGTTACAAGCATCACCGCAGATCTGAACGAGTCATCATGCGCTACTTAGTAACTAAGGATGACCCTTAGTAACAGGGAAGGTAACACTTACACGCAGAGGCTGGCTGTAAGAAAGCCAATGTATATCTAACTGACCACAAGATACATCGATATTAGCATATTACTGACAACCACAAGTCCTACATGTTCATTGTATATGACTAGCTGATTGCCAATGGCTTCCTTTAAGGACTCCATACGGTCAGTCATACCTACGTCTCTGTCTACTCGTTGCGGCATACAGAGTGAGTATATTCGAACGCGCTCACGAGTGAGAGGAACACAATTATTTACTCCCCGGTAAATACAGTACCTATTAGACAGTCACCACCAAACCTAATACATATAATGCGTGCATTCCTCTTCCAAGAGGCAATGCATGGAATTGAGAGGATGGTGCTTACAAAGTAGTGTGCTAATTAGACACCGCCAGTTAATTGATATTCAGCACACAGCCACAACTGCAATTTAGTTACCTGCGGGAAATGACCTACTCAATCGTCTACTATGCTGGCTCTGTGAACACAGTAATTACGCCCACATGGCAAACGTACACTGGTCTACATTGATGCGGGCATGCTTCCTGTGCCACCTAAGTGGGTAATATATATGTGGTATAAAGCATTTATACGAGTATTAAGATATAACAGTTTCTATTGGATGTCTGTGTGATAGGCTTCGAACGCACCACCCCAAGCTTGTGCACTGGAGAGTGGGAGTGGGCAGTTACGGCGACCTGGTGTTCAGGCGGTCTACACTAAGGTAGGGGGTTGGCGCGCTTTCTCCAGCGTCAAACAAGTTCCACCTCCAGTAAGCCCATTTGAATCCGAACTTTAACCTAATTAATATTTATAACTATATTATTGTCAGTGCAAGCTAATTCTACGTCACAGCATCTTCAATAAAAGGATTCCTATCTCTGGTGCTGCCGCCTCACGGGAAATACTGCGTCAGTGTGACGGCACACAGGTAGGTAGGTAGGTAGGTAGGTAGGTAGGTAGGTAGGTAGGTAGGTAGGTAGGTAGGTAGGTAGGTAGGTAGGTAGGTAGGTAGGTGTAGCAGCAATGGCATAATCCCTGCAGCAATATGACAATGCTAACGCACAGTTGAACAGATGGTAGTAGTGACGCGGTGTACATCTCCATACGACCCACTGTTATCTGACGCCCCCCACACCCCACCTGCTGCAGCACGGGACCTGCCCGAGCTGGTCCCGCCGCGCTGTTCTAAGGGCTCTCCCAGGTCTACCTTGCCACGGCTACTGTCCTCCGGTCGGTGCTGCCTCTGGTGCCACTCCGGCGCACTAACGGCAAGCGCCCGGAGGAAGGGGGCGGAGCGGGTACGTGCGTCTTATCTTATGCCCGGTGGGTAATGAAACAATATGATAGAAACGCCAGTATCCGCGCTGTGTACCATAGGGGTCGGCAGAGAAAAGATTGTCTCCTTCATCTACCAGACTATCTGACAGCAGCTACACACACATGTCCAACATGCCAACGCACAAATTGGACTCATCAGTCATCGATGAGTTCACAACAAATGATGAGTCGTCGCTGCCACCGATGGACCACCAAGAAGAGAGGGGTCGATCCCGAGCCCGAGCATCTCTGCGGGGTTCAGTCAGGCCCGGACCCGCTCCCTCCGGCCACCTTGGAGAGCCTCCCTCCGACTGCCAGTAGCCCACATGGCCGGTGGTCGTGTAGGGACCTGTTGACACCGTGAAGATAGGATCTGACCGTCTCGGGCAGGTATCCCGCCGCGCCCCGAGTGTCCTGCGGGGTGAAGGCGCGCTGACAGCTGGTCCCGTCTTGTGCTCCTGGTGGTAGGCTGCCTCCTACATCCCCATAGCGCCGAGGGACGGTCGGCGGCCACCAGAGGGCGCTCACAGGTAAACTACGGTCCGCTACCTGAGTTCCTCCAGCAGCCAATAACCCACACCTAGTGGAGAGGTGTTCACCCTGTGTTCACCCTGTGTTCACCCTGTGTTCACCCTGTTGTCAGCCAGCGTCCGTGCAGCTGCACACCTGCGTGGAGAGTGAGGCGCGCCGTGTTGGCGCTGCGCGTCCACTGCGTGCCGGGGAGGAGAGTGAGTGGCGGTGGCGGGAGATGGGGTGCGGCGGGCGGCTGCATGAGTGGGCAAGCCCGCCCCATGACGGCCCATGATGGGGAAGTCACGCCGCTGGGCGGCCCAGGGGTGCCGGTGCAGGTCCCAGGGTGACGAGGCGGGCCGTGAGGGTGCACCGGGCTTTACTCCGGCCGTCTACAGGGCGCCATATGGTGCAGCGAGGGTGGAGGTTTGTGACAGTAGCTGCTCCAGCTGCTCACTCAGGCCAGCTGCCGAAGAGCAGCTGGTGTGAGTGGGCGGGCGCTTCTGCTGGGGTTACTTCATACCAGAAAATAGCCGATCAAAATAACCAGCTTCAATCAAAACTAACTGCGTCCAATTCTACACTGGTTGTTGGGAGTTTTACGTCTTGGCAACATCTACGGTCATATCAGTTCAGGATGGGTACGGACTTATGACAGCGTGCACTCATGGCGACTTCATAGTGCTGCCCCACTGGGAAATCAGACCACCACCACCATGAACCGATATTCCACTCAGTCACATTATCCGGCCACACAGCTAACCAGTGCTTGCCATGTCCCATTAATGCCGAGCATCATGCTAGGAAGCGAAAAGTATCAATTTTATGTCACTGTTTTGACTCGAACGGGAACCAAACTCCCTATCGCCCTATCTCCCCATCTCCCGTACACGAGGCCGGCGTTGTACCGATTCGGCCACCCCGGTTCAATTCTACCCACTTTGGCGTTTATAACTGGATGGCCGCTAGTACTCCTGACCCAGCTGTGCTGCTGGTGCTGGTGCTGGTGCTGGTGCTGGTGCTGCTGCTACTGCTGGCGCTGCTGCTGCTGCTGGTGCTCCGGCACAACGCAGTTCGGCCACTGTCACCAGGCGGCGCCACTTTAACACGCCTTGAACCATAACATGGTGGGTCAAAGGTCGACAGTAGAAAACCAACAGACTAGATCACCATTCCAACTGCGCATGCGCTGAAAACGACCCTGACAGCAAAGCAAAGGCGTACATCCATTGAGTTTGCTGATACGCGGAGGGCAAAAGTTTGATTTTATTCCAAATTAATTTGTTTAAATATGTAACAATTTGGCACAAACATGGATGGATGGATGCAATATAATAATATAAAGAATATGTTTAAGACACAACTCTCCATAATTAAGCATTTTGAGCTAAGAAGCATACAATTTCAGTCACTTTACAGGCTGATGTTTACATCACCAGTGATTAGACATAAGTAATTGTTGTTCTAAATATTAAAATGTCAAATGTGTCAACAAAACCTTGTTTCAAAGAAATATATAACCAATATCTGATTAACCCTACTTATTTTCTATTTCTACATATGTCATTAACCATAGGATATAAATAAAAACATGAATAAAATAGGTAAAACTGACTCTGGCTATTGCCCTAATGGTGCAGTCACACTACGACGTGTTTTCCGGCGTGCCGCCAACGCGTCGGGGCACGTCGAAAGTTTTGTGCACGATCGGCGCGAGCGCCGACGTGTTGGAGGGGGTTACGGACGCGTTGCTATCAGTGTACGTGTACCGACGCACCGGTAACGTGCCGGACGTGTACCGACGTTTCGCCCAAAAACCCAACACGTCGGCACGCGTCGACCCGCATTGGGACGAAACATCGTAGTGTGACTGTGGCATTACACTAGTCTGAGTGCCCAGATTTGTCTAAATCTAAATGCACATGGCACATGGCATGCTGATTATATTGATGTAAATGCAATGCTGGATAAAAGATTAATATCTGAATTTATTATAAATATTTTTTTAGTTAGTGTTTTATGTTTCAAACAAAAGCTGCACCCAGTGTATTAGCATGTGCCATGTGCTTCTCACGGGTTTGTTTTGCTTTGACGCATCTCACAATGTACCGCGCCGCTGGAATGGCGACGTAGTCTATTGACACGTTAGTCTCACGCTGCCACACCTCTCCGAGCCAGCATGTCACTCCGGCACATGTTTTGTTGTTGGAGTTTAAGTCCTGGCAACATCTACCCTCTCATATCAGGACAGGTACCAACTTGTGACAGTGCACACTCATGGCGACTTCACAGTGCTGCCCCACTGAAAAATCAGGATGTCACATTATCGTGACACTGAGCAAACCAGTCCTTGCACTATCCTAATAATGTTGAGCGCCTGACTAGGAAATGACAGGTATCAATTTTATGTCACCAGTTTGACTCAACAGGGAACCGAACTCCCGATCTGCGCGAAGCCCGCGCTCTACCGATTAGGCAACCGCACCCAGTGTATACGAGAGGACCAAAGGAGTAAAGGCACGGAAATCCGCCTATTACGCAGCCTCTCACTGGAGGGGGTATGGGGGGTCGGGTGCGTTTTCTGAACCAGGGATGAAAGTGGTGTCAGGCAAAGAAACGCGGAAGTCAAGCCAACAATATAACATCAATGGCGAATTTCCGTAAAAACGCGGATTCCCCCCCCGCCCCCCATAGGATTAGCACTGTCAGTTGGTGGGTTTTGCATCCTGGTAACATCTCAGGTCATATTAGGACGGGTAGCGACTTGTGACAGTGCACACTCATGGTGACTGCCCCACTAGGAAACCAGTGCTGCCAGAACCATGACTTGATATCCCACTCAGTCACATTGTCGTGACATTGAGCCAACCAAACCTTGCCCTATCCTAATAATGGCGAGTGCCTGGCTAGGAAGCGACAAGTATCAATTTTTAAGTGATCGGTTTAACTTGACCAGTATTCGAATGCCACAATCTACCAAAACAGGAGACGGAAGCTCAACTCATTTGGCCATCCCATCTGGTTGATACAGAGTGATAAATGTGGCAGCACTATATCCCAGTTAGGCAGCACTAGTCGTGTTGCCCAAGTCAAAACCCGGGCTGATATAACCATTTATGTTGCTAGGATGTAAAACCCCACTAACTCACAGTATAAGACAGTGGAGACACTAATGGAGGCTATGTCACTTCCATCCATATTAAGCCGTGTTCACACGGGCAAAATATAAAGCGATTTAGACAAGGCGAATCATATGAATCGATTTAGTTTGAAAGTGTTTCGCGTTCACACGGGCAGTGCTTTGAATCGGTTTACGGCGGAAGTGGATATCTGCGCATGTGCAAGTCCAGACTAACCAGCGCCACATTGGGTTCGTCGACGTCAGCCCGAGAGAGTGTGGGTTCGACCTAGATATGTATGGAATGAATCGTATTGGTTTGGAACAGTCAAAACTTCTGCTGGGCAGTGAAACCCTAAAAATAAATGATGAAAAAAATATATGTGCACCTCTAGCAGGTTCATAAAGCAAATTTACCGGAAAGTCAACACACTCAGGTCTCGACTGTCACATCCTTAATCCGCCTCAACTAAGTCGCTTGCGTTCACACGGGCGATATAAGTCGCTTCATAATATTCGCTTCATATAAACCACCTGCTTAGGTGGTTTATAAAAAGCGATTTATATGAATCGAATCAGCCCTAATCCGCCTCAGCGTCACGTTCACACGGCAAATGTGAGGCGAACTAGGCAAGGCGATTTATATGAGGCGGATTAAATCGCCCGTGTGAACAGAGCTTATGTCTCTTCCACAAACATCCCACCGCAGCTTAAATCTAAAATAACACATCTTGACCACTGTTTTGGTCGTTATCCTGTCAAAGATTGACATCAAACGTTAATCTATCGGTCCACAAAACGCTCTTGCCCCGGAGCATGTGATGACGGAATGGCAACCCTGTTAATTAACTAAACAGCTGCTCGCCTAACAACCGCTGCTACCAGCGGCACAACCAGCGCACGCACTGCAACCCACCCGACCACCGCAGTGCTGACTAAGCCTACACTGCAGCGCTCCGTGCCATCAGCGCACACTGCACGACGAACCGACCAACGCAGCACCTTTAAGGCCCTGTCACATTACGACGCATCTCGCAAGCGTGCGGCCAACGCGTAAAATCACTTTTTTACGTCGAGAAGCACCCAACTTTTCAGCACGGGGGGAAAAGTTGGGTGTATACATAGAATATGGGCAACGTATGGCTAACACGCTTCCGGGCGAAAAACGCTCATGGTACGTTCGCAGAAAGCCAGTGAACGTTATATACGTTATTTGTTCGCCAGAGCTACTCCTCATACGTTACATACGTCAACGCACGCTGGAGAAACACTAAACATATGTCAGAAGTACGTTATCCATACGTTGTCAGTACACGCACTGCCTTTAATGTAGGTCAACGTAGTGCAACATAGTAAACAATGTTTGTCTAACGTACATCGACATACGTCTAACGTATACATAACATACGGCCGAAGTAAAATCCACACGTTGTCAAACATTCTTATGCGTCAAAAGTTTTGTGCATGCACAAAACTTTGACGACCCCTTGACGCGTGACGCCATATCTCGATGAACGTTGACGTATACCAACGAGCGCCTAATGCATGCGTAACGCATAATGACGTAGACGGCCAAAATCACATACATCGGCCCGATGCATCATAATGTGCATGATGCGTCATAATGTGCACACTGCATAGCTGCGCACACACTCGAGCATCCTCAGTCAGTGTTGCGAGCGCCAAGCGTTGGGGGCAGTTTAGGTTACTGTCCGCACACTCTTAGCCAATGCTTATCAGTCCCAGAGTCACGTCCTTGTCCTAGGGGAGGGGAGGGGAGGGGAGGGGAGGGGAGGGGAGGGGAGGGGAGGGGAGGGAGGGGAGGGGAGGGGAGGGGAGGGGGAGGGGAGGGGAGGGGGAGGGGAGGGGAGGGGAGGGAGAGGGGGAGGGGAGGGGAGGGGAGGTGGAGGGGGAGGGAGGGGAGGGGAGGGTGGAGGTGGAGGGGAGGGGAGGGGAGGGGAGGGAGGGGAGGGGAGGGGAGGGTGAGGGGGGAGGGGAGGAGGGGAGGGGAGAGGGAGAGGAGGGAGGAGGAGGGGAGAGGAGGGGAGGGGAGGGGAGGGGAGGGGAGGGGAGGGAGGGAGGTGGAGGGGAGGGGAGGGGGGGGTGTGTGGAGGGGAGGGGGAGGAGAGGAGGGGAGGGGGAGGGAGGGGAGGGGAGGGAGATGCGAGGGGAGAGGGAGGGGAGAGGAGAGGAGAGGGAGGAGAGGGGGGAGGGGGGGGCAGAGCAGGGCAGGAGAGAGCGAGCAGAGAGATAGGGGGGGGAGGGGGGGGAGGGGGGGGGGGAGGGGGGGGGGGGGGGGAGGGGGGGGGAGAGGGGAGGGGGGGGGGGAGGGGGGGGGAGGGGGGGGGGGGGGGGAGGGGGGGGGGAGGGGGGAGGGGGAGGGGGGGGAGGGAGGGGGGGGGGGAGGGGGGGGGAGGAGGGGGGGGGGGGAGGGGGGGGGAGGGGAGGGGGGGGAGGGGGGGAGGGGGAGGGGGGGGGAGGGGAGGGGGGGGGGGAGGGAGGGGGGCGGGGGGGGGGAGGGGGGGGGGGGGGAGGGGAGGGGGGGGGGAGGGGGGAGGGGAGGGGAGGAGGGGAGGGGGGGAGGGGGGGAGGGAGGGGGGGGGGGGAGGGGAGGGGGGGGGAGGGGGGGGGAGGGGGGGGGGGGGGGAGAGGGGGGGAGGGGAGGGGGGGGGAGGGGGGAGGGGGAGGGGAGGGGGGGGAGGGGGGGGGG
Organism: Branchipolynoe longqiensis; assembly: GCA_030323885.1. Taxonomy (NCBI): domain Eukaryota; kingdom Metazoa; phylum Annelida; class Polychaeta; order Phyllodocida; family Polynoidae; genus Branchipolynoe; species Branchipolynoe longqiensis. The sequence goes on from CM059203.1 coordinate 16,364,022, forward strand.
AGGAGGGGGGGGGGGAGGGGGAGAGGAGAGAGAGGGCGGGAGAGGGAGAGGAGAGGGAGGGAGGAAGAGGGGGGAGAGGAGAGGGGGAAGAGGCAGAGGGGGATGAGAGAGGCGGGGAGAGAGAGGAGAGGAGAGGAGAGGGGGAGAGAGGAGAGGGCGGGGGTGGGAGGGGAGGAGAGGGGAGGGGGGGGAGGGCGAGGAGAGGGAGGGAGGATGAGGGGGGGGAGGGGAGGGGCGGGGAGAGGGAGAGGGGACGGAGGGGGGGGCGGAGGGAGGGAGGGGCAGGAGAGAGCAGAGCAGAAGATAGATAAGAGGATGGGAGGGGGAGGTGGAGTTCGGTGGGGGGAGGATGAGACAGGACGCGCTGCCATACCTGCCTTACGGACGGCGTGATGTCACGGATCAACGGGTCATACGACCATTTACTAACAAATCATCAATCATCACAAAGATTCATAAAGAGTATCTGTGTGGCTCAGTAGTAGTGGTGTGTGTGTGTGTGTGTGTGGCGGGATGGGAAGGGGTGGGGGGGGGGTCTCTCATTGACCCCCCCCTTCCCCCCAGTGCGGGGAAAACAAGCCAAACAGCACCCGTATAATATAATATAGGTTTGGTATGCTTATCGGTGTGTACATTATATCAGACAATGTGCACAGAATGAAATGACTGGGGGCTATGTGGAGGGCATGATAACATAATTGGTCAAAGTACACCACAACTCTATTTCATAGCCGTCTATAAATATATTTTACAGGCTTTTTCTTCTTTTGACGGTCAGGTTACAGGAGACAGTTATCACGATTTGATATAAACCTGGACTAACCGCGGCTTCGTGCAGTTTTTATACCAATTTAGTTCAGTCATGTGACCCCAGCTGGGGAAAGAATATGCTGTTAATGATTCATTACAAAACTAAAAGGTGCTGCAACCAGTCCTTGCCCTATCGTAATAATGCCAAGCACCTGGCTAGGAAGCGACAAGTATCAATTTCCAAGTCACTGGTTTGACTCGACCAGGGTTCAAACCCATGATCCCATGGGTTCGGATCCACCGATCTCCCAAAACAGGCGACGAACGCTGAACTCATTCGGCCATCCCGTCTGGTTATTTAACTTTTGAAGTACCTTTAATTCAGAATATATATAATCACGAATAGATTTGATTATGTCAAGATGTATCTTTATTTCGGTGCTAACGTTTGACTTAGAGGTCGAACATAACGATAAATCAATGCCGTTCCACTTTTAGCGCTCTCACTGACTGGGTTTATCAAATACACACATACCACAGAGGAGTTGGGACAAGTAACACAGCTGCTAGTGGTGTTTCTTAGCGAACCCATCGACTGCTCACGACATTCTTAGGCGGTCCACCCACGCACCTGAACAGGCCTTGGCACAAAACAGGGCGCCTCAATCACGGGTCGAGATACCCATTCGCGCTCTGCTTATCCCAAAATAAACCAGTAATGACAGCATGGTCCCACCCCCACACAATTCACCAACAGGGAAGGTAAATAAATAAATAAATAAATAAATAAAGTTTATTTATTCATCTATCTCTGTCTGTCTGTCAGTGTGTCTGTCTCACAATTTATTCAAGGGATAGTCTACTCTTACTTCTCCCAAAGCATATATCACCATTTTAAGACCACGGTTGGGAATCTTTTTAATGTAGTCATTTATAGGCCTTAATTTCAAAGTCGTCCGCGTCTACTAACAATGGCTTAATAACATGGCATGTTTATTGAGGTTGACGGGACCATATATATGCCATCATCGCTGTGTGTAACACAGTTTTTCTTTCACACCCAAAATACAACCACAAAACACCCCAAAAATAAACGCATACATAAGAATACAACACGCCATCTTAGAAAGTTAGATTTGCCTGTATAATGAGTAATAATACCCAACAATATATAAATTAGTACAAAAATAAATAAATAACCAAGTACCGGAAGTGAGTATAAAAATCTCTACAACCGTCTAATTTGAAAGCAAAGACGAATAGACGAGATCACCGTTCCGAGTGCGCATTCACTTAAAATGGCGTTGGCAGCAAAGCAAAGGCGTACAGCCATCGAGTTTGCCGATATGCGAAGGCCAAACTTCGATTTTATTCTAAATTAATCAAAATACATAACAATTTGGCAAACATGGATGGAAGGATGCAACTCTCCATAATTAAGCATTTTGAGCTAAGAAACATACAATTTCAGTCACTTTACAGACTGATGTTTACACCAGTGATTAGCCATAAGTAATTCTTGTACTAAATATTAAAATGTCAAATGTGTGAACAAAAACTTGTTTCAAAGAAATATATAACCAATACCTGATTAACCATACTCCTTTTCTATTTCTACAAATGTCATTAACCATAGGATATAAATAAAAACATGAATAAAATAAGTAAAACTGACTCTGGCTATGGCTCTAACACTAGTCTGAGTGCCCAGATTTGTCTAAATCTAAATGCACATGGCATAAGATGTGCTTATTATGTTGATGTAAATGCAATGCGGGATAAAAGAGTGATATCTTACTTTATTATATATATTTTTTTAGTTAGAGTTCTATGTTTCAAAAAAGAGCTGAGATGAGCTGAAACTAGTACATTTCATAGCTGCACCCAGTGTCTTAGCATTGGCCATATGCTTCGCGGTGGTTAGTTTATCTTCCACACATCCCACAATGCACCGTACGGCTGGAACGGTGATGTAGTCTATTCCATAAATCAGAACAATACGCCCCTCCCCCAAATCGAAAAATTAACATCGCCAACATCAATTAAGATTAGGTATGACCTGAAATCCAAATATATCTAGGTTGAACCGACAGCGTTACATTCTGAAGGGGATATGAGTCAAAGGGTTACGCTAAGGTAATTGATTACTCCCGTGTCCAAACAAAAAGTCCATCTACTACTATCAACTAAAATAAAAACGTACAGTAAATCCTCTCTAATCGACCACCTCCACAGATCGACCTAAAATAAAAACGTATAGTAAAACCTCTCTAACCAACCACCTCCACAGATCGACCACATATCGATCGCTTTAGTTGGATCCCAAACGATTGCTCATAAAATACCATTGTAGCAATAAAAAAATGTAACAATCAAAAAACTTCCTAACCGACCACCTCCCTAATTAGACCATTTAAAGTCGGTCGATTTAGAGAGGTTTTACTGTATTTTATAACACACCAGTTGAACCGATACCCACTATATTTTGAACGGGTAAATGCAGGAGTGATCTCAAATTGACGTAGTTTCTTGTGCCAACAAAGGCCCCACTTACCGGTGTGTTACTGAGTTGCATCTCAGCTCCCCCCGAGTTTCCCCGGTCTGAAGTCATCAGGGCAGCTGAGGCGGCTCCGAACGCACCGCTCAAAACCTGCAAGCACACAAAGCAAACCAGTCTTAAGGCAAGGCAAAGTAAAGCTTGTTTTATTTAATCACTCCTCTGGAGCACATTGATTTTTATCATCGTCTATTGGATGTCAAATATATGGTCATTTTGACATATTTCTTTGTAGGAAACCTGCTGCTGCCATAGCCACATCAAAAAAAGTAATTCCCAGCCATGCTTTATTCACTGAATAATTAGTGTACAATATTTGTGTGGCATCCAGACACCACCGGTTACATCTGTGATGGAAATTTGTAATGTTATTTCTGAAGACATCAAATAATTTGTTGTTTTTTTAAATTTAAGCATGCATACATGTTAATAAATACTTCCTTTTTGATTTGGGAACTGTTTTGTTTGATATATCAATGTAATACAAGATGTTGGTAAGGATTCAACCATGTCCCATATGTCATGTTACAAATGGCTGACTGTAAAATGGGTTTTTTGGGTACAAAAACACTTCATAAATAAAAGGACCAAAGTTGCACAGTTTATTTTATTTCCCTCATTTCCTACATCAAATCTGAACATGAATATGAAAAGTATAAGGAAAAAAATCAGTAGGAAGTTATTTTTATTGATGTTTTAAATTCCCATCCCATGCTGACCAGTTTTCAGGAGTGACCCACCTACATACATATAGAAGACAGACACACAAGCACACACAACACAGCAAGCATACATAAGACAGACTACATACAGACAGACAATACATACATAAGACATACAGACATAAAATGACAAGACAGTACATACATACATACAGAAAGAAAGAAAGAAAGAACGAACCCGACCGAGTAGGTCCAGTCAGATGATAATACAAGGGGGAAATAGTTTACAAAAGACATTTTCAAGTTTTTCCTAAGCATAATTTTTAATGCAGAGACCAAAAAATAAAAAAGCATAAAAAATGTGCAAACTAGTGGCCTCGTTTGGGATTCGACACTTTGTAATTGTCTTTTGGAAAAAGTAGTAAATCAGCCAATGGAGGTGTTCGCACTCACCACCAGGGGAAGGACAAATCGTAATGAAGGGCAACAAACCCAAGGTCAGGCACGCCAATAGGCGGCACTGGATGTTAGTGCTTAGCAGCGGTCACGTGACAATGTGTAGCGCGAGAAACGGGTAGTACTACCGACTTAATTTGTTGTTTGTTTAAACCCACAAAAAACCCTGCAACGTTGAGGAGGCACACCAGGTCTAAAGCATAGTAAATTCTTGCGTCACCCCGACATGCCTGATCTCGTGGTGAACGAGGTACAAAAAGGAGTCACGAATAGTAAACTGTTACATCAACCATACACATCTGATATTGAGGGAGTCCACGTGACGTCATTACATAGCAATCAGCGGTCGGCGGGCTGCCATCTTGGATTAAGAGCACCCTCCCATGCCATGTTGTGAATGCATGCAGATGCAGTAAAACAGAGTTTTCTTGTGTCATGGGAGGTTCTGGGCAGTTTACATCCAATGTGTTTACTTACAGCACTTTAGCAGCAACTTCTGAAGCCAAACTGCTCAAAACAGTGACAAATAAACCAACAGATCAGTAAATGACCACAGTGTAGGCAGTTTTAAGCCTTCTGTATGTCATCCAATATGGCCACCGAAAATTGCCGTGATGTCATTACACCCCCTCTATAGTTGGAAATTATACGGAATGAGGTGAAACAAAGATATGGCTAAAAATAGGTTGTCTTCAGGCAAACAGCTCACTTATGGACCTCATCTTTCTGATACCTGAACATATATCCTGATATCCCTTCCCCACCCCAAGCCCGCCTCCCAGGGTTTGTCGGTCGGGATGGCCGAGTGAGTTGGGCGTCCGTCTTCCCGTTTTTGTTGATCCTGGGATTCGAACCATGGTCGAGTCAAACCAATGACATAACAATGTATACTTGTCGCAGGCATTTGGCATTAAAAGGATAGGGCAAGGACTGGTTGGCTCAGTGTCAGGAGAATGTGACTGAGTTGGATATCAGGTTATGGTGCCAGCAGCTTGGTCTCCCAGTGGGACAGCAATATGAAGTCGCCATGACTGTGCAGTCAAAAATCAGTACCCTCCTGATATGACCTTAGATGTTGCCAGGACGTAAACCTCCGAACAATCATTGTCAGCCATGGCCCAGTCGGAAAACCAAATGTTTTACGAGACATTGAAACTTACATACACTGCATGGTTCTATGCGATCCAGATGCAGCTACGACACGCGGCAGGTTAAAACCAGCAATGCATGGTACATCTAATTACAATGACTGAATTAGACTAACAAGTAACATAGATTTGTGCTAATGGCAGAGCTGCGGGGTGTAGGAGATAAGTGTCCTGTTTAACAAACAACTGTCGCATTAGCGCGACTCGTCGTCCAAACAATTCGTTGATACAAACCGTAAACCACATTGTGAAGATAACAACAAAAATATCATAAACATCTTTTTAAAATTAGCAGGTACTTCGTGGCTTATAGCGACCAATGTATCAACAGGTGAATGTGATAACACATTGACCCAAACAGTTTGCAGATTAACTTTATTATTGTGCATAAATATGGAACATTAATGACAAGATCCTGAATCGCGCCCCTACGAAGTTGAGATAGCAGCACAACTATTTAATCAGGAAACTGTTTCAATGCTGGCATTAAGTTTAAGTTGCATAGTCCGATGGTTTTGAGTTTCTGTCATTTTCTCAAATAAATATATTAGGTTGATCGTTATAATCTACCATACTTTACTTTGAAGTGACTTATTTTAACGTCCTGATATGACCTTAGATGTTGCCAGGACATAAACTCCAACAACCAACCATATTTTTTAAATGGCCAACTTTTGAGATATCTGAAGTGTAAACATGCAAAATTAATGTGAGCAAGCAAACCAAAACTCTGACACCATAGGCTTCTGCAGTAACAGGTTCTATAGACGAGATCACGGTTCCGAGTGCGCATGTGCTGAAAACGGCATTGGGAGCAAAGCAAAGGCGTACAGCCATTGAGTTTGCCAATACGTGTAGGGAAAAACTGCCGTTTTATTCAAAATTAATAGAAATACATAACAATTTGGCACAAACATGGACGGAAGGATGCAATATAATAATATAATGAATATGTTTAAGACACAACTCTCCATAATTAAACATTTAGGGATAAGAAACATACAATTTCAGTCACTTTACAGGCTGATGTTTACATCACCATTGATTAGCCAGAACTAGAAGTAATTCTTGTTCTAAATATTAAAATGTCAAAGGTGTCAACAAAAACTTAGTTTCAAAGAAATATATAACCAATATCTGATTAACCCTACTCATTTTCTATTTCTACATATGTCATTAACCATAGGATATAAATAAAAACATGAATATAATAAGTAAAACTGACTCTGGATATGGCTCCAAGTCTGACACTAGTCTGAGTGCCAAGATTTGTCTAGATCTAAATGCACATGGCATAAGATGTGCTGATTATATTGATGTAAATGCAATGCTGGATGAAAGATTAATATCTTATGTTATTATATATATTTTTTTAGTTGGTATTCTATGTTTCAAACAAGAGCTGAGATGAGCTGAAACTAGCACATTTTTTGTGTCTTTATTAGCTGAAGCTATACTTTCACCAGTGTTTTATAGCATCGTGCCTACACTTGTACGACCAAGGGATTTTTCTCCACACCATAGACATGGTATGAGTGCCTTTTGTGATGCTGTAAGTTACACAGCAGTGAATCCAAATGCAGAGTGGGGGCACGGGGAATCGAACGCGACCCACAGTTAGGAGCTGGAATAGAAGTCAGCCACTGCATAGTCTATTTAAGATTGCATGGCTCATGGGTATGTTTTGCCTATCAAATACAAGTGCTGGAATGGTGATGTAGTCTATTAAATTAGCTCAGTATTGCCTTCTAAGTGGTGGCAAATATGTTATAAGCGCACCAGCATCTAACTTTCTAAGTTAGATATGTAGAATCAAATTTAGATCACTGTCTTGGTTTTGAAATGTTGATGTTTTCATCGGACTATGCAGCTTTAACACTAGCTACATATTGCTGCAATATATTTGTGCAGGTCATCTTCTCATGTTACGTGAATTTATACCTTCCATGAGACCCCCTGGCGTATACTAGGTGAACTAAAGCGCACGCCAACCTTCCCGTAACTGGTAAATTAGCCTCCAATCTACAATCTCATTCACATCGCATCTCACAGTTGTTGTGTTGAACGAACACTTGCCGTGTTTTATCACGCTTACTATGCACCACACGCCACACTGCGCAACGCCACACTGCGCAGTCCGGCCACCTGGTGTCGGCCGGCGGAACTAACAGCGCAGGCGATGTTGCGGATTCCGAGGGACACCAGTTTCACAGGGACACATCGCTCCTGCACACGCGTCAAACTCGAACAGCATCGTCACTAACCTTATTAAGCTTTAATATACATGTTATTTGCTAAACATGGTCTTCTATATTGCTTGTACGACAAGCGATTTGTTTGTAGCTGGTGTAATTTTAGAGATATTTCACTTTTTTCTGTATTGTCTGTATGAAGATGACTCCACGGCCATTGACAATGCCCTGAGTTTGACGGTACGGCGCAGTGTAAATGTTAGTTTTTATTCAAAATTAATAGAATTCAAGAACCCTAACCTTATAATTTAATAACTGTTTTGGTAAAGATGTTTTTCTATATGTGTACCAAGCGATTTATTACTAGATGGTGTAATTTGGGAGATATTTGACTTTGCTGTATGAAGATTTGCTCACGGCCGTTAACAATGCATTTGAATGGAAGTGTCCCTGTGAAACTGGTGTCCCTCGGAATCCGCAACACCGACACTTGGCCGGCGTTCGCCGCGGCGCACCGGGCGGTGCAAACGAACTCCCACTGAGGACAGCCATAGGCGGCGTCCAACAATTACGTCAAGCAACAAACCGCTAGATAACTGTGTATCAGAGATAACAAATACAGTAAAACCTCTCTAACCGACCACCTCTACAGATCGACCACTCCCCTATATCCATCGCTTTATATGGGTCCCAACAATACCATTGTAACTAGAGTAAAACCTCTCAATCGACCGACCTTGGGACCGACTTTAAGTAGTCGATTTATGGAGGTGGTCGGTTTAGGGAGTTAAAATAGGGTTACAATGGTATTTTTGGGACTCAAATAAAGCGATAGATATAGGGGAGTGGTCGATATGTGGAGGTGGTCGGTTAGAGAGGTTTTACTGTATATTCTAATTCCCCCAATAGCCATGTCTACTTTTTGGGCAAATGCAAGAAAGTGATAATTCAGACGGACAAATAAAAATCATACCAGACAAATTGTTGCTTATTTCTCAAATTGCTGCTCATTTCTATCACTGTAAATATGCATAGTGGTATCCTTCCTAATTACCGTAGTTACCCATAAGGTATTCATTGCTAAATAGTACAGGATGTTATTAAAATTCACAATTTCCATATGAAATAAGTGACCTATTTTAAAGTGGTAACCTTCAGCTTCAAGCAGTTTAATTATATTCAATGAAAGCTGTTAATTAAATAATTGATGTAGCATACTTGTCCGGGGCCTATCTTCCATATACGTAGGTACGCAGCCGCGTGCCACCTCAGATAACAAATATATTATTGAGATAACAAATATTATGTTTTATAGCGTCTTATTCCATCTGCGTTCCACCTGAAAATCATAAGCTAATCCCATGTTTGTATATTCACCCTTAAAAATATATCAATTAAATAATTAATTCTTACTATTAATACTAGTGATTTCTATATATATTGTATCAGAATATTGTGTACTTAGTCAGGTATACTCAAATAAATTAAGCTAGTTAGTTACTCAGGTCCCCTAGGCACTGACTAACAACAATTCATTGGCTGTCTTTTATCAAATATAAGTGTCACTCCTGAAAACTGGTCAGCATGGAATAGGATTTTAAAACATCAATAAAAAAACTTCCTACCTTTTACTTTTCATATTCATGTTCAGATTTTATGTAAGAAATAAGGGAAATAAAATAAACTGTGTGCAACTTTGGTCTTTTTAGTTATGAAGAGTTGTACCAAAAAAACAACCATTTTACCGTCAGCCATTTGTAACATGATATATGGGACATGGTTGGATCCTTACTAACATCTTATATTGCATTGATATATCAAACAAAATAGTTCCCAAATCAAAAGGAAGTATTTATTAACATGTATGCATGCTTACATTTTTTTAATTTTTTTAAAAGATTTTATGTCTTCAGAAATAACATTACAAATTTCCATCACCGATGTAACCAGTGGTGTCTGGATGCCACACAAAAATTGTATACTAATTATTCAGTGAATAAAGTATGGCCTGAAATTACTTCTTTTTTCCCATCAATATAAGCACTACATATTTCTGTATATTTTGGAATGATTAATATGCTTCTAAGTATGAAATTATTTAATTCTGCTCAGCTTTTTATTAAGCAGACTGTGTGGTGTCCTAAACATGTGTTACGTCTGAGCAACACATGTTATACTGCCATATGCCATAGCTTAATCATGGACTACACCTTTATTTTGTATCTCATCAATTTATATTTTATATAATATAATGGGGAGATTTCCAGCTTTCATGTTTAAAATTCAAATATCAGTTTATAGTCATACTATATATATATATATATAAATCATGCACGGTTTTAATAATGCATACATTTAAATAAATTATAATTGGAGGCATGTGATGCTGCAGACACGTGACAACGAGCACATGATATCCCATCTGCTGTAATTGAAGTTGGTTGTTTTACGTCCTGGCAACCTCATAGGTCATATTAGGACGGTTACCGACTTGTGACAGTGCACACTTGTTGTGGCTATATTATCGCCCATACCCAACTCGTTCTTGTGTTGGTTTTATGTTCTCGCAACATCGAAGGTCATATATTGTTTTGTTATTTTACGTCCTAGCAACATCTAAGCTCATATCAAGACGGGTACCGACTTATGACAGTCCTTGCCATATCCTAATAATGCCGAGCGCCTGGCTAGGAAGCAACAAGTATCAATTTTTAAGTCATTGGTTTGACTCGACCAGGATTCGAACCCACGACCCCACGGTCTACCAACACGGGAAACGGATGCTGTAACTCATTCGGCCACCTTGTCTGGTTAAAGGTCATATAAGAACGTGATTCAAACTAACCAAGTGTTCTCATATATATCCTGATTCCATGGCATTTTTTATTTTACGTTAATCGGTGATTACAAAAAATCGCAGAAATCTACGAAATCACAGAGATCGTTTATCTCTGAATAATCACACGAGAACAATTTGAGACCACTGTCCATAAAGCAGGCTTCGTTATCTGGGGATCGTCCCAAACTAACACTGTGTTCACCTGAGCTGCGTGCCAACCAGACGCGAATCCGACTACACTTCATCTGATTATATGCATGCCCAGTCTGGGCAAGAGCACCACAGGCAGCAGCCAGACAGAATCAGGTCAGACCACACAGCTTCCACACTAAAGAGCAACCCTCGTAGATCAGGAGAGATCAGCCAGGATTATATGTAGTTTAGCTTTCATATCTGTAACTAACATTATTATTATTATTTATGTAGTTTAGCTTTCATATCTGTAACCAACATTATTATTATATATGTAGTTTAGCTTTCATATCTGTAACTAACATTATATATGTAGTTTAGCTTTCATATCTGTAACCAACATTATTATTATATATGTAGTTTAGCTTTCATATCTGTAACTAACATTATATATGTAGTTTAGCTTTCATATCTGTATCTAACATTATTATTATTATATATGTAGTTTAGCTTTCATATCTGTAACTAACATTATATATGTAGCTTACCGTTCATATCTGTAACTAACATTATTATTATATATGTAGCTTACCGTTCATATCTGTAACTAACATTATTATTATTATTATATATGTAGTTTAGCCTTCATATGTGCAATCAACATTATTATTATCGAACACAACCCTGTGTTAAGGGACAACACAATCGTCATACACTATGCTCCATATTTATATTTAAGCAATTGTTGTGGGGATGGGATCGGTGAATGGTTAGCTATTCAGGACACTTAATACACTGTCGTGGAGAGGTGATCCCGGTTGGTTGGTTGTTGGAGCTTTATGTCCTGGTAACATTTAAGGTCATATCAGGACAGGCACCTACTTATGAGAGCACACCCATGGCGACTTTATAGTGCTGTCACACTGGGAAACCAGACCGTTAACACAATGACCTGATATCCCACAGTCACATTATCCTGACACTGAGCCAACCAGTCCTTGCCATATCCTAATAATGCCGAGTGCATGGCTAGGAAGCAACAAGTATAAATTTTAAGTCATCAGTTTGACTTGACCAGAGTTCGAACACGTGGGTTCGCAGCCCACGATCAACCAAAACGGGAGATGGACGCTCAACTCATTCGGCAATCCTGTCTGGTGACCCGGTGATGGCTTATGCACTGATCTAATCAGACTGGCATGAATCCAACCTGATCAATGGCATTAATTGGTCAGTATGCCATAGACGAAGTCTGCGTGGCGTTTTTCCAGATTTATAGGCGACTACCTGCGTGATTACTTAAATGCTGGATCAGAACATGCCCCCCCCCCCCTCGCACCTTTCTTTTTCCCCTCTCTATCTTTTGTTGTTAATATATTTAGGCCTCTTTTTATTCCAGCGTCGACGCACTGGTCTTTCAGCCATTATTGGTAGTTATTTACACTTATATTCAACGATTTTGTTAAAGAGAACAAAAAAGGTTGGTGAACAAGTACTAAATTGTGGTATATCCTTTCATAAAAATAGCTGGAGGAGAATCACAGAATATTTTAGTGTATGTAAAATATCATCGATTTTTATTATTATTAAAAGGTAAATGACACAAACATCAAATTACTCATAAAACAGCTGGATATGATTCACATAATATATTAGCTTGTGTAGAAATAGAATAAAAAATTAAAAAATTAATTAAAAAGGAAATGACACAAATATCAAATTACTAGGCTCATGAAATCTAGGCTCATGTGACGCCAACTGTCTGTACCGGCGCGTGACCGGAGTGGTGTCACACAAAAAGAGGTCCCGGAACGCAGTAAATCGGCTGAACCGGTGTATGAATAAATAAATAAATAAATAGCATGCATAATAAAAGAGAAATAAATATCACAAGATGCTCCGCCCCTTTATATTCATATAATACGTTATATCTCACATATATATATAAATTCTCACCCTTGAATTCAATGAATATAAGAGAATCCTGGACCAGAGGCCAAGCGGTCTAAGCCCGCCACACTGCAATCGTTAGGCTTAAATACGCATGAGATATGTCATCCGGAGAGGGACCAGGCATCGAGTACCCACCCACCCAGTGTCCACGCCACTGCGTGGAGACAGCAGTACACAGGAGTTAGTTGTCTGTGTAGTAACTAAGGGGCTGTCCAAAGTTGTCAACATTTTACTAGTACAAAGAGTACTACTTTTCCACCCACCCCAACCCCTAAAGTAGTACACATCAACATTTCACTACAGACCCCATTGGCCGCAGAAAGGGTGGCTGAATGATACCCCAGTCACACGAGGCCTGTGTTCGCTTATGGTCGATTCGTGACGTCAAAATGTCCTCATTGCGCCCTCCTTAAGTGCTGGCGCCACGAGGACGCCAACCTCCCGGGGTCCATTTAAGAAATTTTGGCCGCAAGGAGGTTGCAAGTGCTGCACTTGCAACCTCCTCGCATCCAGTTTGGTCGGCGCCATTAACAAGTGGTTGGCGACCTGGCACTGCCCTGGCGCCGACAGGTCACCGACCCTTTGGTTGGTGAGTTGGCACAGCCCTGGCGCCTCCCGGCGACCGCTCGGCGCCGACCACGTATTTGAATCAATGTTTCAAATGGGACGCTGGGAGGTTGGTGTCCTTTTGAGCCACCCACCACGTATTTGAATCAATGTATCGAATGGGACACTGGGAGGTTGGCGTCCTTTTGGGCGTAAGGAGGTCGTAGGCGGACGCTGGCTCTCGCATGACTGGGGTATGAGTTGAGTGACCGCCTCACATTTAGGTAAATCATGGGATTCAAATTCCCTGGTTCAAATGCTAGTCGAGTCAAACCAACAACTTAAAAATTGATACATGTCACTACCTAGCCTGGCATTTAAGATTATTAGGATAGGGCAAGGAGTAGTGGAATGAGGAAGACCAACTGCCCGTTACTGAAAATCTCGCCGCTTAAAGTAGCCCGATGGCTTTTGTATTTTCCCTTAATTATGTTTCATTAGAACATACAACTCACACACATGGCGACCATACAATGCTGCCCCACTGGGAGCCTATGCATGCTGCCACAATGACCTGATTTCCCGCTCAGTCCTACTCTCCTGACACTGAGCTACCCAGTCCTCTCCCCTATCCTAGAAATGCCGAGCACCAGGCTAGGAAGTCACAAGTATCAATTTTATAAGTCATTGGTTTGACATGACTCGCGACCTTCCCAGAGGAACCATGCGCTCTACCGATTCGGCTAATTAGATAACTTCACCCACCCACTAATCACCAAATCCATGTCGGGCCTGTTGACCGGCGAATAATTAGTAAGATGGGACCATATTTTATGCTACCAGCGGAGCAGTACAGCACAGGAGGCGGGCTCTCAGTGCAGGGCCACGCTCTCCAAGCGGATGTTTGGTAACCGGCGTTTGTTTGTTTGTTGTTGTTGTTTTACATCCTAGCAACATCTAAGGTCATATCAGGACGGGTACCGACTTGTGACAGTGTGCACTCAGTGACTTTATAGTGTTGCCCCACTGGAAGACCAGGCTGCCAGCACCATGACCTGATAGCCCACTCAGTCACATTATCCTGACACTGACCCAACCTGTCCTTGCCCTATCCTAATTATGGCGAGCGCCGGGCTAGGAAGTGACAAGTACCAATTTTAAGTCATCAGATTGAATCAACCCGGGTTCGAATTCCATGATCTACCAAAACGAGAGACGGACGCTCAACTCATTCGGCCATCCCGTCTGGTCGGGTAGTCGGAGCGAGACACTTCCCACGACGCAGGTAGTTCACACATACTCGCCAGAAACCTGGCATGGCGGCGGCATGCCAGCCTATAATGCACAGGCACCTATTTCTTCCTCATCCTGGTATACGACAGGCGAGCCTCGGCTTGGAGAGCAGTGGCGGCGGAAAGTGATGGCAGGTTTTGGAGGAGTGTGTAATAGTACAATCCCACTGTCTAAACTGGCAGTTCGCCCTGGTGCCACTAGAGGGGCTGACACAGGGTACATCATTGTGTGTGGAGAGGGGGGTTGGAGAAAGGGAGGTTAATAGCCCTCCCCCCAAACCCATAATGCCCCACAGCTAATATATACCCATCAGAAACTTAATTAACCTAGTTATCCTATAATTAATTTTTTTTCATATCAGAGGCATGTCACCCATTGATAAGAATTTAGTTTAACAAAAAAAGCACTAATCAATAAGGCTTCGCCGTTTCAACGATAATACGAATTAATAAATTATCAAAACATCAATTATTTAACGGTTGAAATTTGAATATTTCTAAATATTGCTTTATATTCCTCCAAATTTAATTACCACCGCAAATGACAAAGTCATTAGAAAAAATAAAAACTTCTTAATTGCAAATAATTTGAACTATAAAGTTAAATATAAACCCACACATGTGCCATCAACAGGCTGAAAGACAATTCCCAAACCATACAGTCACAGGGGCCAACCTTAATGGGATGTCACATTACGATGGGTCGCGCCAAAGTATGCGATTTTTGGCCGCTACGTCGGGATAAGTTGTTATGCACTTCGCGTGCGTTAGGTGCTCGTTGGTATAATCAATGTATGTCAACGTTCGTCGAGATGTGGCGTCGCACGTCGGCAAAGTTTTGTACACGCACAAAACTTTTGACAAATGACAACGTGTGGATTTTTACGTCCGCGGTACATTATGTATGCGCCAGGCGTACGTCGATGTATGTTAGACAAACGCTGTTCACCACGTTGCACAACATTGACCTATGTTATAGGCAGTGGGAACGTTCTGTCTGCATACTGACAACGTACGCCTAACATACGTTTAGCGTTTCTCCAGCATGTCTTGACGTATGCGGCGTAGTTCTGGTGATCGAATAACGTATATAACGTTCACTGGCGTTCTGTGAACGTACCGTGAGCGTAATTCAAGCCCTATCCTAATAATGCCGAGCACAAGGCTAGGAAGCGACAAGTATCAATTTTTAAGTCAACGGTTTGACTCGACCAGGGTTCGAACCCACGATCTACCAACACGGGAGGCAGACGCTCTATCTCATTCGGCCATCCCGTCTGGTCTAATTAACAAAGTATATATCATATGTTTCCATAGCATTTATGTGTGTAATGCATTATACATCACATATACTTTTTCATACAAATCCCACCGTGTGTCATTTTCTAGGCTCTGCTTGACACCTTGAGCTGCTGCTGAGTATCAGGATAATGTGGCTGCGGGATATTGGGTCATGGTACCAACAACCTGGTCTCCGCGTGGGGCAGCAGTATAAAAGTTGCGATGAGTGCGCAGCCACAAGTCGGTACCTGTCCTGATATAACCATAGATGTTTCCAGGACATATTTTGTCCAACAAACAAACATCCGGGGCGATATCACATTTGCATTGTGCACGTTAGCAAGAAGGAAAAAACAATAGCACTAGGCTATTTGTAATTATTGCATTTGTGACACAGGTGCCATTATACCCCATCAGTGAAATGCAGAATCTTAATACTATGTCAATAACATCTAAATCACATCAGATGGAGTTTACTGGCTGCAGACGATGCTACAGGTCAGATACACAAAATAGACTATTCTTACTGCCATGTATATATAGAGTATGTGGGAGCGCTCCAGTCTATTTCCCCGCGTGGTACAGATCATGTTTATGACACTGTTTAAACATGGGAAAACATGGGTGTTCTATGGGACATTTAATGTGCCCTATATAGCACGTTCCCACAACTATCTGAGGGCCTTTGAAAATAGTTCATTCAGCAATGACGCAGACAACTCAAGTTGGTGCACTATATATATAGAGCACGTTCCCACAACTATCTGAGGGCTTTTGAAAATAGTTCATTCAGCAATGACACAGACACATCAAGTTGGTGCACTATATATATATAGCACGTTCCCACAACTATCTGAGGGCTTTTGAAAATAGTTCATTCAGCAATGACACAGACAACTCAAGTTGGTGCACTATATATATAGAGCACGTTCCCACAACTATCTGAGGGCCTTTGAAAATAGTTCATTCAGCAATGACACAGACAACTCAAGTTGGTGCACTATATATATATAGCACGTTCCCACAACTATCTGAGGGCCTTTGAAAATAGTTCATTCAGCAATGACGCAGACAACTCAAGTTGGTGCACTATATATATAGAGCACGTTCCCACAACTATCTGAGGGCTTTTGAAAATAGTTCATTCAGCAATGACACAGACAACTCAAGTTGGTGCACTATATATATATAGCACGTTCCCACAACTATCTGAGGGCTTTTGAAAATAGTTCATTCAGCAATGACACAGACAACTCAAGTTGGTGCACTATATATATATAGCACGTTCCCACAACTATCTGAGGGCTTTTGAAAATAGTTCATTCAGCAATGACACAGACAACTCAAGTTGGTGCACTATATATATATAGCACGTTCCCACAACTATCTGAGGGCCTTTGAAAATAGTTCATTCAGCAATGACACAGACAACTCAAGTTGGTGCACTATATATATATAGCACGTTCCCACAACTATCTGAGGGCCTTTGAAAATAGTTCATTCAGCAATGACACAGACAACTCAAGTTGGTGCACTATATATATAGAGCACGTTCCCACAACTATCTGAGGGCTTTTGAAAATAGTTCATTCAGCAATGACACAGACAACTCAAGTTGGTGCACTATATATATATAGCACGTTCCCACAACTAGCTGAGGGCCTTTGAAAATAGTTCATTCAGCAATGACACAGACAGCACAAGTTGGTGCACTATATATATATAGCACGTTCCCACAACTATCTGAGGGCTTTTGAAAATAGTTCATTCAGCAATGACACAGACAACTCAAGTTGGTGCACTATATATATATAGCACGTTCCCACAACTATCTGAGGGCCTTTGAAAATAGTTCACTCAGCAATGACACAGACACATCAAGTTGGTGCACTATATATATATATAGCACGTTCCCACAACTATCTGAGGGCCTTTGAAAATAGTTCATTCAGCAATGACACAGACACATCAAGTTGGTGCACTATATATATATAGCACGTTCCCACAACTATCTGAGGGCCTTTGAAAATAGTTCACTCAGCAATGACACAGACACAGCCAACTCAAGTTAGTGCTGCACTACTATATATATATAGCACGTTCCCACAACTATCTGAGGGCCTTTGAAAATAGTTCACTGAGCAATGACACAGACACATCAAGTTGGTGCACTATATATATAGCACGTTCCCACAACTATCTGAGGGCCTTTGAAAATAGTTCATTCAGCAATGACACAGACACATCAAGTTGGTGTTGCACACTTTAATCTGGAAATGTCAATTCCACTAAACGAACAGCGGAACGGGTCTCCACAATTCATTTTGTCTCTCCAAAATTAAATCTGTTTGTCTGAAAATGTTAACCCGACGTTAGGTGCTGGGAACAAAGTAATTTTGAACCATTCCGGCTTTGCTCGCTTCAGTGTTTGTTTGTTAGGGTTTTACATCCTCTCAACATATAAGGTAATATCAGGACAGGTATCGACTTGTACGCATTTATAGTGCTTCCCTACTGGGAGACCAGGCTGCAGGCACCATGACCTGATTTCCCACTCAGTCACATTATCCTGACACTGAACCAACCAGTCCTTCCTTGCCCTATCCTAGTAATGCTGAGTAGCAACAAGTATTATTTTTTAAATCATTGGTTTGACTCGACCGACAATCGAACTCCGGATCTTCCGCAAGGTAAGCCTGGGCTCTACCAATAGACTACATCGCCATTCCAGCTGTGCGGTGCATTGTGGGATGCATGGAAGAAAAACAAACCCTCGCGAAACACATGGCTAATGCTAAGACAGTGGGTGCAGCTATGAAATTTGGTAGTGTCAGCTCGTCTCAGCTCTTCTTTGAAACATAAAATACCAACTAAAAAAATATATATAATAAATTCAGATATTAATTGTTTATCCAGCATTGCATTTACATCAATATAACCAGCACATCATATGCCATGTGCATTTAGATTTAGACAAATTTGGGCACTCAGACTAGTGCTAGAGCCATAGCCAGAGTCAGTTTTACTTATTTTATTCATGTTTTTATTTATAGCCTATGGGTTAATCAGATATTGGTTATATAGTTCTCTGAAAGAAGTGTCTGTTGACACATTTGGCATTTTAATATTTAGAACAAGAATTAATAATGGTGATGTGGATAGCAGCCTTAAAGTGACTGATTGTTTTGTGTGGACTTGTATGTTTCTTAGCTCAAAATGTTCAGCTATGGCTAGTTTTGTCTTAGATATATTCATCAGATCATTATATTGCATGTGTGCATACATGTTTATGCCAAATTCTTATTTCTATTAATTTTGAATAACATTTAAGTTATTCCCTATGCGTATAGGCTAACTCAATGGCAGAATGCATTTGCTTTGCTTCCAACGCCGTTTTTGGCGCATGTGCAGTCGGAACAGTGATCTCGTCCATTCGGCCACCGCGTCCAGTCATATATGTATATGTGTGTGCATGTGTATGTGTGTGCGTGTGTCTGTGTGTGTGTGTCTGGGTTTGTCTATGTGTGTGTGTGTTTGTGTGTGTGTGCATCTTAAATAGATTATTTTGAAATCTAATTATAACGAAGTACACAAGTTTAGATTTACATATATTTTGTAACAACAGGTTTTTAAACAATATTTCTTTCTACAGAATCTATACCACCCCTTCACCATTCCCGGCTATATAAAGTGGCAGTCCCACCTACCACTGGTGGTATGGTGAGGGTGGAGGAGTTACTATCACATGCAAACTGAAGCGGGGACACTGAGCTGGGATGAGACGATACTCCCCGACCCCATCCCTCACCCCCAGGAGCATGAGGGTGGGGAAATGATTGGTTGTGGGAGTTTGATGTCCTGGAAATATCAGGACAGGTGCATACTTGTGACAGTGCACACTTTATAGTGCTGTCCCACTGGGAGACTAGGCCACCAGCACCATGACCTAGTATCCCACTGAGTCACATTATCCTGACACTGAGCCAACCAGTCCCTGGCCTATCCTAATCAGGGATGAAATTGGTCTCCGGGGGAAAAAAAGTGGAAATGCCGATATTCTCCCATAGACTTAGCATTGTCAGGGAATCGCGGAAAATTCTCGAATTTTGGGTTTCATATATATTGGTATACGCTGATAGTGCTGCGCCATTTGATGCATGTATTAGTGGTGTATGCTGATAGTGGTGCGGAGTCTGCACCACATATTAGTACAGGGATGAAAGTGGTCTCCGGGAAAAAAAGCGGAAATGCTGATATTCTCCCATAGGCTTAGCATCATTGTCAGGGAATCCCTGAAGATTCCCGGAAGTCGGGTTTCATACATATTGGTATACGCTGACCCTGATGCGGTGTTTGCACTACATATTAGTATACGCTGATGATGCTGCAGTGTGAAACAACGTATTGGTTGGTTGGTGGAGTTTTACATCCTGGAAACATCTAAGGTCATATCAGGACGGATGCAACATATTAGTTTTCAATTATAGCTACAGGAAAAATCCCGGAAATACGCGAAATCGCGGAGATCTTTCATCCCTGAGTATACGCTGATGGTGCTGCGGGATTGAAAAATCCCGGAAATCCGTGGAATCGCGGAGATCTTTCATCCCTGCCTAATAATGCTGAGCATTTGGCTAGGAAGCGACAAGTAACAATTTTAAAGTCATTGGATTGACTTGAACAGGTTTCGAACCTGTGGGTTCGAATCCCACGACCTACCAAAACTTGGAACGGACGCTCAACTCATTCGGCCATCCCGTCTGATCGTCGGGAAATGTGTACATGTGTAAGCGAACATGCATGACTGGCTCTATCCTGCCCCCCCCCCCCCACAAACACACTTCTAGAGTACTTGTATACTACACTTATACCATGTCGGCGGTAACCCTGAAATCCTGAACAGAAGGGGTAGGAGACCAAGCCCAACAGTTAAAATAGCATCAACCGTGGCATCATTTTGGTATGGGTCTAGCATCAGCATGTAGCAAGGCTCTCAATAACGGACACAATCGGCTAGGTATGTGGCGTGTCCAATTCGTCAGTCTGTCGTGAGAGATACGTGGGATTGGCACGTTTCCGGCCACCTTTACAATACGAGCTACAGTGTGCACACAACAGTATGGCAGGGCACCCTGTATCGCATTTAACACGGCCAGTGCCAACTAACACTAGCTACAGTGTGGATACAACAGTGTGGTAGGGTACCCTGTATCGCATTTAACACGGCCAGTGCCAACTAACACTAGCTACAGTGTGGATACAACAGTGTGGTAGGGTACCCTGTATCGCATTTAACATGGCCAGTGCCAACTAACACTAGCTACAGTGTGGATACAACAGTGTGGTAGGGTACCCTGTATCGCATTTAACATGGCCAGTGCCAACTAACACTAGCTACAGTGTGCACAATACAATGCGGTATCCTTGACTGTATCACCTGTACCACAGTAAGTGCCAACTAACACTGCCTACAGTGTACACACAACAGTGTGGTAGGGCACCCTGTATCGCATTTAACACGGCCAGTGCCAACTAACACTAACTACAGTGTGGATACCACAGTGTGGTAGGGCACCCTGTATCGCATTTAACACGGCCAGTGCCAACTAACACTAGCTACAGTGTGGATACCACAGTGTGGTAGGGCACCCTGTATCGCATTTAACACGGCCAGTGCCAGCTAACACTAGCTACAGTGTGGATACCACAGTGTGGTAGGGCACCCTGTATCGCATTTAACATGGCCAGTGCCAACTAACACTAGCTACAGTGTGGATACCACAGTGTGGTAGGGCACCCTGTATTGCATTTAACATGGCCAGTGCCAACTAACACTAGCTACAGTGAGCACAATACAATGCGGTATCCTTGACTGTATCACCTGTACCACAGTAAGTGCCAACTAACACTAGCTACAGTGTGCACACAACAGTGTGGTAGGGTACCCTGTATCACATTTAACACGGCCAGTGCCAACTAACACTAGCTACAGTGTGCACAATACAATGCGGTATCCTTGTCTGTATCACCTGTACCACAGTCACTGCAAAGTAACACTGGCTACAGTGTGCACAAAACAGTGTGGTATACTTGCCTGTATCACCTGTAACATGGTCAGTGCTAACTAATACTGGCTACAGTGTACACACAACAATGTGTCATCTCTGCTTGTAACAATTACACTGACACTGTGCCAGTGCTAGCTAACACTGGCTACAGTGTGCACATACAAATGCGGTATCTCTGCCTGTAACACTACCAGTACTAACTAACACTAGCTACAGTGTGCACACAACAATGCAGTACCTCTGCCTGTAACACTACCAGTGCCATGCACTTCCACACTCCGATGTCTGGCCGTGTGCTGCATGCATGCCTGCCAGTGTGGACTAATAATACCTGTCCAATTCTGCCTGTGACAGTCAGTTTACGTGTGCTTACTTGCCATGCTGTGCCCTCAGTGTGAACTAAACACTTCTATATACCACCAACGTCAGTGCTGCTGCCTCTCATGCCGCATCCCAGCCAGCTATTCACTGTCTGAATTCCCCATTTTCACACGGTTGTGGAAATGCGCACTGGCCACTAGGCCAGCTGACAGCTGCAGTCCGATGGAATCATCAATTTTATAAGCCGAAAACCCTGACCTAGATTTGATCTTACACGTCTAACTTAAACACTGATAAACTTGTTAAGCATGTGTTGCTGCATAGAAGGGAGTACCAAGTCAGGTTAACATAACATGTTACTGTAGAAGCCAATGGTGTCAGAGTGTTGGTGTTTGCCCAAATTAATTTGGCATGTTTGCACTTCAGATATCTGAAAATGTAGCCATTAAAAAAAAGTTTCTTCAAACTAATCTATGATAGATTATAACGATTACCTAATATATCTATCTACCTCAGAAAATGACTCAAAACCATCGGACTGTGCAACTTTAAACTAATAAATGCATGTGACAATTTCATCCTATCAAGTGCCCACTGTGATTGTGTAATGGTATGGTAAGCATTGACGACGAAACCAATCTATGGATTAGCTCAACTGTCCTTAATTGTGACTGTATTATCGCCCATGCCAAAACGTGGTCTTTCATCCCTGCCGATTTTATTTCTGATTCGCTGTATTTCTGAATGTGCCTGAATGGATCCTAACAAACAAGTATTTGGGTACGGCAACACTATAAAGCCAACACTGTCCCCTTCCTAATGCAACTCCAGTTGTTGCTAGGACACAAGACCATAATTGGATGTGGCGTGGTACAAAAGCCTTACCACGCCCCGATGTTATACTAGGTCATACACGGACGGAGGGGTAGTTCAGTGCACTGGGGCATGATAGCGGAAGCTCACTTCTTATATCCCAGGGCAAATTGGTAAACACCACGATGAGGACTACTGCACCACACAGGATATATCACCAATTCCACAGCGGCTAATGGGCCCACAAACCTCGCAAATGTCTGAAAGGCTACATTGATGATTTCAGAGGTTTTGTTTGTTTGTTTGTTGGTTTACGTCCTAGCAACATCCAAGGTCATATCAGTACAGGTACCGACTTGTGACTGCACACTCATGGTGACTTTATAGTGCTGCCCACATATCTCACTCAGTCACATTATCCTGACACTGAGCCAATCAGTTTTTGCCCTATTCTAATAATGCAGAGCGCCTGGCTAGGAACCGACAAATACCAGTTTTAAAGCAAATATCAGATAATTTTTTAGGATGTTTTTTTGGGGGGGTTTGGGGTTCAAGCTTCACTAGACACTAATGGTTGGAACAGTAAAAACAGACCTTACATCACCCCCCCCCCCCATATTCCAAATAAGACTTATACATACATGGTTTTCTTTTATTGGGTACATTTGTTGATTAAGCAGAGAAATTTCAATCACGGAAAAATTGGTCTTCCTCATTCCACTGCTCCGTTCCCAATCCTACTGCAGAACACCCAAGCTAGGTAGTCACAAGTATTAATTTTTAGGTTATTGGTTTGATTCACGATATATTTCTTTGGAGGACACCAGCTGCCACCACATAGGCTACTCTTTCCGATAAGCAGCAAGGGGTCTTTTATATGTACTTTCCCACAGAAAGGACATGACATACCACACCTTTGATGAACCACTGATTGGAACGAAAAATAAACCCAAACTGCAAATGGGTCTACTCAGAAGTGTTCTCTGTGGCAGAGTGGTTAGAGTCTCTGACTTTTTTTCGAGGTCGGACTCCTAATCTGAAGGTCGGTGGTTCGATTCCCTGTGCCCTCAACTCTGCCAATTTGGATTTCCACCGCTGTGTATAACTTACAGCATCGTCAAAGGCTGGTTGCTCTCATACCATGTCTATGTGGTGTGGAAGGTTAAAAATACCTTGGGTCGGTAAAAGTGTAGCCTCAGGCTTTCTCTCAACAAACTGTCTAATGGTGAAAACAAGTCTATTCAGACTTATCCATGATAGGCAGTATAAATCTTCAAGAAAAAAAGAAGGTTCGATCGGATGACCCACACCATCACAGATGGACACTCTACCGCCTGAGCTACGTCACGCTACGTCGTGACGGCCGTAAGAAACCTTACGATTTGTGAACATTTCGACGCAGACCGCAAAACCGTATGATTTTTAAAAATCCCATCCATAGACCGCAGAACCGTATGGCGACAGCATGTGACCTAAGCATAAGGGAGGCCCACGTGTGCACCAGACGCAGGCAAGGCAAGGCAAGGCAAGTCGCACCGTGGAAATCAATCTAGTACTGCATGTACCGGACCAGATAAAACATTTCTTGGTTGTTGAGAGTTTTACGTCGTGGCAATGTCTACGGTCATATCAGGTATCGACTTGCCCACTGCGTTTGTTTGTTTTACGTCCTAGCAACATTTAAGGTCAGATCAGGATGGGTACCGACTAGTGCCAGATGACCCGATATCCCACTCAAACACACTATTATGATACTGATCCAACCAGTGCTTGTCCTATCCTATTAATGCCGAGTGCCAGGCAAGGTGTGATAAGCAACAATTTTTATAAGTCATTGGTTTGACTCTATGGGGAATTGAACTCCTGACCTTCCGCACGGGAGGCTTGCGCTCTACCAATTTGACCATTGCATCCGGTCTAGATAAAAGATTTACCCCGTACATTCAGCTGAAAGAGATTCTAATGAATACAGCCTATGTAATTAGAATACAACTGTGACAATTTAGATTTTCAACCTGCATGGAACACATTGTGTACCTATGATTGAAACCATACACTCTCCACTGTAATCCTCTGAGGATCAGGGTGAGGTAGATTTCAATGCCTGCAATTTTATTCCTAGTCAGCTGGTCATTAAAATCAATTATAAACAACTTTAGCTTTGCCCGTATTGCATTTGCCAAGAGCTATGACATACAGGTTAATTAACTTTTCAACTACACCACTGATAGCGATAGCAGTTACTAAAGGCCCTGTCACATTACGGCGGTTTTCGACCCACAAACCGTCATACGCTACGCATGAGGTCCCAGCGGCATGCCCAGCGTATGCCTAACCTACCCCTAGCCTATGGCAGAGTATTCAAAGCGTATCCCGACCTATGCGCAGCGTACTGTGATGAGGTTTGACGGTTGTGATTGACAAGTTCAGCGTACGCCCAACCTATGTCGGCGTACGCATAGCGTACGTCGAGCGTATGAGCCATACGCCGATTTTTTTTTAGCATAACGCGCTTACGCCGCCATACGCTCCCGCAAAAAACCATAATGTGACAGCCCCTTAAAGCTACCAGACCCGTGTACAGGGTCCATACAGCCATACAGGCTTTTGAAGGGAATTCAAGACTATTTTCATTTGGATTTGAGGGGAAAAATCAACAATCGTGAATGGAGATTTCAGAATAATTACTTAAAATAGGTTAAATTCAAGGCTTTGAAATGGGGCAAATGAATTTCAAGACTTTCCAAGTCCGGTACAGACCCCTGACATTGCATTGAGAGTTCTGCCACACCCAAATAGGTTCACCAGCAGACCAAATATTCCCCCCTCACACCTGAGCCTGCTGTCCACACATCATGTAGGTAGGCCAGTATGGCATATTGATTGTCTGGCAGTGACGGACATAACACCTAGCGGCAAGGCCCGTCCAGACTGCATACGTGGAACATCACACGTCATATATGGAACAGCACAATCACCGCCCAGGGGCACACTGTGACGTCATTAGCGAGCATCATTGAAAAGTCAGAAAATGTCCAATTCTTATGCTGGGGTTTTTGTGATAAAACTGTGACACCAGTAAGAGAGCAAAAAGATATGTCATTGTATAAGGGGCACACTTTGACGTCATCACTGAGCGTCATTGAAAACATTAAGAAAATGTCTAATTCTTTATAAGTATAGGCTGCCAAAAATGGAGTGTGTGTGATAAAACTGTGACATCAGTGAGAGAGCAAAAATAACGTCATTGTATAAGTATATTATTAAAAACACCTAATAGTTATCACTTTTTTTTAAACAAAAAAGATAATGATACGTCTAAAGCAACAATCAACCGTACTGACACAGCACCACCCCTCACAAAACGTGTACCGAACAAGAGAAGCGGCCAAATATGGATTATAGTCATGCCGAAGGATTTTGTTTGTTAATAACTTGCGCGTTTCTGGTTACATTTTCTTCTTTATGTTCAACCGCAGGTTTTACCTTTTCTACGCTAGGCATCATGCACGATGATGACCTCATTGTCACAGGTCCGTGGAACAAAACGAAGCCACTTACGACGACTTTATTTAGTCTGAAAATTTGGTGGGTTGGCGTGGGTGATAGTTAATACATTACCATTTGGTTAGAACTATAGACCTATTTCATATGACGTCAACATAGGTATTAAGGTCAGTGTGTGCACTGGTTGACTGCAGGACGATACACTGTCACACTGCAAACTGAATGGCTATGAGCAATCTTCAGAGAAAAGGTGAAATATCTCTAAAACCACACCACTTAGAACTAGACGCAAACCTCTTGGAACACATATAGAAAACATATTCAATGAACAGATTATATTAAATTTATACGGTTAGGGTTCTGCATTTCTATTAATTTTGAATAAAATTGACAGATTGAACTGCGCATATTGGCAAACTCAATGCATTGTTAATGTCAGTGAGCAATCTTTATACAGAAAAACTTAAATATCTCTAAAACTACACCACCTAGGAACAAACCGCTTGGAACACATATGGGTCACTCTCCTGAAACATGGTTGCAAATGAAAGCTGGAAATCTCCCCTTTACAGCTATGTAAAATATAAATTGATGAGATAAAAAATAAAAGTGTAGTCCATGATTAAGCTATGTCTTATGGCAGTATAACATGTGTTGCTCACGTGTAACACATGTTTAGGACACCACAGTCTGCTTAATAAAAAATCTAAGCAGAATTAAATAATTTCATACTTAGAAGCATATTAATCATGGCATAATATACAGAAATATGTAGTGCTTATATTGATTTTTTTTAAAGTAATTCCCAGCCATGCTTTATTCACTGAATAGTTAGTGTACAATATTTGTGTGGCATCCAGACACCACTGGTTACACATGTGACGGAAATTTGTAATGTTATTTCTGAAGACATCAAATTCTTTTTTTTTTTTAAATTTAAGCATGCATACATGTTAACAAATACTTCCATTTTGATTTTGTTACTGTTTTGTTTGATATATCAATGCAATACAAGATGTTAATAAGGATTCAACCACGTCCCATGTCATGTTACAAATGGCTGACTGTAAAATGTTGTTTTTTTGGTACAAAAACACTTCATAACACTTTATTTTATTTCCCTCATTTCTTACATCAAATCTGAACATGAATATGAAAAGCATAAGGAAAAAAATTAGTAGGAAGTTTTGTTATTGATGTTTTAAAATCCCATCCCATGCTGACCAGTTTTCAGGAGAGTGACCCATATAGAAAACATATTTAACGAACAGATTATATTAAATTTACAAAGTTAGGCTTCGGCATTTCTATTAATTTGGAATAAAATAGACGTTTTGCACTGCGCGTATCGGCAAACTCATTGGTAGTGTGCATTCGTTCTGCAGCCAAGCTGCGCGCTCATACACGATGTTTATAAACACTGAAAGGGGTCTATAGAGCCCAGGCAAGCAAGCCAAAGGTCGAGTGGTGACCTTCACATGAATGAGGTCACGCACCCAGCATGTACCGGGCGCGGTGGCCGAATCGGTTCAGCGCAGGCATCCCGTGCGGGAGATCGGGTGTTCAATTCCCAGTTGAGTCAAACCAATGACGTACAAAATCAGGACTGCAAAATTGATACTCGTCACTTCCTAGCTTGGTGCTCGGCAGTAATAGGATAGGGCAAGGACTGGTTAGCTCAGTGTCAGTGGGATATAGGGTCATGGTGGTGGCAGTCTGATTTCCCAGTGGGGCAGCACTATAAAGTTGCCATAAGCGCGCACTGTCACAAGTCGGAACCCGTCCTGATATGACCGTAGATTTTGCCAGGACGTAAAACTCCAACAACCAATCAACCCAGCGTATGGGGTTACCATGTCTACCATATAGCATAGACGCCATATCATAGCTACACACAACTTTATATCCATGAAGCCATGTTTAATAGTCCGAGTGGGTGGGCAGGGTGATTTCAGGAGCCCTATTTGAAATCAATTCACCCACACAAGGACTATTATGGAGCCTGCAAGTAAAATTATCTTTCGCTTCTCATTGTAAATTTACAGAGCTATTTTCCTATTCATTGCGGAACTATATTCTGGTGATTTCATATCGGACTACTATTAGTGTAGTTCGGTTCAGCAAAGATGCGTGCAACAATATCACATTGGGCATTATCAGACACCGCACATGCTGACTAGTAATAGTATAGAGGGGTGGATGGAGGAAATTAAAAGGGTGGGCCTCCGCTCTTTCAATTTATTGTTTGTTTGTTGTTTTACGTCCTAGCAACATCTAAGGTCATACCAGGACAGGTACCGACTTGTGACAGTGCGCACTCATGGCGACTTTATAGTGCTGTCTCACTGGGAAACCAGGCCGCCGGCACCATGACCTGGTATCCCACTCAGTCACATTATCCTGACACTGAGCACACCAGTCTTCAATTTATTAAAAGTGGGCCCCATAATGTTCAGATATCAGCATATCAAAAAGTAAAGCTTGTTTTATCTAATGACCCCTCTAGAGCACACTGATTTTTATCATCGGCTATTGAACGTCAAACGCACGGTCATTCTATCGCCACGTGGACTACTACTCTTTCCGATAAGCAGCAAGGACTCTTTTATATGCACTTTCCCACAGACAGGACAGCACATACAACAGCCTCTGGTGAACCAGTTGTGGATCACTGGTTGGAACGGAAAATAGCCCAAATTGCAAATGGGTCCACAGAGCAGGATCGATCGGATGACCCACACCTTCACAGGTAGACACCATACTGCCTGAGCTACGTCCCGCTCCATATCAGCAAATCAACATCTATGTAATTATATGAGTCATGGTATCCCCATCTTGTACGTTAAGTGTGCCAAGCAGTGTTCTCATGTGCATATGCACAGACAAAATGATTCCTTGCATAGAGCATTTAATAAACCTAGTATATAAGCATTTAACCACACTTAGCTGCCAGACATGGACATATTGCATTTCACGAGGTCTGTATAACCAGCCTGACCCTTTAAGCGTAGCGAGCTGCTATTCTGCCGACACGGGTCGCTACGCTGTGACATATTGCACGCCGCTGAAGGCTCTATCTAACTCTATAAATAGCACATACTTTGTATTAAGGTGGTGTGAGCACGATTGACAGACAGACTGATCCTGATACTGCGCTAACCACTCTGTCCTATCCTAGTATGCCGAGTGCCAGCCTAGGTAGCGACAAGTATTCATTTGATGTCATTGGTTTGACTGGACCGGAATTCAAACTCTCGACCTTCCGCGAGGAAAGCATTCGCTCTACCGAGTCTGCTACTTTGTATTAATGAGGTGTGGGAGTGACTGAGTGACTGACTGACAGTCAGCCACAAAAGGCCAATTTCAGAGTGAGAAATGTGCCACGTTATAATCCATATAAATGACAAATATGGTACTACTCGGTAGTGCAATTCAGACAACACAGCAAACCGGCCACGTTAAAAACGCCCAGTGATTGTACCAGCATCAACGTTATACATCAATGGTGCAAACCAACAACGGAAATAGGTTAGGCGACAAAGTGGCAGCCATAACCGTATGATTGTTTGTTTGATGTTTCACGTCCTAGCATCATCGAAGGTCATATCAGAATGGGTACCGACTTGTGACAGTGCACACTCATGGCAATAGTGCTTCCCCAGTGGGAGACCTTGACGCCTGCACCGTGACCCGATATCCCAGTCACATTATCCTGCCAACCAGTCCTTGTCCTATCCTATTAATGCCAAGCTCGGTGGTGACAAGTATCAATTTTATACGTCATTGGTTTGACTCGGTTGGGATTCGAACTCCCAATCTTCCACTCTACCGGTTTGGCTACTGCATCCAGTCCATGATCATATAAATGTACATGACGTCTTATTTTATGGCAAACTTCATTAACTGAAAGAAAATAGGGCGTGGTCCTTGCACAAGGACATCGGGAGAGCACTTGACCAACTAATAGATATTTAAAACAAAACCACACACAAATGCCATCTATTTTAAGTGCATTAATCCCATTGGTGCAACTTAACTCAATATACCTGATATAACGGGCAGCCTGATAAAGCGACAAACCGAACCAGTAATTACGGGCATGACGACAGTCCCCAATGTGGGAGTCCCCAATGTCTCGCACTTGGCCACCCCGCAATCCATCCACTAATTAGGTACTTACGGTGAGCCAAACTATCATGGGTGTACTGTAGACAGTCCTCAGGCACAGAGACAAGTGGGCGTGTCCATTTGTTTGTGCTTGACCTCCTGGCAACATCTAAGGTCATATCAGGACGGGTACCGACTTGTGACAGTGCGCATTCAAGGCTACTTTATAGTGTTGCACCCCCCCTGGAATACTAGACCTTTTGGCACCATGACCCGATTCCCCACTGAGTCACATTATCCTGACACCGAGCTGACAGTCCTTGCCCTATCATATTAATGCAGCGCCAGGCTAGGTAGCGACAAGAACCAAATTCATAAGTCATTGGTTTGATTCGGTTGGGATTCAAACTCCCTACCTTCAGTATGGGATGCCGGAGCTCTATCGACTTGGCCACTGCGTAGCTGTCAGAGGTAGACCTGGTAGCGGAAACCAGTTTCACTATCACAATCAATAAAGGAAGCTGGAACTTGAATGTAAACTTCAAATGATTAAATCCAAAGTGAGTAATAACAATAATTTAAAGACAGCCAGCACAGAAACAAAAACTGAGATAACTCAATTTCCGTTTGACGTCAACGGTGCATAATAGTGCATAATTTTAAAAAGCAACAGATTTGTTATTTAATACACACCCTTGTTTTTTGCTGTTGTTTTTTTTAATAAAGGGGGGCGATGTCAATAAACTGTGCTTGTCGTCATTTATTAGCAACCAGAAATTAAAATAAAATCCACATACCGTCCCTATAACGTGTTACAAGAAACAGAGATCGTGCATGAATGGCTAAATAGCATAGTATAAGTATAGTATAAGTACAGTATAGTACAGTATAGTATAGTATAGCATAGACACAAACTCGTACTGCATGTATACTAGTTACACAGTGCAACAGGTACTTCTGGTGTTCTTTAAATATACAGCACGATCTACTACAGAAATAGAAGCAGCACAGAGACATTGGCATTAAATACCACCTTATTGCCAGAAAAACCTAACGGCACTCACGCTGCTAGATGAAGAGCCAATAGTCAACAATTAGGTCACTACTCCAATAAAATAGTCTCTAACATACTTCCCACCACTTGATGGTTTAAAAGCCGATACCATAATTGACTGATTATAAATCAGTTTTTACATAAATACTCCCCTCCCATCTTTGACAACATTCGATGGAACTTAACGCTGCATAGTCCGATGAAATATCAAATTTTCAAAACCAAACCTATTATCTAGATTAGATTTTACATATCTCACTTAGATACTGATGCACATATTAAGCATTTGTTTCTGCGTAGAAGGCAATACTGAGTCAATTTAACAGAACCTGTTACTGCAGAAGTCTATGGTGTCAGAATTTTGGCAAGCATGCCAAAACTAATTTTCCATGTTTGCACTCAAAATATCTCAAAAGTTTACCATTTAAAATAAAAGTAACTTTGACCTAATGTAAAGTAGATACTAGTGATGATCTAATATATTTATCTCAGAAAAAATACCGAAATTCAAAACCACTGGACTCTGCAACTTTAATATAAACCCCCTAAACAGACCGACATGAATTTTTTTTTTTAATAGGTCATGGCAGTGATAAAGTGTACGAAGGGTTGTCTGTTCGCTTACCTACCAAAAATCAAATTATCACAATACTTTCGAATTTAAACAAACCTGGGTATCAGAAGCAAACAGAGAGATGCCTCTTGCAACATCTAAGGTCATATAAAAACACAATTCAAACTAACCAATCGTTGTCATATATATCCTGATTCCTAGGGATTTTGTGAACTTTAATCAGTGAATATAACTTTTTTTAAATGGCTGAAATCTGCGAAATCGCGAAGATTTTGTATCCCTGCATTTCACGTCACATCTCCATTTTGAGGTTTTACAGTGCATTCACAACCAACGGAAGGTGCAAACTGGCGTGTTATACGTGGGTGACGACGCACTTAAGGACCATGTCCCAGGGTATGTGTAGAACCGAAGGTGCGTGACGGGCCTGGTACCAACTGGAGACATCACCACTGCACTACACCATTGGTTTGGTTCTCAGTACTGTAAAATGTCTACTTACCTCTTACATAAGGCCACATTCAAAAATATTTAAACTGTAGCAGGAAAACACCTTATTTTAGTCGTACGTAAAACCAGGACGTAAAACCCCAACAAACCTTATTTTAGTTAGCAACAATTGCTAAACAATTTGGAAATTGATTAGCAATCTACATGACTTGTAACGCGACACGATACCGGACAAAATGTTCCCTGTGTAACGTATACACACAAGGAGCATTTTGCTTTGAAAATTTTGATTAGCAACACATGTTTATCAATTTGGAATTTGATTAGCGATCTAAATAACTTGTATCGCGATTCGCAGCATGATACCAAACAAAACGTTCCCTGAAAACACCCCAAAACATTCATAAACCTGTCTTATAGACAGATGGATTGTGAGAACAGACTTTTACGCCATGCCAAGATAACCCCCCCCTCCCCCCCCCCCCGCCCCATCCCCCATGGCGTTGGAGGCGGTACCGAGTGTTGGTCATCGCCGTTTTCAGAGCAGGTCAGTCAGGTGTGGTGCAATCAGTGACCTAGTTAAAGCCACTTCCCACTTCCGACCATGACTGGCACTTATTGCACCATCTACTCACAACGTAGTTTATACCGACATCGCCATAAAACTTTACCTGTCATTATTAATTGGTTGGTTAATGGAGTTTTACGTCCTAGCAACATCTAAGTCAAAGCAGGACGGGTACCGACTTGTGACAGTGCACTCATGGTAACTTTATAGTGCTGCCACACTGGGAGATCAGGTCATCAGTATCATGACCTGATATCCCACTCGGTCATATTATCCTGCCACTGAGCCAACCAGTCCTTGCCATATCCTAATAATGCAGAGCGCCTGGCTAGGAAGCGACAAGCATAAATTTTTAAGTCATTAGTTTGATTCGACCAGGGTTCGAACCCATGTGTTCTGGATCCCCCCGACCTCCCAAAATAGGAGACGGATGCTCAACTCATTCGGTCATCCCGCCTGGTGACAGGTTGGCGATCTGTCTGCGACTGATTTGCAGGTCAGTCGCTGACCAATCGCCAATCGGTCTCAAACCACTCACAAACCGGTACCCAACCATTGGTAGCATGCCAGGTTGGCGATCTGTCGGCAACACCAAAATTAATGTGACATGTTTTAACTTATAAATATCTCGAAAGTTAATTCCTTAAAATAAAGGTTACTTCAAATTTCAGTAAATGAGACTATAATGATCAACGTAATATATTTATCTAAAAGATATGAATGACAGAAACTCAAAACCATCGGACAGTGTGACATTTAGGACTCGTGGCGCTATCACTTCCCAATGACTCACTGTTGATAGTTAGCTGTGTTCGCGCCATGCCCATATAAGGGCACTAGGCCCAACGCGTCAGGCCCATCATTGCGCCAAGCGGTATTGAGTTTCTGCTAAAGATATATAACGCGGAAACTAAAACTATATAGATATGAACATTAGGTGGGTCGTTATAAACAACTCGACATTTGTTTGAAATGTCTTATTTCAAAAGGTTAACTTAGAAAATGTTTGAAGTAAAAATACGCCAAAATAGTTTTTATGGGTACATATTTTGGAAATGCTCTTGACAGCAACATTGACAGATTCTATTAAATTGCCACAATATTCCTTTTGCGCCGCAATAAATACTTAAAATTGCATCATTTGATGGTTTTGATTTGTCTTTTTCTGAGGTTGATCGTTATAATCTACCTTACCTTTGTTTGAAGTAACTTATTTTAAATGGCTAACTTTGGAGATATTTGAAGTGCAACCATGCTAAATTAATTGCGGAAAGCATAGGCTTCTGCAGTAACAGGTTCTATGAAATTGCCTCAGTATTATCTTCTAGGTGGCAGCACATGTTCAATAAGTCCACCAGTATCTAAATTAGATATGTTGAATTAAACCTAGATAATTGCTTAGGTTTTGAAAATGTAATCGTTTACATCGGACCATGCCACTCTGATGAAATTGTCATCTAAATTAAATACATATCCAATCACGCCAACTTCATCCTAAATGGGATGACATAATCGGATTATGCAGGTGTTTTTTTTTTTAAACACCATACATACCAAAAGAACATTAAGTAGAAAGACCTTAGAAAACTGGACAAACCCCATTCAAGTTGACCATTGAAGCTTGTTGTTATAGACCACACAATGGGAAAACCGGTCCACCATAAACAAGCAGTGCATGATGATGTGGCCATTATTAACATCTAAAGACACCCGTCTACTTTGTAGTAACCACTTATTCCCATACCTATTCTTAGATCAGAACCAGCTAGGTAGTTAAGTAGTTAAAGCTGCATAGTCCGACGAAAACATCAAATTTTCAAAACCGAAACAATTATTTACATTTTATTCTACATAGAAAGGAATACTGAGACAATTTAATTAAATATGTTAGTTGTTACTGCAGAAGACTATGGTGTCAAAGTTTTGGCATGCTAGCCAAAATTAATTTAGGATGTTTGCGCTTCAAAAATCTCAAAAGCTAGCCATTTAATGTAGGGTAGATTATAATTCAAAAACTCGACACAGTGATTTATCTTTTGGGCCAAAATTTATTAAACATTCTTAATAAATTTCACAATATGTAGCAGACAGACAAGCAGGTCTTTGCAGTGCGAGGATACGGTAAGGAATGATTCAACGTGCGTCGAGCAACCGGAAATCAAATCGCCCGAGTTACCGAATGCTATACTACAACGGTATCCAGGTTGGCATCACTATGGCGCCCGTTGTCAAGGTTTTGAATTACGCATGTTACCGGCAACATGTACAATGATCAACCTCAGAAAATAACAGAAACACAAAACCACCGGATTAGGCAACCGTAACAGACTGCATTTTAAATGATATAATTTTACCATGTGTGCTAATTACTTTAGGAAGAAATTGATCTTTGAAAGAATTTCAATTTTTCTAGGAACTTTTCAAAAAGCGGGGTTGGATGTCAGACTGGGGCGGGGTGCGGACAGAGTGGGGGGATGGAGTGGGGGCGACAGAGTGGGGGCGGTGCGGACAGAATGGGGGCATTCATGACTCAATGTGCTGAAAATTTGAGACAATTATCTCATCGGTTTCAATATCCCAATAAAGCTTGTTTGTAGAAAATCATGGACATCAATGACAAGGACTTCACCCTTCAGTACTAGAACAGGAAGTGATTCCATCTCTGTATTATGCACGGCCCCCGAAGCCAAAGTAAACGATTATATCATACCGTATAGATTATTCTGTCTACTGACAGTGCAGCATACAACATTACACCATAGATGCTAGTTATGTAAGCATCTCAACTGAAAGAATACGATGCTGGTTTTATTTTTTTTAAAGAGAACAAAAAGAACAACAAGTTTTAGAGTTGAAAGGACTGCCCACGAAAATATCAATGGGTACTTGACATGGTTTCGATGGGCGAGCGTCTAAGTAGCAGTGAATTAATTTGTTTGTTGTGGTTTTACGTCCTAACAACATCTAAGGTCATATCAGGACATGTACCGACTTGTGACAGTGTGCACTCATGGCGACTTTATAGTGATGCCCCACTGGGAGACCAGGCCACCAGCACCATGACCTGACACCCCACTCAGGTCACATTATCCTGACACTGAGCCAACCAGTCATTGCACTATCCTAATAATGCCGAGCGCCTGGCTAGGAAGCAACAAGTATCAATTTTTAAGTCATTGGTTTGACTCGACCAGGGTTCGAACCCACGATCTACCAACACGGGAGATGGAGGCTCTAACTCATTCGGCCATCCCGTCTGGTCCGTGAATTAATTAATTAATTAATGGGTCCTTCACAATTATCAATACCATTTTCACACAAGTGTACACAGCGTATGCTGGTGGTGCGAGGGGGTTAAGACCCACCGTACGCTTTCAAAAAAAAATATTTTTTTAAAAAGGTCTGTTAAACAGGATTCGAACCCACACTTCTTGCCATTTCGGGGCTACTGAGGTAACAATTACACTATAGACTCCCTGGTGCAATCATCGCATCCACGCCTATTTGTCTATACTATGCGACTCCTTGCCTAATATAGTAAGAGGCAACAGACTACTACAATATCAACACACCGGGCGCGGTGGCCGAATCGGTAGAGCGCTGGCCTCGTATGCGGGAGACCAGGAGTTTGGTTCCCGGTCAAGTCAAACCAATGACTTATAAAATTGATACTCGTCACTTCCTCCCATGGGGCTTGGCATTATTAGGATATGACAAGGACTGCTTAGCTCACTGTCAGGTTAATCTGAGTTGGATATCGGGTCATGGTGCTGATGCCCTGATTTCCCCGCGGGGCAGCACAATAAAGTCACCATGAGTGTGCACTGTCACAAGTCGGTACCCGTCCTGATATGACCTTAGATGTTGCCAGGATGTAAAACTCAAACACTACTAACCATCAACATTTGTATTGCACACTTTGACTGAGGTCATGAAAAGAGTGTTTGGTACTTTTGTTAAAATGTTGATAAATGTGAAGGGCCCCTTTGTGAAAATGTTGATAATTGTGAAGGGCCCCTAATCATAGCACGTCTGCATTCACATGACACTAGGGCGGCGCGGACAGCCACATCCCGCACATACATAATTCATCTTGTAAAAAAAGGCAGTCAACACAGGCCGTTGCCTGGAGTCAGACCTGGGGCCGTATGCATGAAGCTGTGTTAGTGTACCTATCCTGGGGATAACGCCTATAACCAGGATAGTGGGGTTTTTAAAGGGGGGAAAAGAGAGGCATGGAGCGGCTATCCGCTTGATGCTATCCCGGATTATATTCACCAGAATGTTTAATGTTTATTCAATAATATTTTCATTTTACTCTCTTCCCTATATTTAGTTTCTATTATCGGGGATCGTTTCAAAAAGACAGCATGAAAGAAAAACATTCAATGTGCTGAAAATTTGAGACAATTATCTCATCGGTTTCAATATCCCAATAAAGCTTAACTCGGCCTATCACCATCTAGAACACAGGTGTCCTACATTTGAAAAGGAGCAAGATGTGGACCAAATTCCATACTTCTGTCAACCTCCAAAAGCTCAATGTGAGCGCGCGCAGTATCTTGTTGGAAACATTGAAAATGAGGACATCAATTTCCTATTAACAGACAGTTATCGTGCGTAAGTATTAAACAAATGTAGACTACATGAATTTTCAAATTGAGTTCTGATATGACTCGTTTTTAATATGACTCAATTAAATCCACAAGAAAAAGATATGAAGGTATCGCGTTTCCATTTCTTAATTAGTAGTTGGCTATTTCCAGTTTCTCAGTTGTTGAGGGTTTTACATCCTTGCAACATCTAAGGTCATCTCAAGATGGGTACTGACTTGTGACAGTGCCCACTC
This sequence comes from Branchipolynoe longqiensis, assembly GCA_030323885.1. Classification (NCBI taxonomy): domain Eukaryota; kingdom Metazoa; phylum Annelida; class Polychaeta; order Phyllodocida; family Polynoidae; genus Branchipolynoe; species Branchipolynoe longqiensis. The sequence goes on from CM059203.1 coordinate 16,402,141, forward strand.
GTGGCAACTTTATAGTGCTGCCACACTGGGACCTGATGACAGGCACCATGACTCAATTTCCTCACCACACTAACCTGATACTGAGCAAATCAGTTGTTGCCGTATCCCAAAAATGCCAAGCGCCAAGCTAGGTAGCGACAAGAATAAATTTGGTATGTCACTAGTTTGACTTGGCTGAGTTCCGAACTCCAGCCCTTCCGCATTGGAAGCCTGCGTTTCGGCCACCGCATCCAGCCATACGCAAACCAACATGGATAGGGTGCCCTATTTATCTATAATAGAATACGCAGACGGTCGACACCAGCTGCAACATCAAGGCATGATAATGTCGGTGACAGATATTTCAGGCCACATCCGATCACCAGGTGAATTGATGTCAATCATAAAGAATCTCATTTTACCATGCACCACAGCAAACCATGTAAACCACACGTCCCCACTGCAGCAACGAGCCAGGTATACATCACATGACAGTCTGATTCTGCGTGTTGGGTGTTGCAGTCTTACCTCCTGGCAACATCGGAGGTCATCAGGATGGGTACCGACTTGTGACACTCATAGCAAATGTTCAGTGCTGCCCCACTGGCACTGGGAGAATAGGCCGCCAACACCATGACCTGATATCCAACTCACATTATCCTGACACTGAAACAACCAGTCCTTGCGCTAACCCAATAATGCCGAGTGCCTGGCCAGGAAGCGACTAGTATCAATATCTAAGTCATCGGTCTGACTCGACCAAGGGTCGAATCCATGGGATCCAATCCCACGATCTACCAAAATCGGAGAAGGACACTCAACTCATTCAGCCATCCTGTCTAGTCCAAAAAAGTAAAGCTTGTTTTAATTAATGATGCATCCAGAGCGCATTGATTTTTCACATTATCATCTATTGCACATCAAACATATGGTCATTCTGACACATTTCTTTGGAGGAAACCCACTGCCACCACATAGGCTACTCTTTCTGAGAAGCGGGCAATGGATCTTTTATATACACTTTCACACAGTCAGCACAGCACATACCACATCCTTTGATGAACCAGATGTGGACCACTGGTTTCCGGACCAGACGGGATGGCCGAATGAGTTAGAGCGTCCGTCTCTCGTGCTGGTAGATCATGGGGTCGTGGGTTCGAGTCCCGGTCGAGTCAAACCAATGACTTTAAAATTGATACTTGTCGCTTCCTAGCCAGGCGCTCGGCATTATTAGGATAGGGCAAGGACTGGTGTGCTCAGTGTCAGGATAATGTGACTGAGTGGGATACCAGGTCATGGTGCCGGCGGCCTGGTTTCCCAGTGGGACAGCACTATAAGTCGCCATGAGTGCGCACTGTCACAAGTCGGTACCCGTCCTGATATGACCTTAGATGTTGCTAGGACGTCAAACAACAACAAACAAACCGTCTGGTCCAATCATAAAAAATCTCATTTTTCCATACACCACCACAAACTATGCAACCCCCCCCCCCCCCCTGCATCGACATCCCAGGTATAAATAAAGCATGTGACAGTCTGACTCGGCGCGCTGGTCAGTCAGGAGGCGTCAGCTGACATGATCAATTCCTTGTATTTTTCTTTCCCACCCACCCCCAACATCCCAAATCAATAAAAGCACCCCTATCAGTTTGTCTGATCACGTGGTTGTGTAAACCAGACCGCCACGTCCCTCCCCTATTGCGTGTTCTAGTCAATCCAACCCTTTTCCTCCAGACTCAGGGATGAAAGTTGTCTCCAGCAAAAAATCACGGAAATCAAGCCGAGATGATTCCACTGATGGCGAATTTCCACGAAAATGACCTTCTCCCAATAGACTTAGCACAGCCAGGGCATCGGAGGAAAATGTCGAAGTCACGTTTCAGCTATCCTTATTGTGTCCAAAGACCCTATAATACTAAGACGGCTCACTCCCTATCTCTCCCATGGTAATGTAAATTTTGCAGTGCCACCTTGTGGTGGGTTTGATCAGCCGAGCTGCTGGTTTGTGTTCCACATGTAAACACATACAATTATATTATACATGAGATAGGTAAGTATGAATACACATCAATATGAAATTGTTTTGAACAAATACACATCATCATCAGCATCGCCATTATCACACATCTTTCACATTCATATATATACATTTATACATATAATATAGCACCTGTTTAACCAAAAGAACAGACAGCGCATCAAGTGGTGGGTTTGATCATTTTGATTACACAGTACAGGCTGAGTGAGCCGTCTTAGTATTATAGGGTCTTTGTTGTGCCTATAATATCAGCCATACCCAACTCGTTCTTATTTGGGTTTTATTTTCTAGCAACATCTAAGGTCATATAAGAATGGCATTCAAACTACCCAGCTGTTGTCATATACATATTGATTCCTTGGAATTTTGTTTAATGTTAAATTGTTAATCGGTACAAAAATAAAATTGAATCACGGAAATCCACCAAAGCACGGAGATCTGTCATCCCTGCCTGAGACCCAAGAGCTGTGAAAATACTCACGTAGACTGCGATATTTCTACAGAAAGGTCGCCAGCAACAATGGAACGAGCTCTACAACCACGATAAACCAGCAACTTTTGCTACATGGTCCAATGAAAGCATCAAAATTCTAAACCAAATCACTGACCTAGATTTGATCCTACTTCTCCAACTCAGGAGCAATGTACTTATGGGTTCAAAGTTAGTTAGAAGTATTGAGCACTTTCTGGAAAGATAGAACGCAATGAAATAAACCACCCACTTCTGGCAATGTTTACACATCCAGGTCCCAGCTCCCGTCACTTCCCAGAGACCAGCCAACTTCCAGCTATGTTAACACACCATATCCCAGCTGCAGTCCTTCACCAGAGACCAGCCAACTTCCTGGAGACCAGCCAACTTCTGGCAATGTTAACACACCAGGTCCCAGCACCTGTCACTTCCTAGAGACCACCCAACTTCTGGCAATGTTAACACACCGGCAATGTTAACACACCAGGTCCCAGCTCCTGTCACTCCCCGGAAACCAGCCATGTTAACACACCAAGTCACACCTCCCATCACTCCCCGGAGACCAGCCAACTTCCGGGCATGTTAACACACCAGGTCCCAGCTCCGGTCACTCCCCGCAAACCAATGGACAAGAACTCTGAATAACCGTCTTTAGCTAACAGCGTTGAGAACGTACAATGATACTTGGTGAAACGGAATTGTCACGTGACCATAATAGTCAAGGTGGCCTCACTGGCACTGACAGAAGCGTGGAGAAGTACAGATGGCACAGGCCTCAATTCGCACGACAAGCTGAGCAGACAGTAATGATATCAGCGACCGCTACGTGAGCGCCAATGACACGACAAACTAGAGCAGCCACCCCGAAGCCGACCTTGACCCTAGCGCACACGTGACCTAGTTAGAGTGACGTGACCCACTTAACCCGGCCGCCCCCTCCATCGACTGCCATCAAGGCGAGATGGGACGAGGAGAGACATGTCCATAGTCACTACTGTCCCGTCACATAAATAAACCAAAGGTTTGATTAGACTCACAACTACAATAAAACCTCTCTAAATGGACCGACCTAGGGACCGGCTTTAAGTAATTGGTCCATTTAGAGAGGTTGTTAGAATATGGTTACAATGGTATTGTTGGTACCCAAATAAAGCGATCGATATAGAGAAGTGGTTGATCTGTAGAGGTGGTCGTTAGAGAGGATTTACTGTATATCAGGACGCTTCCCCCCCCCCCTTTTTAAATGTGCATAGCCCGACGAAGGATTAAATTGTCAAAACCAAAAGAATTCTTTGGAATTGATTCTCCATGTCTGTAGGCTTTCACGGCAACGATCGTTACCGGTAATACCCCAGTCACACGAGAGGCAGCGTTCACTGCCAACCTCCCTACGCCTAAAAGGACGCCAACCAGCCAGGGTTCCATTCGATACAGTGAATACAAATATGTTGTAGGCGCCATGTCGGCGCCGACCACATGGTGACTGCAGCATCCAATGGCAATTCGCCAACCCAGGGCGGCGCCAGGGCGCCAACCATTTTGAATGGCGCCGCCGGAACAGGGCGCAAGGAGGTTGCACGTGCAGCAGCAGCAACCTCCTTGCGCCCACAATTTCCGAAATGGGCGCCGGGTGGTTGGCGATTTCGCGGCACCAGGACTCAATAAGGGCGTAGGGAGGGCGCAAGGAGGAGGTTTTGACGTCGCCAATCGATCGTTAGCGAACGCAGGCCTCGTGTGACTGGGGTATAACGTGCCGTTACCGTGCTGGGGAAACTACGGAACCAAAATTGTGTTTCCCACGATATTAATAAAAATGCAAGGCAATTTCATTTTTTTTAAATTAAATACTGCAGACGGTTGTTTTCATTACCTTGTAAATGATTATAGGTATATGTAAAAAAAATTCACAGGTGTGTTCAAAATATACTCCTACTAAATTGAATTAGCTATTTCAAGAATGGGTACTCATCACCAATTTTACGGAACTGAAAAACAGTTACCCATGGGTTCACAAAAAGTGTTTCCCATGAAATCTGAAATCGTACAGCCTGTAATTTAGATAATGATGAACTTATTAAGCAAGCATGTGTTTCCACATAGAAACGAATACTGAGGCAATTTAATAGAACATATTATTGCTGAAGCCAATGGTGCTTGGCAAAACTAATTTAACATATTTGTACTTCAAACACCTCAAAACATATAGCCAGTTAAATTTAAAATAATTTCAAACTAAAGTAAGGTAGATTATAACAATCGATTTAATATATTTATCTCAGAAAAAAAGGGCAGAAACTCAAAACCGCCGGACTGTGCAACTTTAATGAGACTAGATGAAACCAACAGCAGTCATAAGCCGTGTTCACACTGGCAAGTTTAGGCCGAACTAGATAAGGCGAACTAGTGTCGTGTCCACACACGGAGCGGTTTAAGGCGGAAATCGATATCTGCGCATGAGCAAGTCCAGACTAACCAGCGCCAGTTTCGCTTAGTCGACGTCGGCACGAGAGAGTGTGGGTTCGACCTAGATCTGTTTCGACTGAATCGTATTGTTTTGGAACGGTCAAAACTTCTGCTGTGCAGTGAAACCCTAAAAATAAATGATGAAAACAATATATGTGCACAGCTAGCAGTTTCATAGAGCAAATCTACCGGAAAGTCAACAAACTTAGGTCTCGACTCTGACATGCTTAAGCGGCTTCAAATAAACCACTTGCGTTCACACGGGCGATAAGTCGAATCATAAAATTCGGTTCATATAAGCCACCTACACAAGAGGTTTATAAAATCCGAATAATATGATTCGAATCAGCCCTAAACCGTCTCAGCCGTGCGTTCACACGCCAAATGTGAGCCAAACTAGGCAAGGCGATTTATATGAGTCGAATTAACTGCTCCGTGTGAACAGGGCTATAAATGGATGAATAAAAATCATTTTTAAATTGATTTATTTTTATTACAAGATTCTGTCTGGGGGACTCAGTCAGCCTAGGGGCCTTCACATAACAAAATGGGATTAATGCCGAATTTGTTGTTAATTCTTTATTAATCATTTACTACCAGTCACCGATGCTGTGCTCACGACATAAATAGCTACCCTTCGATCCCTGATTCGTGATACACATAACCAGTTCACACAGTAAGCTGTTCTTGTTATGCTTATCATATGCAATAAACCATTAGATGGAGGGGCTTTTTCTGGTTTTTTTTAAAAAATGACCGCATGTGATTATTGATTTTTGAATGATCTAATTTGATCCAATCACGCCACTTGCAGATTCACATCTAGAGTACACTGATGTCTTTTTCTCAACAACTTCCACTTTTTTTTTGGTAAACATTTCTATTCATGAATCTGAAGTCGATTTCAGCGCAGAGGCACTGGTTTTCCGGCCATGCTGACGGTCAGTCACTATTTAATTACAAGAACAATCTTAAGATAATAAAATCTTGTTATTACATTCAAATAATTAAGAGTTTGTGGTGTAACTGGTCAGTGTACACATTTTAATGTAGGTGGTGTCTTAGTTAATGTTCTAGCAGGGGTACGTCGGCATATGTATCTAGTTTGTAGCAAACATTAAGTGTGTGCATTAGTATAGGACAGTCTGGATGTTGGTGGGCATATATCAGCTTCACACAAAAGCACATCCACATGTCTTAATTTACATAGGGGGAGCGGGACGTCGCTCAGGCGATAGTGTCCACCTGTGAAGGTGTAGTTTGTTTGTTAGTTGTTGTTTTACATCCAGCAACATCTAAGGTCATATCAGGACGAGTACCGACAGCGCACACCCATGGCGACTTTCTAGTATTGCCCCACTGGGAAACCAGGCCGCCAGCACCATGACCTGATATCCGAGTCAGATTATCATGAAACTGAGCCAACCAGTCCTTGCCATATCCTAATAATACCGAGCGCCAGGCTAGGAAGCGACAAGTATCAATTTGTAAGTCATTGGTTTGACTCGACCAGGATTCGAACCCACAAACTCATGTGTTCGCATCTCCCAACCTCCCAAAACAAGATACGGACGCTCTACTCATTCGGCATACCCCGCCTGATGAAGGTGGTCATCTGATCGATACTGCCCAGTGGACCCATTTGCAGTTTGGGCTATTTTCTGTTCCAACCAGTGGCCCACAACTGGTTCATCAAAGGCTGTGGTATGTGCTGTCCTGTGTGTGAAAGTGCATATAAAAGACCCCTTGCTGCTCATTGGAAAGAGTAGCCTATGTGGCGGCAGCACGTTTCCTCCAAAGAAATGTCAGAATGACCATACGTTTGACGTCCAATAGCCGATGATACGAAAATCAATGCACTCTAAAACAAGCCTTACTTAATTTACATAGGCCCCCTAATAAAGATTTGTTAAATGTAATGGTCTAATTTTACTACCCTCACTTTTGTACCTAAATACACAAAGATAAAAAAAAAAAACCATACGCCGCTCAGGCAAAAACCAATAACAGCATTCCTCGCCTCAAAAGTAGTCTTGCCTCAGGCAAGTGACAATGGGAATTGCTCATCATATATGCGCATCGGATGTACAAAAGTGCCCCCCCCCCCCCCCGCGAACCACCATACAAATGCATGCAGTTATACAAGGTGTGCGGAGCTGAGACATCGGTAAAGTGCCCCCCCCCCCCCCTCCAGACAAATGGATGCAGTTAAACAAGGTGTGCGGAGAGTTGAGATATATCGGTAAAGTGCACACACCCCTCCCCCGAATCACCACCGCAAGGTGTGTGGAGAGCTGAGAGATAACGTGAGGCTAGCGAAACCCCAGCGCGCGACGTCAGCCTAGCATGAAAATAGCGGCCGCTTAGCATCGCTTAACGTTGTCACATCTGACACAACCGGTTTCCCCGACGTCGACCCACCGAGAGACTGGCGTCAGTCCAACGTCGCCGGCGTGAGCCGCACAGTCCTCCTCCTGGTGCATCACTATGATGTAACGCACCGTTGATCTAACGTAGCCGACGCACCCCCCGCACATCTAACGTCGACGTAACGTCATCCAAACATCACTGCATCACATTGAGCTACATCGAAAGTTTTGAACATGTCCAAAACCTGGATGCGCACTGACGTAACTCAACGTCAGCCTAACGTAACCACAACATAACTCGACGTTCATCAACGTAATGACCAAAATTCACCTACGTCGGCTCACGTTACCTCCTTACATCGTAGTGTGACAGGCCTATAAAGTGCACCCCCCCCCGGACAAATGGATGCAGTTACACAAGGGGTGCGGAGAACTGAGACATCGGTTAAGGTCACAAGTGGCATGGAAAGAACGATGTCCAGGCTCCTGATTTCGTTGGTTGTTGGAGTTTTACATCCTGGCAACATCTGAGGTCATATATCAGGACGGGTACAGACCTCTGAAAGTACGCACTCATGGTGACTTCATAGTGCTGCCCCTAGGAGACTAGGCCGCCAACACCATGACCTAATATCCACTCAGTCACATTATCATGACACTGAGCCAATCAGTCCTTGCCCTATCCAAATAGTAATAATGTGAACACAAAAATGCTGGACATGGGCTTTTTAATAAGTTTCGTTTACATGTCTTTGAGGTGAGCACCAGGTTCAAATAAAATAAATGCATAACGATTGCACCAGTATCTAAGTTAGATATGTAGAATCAAGTCCAGGTAATGCCTCGTCACAAATGCCTTGCGCGTGCTTCCGGCGGCTGTAAGTCGCCCCACCCACAAAACCGTGTGGCAACTGTATGGTTGGATACGGTGGCCATACAGGTTTTTGCTTGCTGCAAGGGAATGAGTTTTTTTTTAAAGTTGAAGTTATCTTAACTTTGGAAAGTTGTAACGCCACACGCCGGAATCCCGCCAATTTCTATTGTTAACAGAATATTATTTGTGGAATAATGTATAGAAATTATGAATTAAATAAATGTCTTATCTGTGGTTGTGCGGCAACACAAAAAAAATGTATGGCGCCATATGGTGACTTATGCATTGCAATGACTGTACGATTTGTGAATAGATAAAACCGCAGACCGCACCATTTGCATAAACCGCAGCACCATATGGCGATCACAGCATTTGTGACCTAGGCTCAAATATGTGCTAGGCTATGTAGTGACAAGTATAAATTTTTAAGTTACCAGGTTGACCACAGTCCAAAACATCACCATGCTTAAAGTTGCATAGCCAGATGGATTTGAGTTGGGTCATTTTTGGGGAATAATATATACTAAATTGATTATATTAGTTTTGCCAAGCATAGGTCTCAGTAATAATGGGTTCTTAAAAATTGGCTCAGTATTCCATGTGGCAACAAATGCTTAATAAGTGCATTAATATCTAATTTAGATATGTAGTAAAATCTATATAATTATTTTGGTTTTGACAATTTGATGCTTCATCGGACTATGCACCTTTAAGTATAAGGCAGTGGACATTGAATTCTTGAAAATTGAAAGCAATGGTCACACAGGGTTGCTGAATGAGTTGAGCGTCCACCCCACCCCCACCCCCACCCCCGTGTTGGTAGGTTGTGGGATTTGAAACCCCCGATGACTTAAAATTTGATACTTGTCACCACCTAGCCTGGCATTCGGCATTACTAGGATAGGGCCATGAGCAGAGGGGAATGGGGAAGGCCAGATGTCTGTGATTAAAATTTTCACGCTTAATCAATTAAAGTACCAAAAACATGTACCCCAAAACGAGATATCAACGCGTATATGAAAAATTGCAGCAAATAGATTAAAACTAAATTTGAAATGAGGTCAATATCTTATGCATATGCTTGCTGAGATTTTGAAACTATAGTCAAACCTCTAAATCGACCGGCCATGGGACCGACTATAAATGGTCCATTTAGGGAAGTGTTTAAACATCCTTACAATGGCATTGCACGGGAAATCATTTGGGACCCAAATAAAGCGATCAATATAGGGGTGTGGGCAATCTGTGGAGGTGGTCGGTTAGAGAGGTTTTACTGTATTCCCTGACGTCTAGCAAGTTTATCATCACGATTTGACACGAGTTGGTCAAAGCCCGTACACTTCGCGTGGTAGGTCTACACGTACACACCCCGATACAGTGGTTATATCGGACACGCATCAATGAACACCTTCAGGTCGCCAGATCAAAGAACTGGCCGAAGGGTGGAACACAGACCCCGATACAGGATCCAGTGTAAGCAGCCCCCCCCCCCCGCCACCAGCGTGTAATATTGGCTGGTTGTTGAGAGTTTTACGTCCTGGCAACATCTAAGCTCATATCAGAATGGGGACCGACTTGTGACAGTGCACACTCATGGCTACTTTATAGTGTTGCCCCTCTGGGAGACCAGGCCACCATGACCTGATATCCCACTCAGTTACATTATCCTGACACTGATCCAACCAGTCCTTGCCCTAATCTAATAATGCTTAGCCCCTAACTAGGAATCGATAAGTATTAATTTTCAAGTCATTGCTTTGGTTCGAACCCAAGTGTTCGGTTTGACACTGCCGAGGATTGATCTCACTACATTCTGCAGAAGAAGCGGATGCCCTACTCATTCGACCATACAATCCAACAGCAATGAAACAAATATGCAGGCATACTAGCCAAGAATGTGGCTAATGCAAATAGATGACTTAATGGCGTGTCGGCAGGAAAAAACAAACAAACACCATATTCCCAGCGAAAATCGTAATATGAAAGGAATTCAGATATTTGCATTCTTACTGAACACACTGAGTCACCTTCGTGGATACATAATGACCGGTCCTTAACGTAGTTCACAGTGAACCAGTCATGAATACCACAGCGCACACAATGATCAGACCCCCCCCCCCCCCACCAGGGATACATAATGGCCGGCCCTTAATATAGTTCACAGTGAATCTTGGCCATTACGTCGAGGTACGTCGACACTCGTCAAGGTTTTGGACTCCCCAACTCGCTGGCCCGTTACGTCGTAGTGTGACAGGGATATAAGACACCCCCCCCCCCTCCCCGATGCAAGCATGGTTTCGGTGCACAAGTACAAACAAATCGGTTCAGAAATTAGTTTCGATAGTCATACACAGACGGGATTGTCGAATGAGTTAGAGCCCCTGTCTCCCGTGTTGGTTTCCCAGTGGGGCAGCACTATAAAGTCGCCATGAGTGCGCACTGTCAAGTCGGTACACGTTCTGATATGACCTTAGATGTTGCTAGGATGTAAAACAACAACAAACTCCACAGACGAGTAACTTCCCTCAGACGCAAAAATGAAATGACATTATTAATAACTCAAAAATGCAATCTTCTATATTTAATTCCATCACTGCATTTCTGAAAGTGGGATATAAAAAAACTGCAATGGTCTATTACAGTTCAACTGGTGTGCTCGCACAAATTATGTTACACTTATTGATTAAACAGAAACAATTTCAATTTCGGACAATTGGCCTTCCTTATTTCACTGTTCCACGCCATATCTATCCTAATAATGCCAAGCACAGTTAGGTAGCGACAAGATTACATTTTTAAATCCATGGACCAACCGGCAAGTGAGGAAAAACTTTCTCCTTGATAGAGCGACAAACACATGGAATAGGCTTCCACCAGAAATAGTCGAAGCTCCATCACTACATGCATTGAAAATTGAGACTTGATCAATTTTGGACTCCTTATCGGTACATAGTGAGTCCTCACCGCACGACCACTATAATTATGACAAGTCATATATGATATAGACAGGCCGAATCTGTTAAAGGCTATTATGCCTAAATATATAAACAGAATAGGATAAGTATAAGTATGTTATTGGTTAGACTCAGCTGAAGTTTGACCTGCCATACAGGAAGCAGATGCTGAACTCATTTGGTCATCCCATTCAGTTCGAATATATATCAAGCTGGCAAATTATCTTATTTTTTAAACTACTTAAAATTAAAAGCACAGTAGCTAATAATCGTCAACGTACCATAGTTACCATATTATTTTTTATTTTAAGGCTGCATAGTCCGATGGTTTCAGCAATTTTTCTGAGATAAATATATATTAAATTGATTGTTATAATCTACCTTAATTTAGTTTGTAGTAACTTTTATTTCAAATGGCTAACTTTGGAGATATTTGAAGTGCAAACAGGCTACATTAATTAGACATTAACAGGCTCTATTTAATTGACAAAGTATGCCGTATGTGACAACTGATGCGTAATAAGTGTATCAGTGCCTACGTTGGACATGTAGAATCAAATCTAGGTGAGTGTTTTGGTTTTGAAAATGTGATGCTTCATCGGACTCTGCAGCTTTAAGTCGCAAGTGAACATGCTACTTGAATTCCAATTTACATGCAAGATATAGCATTACTCAACAAATACAAAGATGAATTGTATTTTGATACTAGAATTATAAGTCTCCTTATCAATTTCAATCTACTTATTTAAATGGGGATCATTCACGTGTGTTGTTACCAGTTTCATACAAATTAAATACGCTGGTAAGTCTAGTCGGCAAGAGATATTGGAGGCAAGTTTGTTGTTTTACGTCCTAGCAACATCTAAGGTCATATCAGGACGGGGATATTGCAGGTAACATTAGTCCAATAGTATCTACACCGCATGAGTAAACTGTGTCACATTTGTCAACTGACCCAACAGTGATTCACTCCCTAGTAACCCAACATTGTTTATTTCTTTAGGTCTGGCATACAAACGGATATCAGTGCACGTTGTAAAGTGGAAAGACATCACATTACACCTGTGCAGGTATATGCACCATTCTCAGAAACACCGCAACAATTTCCTTTTGGTTCCCACGTTACATTGTTAATGATTTTGCCGGAGGGGGGGGGCCCTGCGTAGTAAGTTACTGTTGACTCTGGTATTAAGCATGTTAGCAATACTACATGTGTTTAATCTATCCTACAAAATACACCCCAATAAGATACATAATACACAATATTAACATTTACTTTTGATCTAAAATATCTCCCACATTATTGGGCTAAATGATGAAATCTAAATATTGACACTCCAATAGTGGGTTTCTTTGAATGACCCATATATTCATGTCACGCACTGACAATAGCTTGAATAGGAGACCATCCATATACAGATATTATTCTCAAGTTGTAAAATGCTTAGTTAATTAAAGTTGCATACTCCGATGAAGCATCAAATATTCAAAACCAAAACAATTATCTAGATTTGAGTGTACATATATCTAACTAAGATACTGATGCACTTAGTAATTAATCATATGTTGCCACATAGAAGGGTGACTGAGTCAATTTAATAGAACCTGTTGCTGCAGAACTTGCAAGATGCTATGCCAATGGTGTTAGAGTTTTGGTGTGCTTGGCAAAACTAATTTTGCACGTTTGCACTTCAAATATCTCAAAACTTAGCTATTTAAAATAAAAGTTACTCTAAACTAAATATGGTAGAATATAACAATCATTTTATTATGTTTATCTCAGAAAGATGACAGAAACTAAAAACCACCGGACTGTGCAACTTTAACCCAACATCATTAATACATAGATAGAAATTAAACACCACACCCAAATAAAATTAAGAATGTTAGTATGTGAGTTGCAATACAATGCTTGCAACAGGATCACCCAAGGATGAGATTGATCAATCAATTAATTAAATGCTAGGTTGTATGCCCTACAGCTATCATTATTTTCAAATTAAGAATTGTGCCATTGCCAGTGACCAGAGTCTGGTCCAGACTCAGACTGGACTCTAGCCTAGATGTGCCATCACCTGTCTACACACCCAATACATGATATCAGAAGAGATAGCTGTCTAACTTCCAAGCACTGCACTCCACTATTAGGTACGTGCACATCTGCACGCTACGGCCGTTTTCTGCCAAATATCTGTTCCCGAAAAAATTGTTCTGATAACAAAGGGGTCCCCCAAAATGCTTGCTTTTCATTGACTCTTATTATCCCCATGAATTTCAGCATATGATGTAGATAAAATGTCCATCTACAACCTCAGGTTTACAATTTGCAAATCCCTTCACGTTTTCTGTGTCTGTGCACATTCAGAAGATTTGACTTGATTTCAACACTCAAACTCCACCTTCTATATATCTTGGGTAACTTTAAAAGGTAGATGGACATTTAAATATGTTATTAATTGACCATTGTGTGAAGTTTCATGATGCTGTAAGGTCGAAAAGGTACTTTGCTAGGTCCCCAAAGTTTCAGTGTTATAAGATCAATCATATCAATAACAACCGAAAATCCACAAATATGTCACTAATGTGTGCATTTACTTTTATTCTAACGGGTGGAATCGACAGAGGAGATAGACATCTATTTACACTGAAAATTTCATTTAGATATCTCGTTTATTTAGGAAGTTAGAACAAAAAATGACTAAATTATTAAATATATAGGTTTTGGGTCACACACTTGTCATGCTAAAACATTAAAACAAAGGAAGATATATGATAGTTATACTAGACTTACTTGTAAGTTGACGTATTAATGAGATTCTTATGAATCTACCAATACAAAGGTAAGGATGAAAGTAGTTACAATGGACCCATGGATTAGGTATGCGAATAACACGGCGATTTCACGGGACTCGCTCGTTCCACGGGCTTGCGCGGTGCGCATTAGACTCTCATGTTACTTCTCTCTTGCAACCTTTATTTTAGGACTACCAGGAATTCAACCATATGGATGATTTAGTTCACATTTTGCTCTACTGCTACATCCAAAAATATTTGCTGTCCGATTTATAGAAGTGACAAAAAATCTTTATTCAAATTTATGTCTGTTTAAATCACTGGAATTCTACCTGAAGGTGAGTTTTACTAATTTTGAAATTAGTTTATTTGGTTTCTTTATATACTTCTCTATCTTAGGATAAAATTTGGTGTTAATGTGAGGACGGGAACAGTGCTTTTGAGGGCAGATAAAAAGGTGTCTGTCAGAAGGCACGCGAAAAACGTGGCGCTTTCACGGTGCCCGAGGCGCAGATAAAGAGGTGTGCCTTGAGATGGGTCACAAAATTCAACTGGTTTTCCATTGAAACAATGGAACAAAATTACCCATAAAAAACGCATTAGAAAGTGTCACAACTTCCTCGATAATTGTCACAGGATGATGATTTAGGTATCATTAGAAAGGATTTGACAATACCTTTGCAATGATGTATGTTATGTTGGAATCTGTTAACTTTGACATTTTTTGTCACATACCTACATGGATATATATACTCATTAAACAATGAGAAATTTCTATAACCTCCTTCTAAATCACTAATGTATTCATTTAGTTTGATTTTAATGGCGTATAACCTCCAAGTCACTTATTTTAATGGATGAAATCAACAGTGCAGCTAGGGATCTACTTACACCAAAAGTTTCAGTGAGATTATATCGATTATTAAGCAAGTTAGAAGAAAAATTGACTAAATATCTAGATTTTGGGTCACACACTTGTAATGCTAAAGCATTAAAATAATGGCAGGAAATTACCCATTACCGAAATTGAAATAGCTCTAGCACACTTAATAATCAACCGATTGACACGATTGCTGGATTTTCTTGTATGGTTTTCAAAGCTCTTTCCAACAATGTCATTCATTTTCAGATAGGTGTGGTTTGAAAATGTTGTCCACATTGCTACCACTGTGACTGTCTATCATGACTATCAAAATTCAAAGTCAATATTATAACAGCAGACTGTGTTGGCAGTGTAAGTGTTCTTAGTCTAACTAACTCTAAGTCTAAGAACACTGCCAACACGTTACTAGGCTAGCTGTGATCGTAATTCTAATATATAATCAGGTTTAAACATCAATTTAACCCAAGTCCCAACTATTCGAGTGTCAGCCCCTCAGACTCAGGTATTAGTTTTAGCCTATTAGTTTACAGTTTGACAGTGATGCACCTCCGGCTCCGACCACAGGCACAGCTGTCAATTCAATTCGTGTTTGTTAAATTGCGATCGGGCATGCTTGCACACAGACTCACAGTGCTGATACTTCTATTGTTGCCTTCCCGATTCATCTGTGATTGAATACGTGTGCAGCAAAACATCACATGTGACAATTTATAGCAAAACACCGACCTTCTGGCCTGGCCCTGTCTTCTTGACTCGGCCCTATGCCCGACCTTGAGCCATGTCTGACAGTGACACTGACAGTGACTGACAGCGCCGACTGAACTCAACCACAAAGCTGGCACCGCGTGGTTGACGCGACGGGTCGGTGTTTATCACCACATTACATCCTTCGCAACACACCCACAGAACGCAATTGTGTCGAATTGCACGCTACCTAAATGGCCTCCTAACTCTGCCCTCTATATCTACCAAGGGATTTTCCAGTATTATGGATTATTTACCGATTTTTTCCGCCAAAACCGCGTCCGGACCTGCCCGTCTGTGCCAAATCATGGCTTCGAGAATCAAGGCGAAGCCAGTATATACCTCATGGTTACGTAGCTCTCTGCGGGTATGCGATTGTAAACAAACTATGGCATCTGCAAGTACAACTCCCCGATTCAGCGTACTTCTGCCTATGTGCAGGAATAGTCCGAAGATACTGCTAGCTGGCTTAAATTAACAAATTTCTGCGTTGCACGTGACACGGTATGCAACTTGCAAAACATCATGGCGGACATACATAGGTCATTGGCACTGTCGCTACTTACGCCTTTTCCTCCGAAAAGCACAGCGTCTGGTTGTTCCTCGTCCCAACTGTAGTAGTTTGTGTACTGAGAGGTTTTCACAAAATAAGAAATATCTGAAAGTCGACAGTAGATTGCAAAATGACGCCACAAACTCTGTCAATGTACACAGACTCCGTGCTCGGTGGAGCGCTTGTTCAGTGTTGGAGACGTCGAGTAAGACTTGACGTCATTATTACCCGGAACGAAGTACTCAATTTCCGAAATAGCGTGTTCTGTGATGAAGGCGTAGCCGTGGGCATATATATACTCGTCCAGGGGTATTAAATAAACTATAGCACTTCAAAATTTCTATTTGAATGTATACGTTTGAAAAACATGTCTAACTCTGGAAGCGACGTGGGTTCACAGAAGAAATACTATAATAAAATAGCAAAATAATTATTTAGTCACCTCCCCAAAATAATTATTTAGTCACCTCCCTTCGACATGAGTTATTTACATAAATTGATAGAAGATACAATTAAAAGGCAAACACATGCACTTCTTATTTTTAAGAAATGCATAATTTAGTTAAGCTTTGCAAGATGATGGATGCTCTTACATTAAAAATAAAAGAGCAAAGATTAAAACTTTACGTACTTGGGAAGTACAACCTATAGGCATAGAGCAACATTTGGCGCATTGTGCGATGCAACAGGCATACACACATGAATATTTTGTAACATTACATAACAGAATGTAAAGCCCCAACAACATCTACTGTCATATCAGGACATAACTATACATATACATATATGTCAGGACGGGTAGGCCCTACTGACTTGTGACAGTGTACACTGTTCACGACTTCATAGTGCTGCCCTGCTGACAAACCAGGCCCCTAGCACAATGAGTGCGCACTGTCACAAGTTGGTACCTGTCCTGATATGACCTTAGATGTTGCCAGGACAAAAAAAAAATCCAACAACCAACCATCCAGGTCGAGTTAAACCGATGACTTACAAAAGGGATACTATAGTCACTTTCTAGCCTGGTGCTCAGCATTACTAGGATAGGGCAAGCACTAATTAGCTCAGTATCAGGATAATATGACTGAGTGGAAATCCAGGCCATATTGCTGGAAACCAGGGGCCGTATGCACGAATCGGGGTTAGGGCCGTAGCCGCGGCTAGGCTAGCTCCACACGGCTAAATGTGAGAAATCGGTATGCAATTACTGACATTTAGCTTGTGGAGCTAGCCTAGCCGCGGTTACGGCCCTAACCCCGATTCGTGCATACGTCCCCTGGTCTCCTAGTGGGGTAGCACTATAGGCCTACAGTTGCCATGAGTGCGCATTGTCACAAGTCAGTCGATGTCTATTCGTCCCAATATGACCTCAGATGTTGCCAATACTTAAAACTCCTACAAACAAAGAGCAAACGAGGGCCGAGTTCAAACACGGTCAAGTTAAACCAATGACTTATAACATTGATAGTTGTCGCTTCCTAGCCTGACACTTTGTATTAATAGGATAGGGCAAGGACTGGTTAGCTCAGTGTCAGGATAATGTGACTGAGTGGTATATCGGGTCATGGTGCTGGTGGCCAGAGTTCCCAGTGGTGCAGCACTATAAAGTTGCCATGAGTGTGCACTGTCACAAGTTGGTACCTGTCCTGATATGACCTTAGATGTTGTAAGGACAAAAAGAAATCCAACAACCAACCAACCAGGTCGAGTTAAACCGATGACTTACAAAGTGGATACTACTATCTAGCCTGGTGCTCAGCATTACTAGGATAGGGCATGCACTGATTAGCTCACTATCAGGATAATGTGACTGAGTAGAAAACCAGGCCATGATGCTGGCAGCCTGGTCTCCCAGTGGGGTAGCACTATAGGCCTACAGTTGCCATGAGTGTGCATTGTCACAAGTCAGTCGATGTCTATTCGTCCCAATATGACCTCAGATGTTGCCAATACTTAAAACTCCTACAAACAAACAGCAAGCTTTTTATACTATGATGTAGGAGTGTTATTTACTAACTCTCTGTGTTATTTCTGTATGGATATATATTTTTTTTTTAACTATTTTAGGTTTCATCCCTGCCACAAGCAAAGTTTTGTTTTTTAAATATAATTTATTGATTGATTCATACAGGTCTCCTAATATAAAGCCAAAACCCTTAATAAAACCTATTAATGTCCGAGCCGTTGGAGTTGCCAAAGTATGGAATGCCTGATTAAAGAAGGACTACCTGTAAATTCTACTAGATACTGTTCATGTATGGGCATATATATATATATATTACCTCGGTATACCGCCTCTGGCTAGCCGCAGGCTAGGGAGAAGGAAGCACATCCGGGTCCAGCAATTAGCATAAGTGACTCACAACGGGAGGACGTTTGTGAGTTGCTCCAATAGGATTTATCTACTAAGACAACTTATTCACGAAGTAAGTAATTGTAAAATTAGTTTAAATGATTTATGATGCACTATAGCATCACATTATGAAAGTTCAGAACTTTCTCAGGTCCCTTTTGGACTTTGTACGTGTTTTTAACTTGAGGATAGAACATCGTGTGCCACTGGCACGAACGAAACCGATAGTCCTTTGTTCTATCGAAACCTGTGTTTAAGACAGGGAGAAATTGTGACCCGATTTGCTCATTTCCTAAGAAAATTCTCCCGGATCCTAATAGAGGATGTTGTTGGGGATGCTTCTGGGTGTTTTTTATAAACACCCCAGACCGGGTTTTAAGGCGAACCTCCGAGTTTCGTAATATTTTCTCCAACTTGCTGGCGTCGTAGCCGCGGGTGGGAGAAGTGTACGGAACAGAGAGAGTGGGCGATATTAGTATCGATCCCCCCGTTTGGTTGGTTTCGTTACCATTCACCTACGGCAAACTTTAGCTTTCACGCCTGTACTGAAAACGTTGTAACACACGTATCTCTGTACCTTATACCTCAACCCAGTTTACTGGCTTACACATTGTGTATTTGAGATGATTCCGGTTTAAGTAACACCCAATATTGTCGTTACAGAAACCGATGGCCACTCGGCGGAATAAGCCGCCCGCGGCAGCCGTGGGCATTGCCCCTCCGGATTATGATTCGTCACCCGCTGTTACGGCTCTGCCGTCCCCACAGCCCGGGGCCCAGACGTCCGACCGGGACAGTGACCAACCACCTCAACCTAAAGGTTGGCAGGAAAAGATGGCACAAATGATGGAAGAAAAGATGCGACAATTCCAGGCTCATGCTTATTCGGGCCCTTCCCAAATCCCTGATGACGATTGGGAAGATTTTTCCGACGATGAGGAAGATACTTTTTCGGCCACTGAGGTTACGAAACCGAAAGCGCGCAGTAAGAAATGCCGCACAGTGAGCAGCTCGGGTGATGAATTCACCAAGGAGTCTAACGCTAAAATAACCAAGAAATCTAAGAAAAAGAAAAAGAAGGACTCGTCCTCGGACTCGTCGGATGACTCGTCATCCACAGAGTCAGATTCAGACACAGAACGCGCTGGGGTGTACGCCAAGATAGGCACTAAGGTCGGTAAGAAAATTACCCAAAAGAAGGCAAAGAAGGTTCGTACTACAACCATGATGAGAAAAACGGTTAAAGGCCATTTTAACACCTTCAAACCGGCCGAGGTCATTAACAAATTGACCGAACAGATTTCCGGGATCAAAGGTATCCCGGCAACTGTTAGTAAGGAGATGGATGCTGGCATCCATCTATCAGACGAACGTCGCCGGTACGAGACTGCACTGTGTTTGATCCATAAGGCAGTTTTGGGGTCTTTGACATCGATTATCCCGATCGCAAACCGCATGCAAACCGAGAATAAGTTCTCGTCTCTGGCCCGTGTCATGGACAGGGGCATTGCCTTGCTCACAGCTGCGAGCAACTATATGACGAATCGCAGGTTCGAAAATGTATTCAAATCTGTCACTACAGACGCTGGGAAAGAAGTCGCCAGGTCAAAGAAAATGACCGATAATGACGGAAAAGAATACACGGTGTATTCAGGACCAAATCCCATCAAAGGCAAGCCTCTGGATAAGTCTAAAATGTTCGGGGGTCAGCTCACCTACCTTTACAAGCAAGTAGAAGTAGACAATAAGAGTGCCAGGAACACTGAACAGCAAGGCCGTAAGTTTCAAAACACTCTCGGTTTCAGACGGAACCGGACGGATTTTCGCTACAGATGGGGAGGAAGGGCGTTCAGAGGCGGACCATCCTTCGGATACAGCCAGAGGGGAAGAGGACGAAGCGACAGACAACCCTCAAACTGGAACGACAAGCGAGGTTACAGAAGGGATTTTGTTCCCAAACCACAGTTCCCCAAGCCAGGGAACAAGTAGAAAACGCCACACAAACAATTCAGCCTCCTGGCCCTGAAATGGTCACCGAGGAAACACAGACTTACGTAAGCAAGTTTAAAGCAGGCAACATTTCTAATTGTTTACATCAATGGCAAGAAATAACAAGAAATCCAGAGGTTCTTGATATAATAAAGGGCATTAGGATTCCTTTCACGCAATTACCTGTCCAGAAAACAGCCCCTTTTCCATATAACATTAATTCGGAAGAGAGAGATAACCTTAATGAACAAGTAATTCTTTTTGAAGCTAAAGGCATTATCAAAAGAGTAAAACATACTAAAGGTGAATTGGCAAAAGTAGGTCATTGCATGTTTCCCTACATTGATGATTCTTTCATTATGGGAGAATCTTTCACACAATGCGATCTCGCAGTTCACGATTTATGCAAACTCTTATTAAAGTTGGGTTTTTTCATACATGATAAGAAATCCGTCTTTTCTCCTACTAAGGAGCTTAAGTGTCTAGGCTTCATTTTAAACACAACGGCAATGACGGTGTCACTTACACAGCAAAAGAAGGATAAGTTTCGAGACACAGCGAAACAGCTGTTAGACACATTTAGGCCAAAGATAAGAGAGGTCGCGGTGCTAATCGGTATAATGATTTCGTACACCCCCGCTATATTATACGGGGGGGGGGCACACGTTAAGTCCCTGGAGATTGACAACAATCTAGCTTTGGCCAGAGCAAAGGGTAATTTTGAAAAGAAAATGTTTATTTCTGAAAACGGACTAGCCGACATTACTTGGTGGCTGAATCACTTTGATAACTCTCCCAATCCCATTAGAATGGGTGAACCCAACACTACAGTTACAATTGACGCGTCACTACAAGGTTGGGGAGCACATCGCAATGATGTAGCAACAGGAGGGAGATGGCTAGATTCTGAAATATCCGACCATATTAACGTTTTAGAGTTAAGAGCTATTTACTTAGGGTTAACAAGCCTTGTTAAAGTACCGAAACACAATGTACGTATCCTTACGACTAACACCACAGCTATGGCTTATGTCAGAAACATGGGAGGTACAAAATCAATACCGTGTAACGAAATGGCACTCCTCATTTGGAATTGGGCTCAAAAGTTTAAGGTATGGTTAACAATAACACACATATTCGGTAGTCAAAATATTCTAGCAGATAAGATGAGTCGCGAATTCCATGACCACTTAGAGTGGTCACTAAACGGGTCAATTTTCAAAGAAATTTGCGCGAAATGGGGTATGTCTGATATAGATTTATTTGCTTCACGTAATAACTCTAAATTGAACAAATATGTTTCGTGGCACCCCGAACCAAATGCATGGCACATAGATGCCTTCTCGCTAATTTGGCAGCATCATTTCTTTTACATTTTTCCCCCATTTACCATTATAAGCAGAGTCGCCAGAAAGATACGAATGGAGAAAACACACGCCATCCTCATCATCCCTGAATGGGACACTCAACCGTGGCTAGCCAGACTAATTTCGACGGCCAAAAACAGCCTACGCTTCCCAAGATACCGAGGAAACCTGAAGCATCAGGGACCATTAGCGCGCCACGGAAACGTGTCGACGACTCCTTTGGTAGCATTCCTTTTTTGAATAAGTACTTGGAACAATTCGGATTAGACAAGATAACACAACAACGGTTGGTATCTCATGCGGGTAGGAAGGGGACAGTGAAAATGTATACAACCTATTTAAAGAAATGGGGCATTTATTGCTTACTTAAGAAAGTTAAGCCAATGAATCCGACAGTATCCCAGGTAGGACGTTTTCTATGTTTCTTAGAAGACGAAGGTTTAGGTTACGGCGCTATCAATGCAGCCAGATGTGCGCTTTCAATAATCCTACCTAGGATTAACGGACAGACGATGGGCAAACACCATGTTATCTGCTGGATCATACGATCGATTTATCAAAGGAACCCTCCCAAACCCAAATATAATAGGTTTTGGGACGTGTCTATTGTGTTTACACTTTTCAAACAATGGCCAGAGAACAAGTTCCTGGACATTAAACTATTAGGGTTCAAAGTAGCGTTGCTTCTTCTGCTGGTGACAGGACACAGAGGACAAACTATAGTCGCCCTGTCGCTAAATGGACTTGACATTGATAACAAGGAAGCGACGTTTGATTTAACAACTTTGTTGAAATCAAATCGTTTAGGTGATCCCCTGTCGACAATAACTGTCACTAGATTCACAGAGGATCGTAAATTATGTGTAGTCTCCGCAATACGGACATATATATCCAAGACAAGAACGATAAGAAACTCAAGGCAGCTTTTGGTGAGCTTTATTAAGCCACACAAGGGCATTTCGAGGGACACCCTCGCCAGATGGACAATGACTGTGTTGGAACTAGCAGGAGTCAACACAGGCAAATATACATCGCACTCTACACGTGGAGCGATGGTCTCTAAGGCCAGATTGCTAGGCATCTCCGTGAAACGGATCCTGGCTCACGCAGGATGGAAAACGGCTAGATCGTTTGCAAAACATTACCACAAGCAACGAATTGCACAGCGATTACTCACCAACTAAATGACAAAGGTGAGACAAAGTCAACATATTTGCTTTATTGTCATACCCATTGTACACTACATACATGAATAACACTATAATAATAATAAGAATAGAATAATAATAAAACAAGAATATCAGGATAAAAATTATATTACGTAAATGTCTCCCTAGCCTGCGGCTAGCCAGAGGCGGTATACCGAGGTAAAATAGATTAGTTAGACGAATCTTACCTGGGTATAGATGATGGATAACTATTGTTTTCCCGAGGTATGAGCCTCGGATAGACGTGGGCGAGGGCCCACCCACCACGCCCTTCCACGTCTATTCAATGACTTGTACCAAGAAAAGGTTAGATTACTATAGTATTTTTGTTTATTAGAATCATTTTTATCCTGAATTAGTAGGTAAAGATTGCTGGACCCGGATGTGCTTCCTTCTCCCTCGCCCACGTCTATCTGAGGCTCATACCTCGGGAAAACAATAGTTATCCATCATCTATACCCAGGTAAGATTCGTCTAACTAATCTATATATATATATATATAAATCGCGGGTTCTATCTGAGGTGAAGGAGAAGACAAGGAGGACTCCAATGGGTTGAGTGTCATTATTTTCTCTTGACACGGGAGAAATTGCTGTATGGTCAATAAACACAAAACTTTTCCAAGTGAGTGGATCAGTCAGAGTTAGCACATAAGTACCTGGCTCAGGCAAAAGCATAGACAATATCGCATTGGTACATAATGAAAAATAGAAGCGTACAATATATAATAATACATAATAATAACAATACCTCCAGCCGAAGATTTATACACGTATATGGACATACTCACTATAAATCGAGGTTCTATCTGAGGTGAAGGAGAAGACAAGGAGGACTCCAATGGGTTGAGTGTCTTTATTTTGTCTTGAGACAGGAGAAATTGCCAATAGTGCCCTCCGGCGAGCCCTCCAACTCACGGGAGTCCTCCGAACAAGCAAGAGCTGAGGCGACCCTCATATCATTAACGACTCTTTGAGTTAAATGAGTGCTGAGGTAAGAAAAAATGGTCTCCGAGGACCAATCTCAGCTGGTACGTAACTCCTCGAGGGTCGCCCCACACATAGATAAGTAGGTACATCCACCTCTACATAGTGAATGAGATGAAAAATCAGCCAGATTTAGACCGGCTTTGTCAACAAAATTGTTTAATGTTGTCTGGTATATATTATAAGTTAATGGAATTGACCCCCCACCCCCCACCCCGTGGGGATAGGGAAAGCAAGCGCGTCCCTAGTTGCACTGAGCTGCTTAAAATGCAGCTTCGTCCAATATACCGCACAAAGGCAGATGTCCTGGCATCTAGCTATAGGAATTTGCAAGACCATTTGCTTAAATTGAATTGTTTTAGTCTTCCGAATATTAATGACCATGCCCCAATTATAGAAAGAGAAGTCTTGACGTCTTAAAGTTGAATCAGACTCAGTCACCTGAGATTTCCTAAGAAGGCCTCGGAAGGACCATAACAATGCTGCATGCCACAAATTAAACGTGCCCAGCGTTAAGCGTTAGAAGAGAGAAGATGCCTAAAATCATACATGGAAGGAGGGGTAGCGCTTGTTTTACCTCATCGCCTTTTACCTGGTGGATCCCTTTAAGGGTACTTGCAAGAATGTAATTCTTGTAATCAATTAATCAGATGAGTTCTCTTTCAAAAAATTATTAAGGCAACTTAGGTAGTTAATTACGGACCTATATTGTAAGATTCTCGCGAGCCAGGTGGCATAAAGCGCCGTTTGGGAGTGTGGCGTTCTCTGTGGCGGAGTGGTAAGAGTGTCTGACTTTTTTCTAGGTCAGACTCCTAATCTGAGGGTTGGCGGTTCGATTCCCCGTGCCCCCAGCTCTGCCAATTTGGATTTCCACCGCTGTGTATAACTTACAGCGTCATCAAAGGCCGGTTGCTCTCATACCATGTCTATGTGGTGTGGGAGGTTAAAAATCTCTTGGGTCGGTAAAAGTGTAGGCTCTGGCTTTCTATCGACCAGCAGTGTAGTGGGGAAGACCAGTCGTCTGTGACTGGGATTTTCCCTGCTTGGGACAACTAATGTACCAACAACAACAAAATGAGAGACAAATAAGTGTTCACACTTCCTGTCTACCATTCGCTATATATCACAAGGCAGAGCCGATAAAGTATCCGAAAATTTTTCTATAAACTCGACATATTTTTTAATTTGGGTTTTCCTAGTTATAAGGAAATTATGGGAGTAGGCCACGGCCTGGAATCCCACCTGCTCTTCCTGCAGTTTGTTTCCTGAAATTAGAAAAACTGTGTGTCAGTGTTTGAGTAGGTCACGGTAGAGTGCAGTAGTCTGTCGTTACTGGCATCATTATTTAGTTTGCTTAAGCAGTCACAGACAACATTATCGCGACTTTTAACATAGGCTGCTGATAGGGTAGTTCTTTGCGAAGGTACCAGCCAGCCAGTCCCTGCTGTGTAATACCCCAAACCCCCAACAGAGGCGTCTGTGTAGACTGAATAAGTCGAAGCAAATTTTCCGAGCATTTGGGCCTCACCATTAAATATTCTCGCGAACTGTAACCACCAGTTCAGGTCCGCTCTGAATCCAGAATTTAGTCTTACTTTATAGTATGATTTTTTACGGACCCCATCAGATCATATATGCGGCGAGTGAAGGTCCTGCCCCCCTCACCACCAGTATGCCTGGGAATCTAATAGCGGTGGTAGGAGGTATTAATTTTATATAACTGATATAGAAACCGAGTCTTCTCAATATCCCTATAATTTTCAGTTGCGAGCTGGAAGCCTCCTCTCAACTGCCTTCTATGAGACAGTAGTCATCTAAGTCATTTACCACTTGCGTTATGCCGTCTCTCGAGGTGCAGCGGACAACCAAGTCCGACATTTCTTTGGAAAATATATGGGCTCGAAGATAAGCCCATGCATAATCTAGTATCTGTTATGTAAGTTGGGCGTTTTTCAAATACCCATATTATCCCCTATATTAATCTGTTGTTAGGGTCGATCAAGATGGCCCAGTAGGCATCTTTGATATAAATAGTTGTCATCCAATCACCAGGTTCAAGATATTCCGCGACAGCATCAATGGTGTTGTAGCTGAATCACCTACAGGTAAAGTCAACAAAGAGATTTACAGAAGCTTGCTTTGGGCGGCTGCAGTCTACAATACTTCTCCCCCCCCCCCCCCATCCTTAGGGACACAAAACACATTGTGCGTACATAAGGGATTATCATTAACTATCTTCAATATGCCCTGGTTAATATCCAAGGTAAGTTTTTCGGTTATTATCTCATAATGTTCAGGGTTACTTATATTTTTCATTTTTGCAGAGTATTCTAACTTGCAATCTGAGTTTATCACCTCAAACCTGAAACAAACTCCTTTTAGGAGGGAAACCAGTCCGGGTCCACGTCCCCCCTAAGGAATAGTTCTACAAAGAATCTACACAGTTTCAATTGAGTTAGAGAGCCATAGATATTGTAGTTACAGTTACAATCCCCTGCTACGCAGTTCTGGGATAGATTAGTGACAGATTAGAGTGTTTGAGCTATATGCTCAGGCCAAGTCAGAGACTCCACAATCAGAGCCCATCACATGTGGTGAGGATGCTCTGTTCAGTTTTGTCATGTGCAGGAATGAGTTTGAATCTGGTGGTGTTAGCTGGGTGTACCCTGGAATCTGTGATTCATCTGGTATTGTTATTAACACCTTGTCAAGCTGCCTTTTGAATGATTGTACACTGCAGTTTGATTGATTTCTAATGTAAGCTGGAATTGTATTGAAGAGCTGTACTCCTCGGACAGAAAGACTTCCTTCCCGCAGTGTTCTTGTTGATTGTTAGGCTTTTGTATTTATTGCTGGTACCTTACCAAGTCTACCATATCTTTTTGAATGATACACTGTTATGCCATAGTTCGGTACTTTGCCTTCAATCATTTTTCACGTGTATATAAGTCGATATCTCTCACAGCGACATTCAATGGAGTAGATCTTGAGAAATTTTAGTCTGTCGCAGTAATCCAGGCTTTTGGTGGCAAATTTATGGGTGTCCCACCCGTTTCTTTTCAGAATTCCATCCGAAAATAAATGTCCTTATCAAAAATGTTTGTTACATTTAGTAAGTCATTATCAGATTCTGGTTTAATCCAGCCTGCCGGTTCAGAATGCATTGTTTCACAACTATCATTTGAAACCCTTCGGGTATTTTTCCCAGCATCAAGACGCGCCTCCGACGCATTACCATGTACATTAATGAGCAAAGGGGGAACAGCTTGCTGGTTAATAGACATATTATCAACATTATGCAGCGCTACAGAGTCTCGCAAATTTTCTGAAACATTAACATTAACATTATTCAACATGGATGTGTCTTTTGACGCAATTATGCTATTCATAAAAGGGTAACTCTTACTAGCTTCCTGTAGTAACATAAGGTTATTGTTAGTACAATTGTCATTATTAGTACAATTGAATTCATCAAAAGTATTTAGGCATAAGTCGCAATAGCGCTAAGTATGTTGTTAGCGTCAGCACTAATGCCTGTAGTGCCGGCACTTGTAGCCGGTGCGTTCGATACCTCAACTGCTGATTTGCACAAGTAGTGGGGTCGTCAGTTTTTTGGGCAGCTATGCTTCCCATGAGATTTGGATGAACATTTTCCACACAAATGACCAAAACCACATTTGTCCTCTGATAGGTCAAATCTCCCCTCCTTGTTGTAGCGGAAACATGGACGCTTCCCGGTTGTCCCCTTCTTCTGTTAGGTCTCCTTTGTGTAATGAGAATTTTTTAGATGGGTAGTGGATGAGCCATAGTGGAGGATACTTTCTCCGGTATAGGCTCTACCGAAAGCAGCGAAACCTATCGTTGAGTTGCCCTGTGTCTCCACCAGCGTCATGCGTTCGCCCTGTATCGTCTACGCCGCTGGTTCTTGTGGAACGTCCTCCCTCATTCTTGCACCCGGTTCAGCTGTCGTCCTCCTGGTTCATTGTGAGATAAGTGCCTGGCGCTTTGAGTATAGCTGCGCCACTCTCTCCTCCTGCTGTAGGCGCTCGATATCTGCCTCTATGGTCCTCTCCTGGTCGTCTAAAGATAACGACTTGAAGTCACTCGCGAGATCTTCGTAGTCGTCCGTCTCGTCTGTTTCACTCGGTTGCAGCTTTTCAGGTTCAGTTTTAGGCACAGACATTGCCATTTTCCTGGCTTTTGCTGTTGCCAACCACGTGACTCTCATCTGAACCGTACACGTACCGGCGTCCGAAGACCTATGTTCTAGCACGCACTGCGAGCAATAGTGTTTGGGCTTCGGCATCAACCTCGAACGCACCGGTGTTGGAGGCAGTCCCCTCAGGTGGGTGGCGTGTAGGTGACGTGTCATTGCGTAACACCTCAGCAAAGCAATCAGAGCAGAGCGATATGTTGACTGGACAAACTTTATATACGATCTATATCTATATATATTTATATATGTATATATATATGTGTGTATATACATACGCCAGAAAGGATATATATATATATATATATATATATATATATATATATATATATATATATATATCCCCTCTGGCCTATATATATATATATATGACACTATGTACATATATATGTGTGTACATATATATATATATCTCCTATATATGCACATACATATGTATAGCGCCATACATAGCCCTATAGATGTAGGCCTACATAGAGCCATGCACAATATGTGTGCACACATGCATAAGATAATAATTTTATATATATATATTCGTTAAAGGGGACAAAACACAAGCGAAAGAACACATTAACACATACGCAATTACACTGACCCCAGAAAAAGAATATGGAAGCAATACTAATGAAAGAAAAAGCTGTTGAACATTTAGATCTATTGTTTTTCAGCAACACCAATTAGTGAATATTCCTAAGTGAGTCTGACTAGTTATACCTTATCGGAATGATTGATTGATTTGTGGTTGCTTTACGCCGTGTCGGCCCCATAGGCCATATTCACGGCGAGTCCATGTGTACATTCTCAGTTCATTGATGAGACATAGGAATACACCATGGCAATTACATGTTGAACGCGCCATATTTATCAAAAGTATAAACTAAAAATAGAATATTGAACTAAACGTGTGAGTATACCTCCGGTATGAACCATGCGCAAAGAAAATGATGCTAAGCTATTTCAGAATATCCCGGAGGAAAGCATGAGTTGTAACTGCCAAAAGTATCACATGGGCGGATCACAAACAATATGGCAACTGAGTGCTGGCAGTTAGGAAACTATGTCAGCAAAACGTCCTTGTGTTCGAGTGCAATAGGTATTTTTACGCCTTAAAAATGGAACAGGCATAATGTAGAATGTGTGTCTACTGTGTATGTGACTTTATAAAACGACAAACAGAGAAAAGGAGGCTCAGGAGACTTTCATTTGCTACCAGACTTTGATGCCGCAGTGCAGAGTTTCCACTCCTTGGCGCACAATGGCGTTCCCCGTTCCCCGCATTGCCTGACCTTTCTGCGGCCTTGACCTTGACCCGCCCTTTGACCTAATTCAGGCCTCCTATTTTCTGGAGTCTGCCGGTGCAATGCCTGAATATGGAGAGGTGCACGTTTTATTAAGCCTACACACAATTGGTTTGCACATATCATGCATGAATGTAGTTTTGCCAGATTTAGTCAATGGGTCAGGAGGGACTTGTATAGTCTGCACGTCGGATGTGGTTATATACTATTCTTAGTGCCTGAGCTCATGCAGTTAAATGATAATAAGAAAAAATATGTACTACATATTGAACGAACAACGTAGGAATAAAACCATCGGACTTTAAAAAAAATGTATTGAAAGTATTACAAATCAAGAAACCAATAAAGAGCAAAAATGAGTAAGATACATACATTATCTCATGTTTCTCACCTACAATGTACGCAAGCATGTATAGGCCTACATTTTTAGGCCAAATTATCATATAGATGTCATATACCGTCTATTATTCTATATAGATGCATCAATTCACCACCCATACAGTTAACATAGCCCACTTACAGTTACCAATATCATCTAACTCGGTCAAATATCAATAAACGAACTACTTACATAAAGCAACATTCAATATCCTCAACCATATAAATTAAAAAACGATTAGCAAATTGTAATTATCGCGGTACTGTATATTATATCGGAAGCAGGCGGTATGAGTCAGGATGGCCGAGCGGTCTAAGGCGCTGCGTTCAGGTCGCAGTCCAGTTCTCTGGGCGTGGGTTCGAATCCCACTTCTGACATATCTTTTTCATCGGTAGTATGCAGTTATGGCATAGTCCAACGAGAACATCAAATTTTCTAAACCAAAGGAATTATCTATATATTATTAGTCTACATATCTAACTTGGATACTTATGCACTTATTTAACATTTCTCACCACAGAAGGAAATACTGTTACTGCAGAAGCACTTTAATTTCAATGTGACGGTCTAAAAATAAGTCAAATGCATTGGACAAGAATCGTTATCATGAGCCATTTTTCTCGCTATACACTTGGTGGCAGCACCCATTCCCAGTCCAAGTCAGCCATCATGGTTGGATAGAAGAGTGTAGGTGTGTGCATGTTGGTGGTGTAGGTGTTTGGTGGGGGTCGGTGTGGGTGGTGGGGGTTTAGGGATGTGGTGGGGGGTGTAGGGATGTGTGTGGTGGGGTTGTAGGTATGTGCTGGGTGTGTGTGGTGGGGGTGTAGGTGTGTGGTGAGGGTTTAGGGTGTGGTTAGGGTGTAGGTGTGTGGTGTGTGTAGGTGTGTGTAGGTGTGTGTGTGGTGGTGGTAT
Organism: Branchipolynoe longqiensis; assembly: GCA_030323885.1. Lineage (NCBI taxonomy): Eukaryota > Metazoa > Annelida > Polychaeta > Phyllodocida > Polynoidae > Branchipolynoe > Branchipolynoe longqiensis. The sequence goes on from CM059203.1 coordinate 16,432,968, forward strand.
GTGGTTGAGGTGTAGGTGTGTGGTGAGGGTGTAGGTGTGTGTGTGCTGAGGGTGTTGGCGTGTGGTGGGGGTTTAGGTGTGTGGTGGGGGTGTAAGGGGTACTGGGGGTATAGGTCTGTGTCGTGGGATGTAGGGGGTATAGGTGTGTGTGATGGAGGTTTAAGGCTGTGGTGGGGGTGGAGGTGTGTCGTGGGGTTTTAGGGATGCTAAAGATTGTGAGGTGCCGCTCTGCAAGACACCCCTACTCCTCCACCACAAACCACCTTCAACCAAACCACACACACAGTCAACCCCCACCACACACACCTACACCCCCTCCACATCCCTACACCCCCACCACTTCCCTAAGCCCCCACCACACCCATACACCCCACCACACCCACACCCCCATACCCACTCACCACACACCCCTACACCCCACCACATGCCCGTAAATCCTCATATACCCCCAACACACACACCAAAACCCTCACCACACCCCTACACCTCCACAAGACACCCACCACACAAACATACGCCCCCACCACGACACACCTACACCACAACCACACCCACCACACCATACCCACTCACCACACACCCCTACACCCACACCACACACCCCTAAGTCCACACACACACCCAGCACACACACCAAAATCATCATCGCACCCCTCCACCACAAAAACATACGCCCCCACCACACACACCTACACCCAAACCACACCCACCCAACCATACACACTCACAACACACCCATACATCCCCACCACATACCCCTAAATCCTCTCCCCCCCCCCCACCACACACACCAAAATCCTCACCACACCCCTACACCTCCACCACACCCACCACACACCCACCACCCAAACATACACCCCAACCATACACTCCTACACCTCTCAACCCAACTACACCCCCTCAACCCCCACTACACCCCCTCAACCCCGTCTTATTTACACTTGATAGTAGAAGGAACTGCTTCTATTCAACCAAAGCATTACAGAGATCCGCATGGTGTCCCATCTGATGAGAGAGTTATGCAAACTGAAAGGTCCCCATTGGAAAAAGTTTGTTTCTCAAGAACGAACGTGAACAATAGGCCTACATCTATCAAGGGTAATTTATTCATATATATATATATAATTTATAGGACTGCCTTAAATACAACCTGAAGAAATGTTATATATCAACACTACAACCTGGAAATAGTGGCCAAGGACAGGAGGAGTTCATGGCGTGCTTCTATTCATAAAGGTATGCCTACAACACGATTTGAAATTCATTGTATATCTCAAGCTAAACAAAAGTGTCAGCAGAGAAAAGATTGTTTCCTTCACCTACCAGACTCTCTGAGGCTATTGAGGCTGTATTTATACTGTCCATAGCATATAAGCCCGGGTACCCAGGCTTGCTTTCAATGCTGGCCAGTTTGTAGTGTTGGTGTTATCTTACCACACAGTAGCTGCTGATAAGTAATTTTATTGCCTGCATTTCAGTAGCAGATAGATAGTTGGTTGCAGATAGATAGTAGCCTACGTTAGTTTTTTTGATTTTCTTGGCATATATGTATTTTATTTTGCTCTATTCTTATTACTAGACTAGCTTACTCCTATTTACATATCATAGGCTTATACGTAGCTGTGTGGTGTGTTATCTGGCTACTTTTGACATGGTTACCTTCCATTGGGCGTCCCGCTGGTGGGCCGTCACATATCACATCGACGAGTTCACAACAAATGATGAGTTGCTGTCGTTATCGACACCGATGGACAACCAAGAAGAAAATAGGTGTGCGTTTTCAAGGTTATTTATTCTTTTATTATAGTAAGTTACTTTCTCGTCAACACTCACCTATACTTTCCCATTATACAATAACATAAATAAAATTCTCAAATACTTTAGAAACCTAAGTTTAGCAACCGCCCCACATATACATATATATATATATATATATATATATTTATATATATATATTTATATATATATATATATATATGTAGTGGTCTTCACTGACCTCTCAGGCAAGGAGCCAAATAGACAGGTAGGCGTGGGTAGTATGGTGATAGAGGTGGTGTAATGGTTAGCACACTGGCCCAGAATGCAAAGAGATGTGGGCTCGAGTCCCGCTCTAGGCGCAATATTTCCCATTTTCATCACCCCCTCGACACTGGTTGCTATGACCATGATCCTGTACAAGCTACATGCTGCATAGTTGTTGAACCTACCCAGTGTATGTAAGTGTGTTACATTGCCTGTATGTAAGTGTTAGCATTAAAAGAATTACAATTCCAGGGGGACCAGTGTAGTGGTCTGCACTGACCTCTCAGGCAAGGAGCCGCATAGACAGGTAGGTGTGGGTAGTATGGTGATATCAGGGAGCCTAGGTGGTGTAATTGTTAGCACACTGGCCCAGAATGCAAAGAGATGTGGGTTTGAGTCCCACTCTAGGCGCAATATTTCCCATTTTCATCACCCCCGCGATATATACATATATATATATCAAATATATATATACATGTGATGTATGACGTATTATACAAGTGTAGTAGTCCTGACATGAGCTCCACTACCATACGGTGGCAGCAAGGACTGCTCCATCACCATCACAGTTTATAGCGATATGTGGCGGTACGGTAGCCACTGGGCAGCGCAGTGACAGGGCTGCCACCTACTGTGTGCGGCTAGCGTAACCTCCCACAGAAGTTGACTTGGGACCTGGTAGAGCAGAGGCGGGTCACTTGATCATGGATGCCGCAGTGAGCGGAGAATAAAGACGACTGTGAAGCAAGCGTACTCGTTCTCCTGCTTGCTTGGGGGGTCTACTGCATGAGGGTCAAGTCCTGGGTGGCCAACAGAGAACAATGTGTTATTATTCCTCATTATGTGCTTTGGTGGATTGCACCCCCAGCCACTCTCTTTGATGGCATGGCCCCCTCGTGCCTCACACACACTTCTGAGGAGGAAATAATATTATATATATATATATACATAACATGACCACACATGTGTGGTCTACTCTAATGTATGGGGCAGAGACATTGACAATCTCTAAGAAAATGTACAAACGTTTAGCAGCATTTGAGATGTGGACTTATCGAAGGATGATGAAAATATCATGGACAAAGAAGATCACCAACAAAGAAGTTCTCAGAAAAATTAAAAATAAGAAAAGCTTGTTTGCCACTATACAGACAAAGAAACTTATTTATTTTGGCCACATCATTCGTCAGAGTTCAATATACCGTACATTGTTGGAAGGGAAGGTAAATGGCAGCAGAGGGAGAGGGAGACCAAGAACATCATGGTTTACAAATATTTCACAGTGGACAGGCTTGAATTATTCACAGTCTATCAGAACAGCACAACATCGGGACAAGTGGAGAACCATTGCATCCAACCCTCGACTAGAGGACGGAACTATTGATTGATTGATATATACATATATATATTGAATACCTGTTATACTCTCATACTCATACTCACCCGGATATATGCTGTCCTGTCTGTGGGAAAGTGCATATAAAAGACCCCTTGCTGCTTATTGGAAAGAGTAGCCTATGTGGCAGCAGTGGGTTTCCTCTAAAGAAAGGTGTTAGAGTGACCAAATGTTTGACGTCCAATAATCAATGATAAAAATCAATGTGCTCTAGAGGCGTTGTTAAATAAAACAAACTTCTGATTTGGTTAGGCTACAGAGCCTGTATTAGGTTGGGGCTTCTAACTTCTGTTCAAGGATGTTGGCTATCACTGTAGGCCTACTGCAACAAGAGGGAAAGTGAAACAGTGAAAAAGGAAAAGGGCCCCACCCAAGCAAACAACTCCCTTGATTTGTGGGAGGAGTAACTCCGGGAGAGAAAAAAAATCAATGGTAGGATTGAGGAAAGAGAAGTAAGGAGAGTTGAGTCAAAAGGCCGTTTTCTCCTGTGCCCTGCCCATGGTGACCAGTCGGCGAGATGGAGACACAGATGGTTTGTTTGTTTGTCGTTGTTTTACGTCCTAGCAACATCTAAGGTCATATCAGGACAGGTACCGACTTGTGACAGTGCGGTCTCACTGGGAAACCAGGTCGCGGGCACCATGACCTGGTATCCCACCCAGTCACATTATCCTGACACTGAGCACACCAGCCCTTATAGAAGGTGAGGCTGACCGGCCTCCCTCGGCAGTATTTTTTTTATACATATGCAGGAGCGGAGACCGGCAGCTGAAAGGTAATAGAAGAGGTGTGGACGAAGTGGGGTCCGGACAGCAAGTTTTAAAAACCATTGTGTAGCGCGTTATAAATAGGGGAGTGTACGGTGTTGCTAAGTAAGATGCAATGCTGCCCTCACGTGTTAAAGAAAGGAACCAACTCTTTCCAGGTTAAGTCATTTTGTTATACTACATTAGGTGGCGCCACGATCGAAAACATGGATATCATACTACGTAAGTCTTGCTGTTAACTCACCCGTCATAAAAATGTGCAACAAATGTGCAACCGCCATTTCAACTTGAGTTGTTTTTTCTTTTTGAAAAAGAGAATCAAAAGATATATTGCTGAACAGCTAACCATTTAGGCTCTCAATGGTTTGTCTTGGTGCAATGCGAATGTAGGTCAGTCAATGTTTTTTCACCTCAAATATTGCACAACTCGGGCAGTTGGTGGTGTCAGTGTCGTCTCTATCCATAGTCACTATGCATTTGTAGATTGTTGAACTGACCAAAGCATACGCATACGCACTTCTAACACAGCATCCGCCGATTTATTCGACAACTATTTGGTAAGCTGAAAACTAATTATGTCCTTGGGCTGTTAGAAAAATTGATATTCCGGAATACCATAGGGGATGATAGGCATAGCATAGGCATAAAGACTCTTAAAAAAAAAATTCAATTCAAGTCAATTTTTTATTTCAGACTCACGATTATGGTAGTTACATAATTTGGTCCATAGTAGGTACATATAAAGATTAATGTGAATAGGATATAAGTTATTAAGTAATAGTGTGAATACTACCATACTAATCAATATCAAAATGTTGGTCTACATACAGTAGTTTTTAGTCCCATGGACAGTTAATTATCATTGCCAATGACATTGGTGTGGTTACGCCGTTGGCACTTTGGTGTTTTGCGTTCTAGCAACACCCGAGGTTATACTGAATACCGACGCACCCCTCCAGGCTGACAGACCGTCAGCGCGAACTGATGGAATATTTATTTTATAGCGCCTCTACTGTGAGTGTGATACACTGTCTTCAGTAGGCTACCACCTAGATAAAGGATTCATCCCATACACACAGTACAGGGGTGAAAAGCACCCTATTAAAAAAAAAAAAATTCTTGAAGATTTATACTGCCTATCATGGATAAGTCTGAATAGAGTTGTTTTCACCATTAGACAGTTTGTTGATAGAATAAGCCCGAGCCTACACTTTTACCGACCCAAGGGATTTTGAACCTCCCACACCACATAGACATGGTATGAGCGCAACTGGCCTTTGATGACACTGTAAGTTATACACAGCGGTGGAAATCCAAATTGGCAGAGGTGGGGGCACAGGGAATCGAACCACCAACCTTCAGATTAGGAGTCTGACCTAGAAAAAAGTCAGACACTCTAACCACTCTGCCACAGAGAACTGGCGAAAGATTTTGACATGGCGGGGAAATGAACTGAGCGGGTAAATTCTTAATTTAAGAAGCAAAATATATTCTTCATATAAATCTTCATATTTACCCGCTACTTCTGATTTGAAAAATATAATAAAACATGCAATTTAAGGAACTTTAAAAATAAAGCGCACAGCATTTCATCACTGCCATCTTGTCTTTTTGCATTCTCGCTCATTTCACCAACTCTGCGCCGATATATGTAGCCATTTGATCCTGGAACCACAGTTTCTAGTTCCTGTCACCATACTAAAACTATTTTTGCCCGTATTTAAACTATGCTAGGGTTCACCCCTGTACTGGATTTACAGGGTGAATCTTTTATCTAGCAACCAACATCTGATGCCTCTCTCGCTTTATCTTTTTTTTTTACCACATGTATTTTATTCAGCGAATAATGTCTTTTGTCAATGCCAGAGCACTGGTCTTCTGGCCGTTCAGTACAATTTGTTGGTACATAAATGACAATATCAGTTGCAATAATAACCACATGAAAATCCTGTTCGATAATAGAAGCATAACATAATGAACCGTTAATTGTAATAGTAACTGCATACAATTCCAGTTCAACATATATATTTATATTATACACTTGGTGCGTATGCATCACATGGTATTGCATGATTCTAGAATTGTCTTTAAACACTTCTTTCTTCCTGTCTTTCTTTCTTTCTTCTTTTTTTCAAAAAGATATAACATATCTCCAATACACACACACATATATATTATATTGTAAATATGCAAATCAGTGGATACAGTCACCAGATGCGAGAAACCTGCCCATTGTTGGATCCCATCACAAGTGTTTTATATTGTGTGGCCTAATGATGGGATCAGAAGTCTGAAATTGCAGTGGGGACTTACATCAGACAAGTTTTATGTAAATTTCAAGGAAAATATCAGGTAATAGATTTTGAAAGAAGGTGGGGTAGGGTGGGGTAGGGGTGGGAAGGGGATCAGCATGCAGGGCCGTGTAGTGCATTTGCAAACATATATATATATTATATATAATCTATTATATACATATAAACGCTCGGAGAATTATTTTTTATTTATTAGTGTCGATTCTACTCGACTGAATATTGGCCAATCGCCGTCGTCCGCTGTCCCCTGCTGCGGTGCTGCTGGTCTCGACATGGCCCGAGCTGGTTTGAATCGTCACTTGCCTCCAGTTTTTGCCATAAACGAACCAACCCAATCTGCTGTCTCTCTTCAATTCGTAGGGGAGGCTTATATATATATATATGTACAAGGGTCAGGGCAAGGATGGCCTTTAGAATACCTATAACTGTGTAGGGGTCTGACAGGCCTGTTGTATTTTCAATAAGTTTTTAAATTCAAGGAGACTTGTGGACCGTCTTGTCCTCACTGGGATTTTATTCCATAATGTGCCACCTCTGTAAATCAGTGCTTTAGTCAGCTTGTTTGTTACTGTTAGTGGTTTGGCTATTTTTAGAAGTGTAGCATCACTCTGTCTGGTTACTCTGTTTGTATGGTCAACATATTGTTCATCATTGGATCTTTTATACATGTGAGTGAGGAGATATGTGTCCCTCCTTTGGCTAAGGTAGCTAGCTGACTTGTGCATTAGCATGCATTTCATTTACAGACATGCTTTTTCCTCTGTAGACAATTCTAAGTGCCCTGTTTTGAATCCTCTGTAATTTGTTTTCTTGTTGTTTTGTCAGCAATCCATATATTAAATCATTGTAGTCTATAGCTGCGTTTACACGGGAAAAAAGTAAAACGATCTAGGCAAAGCGTTTTACCTGAATCGATTTAGTGGCGCGTTTACACACACCGAGTTTGAAGGCGGAAATTGATATCTGCGCATGAGCAAGTCCATACGAACCAGCGCCAGTTTCGGTTAGTCGACGTCGCCAGTAGAGAGTGGGTTCGACCTAGATCTGTATGGACTGAATCGTATTGGTTTGGAACGGTCAAAACTTCTGCTGGGCAGTGAAACCCTAAAAATAAATGATGAAAAAAATATCCGTGGACAGCTAGCGGTTTCATAGACTAAATTCTATAATATGTGCTCTAAAACGGTTCCTGTAAACCACCTCCCGAGGTGGTATACATGAAACATTTCAGGTGAAACGTTTCAGCCCTAAAACGCCTCAGCGGTGCATTTACACGGGCAAATGTAACCCGATCTAGGCAACTGGTTCTACCTAAGGCGTTTTAACTCGCCCGTGTAAACGCAGCTAATTACTAGAAGAATAGTGGCTTTATATAGTAACAGGGCTGTATTCTCGCTCATGTGGTACCTAATTTTTCTGAAAGTTGTCATGTTTATGGCTATCAATATTTCAGTTGTGTTCAACTATTCCTATTGGTAGTCTTATTGATATTAATTATTATACTTGATACCTTGATACCAAATATACAGAATTTGGTCAGCTGATTGCCTGTTGTTATTCCGGTCCTACAATAAATAACTTTAATTATGGATGGTTATAGTAATCTCTATCGTTCTTGTATCCAAAACTTGTAGACTCGGGAGTGTTCATAGTTTAGGCGGAGACAACGGATTTAGGGAGGGAGTTCCATCTATCGACAATCCTGTGGCTGAAGTTGTGTTTCCTCAAGTCTAGGGCCCCTATTTATAGTTGACTGAAGATAGACAGCTGTTATTTTCGCATCATACCTGTCTTTTCACATTACAGTCACACAAATAAACTGATGTTACATTTATATAATGATATGCGATTATTTGTATTTTCCGAGGAATCTGAAAATATAATTGTGCAGTGATATCCCATGCTTATATTATCAATTTTATTTTCAGCTAACCTTGCATACTGAAAACAAATTCCACCTCACTTGCCTGGCACACTAAAAAATGGCATCAAATAATGATGTTAAAGATGATGGAACAAAGGAGGAATATACTTTCTTCTTTGGATTACAATCCCCATTCAGTCAATTCCACCCGTGTAAATTTATTGTAGACGGGGTTTGCTACAATTGTGCCGAACAATACATGATGCACCAAAAGGCTTTGATGTTTGGCGACAAAGCTATGGCACAAGATATCATGTCTTGTGATGATCCGAAAAAGATGAAATCTCTTGGGCGTCATGTAACACCATTCGATGCTGAAGTATGGGCCCAAAAATGCCGCAACATAGTCAAAAAAGGAAATATAGCCAAGTTCGACCAGAATGACCATCTGTGGAAAGAAATGCATGCTACAATTGGAACAGTGCTAGTTGAAGCCAACCCCAGGGATACACTCTGGGGGATTGGGCTGGGAGCTAGAAACCCAAAAGCACTAACTAATGCAACTTGGAGGGGGAAGAACTGGCTTGGATACACACTGACGGAAGTTAGGGACGAGCTGTTACGAACTAAAGTACAAAGAGGAAGCAAAGGTGTGGAAGATGCGACTGCTAGGATAAGTTCTACCACAACGCTGACTGTACAACCAGAAGAAACGTAGCGAAATAAAAACAGTCGCTTAGAACAAACAAAGGGGATCAGCTTCACATGAAATACAATATTTAAATCAGGGGCGTAGCCAGAATTTTAAATATTGTAAGCACAAAATTGTTCACATGTGCTTACAGGAAATTAAAAAGGTGCAAAATATAAAATGGTAGTATGGGAAAAATATGATGCTGAAGGAAATTATTCTCACATGGTTACAGTGCAACATAGTAGGCATGGAGGAGTGAACATTATAAAAGATTTAGTATAGATCAAATATGACACCGAGAGAAATTGTTCACGTATGCTTACAGTGCGACAATATAGCTACGGCCCTGTAAATGATAAAAAAACGATAGCAATGATGAGAATTATTGCGTTTGAGAACAGAAATATCCTTTGTCATTTTAGAGTATATTTGACTAACATATGTCGTTTTGTTAATCCTGTTTTTATTTCAGTTGTGTTAAACTATTCCTATTGGTAGTTTGTTGGCGAGTGGGTTCTATTGTTGATGATGTTGGCGGTATAATAGGACATTTTAAGCCGTGTTCACACGGGCAATGTAAATCGATTCGTAGAAAGCGACTTGCCTAGTTCGACGCACATTTCCCGTGTGAACGGGCGTCTGAGTCGAATTAGGGCTGAATCGATTTCTGTGATCCGGATACTGTAAACCACCTCTTGAGATAGTTTACGTGAGGCGATTTCTGTGAATCGATTTATTTTGCCCGTGTGGACGCACTGAGGCGGATTAAGCACTTCACACGCATGCGCAGTCGACACCTCAGTTTGTTGACTTTCCGGTCGATCAAAAGCGCATATCATATAATTTGGTCTATGAACCTGTTAGAGGTGCACAGATATTTTTTTCATGATTTATTTTTAGGGTTTCACTGCCCAGCAGAAGTTTTGACCGTTCCAAACCAATACAATTCATTAAATACATATCTAGGTCGAACCCAGTCTCTCGTGGTGACGTCGCCTAACCGAAAACTGGCGCTGGTCAGACTGGACTTGCTCATGTGCAGATATCGACTTCCAGCCCAAGTAGTGCCCGTGTGAACGGCCGGCTAATTCGACTCCTGCTATCCGCCTTGGCTGAATCGCTTTGGATTTTGCCCGTGTGAACACGGCTTATGATACGGCTTTCCTGCAAAAACGAATGCCTCCCAGTGAATTCTAGGAATACAGAACTTCGCCATGCCGTACCTGAGGAAGCGAACGTAACCAGGTAACAAATAGGGGAGGGGCGGTTGCTAAACTTAGGTTTCTAAAGTATAGCATTGTTTTGAGAATTCCCTCGAATAATAGTCATTTGTAATTTTTGTTGAAGACCCCATCAAATCCACGTACACCTGGACAAATGGACGTGCAAAGGCTTATTTTCTATTTAAAAAATAAGTACCTCATATATTTTAATCAAAAAAATAATTTGTAATCAGGTGGTACGCAGCTCCATACCAGTGTATATGGAAGCTAGGCCCCTGTCTTTTGATAGACTAATGATATAAACCATGCGAAGTGGGTAGGGCAAGTGCAGGGTCGGGGTGGGAATATGAAGGGGTGTGTAGTATTTATAATTCTTGTTTTAATTGTTATTGATTGATGATCGACTAATCTGCCAGGCTCGTTGGGGGGGGGGGGTGCGGGTGTGTAGCGATATAAGTAGATATATATAGGACTTATTTAACGTACTAAAGCCTATGGGGTGGTTTTTGTGAAAAAAGCAGCCAATCAGCGTCGAGTATTCTGGTCACGTGACCCTCCAGGGTGGGTCTAGGGTGGGAGGGTGTTTTCGTCTCAGCCAATAGGAAGGCTTGATTTGGCTAATTTATGCAAATTTATGTATCTAGGTCACGCCTATGCCCAAATAAGGCTCGCTGAAACTAGGTCAAGTTTGGGGGTTTGACCTAGATAGGGTGTTAAAAAGTTCCATTCGGCGCTTAAGGCTTGAGTCTATGGAATGGTACCCTGTGTTTGCGCGCACTATGAAGCCATTTTACGTGAATTTTTGTAAATTGTGTGTGCGTGTGTGTGCACCCCCACAAAAAGGGGGCGTGGCCTATTTTTGTTTCAGCCAATGATCGTTGAGTATTTGGATGATTGACAGGTACGAATCCCAAAGGGTGCGTGTGCTATTTTCAGTTTCAGCCAATGATCGTTGCGTATTCGGATGATTGACAGATACGAACGGGTCTGGTCGGGCATTTTGCGTAATTTTGTAAACATTGGCACGTGCTTTTGGGGGGTGAGGTGGGTGTGATGTAAATATGGGCACGTGCGCGTGCGTTTTGTGAATTTTGAATATTGGCGGCAATGCCGCCGTGCTTGCGTAAGACGACGAAAACCCGAAACTGAAACCGGAAATGCCTAACATCCCCGTTTTTTTGGTGGTTTTAGCGCTGGTTTTATAAAAAAAGCTTGTTATGGAATTTGCGCATGCGCGTGCTATACAGCCCCAAAGCATTCGGTGTTTTAAGCGATGGTTTTATAAAAAAAGGCTTGTTATGGGATTTGCGCATGCGCGTGCTATACAGCCCCAAAGCATTCGGTGTTTTTAGCGATGGTTTTATAAAAAAAGGCTTGTTATGGGATTTGCGCATGCGCGTGCCATACAGCCCCGAAGCTTTCGGTGGTTTTAGCGATGGTTTTATAAAAAAAGCTTGTTATGGGATTTGCGCGCGCGCGGACGCCGGTGCACGAGCTTTTGCCGTGCACCGGCGTCCGCGCCTGCGCGTGCTATACAGCCCCAAAGTTTCGAGTTGACTATAAAACTTACAACCACATTAAAAATTTGCGCGCGCAGACACCGGTACACGAGCTTTTGTTCGTGTATCGACGACTGCGCCTACGTATGCTATACAAACCCAAAGCTTTCGGTGGTTTTAGCGCTGGTTTTTATAAAAAAAAAGCTTGTTATGGGATTTGCACGCTTGCGCGTGCTATACAGTCCCAAAGTTTCGGGTTGACTATAAAACGGATAATTACACCAAATTAAAAATCAGTGTTATAATTCGCATTTGACCGTTAACTTTCTGGTAGATTCGAATAATAACTTTATTTTTATAAATTGTTGTTAGCTGCAATTGATACTAATTATATATTTTTTTATAAAAAGAAAGAACAATTAAGATAAGTTGTGATTACTTGGTAATCATTGTTTATTAGGTATTATTTAACATGAAATTTGTATATATATACTATATTGCGATTGTTATCACAATTTTTATAAGTTTAGTGAGTAACCACAACGATTAAGTACAGTATTAAGGTAAGCCGCAATAACAATTTAAGTGTTTTGTACGCGTGCCTTCCATCCATCAAGTCGCCTCTCGCAGCAGGGAACACGTGTGACTAACATTTTTTTTTTTTTGCAGTGTTGTGGTACTTGACCGAGATTGGTATTTTGCTTGGGTTTTTGTGAGTTATGGGTTTATTTCTTGGCAGGGGTTCAACCCAGACCACATGTGCGTGTGCATGTGGTTTTCGTTTTGGGACAGTTCCGGTTGTCACAGTATAGCTTAACCCTTTCAAAACTAAATACGCTGCTTTATAGCGTGCAGTGTATTATTATGCATATTATATATGTCAATAACCACATTTACAACAATTTTGCCATACAAAAAATGACACGGTGTTATAATAAGCATAGTTTTGTTATTGTCATATTGTCCAATAATTTTAGTTGTTTTGTAAATAGTCCTTTTTCATCGCGATATCACAGGATCACAGATTTTTTCCAGTTTAGCCCTTTGACGTCAGTGACGGTGACGATATTGTAGTATGTAATGATTGTGAAATTACATTACATCTTACAGTCATCCAAGCCAGGTTATGATAAAACCTTTAAAGAAAAAAAGCAGCATTTAACATATTGTTATAATAAAATGCACAATAATATAATTTGAATATAATAAAATGCAGAATGACATAATTTGAATATAAAATAATATTAAAAATTTAAAAAAATTAAAATATATAGCAAGTTTACGTACCTTTAATGCCTTGTTTTGTTGCAATACAAAATTCTCAAGACATTATAAATGCCATTCGTCCGTATGTCGATGTGGTTATTTGCAAATTTAACTTTTTTTGTTCCAACCGCAACATTGGGTAGTATCATTTATCGTAGGAAAACAAAACATAACGTGTACATGTGATGTGTATGTGTATATTTATATGTAAGTGTGTTTTAGGTATAAAATATTTCATGTATGACTGAACTTTTTGTAGATCGCCATGAACATAATTTGGAATTTGAAACTTTTTCTATAGGATAAATTGATTGCAAAATTATATTGTTGGTTCGGTGTGGAATTAAAACGGCTAATTTAGCCCATTTTGTGCATTTTCCACTATCACCATCATGTCCAATTTCATGTTTAAATTTTTTGATAAAAGTGTAAGTAATACCTATATAATTTGTTTTTGATAATTGACTGAAATCTGGGTTTACTAATATAGCTTTTAATAAAATTATAATAATGGATGCGGAAACAAAAACACCTCCAGCCATTGTGCGTTTACATTTTTCAGCTGCTGCTCTGCAAGCATGCTTATTTATTACATGCTTAATAAAATTTGTTAAATTATGAATTTGATTAGGAATAATAAAGGTGTCAAATTGTTGTAATTCTAAATTAATGGTTTCTATGGCCTGAATTTCATGGCGAAAATCAACGGGTGCAACAGTATTATTATCTACAACATTACACAATTTTCTTAACGTACTTACATAATATGGTGTCTGTTTTGTGAAGCGAGTTTGTTGACCTATTGTTGATGGCTGAAGATGGTAAAATGATGTCATTGCTATGGCTGAATGAAAGTTTTTGTGAAATGTAAAAAGTACACGTTACGTCCGAGTCCTTTGGAGGGTAGATACCAATATGAACATGGAGGGCTTATACGAGTTGTAAGAATTTCAAGATGGCTAAAAAAGGACGCTAAATATTTTTTTTTTTGGTAGTTTATTATTCAATTATAGGACGCATTCTGGTTGGTGGGGAACGGTATCTAAGTTAACTAGGTTGGCGTCTCCGGAAGGAACCCAACATGTCACACACAAAAACCCAGACCTTTAAGATAAATATTCTTATCTGGCACGTGTCGTTGCGCGTCATATACATCCGTTTGGGGCTGAGATAAAAGTGACATGGTGAAAAAAAAATGGGTTCCAGATGTTAAAAGCCTAGAAAAAAATACCAAATATCCTAGAACTGACGCCGTTGAATGAGTCAAAATCGGAAGTGAAACACTTCCTGTGGAAGTGTTTCATTTCCGTTAGGAAGTGATTCACTTCCGATATTTGTTGACAAAGACTTTTGCTGTATATAAAAGGCGTGTTTGCGCGTAGTTTTAGCCATCTTCACTTTGGGGCTGAACACTGAGGATAACTGCTACTGCTAAACTACATTTTACCGCAAATCACCGCGCATCAATACCGACGACCACAACATCACTATCAAGCTGCTGTTGTTACTGCTGTTACTGCTACTACTACTGCTGCTACTACTACTACTACTACTTCTATTGCTGCTACTGCTGTTTTTGATAGCATCACAATACCAACCATCTTTAAGCGACAATATTAGTAATTATTTGTAAGTACTAAACTTTTCTTTTTTGAAAAAAATAACCAAGGAGGACAAGACAATGAGTCGCAGAGGGAAAAAAAGTGATATGAAGTTAAATTTTACACCTACAGCATCAACATCATCAGCATCGTTAAATATTATTCCTGGTACTTTCAATGCACCTTTGAGGGCTATGTCAGCAGTCGGCGCCGAAGTGGGTATAACCCCAACCACTTCGGCTGGTAATTTTGTCAATGCTGGAATGACAACAGCAATGGCAACAACACCGATGGCCGGGGTGACAACTTCGGTAACAATTGAACATTCTGAGACAAACACTGCGGCCGCGGCTATTAAATTAGATAGCGGTGGTATTGGCTACGACGACAGCAGCAGCAATTTTAACGACCAACAAAATAAACACGAAGCCGCAGTGGAAACTCTTTTGGAATTGGCGGTAGGTGGCAAACTACCGGAAAAAATTGCTAACATTTCAAATAAGCATTGGAATGAAATTAAATCACTTGCATTAGAAGTAGCCGAAGAAGAAGCTGAAATGGAGGACGATGGTCAACGCATAGATAACACCGACACAGACGCGTTGTCAGAGGAGGAGGAGGAGGCCGAGGAGGGTGAAGTGGATGAGGAGGATGAGGAGGAGGAGGAGGAGGAAGAGGAGGGTGGTGAAGAGGAGGACGATGAGGTATTTGTAGAAAAAAAAGTGATAACGGCAACGACGGCGGTGGCACGCGATGCAGAAAAAAAAAAAAATCTACGATAGTTACTCCTGCAGCTGCACTCCAGGTGGGTACCCCGGCGGGATGTGTTGCACCAAGCGGCTTCTCCTCGCCCATCTTTAGTACTCCAACTCAAACTGAAACAAAAAACCTTCACCACCACCACCATCTTCGCGGTCAAAATACCGGTAGTAGCACACTTATCAACAACAAAAATCTTCGACGGATATCACCCACAATGGTTGATATAGTAAAACAAGCAATTCACCAAAATGACATTACCACTGAAGGTAAGGTACGTTAATTACACTTTAAAAAAAATTATTGTTAAATTAAAAGTATATAAAAACTAAAGTTGTTGTAAACGTTAGTCATAAAGGGTTAAATGCGTTCATCGTGTATGTGTCTCCGGGTATTATTTATCATTTTATAGACATTAACATTAGGTAGTGGTAACGTGGTGTTAAAAGGTTAAATGTATTTGACGTACATGTGGTACTTGGATGCTGTTTTACTAACAGTTATATTATTGTAAAAATATATTTTAATACATTTACTTTTGTTTAAAATAGGAGTGACCCAAATTGACGCCAAGCCACCGCGGACACCTCGAAAAAGAATTTACTTCCAGGTTGAAGAAGAAAAAGAAGAAAAAAAGAAACGGGCTCGCAAGACGTGTGAAAAAATTGTAACTTCAAAGCAACTGACGGGTTCTCCAAAAGAAGTATTTGCGAATACTTTTACAGCATTCCGAGAATCGGATCAATGGTCAACCGTGAGTCCAAAAAAAAGAGAGCAACTATTCATCAAAAGTTTTACAAAAGCACTTAAGGTAAATTCATCACTTTGGTTTTCCGACAATTATACATTACCCATTATTACACCTACAGTTACACAACCATTCATACCTACAACTCAACCAACACAAATAATTGAAAATGTGATACTAATTCAGCCCAATAGCCAATTTAATTTAGCTAATTCTGATGTGCGTTTGGAAATTTATGATAATGAGATGAAATTTGTAAAACAAAAAAAAAACAGCGTATATCAAAAAAGCGTAACAATTAATTTAAATGCGCTTGATGATATATGTCATGTAAGTAACACAGTTGTTAAATATTGGGAAAAGTTGAAAAAACAAGTAGCTGAAAATTCTGTTGATCCAAAAGAAAACAATTTGAAAATTATTGTTGACCCAATTAAATCGGTATTTATTGCAGTGTCTATTTACCAGGGTCAAGTTTTAATTCATATTAGACATTACTTAAAACGTGAAATGCAAGATGGGCTTGTGAAATATATTCCCACAAAAGAAGGTATCACAATTACAGGTAATGCTTTAATAGATTTAAACGATAGAGTGTTGTCATTAATTAAACGCGCTTAAAAAATGGCTTCTAATTTAAAATGTATTTATTGTGGTGGTAAATTTGCTTCACAAATTCAATTGTCAAATCATGTGAACAAATGTAAATTTTTGTTTAGGTATTGTCCATTATGTGGAAATAATGTATGTAAGAAAAAAGAATGTAAAGGTGAAATATTTAATCTAGATGGGTTGTCTTCAATTATCAAAGATAATCCAGATATATTAGCTATATATAATAAAAGATGGACTGCAATTCAAACGGGTGTACGCACAAATGGAGTAAAAGTTTCACAGGTTAACATACGCTTACCAACAGGTGAATTAACTGATGCAATTGATATCATGCGTACTATTCATACAAATCAACGAGAACTATATAAAGTCGGTCTTTCGCTTGGTCTTATATTGCAACACAAAGAAACAAACGAATATCGTTATTTTCATGCATCGCAAAATAATGCGCAATTAACAAAACAACTTTTTTCAATTTCCAATTCAATTACATTGGAACGATCTCTTATTTCATATTTGGTTATTTGTGATGTTACTGAAGAAGCAAAAAGAGTGGTAAATCAAGATACAAAATGGAAAATTGTTGAAATAACAAATCTTAATGTAGCAATATATAGAATCAATTCCTTTCCAATTGGGACTATAACTAAAATTCCAACGCACATGCTTAAACGCGGTATGTTGCATTTTCAAAGAAAACCTATAACACATAGGAAATATAACGATAACTTGTGTGTATTTAGATGTTTGGCAAAATATTTGTATAATGATTGTAATGTAGCTGTAGAATTATTAAAACAATATGATTCTTCTGCAAATCCAAAATTATTTAAAGGTGTTTTGTTAAAAGATTTTGCCAAATTAGAAAACTTATTTGATGTGCAAATTGGAGTTTATAGTATTGCATGTACAGGTAAAGTATCTGTTATTCAAACACCTACAAAAAATTATGCTGAAAATGGTAAAATGAATATTAATTTGTATAAAAAACACGCTAGTTTGATTGTGGATTTTACGCGTTATGCACAAATATTTACTTGTAAAAAATGTTATAAAAGGTTTAGCAAAATTAAGTATCTTCAGCAACATTATAAAGCGTTAAAGCCCTGTACTAAAGTTAAATTTGAGTATTTAGGTGGTGTATATAACAATACTTTAAATGTATTTCAACAATTAGCGTTAGCTGGTATTTACATTTCAAATAGTATGTCAAAGGTTTATCCGTATAAAATTACTTATGATTTTGAAGCATTTTTTAAAAACCCAACTTGCTCAAATACAAAAAAGGTAAAAATAGAAGCAAATCATGTTCCTTTATCAGCCAGTGTAGCGTCAGATTTTCCTGGATATGAAGAACCTATTTGCTTTATTCGTGAAAAAGATAACGATTCAGATAATTTAGTTGACAGAGTGTTTTTATATATTTATAATTTAGCAATTCTCATCGGAAACAGTATAAAAGATATGTTTCAGGTAACTTTAATTACATTAGATAATATTATAGAAGAGGCTCTTGCTCGCGAAAAACAAACTCAAAATGGAAAAAAATGGCATTTAACATCTCACCCTTTTGTTACATTAAAAAAGCGGTTTCTTAATTGGATTTATCAGGTTCCAGTTATTGGTTTCAATAGTGGAAAATATGATTTAAATTTAATTAAAATGGAATTTCATCAATTTTTACATAGTCGTGAAGAAACTGTGCATGTTATTAAACGAGGTAATCAATATTTGTCTATTACAACAGAACATATGCTACTTCTTGATATTTTTAATTACCTTGCACCAGGATATAGTTATGATTCATATTTGAAAGCTTTTACTAAAGACAATGTTAAGGGATATTTTCCATATGAATGGCTAACCAGTGTTAAAAAACTAAATAATATAACACTACCACCAAGGGAGTGTTTTTATAGTTCGTTAACAAAAACTACAATAAGTGAAGATGCATACAATACTTGTAAAAAACTTTGGAAAGACTGTAAAATGAAAACTTTTAAAGATTATTTGATTAATTATAATAACAGTGATGTAAAACCATTCGTTACAGCATTAAATAATCACGCTAGTTTTTAAAAAAAACGTAATATTGATATGTTTAAAGATGGAATATCACTACCTGGTTTAACTTTAAGATTTCTTTTTCAAAATATAAATTCAGCAGCACCATATGTTCTTTTTAATAATCAAGATAAACATTTACATGAACTTGTTCAAAATCATTTAGTTGGTGGACCTTCAATTATTTTTCATCGTTATCACGAATCCGGTGTAACAAAAATACGAGAAGTTGACTTTGGTAACAAAGCTAAGTTATGTCAGCATATAATAGGTGTAGATGCAAACTCGCTTTACTTAAAATGCCTTTCTGAAGAACATTGTTCAGGTTTTTATATAGAACGACGAAGGTGTACTAATTTTAAAGCTGAAATTTGTCAAAAAACAAGTATTATGGCTTTGGAATGGATACAATATACAGAATACAGTAAGCAAATAAAATTAAAACATCAATTAAATGGTGGTGAAGTTATTATAGGTGGTCGCAAAATCCCGGTTGATGGTTTTCATGTTGAAACTGGTAATATATATAATTTTAATGGTTGTTATTGGCATGGTCATAACTGCAATTTAACGACAAAAATGAATGTTGATGAAAAAATTAATAGACAAGCTCGCACTCAAAGAGTTTACGAATATTTAACAACATTAGGCTATAAAGTTACTATTATGAAAGAGTGTGAATGGAACCAATTAAAACAATCTGCCGAAGTTGCTAACATTTTAAAACACTGGGCTATTCCAAAACCAAAGTATAACAAAAATTCTTTGACAGAAGCAACAATTTTACAACAAATTGAAAATGGAACTATTTTTGGTTTAATTCAAGTAGATATTATAACACCTGAATCTTTAAAATCGTATTTTAAAGAAATGACACCTATTTTCAAAAATGTTACTGTTGCAGTAAAAGATTGTGGTGCATATATGACTGAATTTGTCAAGGAATATGAAATTGCAAAACCACCTCAACGTATGCTTATTGGTAGTTATTTTGGAAAAGAAATTTTGTTAGGTACACCGCTTTTAAAATGGTATATTCAACATGGGTTAAAAGTAACAAAGATATATCGTGTAATTCAATATTTACCACATAAAACATTTGAGGCTTTTACCTATGAAGTTACTTGTGCTAGAAGAATTGGTGATCTTAATTCTGAAAGTAAAATTATTTCTGATTTGTATAAACTTTTGGGAAATAGCTCATATGGTAAAACTATTACAAATAAAAAAAAACATACAAAAGTAACATATGTTGATAGTGAAAAAACTAATAATTTGGTTAACAATTGGCGTTTTACACGAGCAACTGAATTAAACAGTGATTTATATGAAGTTGAAATGCAATTACAAAAAATTAAATTTAACTTACCTTTACAAGTTGGCTTTATGGTATATCAATACGCAAAGTTAAAAATGTTGCAATTTACATTTGATTTTTTAGATAAATTTGTTAGTCGTCAAGACTATCAAATATGTGAAATGGATACAGATAGCCTTTACATGGCACTTAGTGGTAATTCTTTGGATGCTGTAGTTAAACCACATCTTAAAACAGAATATTTTAAAGAAAAACCTAAATGGATTCCAACAGCTGTGTGTAAGGAACATCTTAATGATTATGTTTTAGCTCAAATTAATTCTAAAGAGTGGACACCATTAGAATGTTGTAAGCTTAGTTTAAAATATAATTTACGAACACCAGGCTTATTTAAAATTGAATGGGAAGGTGATGGTATAATATGTTTAAATTCTAAAACATATATGTGTTTTTCGTATGAAAATCAAAATAAAGTGTGTCAAAAATGGAGTGCTAAAGGTGTTGTAAAAAAGCAAAATTTACTTACTCCAAATGATTTTTTAAATGTTTTAGAAACAAAACAACCTCATTCAATAACTAACACAAATTTTAAGCTTATTAATAAAAAAATGCACACTTACTCAACTACTAAAATAGGTGTAAGCCATTTATATTTAAAAAGAAAAGTCTTAAATGATAAAATTAGTACTATACCATTAGATATTTAAAAAGTGTATATTAACCTGTGAAACATAATAGGGTAGCAAGTTCACTATAAAGGTTTATATGAACTTTTACCCAACGACGATATCAATTACATAAATTGTATGTAAAGTAAAGGTCATTCAACAATTGCATTATATAACTTGTTTAGTAAGTTAAAGAAGGTTGCTTATATTATATAAATATTGGTATTGGTTAAAAATACAATGGCAAGTTTTTTTCGAAAGTATAATTTAAGACCGCTTAAACATAGATTAATAACTAGCACAAGCAACGCCCGCATTCAGGCTCATGAAATAGCAGTAGCTTTTTCCAAAGAAAAGGTTGAAAGATGGTTAAAATTAATTTCAAATAATCCTCTACCTCCTTTTTTGCCTTCGCCTGTAGAAGATAATTTAGAAAATAAAACCAGTGACGATATTATTCCCTCACAGCATTTACCTTTTGAAACAACTGCGTGTGGGTGTCCTATTCGCTTAACTTGGGAAGCTATTCATAAAGATAATATTCAATATTTTATTGAACCTCAAACACCTTCTTGTGTAGATAGTGTTTTATATGGTACTTTAGTTTCCAAAAGCATGAGTAATTGTATTAGAACAGCACTTATTGATTCAAGACATATTGGTTTAAGTATCAATGATGCAACTTTTGGTATTTATCTTTGGCATGCACCACAGTGTGATTTAGTTGTTACTAGATATGTTATATTAGATATTAATGCGCTCATCTTAAATAGGTATAAATTATGTGTATGCCAAATAGCCCCAAAGGGTGTTTGTATAGCCTGTTTAGAAAGTCATTTTATATTAAATTATTTTAAATCAGAAATTATAGATGCTTGTTTTCAAATTCAGGTACAAGTTAATCCTTGGGGACAGGATAAAGTAAATAACCAAAACCAAATTTATTTTAGAGAAATTTGGTCAGCAAAAACTGCCTTTTTTTCTGGACCCAATAATAGTAATGATTGGTTTGATACAATAAATCGTAACGGTGTATGGTGTTATTTAGCTTTAAATGAAGCTAAAAAACACCGTACACAGGCAACATTTTTTTGCCAATGGTGTAAAAGACCAGCCAATGGCGCAATGTTTTTATGTCCAAGTTGCACAAAAGTACTTAAGGAATGTCGAGGGAAAACTATATCTAGTTTGTTTTTAGTTAATTAAATAGTGGTTATATTAGTAATAGTTGTGTTACACGTAGTATAACATGTTTGTGTATTATTTAGTAATTTGATTTTTTGGTATTTTTTTATTTCTGTATATTAATGTATTTAGTTTATTAAAAGTCCTATATCATATACCACGGTCACCTTTGCATTTGTAAAAAAAATAAAAAAATATTAAAAAAAAAATTTACAGGCTTATGTTTTATATAAAACTATGTCTTTTAGTAAAACAACTTAGTATATCTCAAGTAGCTGGTCGAAATGGAACATTCATTAGTGGATTTTGATCCGCGGTTGCAAGGGCCATTTTCTATGATAATAGCTGGTCCTTCCAATTCAGGAAAAACACACTTAGTAAGTACACTGATTGACAATGCTGACGAGTTAATAATTCCACGCGTAGACAAAGTACTTTACTACTATGGACAATGGCAATCAGCTTTTGAAAATATGAATGCAAAAATTCAATTTAAACAAGGATTACCATCAAAGGAAGAATTGGAATCAACTGAAAATGATGCTGATAAACTACACACGCTTTGCATAGTGGACGATTTAATGAAGGAAACTGATAAAGAAATACTATGTGATATATTTACCAAAGGATCACATCATTGGTTTGTTTCAATACTCTACATAACGCAAAACATTTTTGAAAATACTCCAGCTTACCGAACTATGTCAACAAATGCAAGTTATTTAGTCATGTTTAAAAATCCAAGAAACATGGCTCAAATAATGCCAATTTCACGCCAGGTTTTTCCAAAGAAACCAAATTTTTTAACCGAAGTATATAACGGAGAAACAACAGAACCTCATTCATATATTGTAGCAGACTTCAAACAAGAAACGCCGCATCAGTTTAGAGTCAGGTCATCTATAACATCACCAACAAATCAACTTGTTTTCGTGGCGACCTAAGATTGAAAAAAATCATGGTAAAATATGCTTTTCAAAGATATAACAAGACATTATCGCATATGAGCAAAGTACCGGAGGAAACGTGTCGACATCTTATTATATCCAGTAATGACGGTGTCATGGAAGCCATAAGTGAATTGTGTCGAAACCTATTGAACAATAATATTCCAGTTGACGATGAATTAAAGAAAAAATTGGAGCCGCACGTCAAAATGATACGCAAAATTGCAAAGAAAAAACTTAAAACCAAAAGCAAAAAAAAACTAATTATAAACCAAAAAGGAGGGCTTTCATTTTTACCAGGTTTATTAGCAGCTCTTATACCAACTGTTTTAAGTTTATTCAACATCAAGATTTGATACTGTAATTTGATACGGCCCTCCGACTTACCCTTTCTCTCACGAAAAGAACACCAAGATTCAATTCAGTGTACGCTTCACCTGGTTTATTGAACCCTCTGCTCTCCGCGGCGTCAGTAGTTGTCTGACCCGCCCCCTGACTCGCCAGATCCCACATGGACTCTATAGGTGTGTGTGGGGGGGGGTGGGTCAACCACACGCAGTAGAGGTCAGCCCAGTTGGGGTCTGACCGGTGGTGACCCGTGCCGCCACCTAGCGCAGTGTAGTGGAACTGCGCGGGTGGCGTCGTAGTCTCCGCTGCTACCGCGTGATAGTAGAGCTCATGTTCAGACTACTACACTGCCCCCCCTAGAGTCTCACCGGTTGCAGAATGCAAACCGATGAGAATCGAGAAATGATAGAAGTCAACATGAGAACTAACTCGAAAGGGAGAGAAGCCTTACAAAGCTAGGTATGTATCCTTTTGCGCAATTCCTAGACCTGCCTGCAGCGAAATAGCGATATGAATCTAGCTAGCTGCAAGGCAAACATGTTATCAGTCTAGGTGAAGAAAGAGTCTTTAAATGAGTCGCACAAAGACGACCTCTCCCAGCCTCTATGTAGTTGCTGTATAGAATGTCTTTTGCTGGGAGAGAATTCATACCCCACAAGTGGAACCCCCTCGACAGAAGGAAGCAAGGAACTACTCAGTCCGCCCCCCGCCGCCCCCCATCTCAGAAGAACCGTTAGCGGGGCGCTCCCCCTTCTACGCGGAGCGGCTCCTCTTGGAGCTTCCTCAGCCCGTCCTCCTTGTGCCCGCGTCGCCTGGCCAGTAGATCACAGACGGTATTACACCGCGGACACGTCACGCCGCCGCACCCAGGACCCGTCACGCTCGGTGACCCGCTCCGGTGCAGAATGCATGAAAGTAGAAGGGCGGTGTTACTTATAACAATTGAGAAAGTCTCCGCAGATACAACGTTCAGGAATGCAATACATTTTATAAGAAGCAATGGGCGCCAGCAAGAACCCGGCCTCCTACAAAGAAAATTACACCCCATGTGCATCCTCCCCTGTTATAACAGGAGCCGACGCACACGCTGTCAATCATGTTCTGCTAGAAGCGCTTACTATAATAGTAATTTTAAAATAAAGAATGCAGCATAAAATAAGAGCCAGGGCGACACTGCATAGGAAAATCTTTTAGTGTAAAATGGACAGTGTCTACCCACCAACTCCCACACCATCGACCACCTCGTTCCACTAAATAAATTTAGAATATAATATTTCCTAATAGTGTGGAACAAGGAAGTCAAAACGGGGTGAAAGTTGAGGAATATTTTTAGAAATAATTTATTTAGTATATAAAAAAAAATTATTCCGACCCCTACTGCAGAAAAATAGGCAGAACACAAGAAGCTAGATCCTCCAATCGGGAGAAAGCTAAGCTCTTCACCATAACATATATCATGAACAATCGTACTGCAAAAGAAAAATAATATTGGAATAGAGCAGTACGATATGCTAAATACATTATGGCTATCAATGTAAAAATAGCACCGTAGTACTAAAAAAAGGTATATACAATGTTATATTAGTAACAATACACATATATATACAAGGCGGTAACCACCTCCTTAAGGGAGATGAACTTATCAGAAAAAAAAAATTATTTTATATAATATTAGTGTATATATTAATATAAAAAAAAACAATAACCGCCACAGGGGTGCTGGTCTTTTAATAACCCCTGACGTGGAACCCGAAATCCCTCGGACAGGGCTAGCGCCGATCACCTGCGCGAGCAGTCAACCACCGCTAACCTAACTGCCACCTGTCATCCGAGAAACCACGATACCCAGAATCCCTCGGACAGAGGAGAGCGACGCCCAACTGTACTAACAGTTA